>CM068370.1:24358190-25558190 GCA_034769895.1 Magicicada septendecula
TCAGTGGTGTCAATCTCGTTCGCCATCCGCCGACTGGCCACCGCCCGGTCGCCGCCCGGAGGTCATCGATGATTGGTTGCCGAATTTTCCAACATGGGCGACGACTTTTCCAGCATGGCCAACATCCTCCAACTCCGTGACTACCCCCACCCACCTCCCGTCCGTTAACATGGGGAAGATAATGTATTCGAACTCTTATAACCCCCGACTGCTTGCACAAATGCACGTAACAACTGTTCACTCTTAACTAAAACAGTCGTCGAGCGTTCAGGTAAGTATAAGTGTCTCGGAAAAATAAAAAAACTATTGTAGACTGTTTGCATAAATGCAGGTAACAGCTGTTCACTGTTAACTAACTCAGTCGTCGTGCGTTCAGGTAAATACATGTGTCCTGGAAAAATAAAAAACAGTTGTAGACTGTTCGCATACATGCATGTAACAGCTGTTCACTGTTAACTAAAACAGTCGTCGACCGTTCGGGTAAATACACATGTTCTGGGAAAATGAAAACAGTTGCAGACTGTTCGCATAAATGCACGTAACAGCTGTTCACTGTTAACTAAAACAGTCATCGATCGTTCGGGTAGATACAGATGTCTCGGTGTCACTGATGTAGTCGGTGTACTACCGTTTATCAAGATGAACGAAAAGAAGGAGAAACAACTAGCCCATGATATCGACACGATCAGCGATGACATACGGAAGAAATACCGTGCGTTAAAACATGGGATCCTTGAAGAGGAAAAAACGTTAACCAAAAGTTACAAACCGATTCTCGGTACTCTTCTGTACGATATGTACTACGTGGAGGTAGACGAATGTTTTTTCAAGATCAAAAACCACGTATACGTTAAATATCATGACTACGGCTTAAACGTACTTTTAATATGTAAATCATCTCTTCTTTCAGTCCTTTGCGCATGCGCATTGGAATTATTTGCGCATGCACGTAACGGCTTTTTTACAACAGTTGCGCACGCATCGACAGTTGAGCTAGATATCCTGTGAACTTTGCAACTAATATGTTGCTGAACACTGGTGCGCTACAAATTGTGTGTTACAAATTGTTATTCTAATTTTACTTTGTGTGATATACCCTTCTTTTCAGCGATGATAACGGTACTACTAATGTTTCCATGTACACCAATGCCCTGTACACCAACGAAGCAGAGTCCAGAACACTCAGAAATTTATCCATCTCGGATATGGAGTCCAATGTTGATGACGAAATAACGACCGCATCGTCATCATCGCTGTCTGTTGTCAATGTACATATGTAAGTCTTCATCATCTTATGCGTACATATTTTATTTCCATGTCTGCACATGGTGTTATATTTTATTTTTCTTCTGCCACCAGTGAAATACATCTGCAGAAAGAATGCACGTTTGCCCCAGTACATTCTCCCCCGTCCTGCATCGCTGGAGAGAGCTGAAGGAATCACTGCGAGTGCAGTCGGTAGTGGGGATCGCTGTCGGTGGGAGCGGAGAGAGGATAGCTGCGCGCGCAGCCGGTGGGGGCGGAGAGGGTATAGCTGCGCGCGCAGCCGCCATAGATAGTATAAGAGGAGAGGGGATCGCCGCCAGCGTTCAGTCTTCTGTTGTTCCTCAAGCAAGCAAGTAATTGTTTTGCTTATATGTGGTTGTTGTGATTATTACTTCAAACAATGCACTCGTTTACTGTTGATTGTAAACATTCGTTGCGTGGCGCGTTGGTGTCGTACGTTTACACGCCTGTTACGGAGGACGAAGGATGTGTCAACGATGTCATAACCTTTTTCGATGAAATGCATGATACGTTACGTACGGACATTTTAAACGAACTGACACGATTGCTTACTATAAAGTGGCATATAACAGTTAAAGCGAGATTTGTCAAGTACATCGTAAACGCTGACACGGACGAGGAAGAAGAAGTGACGACCCAAGGCTATTTTCACGGTCGATGTCATACGACGCTGATCGGTGACAAAGACGAGTTACCCGACCGTTTAGAAGCTTCGTACGAAAAAATTATCGAATCGATTTATAAATTCACACGCGAGGGTAGCGGTTGGGCGTTGGACCACATCGTCTTTTTGGAACTCGTTCTCTCACGGTACCAACCGCTGGCCGCTTCCAGTTTCATCCGTACACCCCTCGAATTGTCTCGTACTAATGCCATCATCAATGTGAACAATAAAGGCGATCAAATGTGTTTCGTTTGGTCAGTGTTGGCGGCACTGTTTCCACAACACTCGCACAGCGACCGTGTATCCAAATATAGATCACATTTCCACAGTATCATCACTTCTGGTATAACTTATCCAACCCAACTATGCGACATTGTGAAGTTCGAACGAGACAATTCTGAAGTTTCCATAAATGTTTTTGGATACGAAGAAAAAGAAATTTACCCGTTACGAATAACTCCTTCGAGAGGCAGACGACATCACGTTAATCTATTACTTCTTACCACTGACGACCGAAAACATTACTGTTTAATAAAAAATATGAGTCGCTTACTGTCTTCACTAACCAAATACAAAGCCCGTTCATTCTATTGTGATTACTGTCTGCACAGGTTCTGCGAAGAACGACTCCTTACCGAACACGTCCCACACTGTTCACCGTACGGTGAACAAAGAATTCGTTTACCCACGAAAGAGAAGGAGAAGGTTATGTGCTTCAAAAATTACACTTACTGCCATAAAGTCCCTTTCGCGATATATGCAGACTTTGAATCGTTCATTGTGCCTTGTCATCGCTGCGACGCTCCTCCGCACACATCGTCCACCACAACGGAGTCGTTACATCTTCCTTCAGGTTTCTCCTACCTCATAGTCGACCACGAGCGTAACATTTTCAAACCTCAGGTCGTTTATCGCGGTGAGAACGTGATAGAAACCTTTCTCGATAGACTAATCGTTGAAGAGCGTGAACTGTACAGGATCATGCGTACCATTGTCCCCATGACTATGAGTGATCGTGACGTATTATCTTTCACGAATGCCGTCGTATGCCATCTCTGTGAAAAACCACTGACCGATGACGACAAGGTGCGCAACCATTGTCATCTGACTGGACGATACCTTGGCGCAGCTCACAACGTATGTAACCTCAACTGCAAGACTCCCCAACATATTCCCGTCTTTTTCCATAACTTACGAGGTTACGACGCACATCACTTGATACAAGGGTTGGGTAAATACAACGATGAGAATCTCACTTGTATCGCTACCACTAGTGAACGCTTCGTATCGGTCACGTTGGGTGCCCTGCGTTTCGTAGACACGTTGCAATTTTTGAACACGTCCTTGGACACACTTGTTGGAAACTTGCGCGCGAGCGGTGCGGAATTCGCTTTAACAAAACAATGTTTCGAAGAACACTTTGAGCTACTCTTACGTAAGGGGGTGTACCCTTACGATTACATGACGGGTAGCGAGAAGTTCGACGAAACACGTCTGCCCGCACGCGAACACTTTTTCAACAGGCTGAGTGAATCGCCCGTGTCGGACGAAGATTACGCTCACGCGCAGAACGTGTGGCAGACTTTCGGAATCCGTACGCTGGGCGATTATCACGATCTTTATCTTAAAACAGACGTACTGCTGCTGGCCGACGTCTTCGAGGCGTTCCGTGAGATGGCCATGCGGTACTACCAGATCGATCCGGCTCATCTTTACTCGCTTCCCGGCGTCGCTTGGCACGCGATGTTAAAGATGACCGGTGTGCGACTGGAGCTGTTGACGGATATAGATCAGCATCTTTTCATTGAATCATCTGTTCGCGGCGGTGTTAGCATGGTACCCAACCGCTATGCCAAGGCCAACAACCCGCTAATCGCTGATCAGTATGATGCTTCAAAGCCGACCTCTTTCATATTGTACACCGACTGCAACAACCTTTACGGTGCAGCCATGTCACAACCACTCCCTTACGGCGACTTTAGATGGCTCGATCGTAACGAGATCGACTCACTGGACGTACGTACTCTGAGTGATGACAGTGACATGGGCTACATACTTGAGGTCGACCACTATCCATCTGAACTTCATGACCTTCACTCCGATTATCCACTAGCGCCCGTGCGTTCCTGCGTCAATCCTGACATACTTTCACCGTACTCTCGACGACTCCACACACGACTACACTATACAAAAGGGTATAACGGATCAGAAACGCCTTCGTCGTCCGTTCCCAAGTTGCTGACGACTTTGGACGACAAGCAAAAATACGTTCTCCATTTCGAAATTTAAAGTTGTATCTGAATCTTGGTCTAGAATTGAAAGCGATCCATAGAGTGTTGAGTTTTAAACAGAGAGCGTGGTTGAAACCGTTTATCGATTTCAACACGCAAAAGAGAGCAGCAGCCACCAACAGTTTTGAAAAGGATTTTTTCAAACTGATGGTCAACGCTGTCTATGGTAAATTGCTGGAGAACGTGAGGAAACGAATAGACTTCCAACTAGTCTCTAACGAACGACGGCTGCAGAAACTTGTTTCCAATCCACGACTAGAGCGTATGATCCGCTACACTGACGACTTGGTCGGTCTGGCCTTACGACAGAGGACGATATTCCTTTCCCGTCCAGTGTACGTCGGCTTCACAGTACTCGATGTCAGCAAATTGATAATGTATGATTTTCATTATCGTTACGCTGTCGCCAAGTACGGACGACGATTGACATTACTAATGACTGACACAGACAGTTTACTTTACAGCATACGGACTGACGATGTGTACTCTGATATGAAAGAGGATCTCCACCTTTTCGACACGTCGGACTATCCCACAGATCATCCTTGTCATTGCGACGACAACAAAAAGGTCGTGGGGAAGTTCAAGGATGAAACCAATGGGAAACCCATCAGAGAATTCGTCGGACTCAGAGCTAAATGTTACTCGCTCCTGTTGTCCGACTGCACCGACAAAAAGGTGGCGAAAGGTGTGCCAAGGACGGCAATAAAAAAAAGGTTACGTCATCGGTTGTACAGTGAGTGTCTTTTCGGTAGTCGTACGGTTTTCACCTCTGCCGAGTGTATACGAAGCGATCGTCATAAGCTGTATACGCAACGTGTAACGAAACTTTCCCTGTCACCTTATGACGATAAGAGGTACGTACTGGACGACGGCGTAACTACACTCGCGTACGGACACTACAGAACGTGTAAACGTACGTTAACCGATGACGATGCTGGTCCTAACATGAAGAGGCGGAGGTACATGGACCAGTAACTCACGGTAAGAATAAACTCGTATTTCATGTATAAAAGTATGCAATACAATTCACACAGTGCAAATTCAATTGACCTTCACGGGAAGGGGGAGGTAGGCGACTAGACGACGGTGGTTTAACCGCGTGAAACAGGATGCAAGTCGCGGTTAATTTATTCGACTTCCATCGAGACCTTCACATATGATCGGGGGGGTGTAGTATACAGTTATTTTTATTCACTTACAACAAGATGCTGACTGTTCATTTGTTATCGCAGTGTGTGAACGTTTTGATGGGCTAAGTGGGAGGTCTTATTCATCTTATGTGTACATGTTGTTATATTTTATTTTTTCAGTAAAATACAACTGCAGCCACGGTCAAAGCTCGCATACGGATACTACAAAACGCGTAAACGTACGCTATCTGACGACGCTGCTGGTCCTAACGTGAAGAGGCGGAGGTACACGGACCAGTAACTGACGGTAAGAATAAACTCGTATTTAATGTTTAAAAATTATTTATTATAATTCACTGAGTTCAAATTCATTAGAACTTAACGGGGGGGGGAGTATGCAATTATTTTTATTCGCTTACAAAAAGATGCTGACTGCCCATATGTTATCACAGCGTGTGAACGTTTTGATGGGCTAGTTGGGGGGGGGGGTCTTATTCATCTTATGTATACATATATTATTATTTCCACGGCTGTACATGTTGTTATATTTTATTTTTCGGTCACATCCACAACAGTCGCAGCCACAGCCTCAGTCGCAGCAGCCATAGCCTCAGCCGCAGCAACACCTGGTGAGAAACCTGCCTCGGTCAGGGAATGTTCTGAACCTGGATATCGATAACGGACGTTACGCTCTGCTATACGATGTGTATTCACGATTTCAAAAATCGTACTACCGTAGAACTCAACCCAACGCACTTCTAACACCAACAGAGTTCATAGCGAGAGCACCGCGGATACTACAAAACGCGTAAACGTACGCTATCCGACGACGCTGCTGGTCCTAACGTGAAGAGGCGGAGGTACACTGACCAGTAACTGACGGTAAGAATAAACTCGTATTTAATGTTTAAAAATTATTTATTACAATTCACTGAGTTCAAATTCATTAGAACTTTACGGGGGGGGGAGTATGCAGTTATTTTTATTCGCTTACAAAAAGATGCTGACTGCCCATATGTTATCACAGCGTGTGAACGTTTTGATGGGGTAGTTGGGGGGGGGTCTTATTCATCTTATGTATACATATATTATTATTTCCACGTCTGTACATGTTGTTATATTTTATTTTTCGGTCACATCCACAACAGTCGCAGCCACAGCCTCAGTCGCAGCAGCCATAGCCTCAGCCGCAGCAACACCTGGTGAGAAACCTGCCTCGGTCAGGGAATGTTCTGAACCTGGATATCGATAACGGACGTTACGCTCTGCTGTACGATGTGTATTCACGATTTCAAAAATCGTACTACCGTAGAACTCAACCCAACGTACTTCTAACACCAACAGAGTTCATAGCGAGAGCACCGCTATTCGTCTTCGATTGTAGCAGAGAGGACGTGTCGCTCAAGTCTTCGTCGGTTGACGTCAGATTGAAGTTCGAGTCCACGAGCAATTTCCCGCTCAGACCGCGACCTACTGCATGATACTGCACGATTCTCTCAACGTATACAATCCGCTGTCCAACACAGTGCGCAGACAGAGTTAAACGCATGCTGTATATTATTGTTTTTTTTACTGTAAATACTATGTTGCTTTTTAGAATATATGTACACACAACTTTTAATGTATGTGTTTTTATATTAATAAATGTAGTCATTTATAACAATTTTCGTGTACTTTAATTTCGTAATACCCTGTCAATCGCAGCCCTCTTTCCTACAGTACGAATGATGGGAGGGGGTGCATCTCCAATTGGATGGTATTCCCCCTCCCCTACTCTTCGCTATTTTTTTTTAATCAGTGCGAGTCGTAGTAAGTTTCTGGTAAATTACTAATTGAATACAAAGTTGTGTTATTTTGTATTATTTCGATGCATAGAGACAGCGCAAACATCCGGACGATTGTATCAAACGGCTTGCATAACTTGGTGTCAGCGTACCGATAATGAAATTCGTACATTATCAGTTTGCTGACATCAAGTACTGTGAAGCCGACGTACACCGCACGGGAAAGGAATATCGTCCTCTGTCGTAAGTTCAGTCCGTCCAAGTCATCGATATAGCGGATCATCGAAGAAGAGCTGAATATGTCGTCTTTTTACAACGACCACCAGAAGTTGAAAAAACGACCTTTTTTTCACAATAATCGAATCGTACCTGAAGAAAGAACTAGAAGACCCGAAATTTTCTCTACGACCCAACAACAACACGTTGAAATGTGAAATTTATTGTTCATACGATATCGATTTCGGATGTACGGAACACACGATCGGTACCATGTTGGGTTTCTCCATCCTTTTATCTTCGTGTTCGTAAAAGGATTGCAAAAAAAATTTTCTACAGATGCGTATCATGCATTTTAATATTATAAATTTAGAAGATTTCGGTTGTCCCAAACTCGATCAATTACAATCAATACACGGAACAGTCTGTCTCGCGCACCGCTTATTTCCGGAAATATGTACAAATACTAGAGTACACGCTTTACGCGAGTGGGTTGTATCAGATTTTAGAATAGTCAATATGTTTCTGATAAATTACTAACATTATTGTTTAGCGCTTACGTAAAAAATAACAGTCGTCGCCTTTCTATCGATTACATCATCTGTCTAAAAATAAATTAGTGTAGACGACATGTTCAAACAAGCACATGTGCTGTCTAGACGTATAAAAATAACCGACACCCCTCTTCCTCACCTACCCATCGAACCGTGAGAAATCAAGTCGTATCCTGTTCACACAGTTAAATACATCACCTGTCTAAAAATAAATTAGCGTCGTCGACATGCTCGAACAAGCACGAGTGCTGTCTAGACGTATAAAAAATAACCGACTCCCCTCTTCCCCACCTACCCATCGAACCGTGAGAAATCAGCTCGTGTCCTGTTCACACGGTTAAAAATAAACGCTTACTGTGCGTTGAGTGGTTTCCCCCCTCTCCGGTTTCCACCTCCACAACTACCTCCCTATATATTCCGCTGTGCACGAGCGTTATTCGTTCATTCGTTGAGAGACGTGCCAGAAATTATAAATTCTTTATTTTAAAATGGCATCATTCACTGAAAAGTTTGCAACTATTAGCGCAATTGAGTATAAAAAAATAAAGGAATTGATAATCGGTGTAAAATATCCGATAGAAGAAATGCAGAATATAGACGCAAAGTACGGTAAAGCTGTACTCGTCACTCTCCAAGATTACAGAGACCCTAGACTAAAGTATCGTGTATATCTACCAAAGAGATACGCAGGCGTTTTCGAAGATGAGGAATTAAAAAATTTAGTACCGTGTTCGCTGCAACTAATTTATCGCGGAGAAAAGGATAGAGCTTACATAGTAGAAATTGTACAGTAGGACCGAATGGACATCTTCATTTGTCGCGTACGATTACATATATTGACATAATGTTAAAATATAATGTGCTTACACATAATTCATTTGATATAATTGTATACAATTGTATTTTTTTAATTGTCACTACTGTGTGTGTGTGTTTATTTCATTTTTTGTACATATTTGTCCTGTCATAGTGCACTTGTAATTAGTTTTACTTAGTTGTATTTCGTATACCATTGTCATATTGCTTATGTTTATATTTTGAAATTTTCACAACTGTGCGCGTTTACATATTATGTATTTTCAATTGTAATATATTTTGATTACATGTATTTTAATTATTTGTAATTAAACAGTATTGCTTTTTTTTAATTGTCACTTCTGTGTGTGTTTATTTAATTTTTTTGTACATATTTGTCATGTCATAGTGCACTTGTACTTAGTTTTACTTAGATGTATTTCGTATACATTTTGTAATTTTCACTACTGTGTGCGTTTACATATTATGTATTTTAATTACATGTATTTTAATTATTTGTAATTAAACAGTATTGCTTTAATATTTTTATTGTTTTAATTTATCGTGGAGAAAAGGATAGAGCTTACATAGTAGAAATTGTACAGTAGGACCGAATGGACATCTTCATTTGTCGCGTACGATTACATATATTGTTATTGTGTGGTGGTGTGTGTGTGTGTGTGTGTGTGTGTGTGTGTGTAGTTTATTGTATATTTTTATGTGTGTTTGATTACAATATATGTAAATTTTGCTTTGCTTAGTTGTTTATTTTCAACTATCCTTTTTTCCTTCCATCATGCATGTTTCATAAGTGAAATGTCAATCAAAACAATTGCACAAATGCACGATAATCAATTTTTACAAGTGAAATGATATTCAATTTTGCACCGCAGTAGTAAATCCGAACGGCAGCAGTGTAAATATCTAAACCCATACACTATAACACATGCATAAGTTGACAACGTGACCAACGCCAGTACAGTTCTCGAGTTGGCAACAATGCAATTCACATCGACGATATCCGGACAATGGGGTGGCAGTGTAAATATATCTGAAACCCGTAAACTATAACACATGCATGAGTCGACAACGTGAACGATGCCAGTACAGTTCTCCAGTTGGCAACAATGCAATTCACCTCTTCACATCGACGATATCCGGACAATGGTGGCAGTGTAAATATATCTGAAACCTGTACACTATAACTCATGCACGAGCCGACAACGTGGCCGACGCTAAACCAGCACACATGCACAAGTTGACAACGTCGACGCTTTTCCAACGTGGACGCCCTTCCGGAAAACACAGTATATATCCAAACCCATACACTATAACACACGCTCGACTCGCCAACGTGGCCGAACCTTAACCAGCACACTCTTACACTACTTGACTGAGTTGGCAACAATGCAATTACTTAACACATAGACACAACATCGACGATATCGAGACAATTGTGGCAGTGTAAATATATCCGAAACCAGTACACTATAACACCGAGTTGACAACGCGTTGGCAACAATGGCGGCAGTGTAAACATATATTCAACCCGTAAACTATAACACCGAGCCGACAACGTCGATTAACCCCAACACAAGTTGGCAACACCGACGCTTTCCCAACATGGCCGAACTTCCGGAAAAACCCCTTACATATACATAACCATACACTATAACACATGCACGAATCGGCAACCTGGCCGTACCTTAACCACTACACACATCCACAACCCGACAACATCGCAGCTTTTCCAACATGGCCGCCGCCGACCCACCACGACGGGCGACGATCAAGCCACGACCAGGCCGCGGCCAAGCCGCCGCCCAGCGACGATGACGACGTCAACGACGACGTCAACGGCGAACGGCGAACGGCGAACGGCGAACGGCGAACATAGCCACGCCTCCGCCAATCAACGCACACATTACCCCACTTTAAGCGGCGACGACGACAACATGGCCGTATGACGTCACTTCTGCGGTAGAGGGTGGGGATGGATGGCGGGGTAGTGGTGTCATCTTCCATCTCACTCGCACTCATTGCACATGTCATTCGCTCTCACTCGCACTCATGGGGAAGATAGTGGTTTCGAACCCCCATAACACCCCTACTCATACACACCGGTCGGTATATTGACAAGCTCTAACGTTTTACGTGCTCCCTTTAGTACAGGAAAGACATTGTTTTTTCCACTCTCCACGTTCGGTATAGAGTTGTACGTGGTAAAGTCCAGCAGTCCTGCGTACCATTCACCGTCCGTCAATTCAAGCGGTGGAAAAAAGTCACAAACCAGTGCGCTCGGATCCGTTCCTGTGACGGTGACCGTAAGCGAAGACATCTTGTAGTTTACTGATCGTTCGATGTCAAAAACTCTAAACATAAATGTCCGCAGATGACTGTATCCGACGGTTGTTTTCGCATGTAATTGTAATGAACGTCGGTCACGTTCGATCCAAAGTACCGCATTAGCTCGACAGGTGGACGTAGATTGCCGAATCCATCAAAGTACCAGACTCTGTCGCCTCGCTTCTTGTAGCATACCCAGTGCGTGCCCGGTCCGCTAGCATCGTCCAGATTCACGATCGCACTTTCGTTCACCCACGGTGATGTACTAGGAAGTGCGTCGCGCATGTACACACCTCTGAAATAGGGTATACGCAATCGTTTCGTGTACTCATAAAGATCATGATCGGACAATGGACGCACGGGTATTTTGATTAGTTTTTTCGGTACGGTCGAAGATAGAGTCCTGAAGCCTTTTTACCACCACTCCTTCTTCGTCGTTTTCCTGTCCCTGTTGTCGTCGTCGTCCTCCTCCTCTTCCTGATTATCGTGCGTCGAACCGGCTTGCGTCGTCTGGTGCGACGTCGACGTTTACGCACACCACCACCACCACTACAGCATAGCCCGCTGCCTAACGCAGATTTCGCCTTCATTGCTGCTGCTACGGCTGCTGCGTACGCTCTTTCACTGATGCCTGAATTCAAAGCTTTAACTCGTTCCCACGCTTTACCGGCTAGCACACGATCCGCTATACCTCGTCGTTCGTTGTCCTTGTACTTGCTGTAAGCGATATCGTGTTCGCGACAGGCTTCGTCCAACTCGTTGATTCCTTGATCACCACGACTCAATCTCTCCTCTAGTTTCGTTCCTGGTCCGCAGAACCTGTAGCCAGGCAGATGTAGTTCTACCGGTAATACGTCCACCGCTCGATTGATCAGTGTAGGTACTGACTTCGCGACGAATGGTACCGCGCTTTTAACTATTTTTCCGATAAGACCACGCCCCCCTTTTTTTTTATCAACACGGCTACGTAGTTCATACATGACTACTGTTTCGTTTGCTCTCGATAAAGAGATCTCCAATCTTGCTCGTTGTTGGATTTGTCCAGATCACTAATCAACACGCTCGTCTCCGTCTTGTTCATAAGTAGTAAGTCTGCCTCTTCGGCACCAAGTGAAGTACGCGCTGCGCGTGTATGCAATTTATAGATATACGATACCACTTTCTCCCAACGATGTTGGAACACTTTTGCGAGTTTGTACGTTTCGCTCTTCGCGTACCGCTTCACGTCCTCCAATTGACGCGCGTTCACTGCATCTGTGGCCCGTGCGCCACCATCGCCAACGTTTAGAATAGTTTTTCCTTGCGCGTTGAAATAAGCATCGTTTACCGCGGTGATTGTGTGTCGGTTCAAAAATTCCAAATTCACTGCGTCCTTGTTGTTCATGGGTGGAGCTAACTGTGTTATCCGCACATTACCGACCATTAGGTTAGAGTTCGTATCCTTCGGTATGAGTTTCGAGTCCACGTATATTTTGGTCGCGGCGTCTCTCGCACGAATCGGTTCCCTCAGAGACTGTATGCGATGGTCTCGTGCGTCGACGACAGCCCCGTTCTTCTTGTTCGGTACCAATTGTGTGAAACGTAAGCACGAGTAGTCTACGTACTGCTTGTTGACAGCGTCCGCGAGATCGACAGGAGCGCCGACGTTGACGAGCTTACGACCTTTCGCATCTATTCCTTGCGCCGCCGTCGACGAATCGCCAGCTAACAGACAATTGTCACGCACAAAGCGCAGTGAAACGGCATCGCTATCATCGCGCGGTTCGCCCAAATTATGTATTTTTTTTCCCGCTACATCAAAGTGTCCGTCCTCGGTCATTGTGATACCAATATCCTCTCGCAGACTGCGTCGCGTCTCTCTTCGCGCTCTGACAGCGCTCTGGTGTCTGCCAAACTTGTCGACACTCATCTCGTGAATGATGCGCCTCGTTCGTTGTGCACGACATTTATACGTATTCACGTAATAAATCGATTAGTTTTGATACGATCGTACTGTCTATGCATTTTATTCCGACAACGGATAGTGCGTCGTTATGTTTTCCTTTTACAATCGTATCTAGAAATTCATCGTACACGTATACGTGTGTGTCTTTGAAGAAATAAATTTTTCCGTCGATATATCGGAACGCACTATCAACGGCTTCTGGTAAGCCGACAAAACGATCTTTAACATAACCATGTTTCTTGATCGTGAACGTGCACTCGTCTATCTCACTGTAATACATATCGTTGTACAACAGAAGAGTTCGACCCGTGTACGTGTGTATTGCAGCGTTTATTTTAGTCATCGTGCGAACACCGAGCGTTGTGATTGAACGCGGATACCCGTTCACCGGCTGCAGACTGTGTATATCAAACATGTATACATAGTTGTCTATGAAAAGCACCACTTCTTCGGTCCGCGGTCTCTGGTACATCGCCGAAACGTTGGTGAACGTCGGCGGTAAGAAAGTCAACCAATCCGTCAACAGAAGCGGACTCTCGCCCGTTCGCTTCGACTCGATATCCAATGTCCACAAAAAGTTATCGTGCACGATATACAGATGTCTGTTGATTATTAAAAATTGGTTAACGTTCTTTAGTCGACATAAATCCGTTGTCGTCCGCACGGTCTCGTTCGTTGTCGGTGTCGTCGTCGTCGTTGACGTCGTCGTCGACGTTGACGTTGTCGTCGTCGTCGTAGCGGGCGGCGGCGGCGGCTTCCCGTACAAGCGTTGAATGCCTCTTATATCGTCGTCTCTCAGGTCGAACGGTCCGTCCGAGCGTGGTACGTAGAACGGGTACATGATCGAATCCCTCTCGAGGGAATGAGACAGTCCTAACGCGTGTCCGATTTCGTGCGTTAGCACCTGAAGAAAACTGGTCTGATCGTCCGGTATTTCGGTTGCGTTTGTATAATTCCACGACTCGTAGTAGTCCATATGTATTTCAGTAGTGTTATACGGTAAATCGGGCGGGTAGTAAGCGTGAGCGAGTATACCTCCTCGTCCGTCCAAATCGTACCCGCAGATCGTGCACCTGGAAGTCAGACACCTGTGTTTAAAATATTTCATAGCGATAACCATGTCTGCGTTTATGTCGTTGGGTCGATATTCGAATTCCAGATTCGAATGTTTCTGCCACACAGCGAACGCTTGTCGCGACGCTTCTATAGCGCTGACGCTACCGTGAAAGAATCGCCACGACAGACGTTTCTTGGCCCACGGCGTTCGTAAGGTGTACGACACGAAATCTTCGTTACCACATCTCCGCGCACGCATCAGATTCATCGTTTCATTGTTCAATTCTCCATTTACGGTTAAATTGTAATTCACTTGAAACGTGCGAAGGTAGGCGTCCATATCGATGGTAGTGTTGTCCGTGAGTCGTAAACTATCGTCGGGCACGTATCCGTATCGCACCAAATAATCTATAGCGAAATCTACATCGTTAGCGTTAACGGACGATGCGACGACGACGGCGCTTGTGCACGCAATAATAAACAGTAGCACGATATCCATGTTGTCACAACCAATCGTGGAATGTCCCCCGGTGCGTGTACGACAGTATTATTTATACTTTATCGGCTTTCAGAATCGAATAGGGAGCACACGGCATTAACGAGTCCTTTAAGATCGATTCCATGCTGCTGCTGCTGCTAATGTCAGATGATATATACCGCTCTTGTTATACGATTATGTCTGCTTCACGTAGTTCTTCCACTATGGAGACGATTTCGTTCGTGTGCCCACTGTTTCCAACACGTTGTGATGCCATTAACAGTCGCAATCTGTCCACCAGTTCGTTCGGATCGTCCCAGTGCACGTAATCGATTTTGTCTTTTTTTCTCGTTAGCGTCATATACGATGTATCAATATTATTATGCCCCTGTCCTGTACGTTTCGATGGAAACAGTTGCGATATTATTCGTTTATACTTTACACCTCTGTTCGCGTTCACCTGTGCGTTCGCTAAGTAATACTGCTTATGCGCGTTGGTGTTACGCAGTATATCTTTGTACGTTTTCAGATCCGATTCCTTGTAAATATTTTCATTAGGATGCTTCATGAATACAAGTTCGTAGAGTCCAGGTGTACCTTTGTATCGTTTACCGTTGATAAGAATCGTATCGTCCTTATCGATTTCGAACTGTGAATCACCAATCATCCATTTTCCGTTTTCATGTCTTACACCGTACGTATAGTCCATCAGACGATCGCGTTCGGACGAAACGATCATACGCATGTACTTGTTCGCTAACGATTCACTGTCGTATTTGTCCTGAAAATATCTACGCGCTTCACGTCTTCCTTCCGGTGTGTCTAACATTTTTTCAATGTTTTGACTAGGATCGTCCTCATCGTCATCACCTGATGTTTCGGCTATCACGGGTGTTTTCAGGAAAGACGGTTTCGTTCGGGAACGAAGTGGTGTTCCTACATCGCTCTTACTAATTGCATCTAATGGATCCTCTTCTTCTTCTTCTTCTTCCTCTTCTTCTTCTTGTTTCATTTTTTTCACTCTTATCGGCTTTTCATTTGTTGTTTTATGTTTCTTTTCAAGCAATGCTTGTGAAATATTTTGTAACGGTTCCAGAATCGGTTTGTAACTTTTGGATAACGTTGCTTCTTCTTCACGAATACCATGTTTTAACGCATGGTATTTCTTCCGTATGTCATCACTGATCGTGTCGATATCACGTGCTAATCGTTTTTTCTTGTCATCCATCTCGATAAACGGTAGTACGACAACTAAAGTCGTTGACAGCAGGACACGTGTATTTAGCTAAACTTTTGACAATTTTTTTTTGTTTAATCGTTAGGTGCGACTACTATGAAACGATCGAAACCGACTCTGTACCTACCGGTGTCGATAGAAGAATCCTTGTCCACAACGAGAAAGCCATAACGATTTTTCCACGCTTCAGCGCACATGTTCTTAAACGTGTCATATTTCATGTCCGTGTTGACATGATCGTTATACACATGCTTCAAGTTGCGATCGTCCTGTTTGAACAATACTATTAGATTGGCATTATCACGAACCAACTGTTTTGGCACTTGACTGTACGTCTGACAAAGGTAAAACGCGTCCACACCGCTGTGACGTCTCATAGAGAAATACTTGCGTATATTGTGTTGTCTTTCACAAGACACATCATCGAACACCATAATAGAATCAGGATCGACCTCGTCGGGAGGCGGTACCTCTTCGTTATCGTTGTAGGCGTGATAACCCATTCCTTCGTTGGAAAGTTGTGTCATCAAGGTCTCCAGCATCTGATATTTAGGTTGAAATAGTGATTTAGAAAACACGTATAAGTTCGCGAATCTTAATCCGTTTACATCGAACAACAGGTTGAACATGACGTTTGTCTTCCCGCACGCAGAAGGTCCGCAGATGATCGAACGAACGGTATCGGGCAGAAGACGTCCGTGTTTACGTTTTTTTCTGCCACAACCACCCCCACCACCATCGCCACACAATTTCGAATAGTCCACGTCCTTTATTTTTAATCTGTGCGCTTGTTGCAATATTTTCATGTTGACGTTCCGTGCACAGTCTATTTAATAGTCGCACTATATTGCAGCAGTCGGTAGATATGTAACTGCATACACAAGTGTCCGGACCCGTTTCACAGTTCGGATCCGACCAAACACATTCTTTGTAGTGATCGAATCCGGTACCACTTGGTACTATTTCGTTAAGACGGAATTTCTTCACACGATTGATAACCCGTTGCCAGTACTCGTGCACTGTCAAGATCCTACGCATGCGTTCAACGTCGTTTGCAGTCGTGTTCACGATGTACTCATCGTAACCAGGATGTGACACAATGTCTTTTACACTGTACACAGCGTGCATGTTGTCATCATAACGTATCGATGCATACTGGTTCTATTTCCATGAGTCGAATAGTTGTTATAGCAAGTTCTTCTTGTGTATCCACGAATCGTGTTTACCATCGAATCCTAACCATCTGACTTTTACACGATCGCCTTTACGTTGTACAATCTTTTCTACCAAGTACACGTCACCAACGTTCGATTTACTGATTTCATGTTCATAAAAACCACCTTTCAACACTTCTCCTGTATGATCCTTTAGCGAATAGGTAATGGGTACGCTGCCGGTACGCACCGAATGAACGAGAAATATCTCGTTTGTCCAATTTGGTGTGTATCCTTTGGCGAATGTCATTTTGTGTTTGCTTATACGCACACGATCGCCTACTTTGAATTTCGGTCGTTTATAAACGATGCTCCTCGCTGTGTTCACACGAATCCTTTGTAGCACTGTACGTTCGTTGGATTCTTTCACCTGACACGGTTTCATTCCAATCGTTCTGTGCACGCTGTTGTTGTACGTGTTGACTAGTTCCGGCAACATATCCAACCAACGATAATGACCTTGTTCACTGAACGCACGATACATGTGCGTTTTCAACGTACGGTTAAAACGTTCCACAATGGAGGCCTTTTTTTCACTATACGTGGAATAGAGTGTGATACCGTATCTGCTCAGCAATTTTTGTACGCTACTGTTATAGTACTCTTTCCCGTTGTCTGTCTGCAGATATTTCATTTTATTAGCACGAAGAATCGGTTCCAGAGCTCGTGCGACCTCTACGCCCGTTTTTGTTTTCAACGGAACAGCGTACGCGTACTTGCTAAACGCGTTAATGATTGTCATAAGGTACTTGAATCCCTTGTTCACCTTCGCGTGCGGTATCATCTCTACCAGGTCCGCTTGGTACAAGTCGTGAAGTCCCTTTAACTCCACCGCACGTCTCGGAAAATTCCTTCTTACCGGTCTGTGCAACTCCTTCGCGATAGTCTTGCGAACGCTCTGCTGTATGTTCTTCACCTGTCGTTTCATTCTCATATCGTACGAACCGTGATTCACAATACGTCGGAACGTGGTAAAGCGTTAACTCAGTGCTGAATGTAACTCTCCTCGGTACCGTTCTGGTACGTCTGCTTTCCATCGCGTGACTGTAGTAAGATTTCCACTCCACGTCCAGTTATACCATCTCGACCGAACGGAAAAACAACGCGTTCTTCTTGTGATTGCGTAAGTACGTTAAAACATGCGCTAAACTGATTTTCATACGTCCATTACGCACGAGACTCATACCGATGTAATATCTCATGAGCGTGTGTTGTTTCATGTCCAACGCTCTTACGGTTTTGACGGAATTCATGTCTTTGAACATGACGCTGCGTATAACGTTGGCACGATACTCGTGCATTTCCGCGACTATGACGTTATCGTTTACGGGTAGATGCTCGCACATGTGTTTAGCTTTGAGTTCTATGATCGGACGATGACTTCTCGACTCCATATGCAGGTGTATAAGATACGAGTTCAACAACCAAAACTCGTCTGCCATAGCACCTGTACATCGTTGCCACTGTTCGTATAAACGTCGATCTTTCACTGTGTACCCTTTTTCATGTGAATACTGCAGACCGAAGTATTCACAATACTTGCGGAGTGTAGGCAATGATTCCTTCAGAAAGGCTACTGAAAACAATCCCTGCGCCTTGTTGTTCACCAATGTGAACTGTTTCCCTCTCGCAAGTGTCGGTAACGAAGATGGCGGGCAGCGCACGTCAAAACTTACGTTGTAGCTAGGATCCACTGCGCACTTTGGTGCTATCATAATCGCGCTTCTGTATATTTCAATCGCTGTACGTATCGGAATAGTGCGCTCTGTAATGACAATGCAACACAAAGCGTGTGGGATTGAACTTCCGTAGGCGAGCATGTCTGTGTACACAGTCGCATAGTTCATTTGTCCGTGTGAATCATGTAAGCCGTGAACACGTTGAACGGCATGATACAGTTCAGGAATCGGTCGGAAACGTGAAATAAAATTCCACGCGTGACGTACTGTACACTTGAACATATTCTTTTCATAAACCACGAGTTCAATCGGTACATTGTTTCGATCACACTCTTCGATAAAATGAAGCCATCGTGATTTGTTGTGTATACGATCAGAGATTATCATCAACAGCACGATCGGCGGGAGATAACCGCTACGTTTCTTTATGTGACGCCAACAACGTCCGTGATATTTGTCAACACCAAACTTATAACGTGTACAGTAGTTACCACAAAACCGTTTTTTCTTCACAAAATACATAGAACACAAGTTGGAACGTATCGTGCTTCGTAACGGTTTTGCTAGTGTGAAATGTTTCCCATCATCGTATCGATAAACATCCATTGTGTCATCGATCTGCGATGCAAGTGATACAGCTTTGAAATTGTCATGATATTTAATAGGTATAATTTTTATGAAATCTTTTGTTTTATTTTTTTATCATTGACGCCATCAGTCAGACATTGAATTGTGTACACACATTTAGTAGTAGTACTAGTAATAGTAATATATATAGTACTATTAGTACTAGTATAGTACTAACACAGAGTACTACTAGTACTACCCAAACGGGTATGTTTGTACATGAGTTTATGTTGGCTCTGAAAAGAGCCGTTTTTGCGTGCGTCGACTTCTACAAGTGTTCACGAACGAAACTACATGTAGGCATTGACGCCTTATGGACTTGGACAGGATCATCACCCGCCATCCAATCCATAATTCGTATTTTACAATTGCAGCATCTTACAACATCATCATCGCCTTCATAAATAAACCCGGCTTTGGCTAGGTCAAAAAATCTCACGTTCGTATTCGGAAATTTACGCACGTAAAATTTAATGTTACCTCGACGATGGATGTTATAAAAGCTTTTTAATCGGCTTGCAAAAGAATATGTGTGCACGTCCATATCTGAAGCAAGAATGTTGGTTTGTTGCGCTGCATTTCACTTCCTCAGTGGTAGCTGCGCGCGCAATCGTAGTGGGGATTGCTGTCGTCAATTGGTCGGTATGAAATAAAGCACAGTAGTGGGAACAAATAGCTGCGCACGCACTCATCATAGATAGTATAAGTGGAGCGGTGATCGCTGCCTGCGTTCACCTTCGAGTCTCGTGCAGGCTAACTTTCACGCACTGCTTATAAAATGTTACTTATTTTCTAACTTTGTATCAGTATTCTAATGTTCTTCAAGTGAGCAAGTAATTGATTTTGCTTTTATCGTTATTCTAACAATGCAGACGTTTTCTGTTGATCGTAAACATTCGTTGCGTGGCTCGTTGGTGTCGTACGTTTACACACCTCTTGTAGAGGAAGAAGAAGAATGTGTCAACGATGTCATTACCTTTTTCGATGAAATTCACGATATGTTACGTACGGACATTCTAAACGAACTGACACGTTTGCTTACTATAAAGTGGCATATAGCGCTAAAAGCGAGATTTGTCAAGTACATTGTAAATGCCGACACGAACGAGGACGAAGAAGTGACGAGTGAAGGCTATTTTCATGGACGATGTCATACGACATTGATCGCTGATCAGAACGTATTGCCTGAACGTTTAGAAGCTTCGTACGAAAAAATCATCGAATCGATTTATAAATTCACTCGTGAGGGTAGCGGTTGGGCGTTGGATCATATAATCTCGTTAGAACTCGTTCTCTCACGATACCAACCGCTGGCCGCCTCCAGTTTCATCCGTACACCTCCTGAATTGTCTTGTACTAAATCCATCATCAATGTAAACAATACAGGCGATCAAATGTGTTTTATATGGTCAGTGTTGGCCGCACTGTTTCCACAACACAGAGACAGCGAGCGTGTATCCAAATACAAATCACATATTCACAGTATCACCACTTCTGGTATAACTTATCCCACCCGCCTATGCGATATTGTGAAGTTCGAACGAGACAATTCTGACATTTCTATAAATGTTTTTGGTTACGAAGAAAATGAAATTTACCCGCTAAGAATAACTCCTTTCAGTGACAGACAACGCCATTTTAATCTATTACTTCTCACCACCACTGACCGAAAACATTACTGTTTAATAAAAAATATTAGCCGCTTACTATCTTCACTAACCAAACACAACGGACGTTCTTTCTATTGCAACTACTGTCTGCATAGATTCTGTGAAGAACGACTCCTTAGTGAACATGTCCCTTGTTGTTCACCGTATGGTGAACAAAGAATTCGTTTACCAACGAAAGAGAAGGAGAAGGTTATGTACTTCAAAAATTACACGTACTGTCATAAAGTCCCTTTCGCTATATATGCAGACTTTGAATCGTTCATTGTACCTTGCCATCGTTGTGATGCTCCTCCACACACATCGTCCACCACAACAGAGTCGTTACATCTTCCTTCAGGTTTTTCCTACCTCATAGTCGACCACGAGGGCAACATTTTCAAACCACAGGTCGTTTATCGCGGTGTGAACGTGATAGAAACCTTTTTAGATAGACTAATCGATGAAGAGCATGAACTGTACAGGATCATGCGTACCAATATCCCTATGACTATGAGTGATCGTGACGTATTATCTTTCACGAATGCTGTCGTATGCCATCTCTGCGAAAAACTGCTGACTGATGACGACAAGGTGCGCAACCATTGTCATCTGACTGGACGATACCTTGGCGCAGCTCACAACGTATGTAACCTCAACTCCAAGTCCGCCCAACATATTCCTGTCTTTTTCCATAACTTACGAGGTTACGACGCACATCACTTGATACAAGGGTTGGGTAAATACAATGATGAAACTCTCACTTGTATCGCTACCACTAGTGAACGCTTCGTATCAGACACGTTACAATTTTTGAACACGTCCTTGGATACACTTGTTGGAAACTTGCGCGCGAGCGGTGCGGATTTCGCTTTAACAAAGCAATGTTTCGAAGAACACTTCGAGCTACTCTTACGTAAGGGGGTGTACCCTTACGATTACATGACAGGTAGCGAGAAGTTCGACGAAACATGTCTGCCCGCACGCGAACACTTTTTCAATAGGCTGAGTGAATCACCCGTGTTGGACGAAGATTACGCACATGCACAGAATGTGTGGCAGACTTTCGGAATCCGCACGCTGGGTGATTATCACGATCTTTATCTTAAAACAGATGTACTGCTGCTGGCTGACGTCTTCGAGGCGTTTCGTGAGATGGCCATACGGTACTACCAGATTGATCCGGCTCATCTTTACTCGCTTCCCGGCGTTGCTTGGCACGCGATGTTAAAGATGACCGGTGTGCGACTGGAACTGTTGACGGATATAGATCAGCATCTTTTTATTGAATCAGCCGTTCGCGGTGGTGTTAGCATGGTACCCAACCGCTATGCCAAGGCCAACAACCCGCTAATCGCTGATCAGTATGATGCTTCAAAGCCGACCTCTTTCATATTGTACACCGACTGCAACAACCTTTACGGTGCAGCCATGTCACAGCCACTCCCTTACGGTGACTTTAGATGGCTCGATCGTAACGAGATCGACTCACTGGACGTACGTACTCTGAGTGATGACAGTGACATGGGCTACATACTTGAGGTCGACCTACACTATCCATCCGAACTTCATGATCTTCACTCAGATTATCCACTAGCACCTGTGCGTTCCTGCGTCAATCCTGACATACTTTCACCGTACTCTCGACGACTTCACACACGACTACACTATACAAAAGGGTATAACGGATCAGAAACGCCCTCATCGTCCGTCCCCAAGTTGCTAACGACTTTGGACGATAAGCAAAAATACGTTCTTCATTTTCGAAATTTAAAGTTGTATCTGAACCTTGGTCTAAAATTGAAAGCGATCCATAGGGTGTTGAGTTTTAAACAGAAAGCGTGGATGAAACCGTTTATCGATTTCAACACACAAAAGAGAGCAGCAGCCACCAACAGTTTTGAAAAAGATTTTTTCAAACTGATGGTCAACGCTGTCTATGGTAAATCGCTGGAGAACGTAAGGAAACGAATAGACTTCCAACTAGTCTCTACCAAAGGGCGGCTGCAGAAACTTGTTTCCAATCCACGACTAAAGCGTATGATCCGCTACACCGACGACTTGGTCGGATTGGCTTTACGAAACAGAACTATATACCTTTCCCGTCCAGTGTATGTTGGTTTCACAGTACTTGATGTCAGTAAATTGATAATGTACGATTTTCATTATCGGTACGCTGTCAGCAAGTACGGACAACGATTAACATTATTGATGACTGATACCGACAGTTTACTTTACAGCATACAGACTGACGATGTGTACTTGGATATGAAAGAGGATCTCCACCTTTTCGACACGTCGGACTATCCCTCAGATCATCCTTGTCATTGCGACGACAACAAAAAAGTCGTGGGGAAGTTCAAGGATGAAACTAATGGGAAACCCATCAGGGAATTCGTCGGACTCAGAGCTAAATGTTACTCGCTCCTGTTGTCCGACTGTACCGACAAAAAGGTGGCGAAAGGTGTTCCAAGAACGGCAATAAAAAAAAGGTTACGTCATCAGTTATACAGCGAGTGTCTTTTCGATAGTCGTACAGTTTTCACCTCTGCCGAGTGTATACGAAGCGATCGTCATAAGCTGTACACGCAACGTGTAACAAAACTTTCCCTGTCTCCTTATGACGATAAGAGGTACGTACTGGACGATGGTGTAACTACACTCGCGTACGGACACTACAGAGTGTGTAAACGTGCGTTAACCAATGACGATACCAGTCCTAACATGAAGAGACTAAGATACACAGAGCAGTAACTCATGGTAATAATAAACTTGTATTGCAAATATAAAATTTATTTATTTACTTTCATTTAATTTTCAATTGGTAGGAGAGGTGAGGTAGACGATTAGACATTAATGGTTAATATTTATAACAGGATGTAATCGACTCCCACTGAGACCTTCCCACACTATGCACATGTGCAGTTAATTTTATTCGCTGACTAGCCATATGTTATCGCAGCGTGTGAACTTTGTGATGGCGAGGGGCTTTGTTACGTACAGGATGCAAGCCGTGTGTGTGTGTGTGTGTGTGTGTGTGTGTGTGTGTGGTGGTGAACACTTTGAGGGTAAGGGGACTTTGTCTATAGCAGACTCCTACCAAGCATATACGTATATATAAGCATTTCGTCATAATAAGTATTATCACATTCATTATAATTTTTCAATTTGCATGTAAGTACTTACTATATTTTTACGTTAATATTAGACATTACACACACACACACACACACACACACACACACACACACACACACACACACACACACACACACACACACACACACACATTATTATGTTAGCAAATTACTATACAACATTTTTCTTGTTACGTTTTACAGAATGAGTGGAAGCGATAATAGATTATATAAAAGAGTCTGTGAGGAGCAGCGACGAGTTCGAAGGTAAATTACAACATTTTTTTTATTTAACGAGTACAAACAGAATACAACATTCGACTGACTTACTGTTTATTTTTTATAGTTCCCAAAGGTTACGTCAGGCCTTATTGGGACCTTCATCAGTATCACAACAAAACTCGAGTCGGTAAGACCATTTTTATTAACAATCACTTGTACTATTGCGTTTACGTTCGGTATTCAAATGTATTTTTTTTTTTTTCAGTGATGCTACCGGTTCAGCTGCTGCTACTGCTGTTGTTGCTGCTGCTGCTGCTGCTGCTGCTGCTGCTGCATCTCAGGAAGCCGGCACGAGTCGGTACGTTTTTTTTCATTAACGTTCACTTGTACTATTGCGTTAACATCCGGTATTAAAAGTGTACTTTTTTTTCAGCAATGATGAGATGATGGTTTATGGCGATGATGATAGTGACAGTGATACGTTACTGCTTGACGAAAGAACTAATAATGATGATGATGAAAATAATGTTGATGAGCATCAACAACAACAAAAATTACCTACCATCACATTTAATATGTAAGTCTTCTTCTTATGTCTACATACTTTCATGTTTTTTTTTACATGATTTTTATATTTATTCTTTTCACCAGTGATATTCGTCCACAAGCACGACAAATAACGATCACACCGCCACAATCACCACCACCACAATCGCCATCACCACCGCCACAACCACAGGAACAGCCGCAACCACGTCCGCAATGGATAAGTACAGCACGACAACCAGAATCGCAATCCCCACAGCCTCAACAGCAGCCACAACCTCAGCAGCCTCAACCACAACCTCAGCAACAGCATATGCGGCACGATCCACGATTACAGTCCCCTCCAGAAGACGCGCCATGCGTGTTTTATGATATTATCGACACGGTGGAACCAAGGATGCATAGCGAAGTCGCCACGATGAGACTACTTCTCAGAAGTAGATTTCCAACGTGGCGATGGAGCCGTGGAGATCTCTGCCCCATTCAGGGTATGTTAGGGCACACATCTTGTAGTGTGTGCCAAGAAAATTATACTGAGGGGCAGAGACTCCTCGGCTTAATGTGTGGGCACACATACCACTATCTGTGCATCATCAACTGGTTTCAAACCGTGGCACTGGAGGGGTCGCCGCCAGGATGTCCGCAATGTCGGGTGTATGCATTCAGCAGGCCAATACACCCATTTTATGCACGCATGCATTTTTGAGGTATGTAACAGTACACATTATTCTAATCCATCCTACGCCTATCAATTATACATCACTAATATTGTTTTTGTTTCTGTTACAGATGGTCGTGCACATTAAATATGAACAACGTGATGTTTTTTTTCATATAATGTTTTATTTTCTGTATATTGTATCCGTATTTTTTTTTTTTTTTTTTTTTTTTTTTTTTTTTTTTTTTTTTTTTTTTTTTTTTACTATTGTAATATACAAAGTGATGTTTTTTTGATATAATGTTTTATTTTTTGTATATATATTATAACCGTTTTTTTTGTCTGTATATATATTGTATATAAAATGTAATATAAACTGAACTTTTTATTTATTTTTTCATTAAATTATATTATTTATATGTCTATTTATAATGTTTTTTTTCTGTATATATATATTGTATTTGTAATTTTTTTTCGGTATATATATTGTATATAAATATGTAAATTTTTTGAATTTGCTTAGTTATTTCTTTTCTTTTCAACTATCCTTTTTCCTTCTATCATGCATGTTTTATAAGTGAAGTGTCAATCAAAACAATTACACCACAATAGCCAGTCAACAAGAGTTTCACATCGATGCTGTGCACATTTTTTGTATTTTTACAATATATACTTACCACAAAAGCACACATTCAAATTTACAGTTCATGAGTTGGCAACAATGGTGGCAGTGTAAACATATACAAAACCTGTACACTATAACACCGAGCCGTGGCCGGCACAAGTTGACAACGTCGACGGACAATGGTGGCAGTGTAAACATATACAAAACCCGTACACTATAACACATGCACGAGCTGACAACGGCAGTGTAAACATATACAAAACCCGTACACTATAACACATGCACGAGCCGACAACGTGGCCGGCACAAGTTGACAACGTCGACGCTTTTCCAACATGGCCGCCCTTCCGGAAAAACAAAACATATACCCAAACCATACACTATAACACACCACGATCCGGCAACGTGGCCCAACCTTAACCAGCACACACGCACAATCCGACAACATCACAGCTTTCCCAACATGGCCACCAGGCGTGGCCATGTTCGCCGTTCGCCCTTCGCCGTCGTCGTTGACGTCGTCATCGTCGCTGGGCGGCGGCCTGGCTTGATCCTCGCCCGTCGTGGTGGGGTCGTCGTCCATTTTGTCGACGAACGGCGGCCACGCCTCCGCCAATCAACGCACACGGAACCACGCAAAATGGACGACGACGACAACATGGCCGAACGCCGACAACATGGCCGACAACTTCGGTACGCCCATCGAGGTCACGTGGGACACACCACTACCCCCCCGGTCCATCATAACCTCTGCACATGACGACACGCTGCGCCGGAAGTCTACCCCCACCACAGGGATTTTTGAATTTCGCGCCAAAAGGGGGGGCTGTGACGTCACTTCCGCGTTAGAACTCTCATTCTTACCCTACTACCGACGTACGAATCACGTTCATTAATCCATGTCTACGAATTCGTTTTTGTAAATAGTGGGTGTTTTACGATATTGTGACCGCAAGTGCACTGTATATGACCTGACGATGGTCTATGACCAAAATCGATCGTGTTTAAGAATGTGGGTCATTAAAACTTTATTGCAAATCATATGTATGGCACCTTTAGGCTATGAACAAAAAATACACTACAATAGAAAATTGAGATTACAGGTACCATTAGTAAACAATAAGTGTGTGTATATTGTAAATACATCACGTTATCATTAGCAACAGAGATGATTTTATTGAATTCATATTTCCACTTCCATGTTCTTTAAACTCTGACATAAATACGTTTGCTGTTTGGGCACGTAGGCCTATATAGTCTTCTGGTAAGAAGAGAAGTTCAACTGAACAACTAATACTTGGGATCAAGGTGACATGCCGTACTGTCTCTGTGACGGTATGCTCGGCCTATTGCAAAATTCTACTCGTTATCTCAGTTTAACTGTCTCGCTGAAATATGTGCGTCTTGAGACATGAATTTTTGTCCGACAAAATGTGCCCCTTATCCCAGAGTAGGCCTATATTTTAAGAAATTTGTATCACTGCACAAATGTGTAGTTTACCAGAACGGGGAGTCCGGGGGTTCTCCGCAGGAAAATTTTCAAAAATTAGACCTGCCAAAGCCCCACAGTGGGGATATAGAAAGAATTATAAGTGCCAGTAACATGCTGACAACTCATCACCACCAACGCCTTAGTATTGACACTTAAAATCTCCACTTGTAGATTCATTTTAACATGCCATCGTTGTCGGAGTGGAATCCCCTCAATGCAGTGCTTACAATAACAGACAACAGCGAGTCAGGGAGATTCCAAAAGCAACGGAGCAGTTTTATTTTTCAGGAGTTTTCCCAGAGGCAAGCAAGAGAACAGCAGCGAAAGCAAAGAGAAGGAAGAAGAAGGCCACGAGAAAAAGAAAATGAAGAGCAAGACTTTTTAGACAAGAGTTTTAAAGACAATAATTACGGAAAATGAAATATGTTAAGCTTGAGTTAAAAACTGCTTTAGTTTTTTTAATAAGGCTAAATATTGTTTCATTTCATTATTTTTTATTCAAATGTCAGTTAATTTATTTTCCCGAGTATTTTCTCAAAATTTTATTACTGCATATTTTCCAATTTTATCACGGCACAATTTATTTTATCGCTGCACATTTTGTGTCTGGCTGCACGTTAAAATTTAGCCTACACTGCCTTATCCTATAAACACAATCAGCGTGATAGCTAGCAGAAAGCAAGTGAGCAAAACTACCTCATCATCTAATCTAATGGTGTTGGAACACGCGGTTAAGTAACAACATGCATTTCCTACTAGGAGTACAAAGCGAGTATTAGGGCGGTAGCAGAGGGAACACTTTTCGTGGCTGACCAAGGCGACAATTTGTGTTTGTCGTGACGCCGAAACCGGCCGAACACAAACGCAACCACATTTCAGTAGTGAGTGACAGCTGCCGCACGTTCTGACCACCTCCTTGTACACTGAGTCAGCTGTTTGTCGTTTGCTACCTCGATCACCGGCACGAAGGCTCTTCGCCTCAAGACGTCTGCTGGCTGGACTTGAGACGGGCAACATCTGTTGGTCGAATCGGTACCAGCGACAGTGCCACTAAAATCAAAAAGTTCTTTCTCACCCGCCTTCTCAGTTAACTGGTTGGCGGTTTCCTTTTCCAGTTATTAGGATACCTGTCGACATGTACCAGCATTATGTTTATCTATTGGTAGCCACTGGACTCGATCCAGATGCTGCAGTCAAGCCACGGGTGCAAAGACATCCCGCACCCATAATGCAATGCAATGCCGCATAGCAGTTCGTAATGGATTCTAATGAAGAAACGTTGTTATTATCACTTCTCTATCGCAGAAAATTAAGAAGGAAAAAAGTAAGGAAATATTGGAAGCATCCAATATTAGAAATGCGATTGAAATATGGAGAGTTTAATTGTTTATTTTCACGAACTTCGTCCAGACGATGAGAAATTTTTCCACTATTTTAGCGTGTCAGAGTCTTCGTTCGATGTCCTCAAAACTGTGCGAAAATACATAACACATGAAGATACGATTTCATAATCAGGCAATACCTCCAGAAGAAAGATTGGCCATAACTCTGACGTAATTATAACTCTGATGTTATAGTTAAAAAATAAACCCATGCGCACTATTTAACCTGTGAAGTTTTTAGCACCCGGTACAAAGTATTATCAAGAGAAATTTAAATCTATGTTACAAAACTTATAAAACTGGGCCACTCGCCCAGTACTGTTTTGCGGTTTCCAAAGGTGATCATCATCGACTCGCTGATAAGGGATACAGTGAGATACTTCGAACATTTTGTATGTACGCCCATTGTTAGACGACGAGGTTGTTTTGTCGTTTGCACCGTTAGACATATACGTTGTGTGTGCGTGTGTGTGTGAGAGAGTGTGTATCTTCTAACGTGCAGCCAGACATAAAATGTGCAGTGATAAAATTGAAAAATCTGCAGTAATAAAATGTTGAGAAAAAATCGGGAAAATAAATTAACCGATATTTGAGTAAAAAGTAATGTAATGAAACAATATTTAGCCTTATTAAAAACTAAAGCAGTTTTAACTCAAGCTTAACATATCTCATTTTAATTATTGTCTTTAAAACTCTGTCCTAAAAAGTCTTGTTCTTCATTTTCTTTTTCTCGAGACTTTCTTCCTTTACTTTGCTTTCACAGCTCTTCTTGCTTGCCTCTGGAAAATAAAACTGGTCCGTTGATCTTGGAGTCTCCCTGACTCGGTGTTGTCTTTTATTCATCCGTGTAAGCACTGCATTGAGAGGATCTCACTCCGACAACGATGGCGTGTTAAAATGAATATACAAGTGCAGATGTTCAGTGTCAATACTAAGGCGTTGGCGGTGATAAGTTTTCAGCATGTTACTGGCACTTATAATTCTTTCTACATCCGCACTGTGGGGCTTGGCTGATAAGATTCTAGCCAATATGACACAGGTGTTTGAAAATTTGTTTGACTGGCAAACAAATTTTACTTTTTCTGGGAGGGTTTTTTTCTTCAATGCCTCCAGTTCAGGATGTTCTTGGATATCTTCAGATTATTGTGCAAGAGATAACAGATCAAGATCTGACCCCCAAATTTTGGCCAACGCTCTTACATTACAAGAAGATTCAAATTTACAAAGGGCAGTGTTTTTGTTTTCCAGAAATTAGGGAAGACTAGAAAAGCACTAAAATAACGTTTTGGCAGGTCTAATTTTTGAAAATTTCCTGGTGAAGAACCCCCGGACCCCCCCCCCCCGTTCTGGTAAACTACACATTTGTGCAGTAATAACAATTTCTTAAAATATACCCTGGTGTGTGTGTGTGTGTGTGTGTGTGTGTGTGTGTGTGTGAGAGAGAGAGAGAGAGAGAGAGAGAGAGAGAGAGAGAGAGAGAGCGCTCGCAGTGGCAACAAAACTAACGGGCCTGCAGTTAGAAGTATGCTATACCAGTATTTGAAAGTAGCAGTTACAAATGTAACCGTTAAAAATACCTGTTACCGCGGTAACCGTTACCGGTAACAGTGGCTGCTGAAACGGTTACAAAGTACTCGTCCCTGGTACCTGTTAACGCGCAACTATTATATTACAGATACCGGTTACTTGTAACGCTTACTTTTAGACCAGTATTTCATTCGTCCTCACTGTATTTGAATACCTGCGTTAGTTTTGAGTGGAGCTGTTATACACTTTATTCAGTACGTGTTTTTGACAGTTTATAAAGTCTGTCATGGTGTTACAATTAGCACTGCTGAAAAATCGAATATTGCGTTACTATATTATTAACAAGATAAATATGTTACTAAATAATTTAAAAATTATGATAATACAAATTATTAGGCCTATATATGAAAAGTGATATATTTATTACACGACTGCCAAAAATAAAAAGGAGTGTTATGTTTTCAGTGGTAGGGTATGTATGTATGTATGTATGTTTGTTCCACTATAACTTTTTAACGGCTTTACCGATTTTGATGTTCGATGGCTCGATGGATTCCTTACTTCACCATAAGTGTCATAGGCTATATACCACCGTGAGTTGACTTCCGGTTTTGACCGGAAGTGAATACAAGTGATCGGTTCTAAGGATTTTTTTTTTCGTTTATTGGTCCATCAGGTGGCGCTAGTGGAAGGTATTCTGTAAAGCTCACTGCAGATGGCGCTCGCGATTTAAGACCACGCTCACTAATACTATGTTAGCGCGCTATTGTGTGAGAGTATAGATGTGCAATCCGTAAAAAACAGAGAACAGCTGATCTGGAAGTATATCTACATATATATATATTGGTTTGCTATATATATTTCTCTCTGCCTCCGTTTCTATGATGAAACCAGGCATCATAATGCTATGATGACTGAAAAGTTGAAAACATCATCTAAAGTTTACGATATTGCAGCGGTGGATGTGTCTGTCGAAGCTAAGAATTACGGACAAAAGTTAAAGAAAGACTTCATACCAACGGATCCAAACAAAACTGGAGGTATTCCAAACTCTTTAGTAATCGGAGTCGGATCTAGGGTAATGTTGCGAAAAAACATTAATGTTAATCATGGTCTGGTCAACGGAGCAATCGGCATAATTAGAAAAATTGAGTGGCCTGCACTACGTCGAGATCAGCTTCAACCTGGTGAGCTTCCACAAGCCGTATTTGTAGAATTTGATGACAGATCAATTAGGGGAAATACTGCTGGTATTGGAGTAAAGATAGAGCCCACTACTGTTGAATATGATGCTTTGCGAGGCCAGGGCAAAGTAGAACGACGTATGCTGCCATTAACATTGTGTTGGGCTGTAACAGTACATAAACTCCAAGGCACTACTTTAGACAAAGCAGTCATTTATTTGAGTAGTAATATTTTTGCCAAGGGTCAGGCCTACGTCGCACTAAGTCGTGTGAAAACATTAGAGGGATTAGCAATAAGTTGTCTGGATTCACGAAAATTGTTGCATGAACCGCACGAAAAAACTCACTTGAGGAATTAAATAGACTCAGAAATCTGTAGACCAAAGCTTTTTCTCTATCATTTCTAATAAATGAAATTATTTAGTTAATTATATAATTTATAAAACAATTTATCGAAATGTTTGTATTATACTAGTTATATAATAGTATATAAAATAAAGTTATACTATATTTATAAGTTTATAAGTTCATACGCTAATTATAGTATGTACGTAATAAAGTTTCTAAATAAAACTATGTAAAAATTGAAATTTTTTTGCACTTCACACATAGCACGCACACACGCACGCACACACTGCACATTCCCATTATACTCTTTTTAAACACAAAAAGGAATAAAATAAAAAAATAATTTAAAAAATTAAAAAACACGACTGCCAAAAAATAAATGAATAAATAAAAAATAAATTAATAAAAAACTAAATAAAAATAATATTTAGTAAAAATCACAAACTAAATAAAGTCGATTTAAAAAGCCAAAAACAAGGTATTGAAATTCAGCTCTGATCAGATTTAACGAAAATGTTATGAATGATTAAACGCATAGTAATTTTATTAGATTTAAATTACTTTTCGATGTTGAATATATATCAATGCATCATATGAAGACTACAATTACAAAAAATATTGCTGATAAAATTTTGCTCTTCAATTTTAATTTTCAATGGAGTCGGGGGCTGTTTAATGAAAAGAACAAATCTATTTAGAAACAGCCCCCGACTGCATTGAAAATTAAAATTGAAGAGCAAAATTTTATCAGCAATATTTTTTATAATTGTAGTCTTCATATGATGCTATGATATATTATTCAACATCGAAAAGTAATTTAAATCTAATAAAATTACTATGCGTTTAATCATTCATAACATTTTCGTTAAATCTGATCAGAGCTGAATTTCAATACCTTGTTTTTGGCTTTTTAAATCGACTTTATTTAGATTTTGTGATTTTTACTAAATATTATTTTTATTTAGTTTTTTTATCAATTTATTTTTTATTTATTCATTTATTTTTTTGGCAGTCGTGTTTTTTAATTTTTTAAATTATTATTTTTTATTGTTTTTATTATAATAATATAATGTATTAAGTTATAATTTTTTTACACTAACAGGCTAGCCGTGGACCACGCGAATATCATTTCCTTTTCTTCTCCTGCCAGAAGGGCCTCATTCGCATACTATGCGCCGCCTTCCTTTCCACTGTCCACCTCCTTCTCGTCTTCTTCTCACCGCACAGAATCTCAAGATTTTAATAAAATAATAAATATAAAATCTTAATCTTAATATAAATAAAAGTCGTTCCACATCTCCTCCTAAACCACTGGACCGATTTCAACCAAACTTGAAACAAACATTTTACGCAACGGGAGAACCAACATAGGACAGGTGTTTTTTTCGATACGATCCTTTGGGGGGTCCTTTAGGGTCTTAAAAAAACTATTAGATCTGGTTACCATGGCAACCCAATAGAATACATTCTGGTTTCCATAGCATCGGTGGAAGCCTCCCGCGTAGGGAATACCGTTGGAGTCCGTCCACGGAACCCGGGGAGTCTTAGGTTGGATCTCGCGAAAAACGGCCGAGCCAGAGTCCTAGCTCCTCGCCCGGCATGTCGACGGCTTTCCCGGGCTTTGGAGAACCTTCCGTACCCCGGGGAGGTCTCTGACCAAGTCCTAGTGCGGGAGTTCGACCGACCTGGATGCCGGAAAAGCAGGCGGTGTCCCGGCATAGGTAGAAGCCTCCCGCGTAGGGAATATCGCGGGAGTCGTCCGACGGGCCTTCCCCGGAGTCCGTCCACGGAACCCGGGAGTCTTAGGTCGGATCTCGCGAAAGACGGCAGAGCCAGAGTCCCAGCGCCTCGCTCGACATGTAGACGGCTTTCCCGGGCTTCGGAGAACTTTCCGTACCCCGGGGAGGTTTCTGACCAAGTCCTAGCGCGGGAGTTCGACCGGCCTGGATGCCGGAAAAAGCAGGCGGTGTCCCGGCATAGGTAGAAGCCTCCCGCGTAGGGAATACCGTTGGAGTCGTCCGACGGGCCTTCCCTGGAGTCCGTCCACGGAACCCGGGGAGTCTTAGGTTGGATCTCGGGAAAAACGGCCGAGCCAGAGTCCTAGCTCCTCGCCCGGCATGTCGACGGCTTTCCCGGGCTTTGGAGAACCTTCCGTACCCCGGGGAGGTCTCTGACCAAGTCCTAGTGCGGGAGTTCGACCGGCCTGGATGCCGGAAAAGCAGGCGGTGTCCCGGGATAGGTAGAAGCCTCCCGCATAGGGAATAGCGCGGGAGTCGTCCGACGGGCCGTCCCCGGAGTCCGTCCACGGAACCCGGGCAGCCTTAGGTCGGCTCTCGCGAAAGACGGCAGAGCCAGAGTCCCAGCGCCTCGCCCGGCATGTCGACGGCTTTCCCGGGCTTCGGAGAACTTTCCGTACCCCGGGGAGGTCTCTGACCAAATCCCAGCGCGGGAGTTCGACCGGCCTGGATGCCGGAAAAAGCAGGCGGTGTCCCGGCATAGGTAGAAGCCTCCCTCGTAGGGAATAGCGCGGGAGTCGTCCGACAGGCCTTCCCAGGAGTCCGTCTACGGAACCCAGGGGGTCTTAGGTCGGATCCCGCGAAAGACGGCCCGGGCCAGAGTCCACGGTTCGTATAAATAAAGATATAGGTTATGATATAGAAGGTGGTGTATGCATCTTAAGAAACTTTTTAATAGTGCGTGAATTCAGAGTTGTTTCAGTTTGAATTTAAAAGTGGATAAGTTAAGATTGAAGTAAGTTATAAGCGAGTATAAAAAACAACGTTTTGATAGCGAATGTATTCAGATCGTAGTGTTCAGACAGTATAAATGCGCTTGCTTCAATTTGAATTTAAAAATTGATAAGCTGAAATCTGTAGAGGTATTGTATTGTTAGAATAAGTTTAGGAGACACTAATTTAACAAATACTTTATTTCAACATTAACACAATGAATTATAAAACGACAGTTAAATACGCAAGGCGGGCAAGTACTGTAGACATTTTATTTAAAACTAATTTAGCTGTTCGCCCTCTCACAGAGTTAGAAATCGAGCAGGAGCATCACGCGCAACAGAATTCTTCTCCAGATATAAGAATAAACTTTATGGCATGTTCTTAAACAGGTGCGCTACAGAGTATTCCTCCAGTGAGAATGCGAACGTAACAATATAAGGAATTTATACAATATAGAAGTAATTCTCGTATAACGTTAGAACAAGAACAGGTGCCTATGAGCCTATGAATAAATTATAAACCCGAGCAACGCTCGGTAAATCGGCTAGTATTTAAATAAAATAATTTATATAGTTTATATAAATTATTTCAAATAATAATTTATAAATTATATAAAAACGTATTTATTAAATCATATAAAAATATATAAATATATTTTATATATTTTTTATGTATAAAACATTTATTTGCATTATATATGTTTATATATAATTTATATACGTAATGTTTACTTCATAAAAATATATTTACTAAATCATAAAATATAAATTATTAATATGTTATTAAATCATACTGATTCGTAATTTTTTGATAATTAAATAAATTAATTCATTCTGGTTGCTTTTTAATTCAGTACAGAATAGTGATTATGTATGTTATTTAGTAAAAAGTAATAATCACTTAATATTTTTATCTCTTACAAATTAATTTTACCTTGACATTATCTTTTCGTTTACTAGTTATACTAACTGATAAAACAATTTTTAACTATCCAGTACTTTTTAAAGTAGTTTAGTGAATTCTTATCTTCATCAGATCTGTGTATTATCTTAGTTCCTGCAGTTTGGCCAGTTCACCTAATTGTGTTATCTGTTATGTAGTTTGTTATTTTTATTTCTTTACTAAGTGGAAACTATTATTAGTCAAATGATAAGTAAAATGATAGTGACAAAAATTCAAAATCAGCAGTTTAGATAAAAGAAACAAATTTAGAAAAAATACCTTATGTTTTACAGGATCGTTATGTATATTTATAAGTAAAGATTTAGTGAACACGACTAGATAAAGTGCATAAATGTCAATCATAATGTTGATATCCTATCTTAAAGCAATCTTGATTACTTATCAGCAGTCCATTGTAGTTTGTGTAGATACTTTGGACAAAAAACAACCAACACCAATCGAAATTGGTTGGTCTTGGTCTTACTTATATGCCACCGGCCGTATTTTGCAAAGAATTATTATGTAATGAATAATAAGAAACGGTTACAGTAAGAAAAAAATAAATAATTTTATATGCCTAATATGTACTTTGGACAGACAGAAAGTGAGTGTGCAAATCGGAAAGGAGAGTTCAGAAGGAGTTAAAATTGGAAGAGGAGTAAGGCAAGGCTGTTGTATGTCATCAAATTTATTTAACATATATCATGATGACTTGATTAGGAAATGCTTTGACAAAACAAGAGGTGTGAATGTCGGTGGAAGAAGAATTGAATGTATAAGGTTTGCTGATGACATGGCTGTTTTAGCAGAAAAGGAAGAGACAATGAATGAAATGATAAGAGATTTGAATTTAGTATCTGAGGACTATGGAATGAGGATTAATAAGGAAAAAACTTATGGTGATTAGCAGAGGAGAAAAAAGATAAGATAAAGATAGGGCAAGATAAAATACAACAGGTGGAGTTGTTTAAATATATTGGAAGCTTGATAAGTGAAGATATGTCCTGCACTCGTGAAATTAGAGCAAAAATTGCTATAGCGAAAGAGGCATTTAATGGAAAAAAGACTGCTGTGTGGCAAAATTAATAAGAATTTAAGAAAAAGGTTATGTTATGTGTGGAGCATTGCTTTATATGGTGCAGAGACATGGACACTGAGGAAGGAGGATGAGAAAAGATAGAAGCATTTGAGATGTGGGTTTGGCGAACAGTGGAAAAAGTGAAGTGGGTTGATAAAGTAAGAAATAAAGTTTTAAGAAGAATAGGGGATGAGAAAAGAATCCTGAAGGTAATAGAAAATAGGAAAAGGAATTGGTTACGTCATTGGTTAAGAAGAGACTGCTTGCTTACAACTGCCATGGAGGGTGTCATAGAAGGAGAAAAAAGGGCAGAACACCAAATAATAATATGCCTAACTAGCATTAAGTGAAATTTAACTAAACAAAGAAACATAATTTTCACTAATAGACTTGCATGGTCAGATCTTTTTAATGACATTTTTTAAGCTATCTGTGAGTTATTGGGGTTACTATTAACTCCAAACCATTCCATGAGTTAACTAGGCACATCATAGAACGGGCGACAGGTCTGGAGTTAATATCAATGAAACGTAGTTGTCAACTAAAAAGAGAGTTGTTTTAAGACAAAAGTTTTATTAATGGAACAAATTTAGTAAGGTAACGTTTTTAACGAAAGACCCGACCAGTCGCATCCAAGCGGCTGAAATGAGATTTCTCAGGCACGTGGTAAGGTATACACTCTCCATGATCATAGAAGAAACACAGACATACGGCAGGACCTGAATGTTATGAGTATACTCGACAGGATTACTCAGTATCGGCTGAATTGGTGGGAACATCTTTGCCGAATGGATGACTGCCACATTCCCAAACAACTATGGAACAATAAGCCGAGAGGACTGAGAGGTGTGGGACGTCCGAGGAAGCGCTGGAGTCACCAGCTCTAATCTTTGCCTGTTTGAGACCGGAACAAACCATCCTTAGTTTAATCCTTGATGATGAGGATGATGATGGTGATGATGATGAGTAAGGTAACATACTGTTTTATCTACCAAGTCTCAGTACAAAAAAAACTTCTTTGTAGTGTTTTACAACACCAACGTTACAACACTCTCATCATTTATACTAAACTAGTATTTCAAAATGACAGGTACAAATGAAACCGTTCCAAAAAAATAACACGTACAAATACCTGTTATTATATACGTATTATACATATACTGTACCTGTATTATATAATTTGTTATAAGAAATAAATCGAAACTAAAAGTATTAACAGTGTTACTTTACACTGTGACTTTATTAATCTGTTATTGTTTAAAAGAAAATAAGAAACAAGAGAATTTATAGGCCTATCTTCCTTTGGGAATACTAATTTAAGTTTTCACTAGGAGTAAACAAACTGACATAGATATAATATTAATTTATTGATTCCATTTTGGTTAGACAAATCAGTTGCAAAACTGAGGCAACGAAATTTAGAGTGCACGTAATAGCACAACAAATAATGTCAAAAAATTTACGTGAGATGTGCGGTGAAGGTAAAATCATCTCCGAAATCACATTAACAAAAAGTACTATATGACCCATTAGCCACTCTGTAGGTTGTAACACAGTATAATTCACTTTTTCAAAATTTACGAAGTTGGTGACTAGTATGATATGTATTTTGTTATTATAATCTGCCTATTATATATCTGCATAGCACAGGAGAATAACGATAACAACGGTATGATTTTTTTTCATCTACCAAAAATAGCTTCGTCGCACCTTTTCTGAATAACTCGCTTCGTTTTTGCTTCGTCCTTGTATGGCATTCGGCACATGCGCAGAAGCGAGTATTCAGTACCAGTAACTGCTACTTGTACTAGTAGAAACGGCCGCAAACTAATAGAAACTTAGAGGTGTGCTGAACTAGTATTCTAAAAATAACAGGTACGAATGATACCGTTCCAAAAAAATAACAGACACAAATACCTGTTATTATATACTCATTATACATATACCTAAATTATATAATTTGTTATATGAAATAAATTAAAAGTATTAACAGTGTTATTTTACACTGTGACTTTATTAAACTATTACTATTTAAAAGGAAATAATAAACAAGAGAACTTATAGGCCATAACCTAGCATAACGAAGATAACCTAGCAAAACTGACAACAGTCACAGTGGACAGCAATACTTAAAAAGGCCTTCCCATAGTACGGGGGTTCCCGACCGGTGGTAGGCAATAAGACCTAGCTAGGAAAAAAGTATTTACTTAAAAAAAAATACAAATTTATGTTAAAAACAATAATTTTCATCGGTTCGTACTCCACAGAGTTGGCGCCGAAATGAAGCGCTTAAGTACCAATTATACTAGAGTTTCTAAGGGATTGTTTTCTAAGAATTTTGTAGAAAGAATTATCTATCTAGCTATACAGTTATGATTCTTAATAATAAAAAATTATTATTAAAAAAATTGGTAATTATTGTTGATCCGGACTATGCTCAAATTGCGGTGAAATATTTCTTTTCCTATTCTTCTATACTATATAAGCACGAAAAAAATTATTTTAAACGGGGGTCGAACCTATTTACGGAGAAAAAAAATTAAATAATTACTCCCATAAGCGTGCATGTAAAGTGAATGACCGCCATGTTATCTAAGAAACGGCGCACAGTTACACAGCGAATGACGAGTTATGACGTCATTGCGGAGAGTACTCAGCGCTGTACTTCCTAAGTTTACGCGGCAAATAACGTAGCGTTTTTTGGCGCCTTATGGGAGAAATTATTTAATTTTTTGTCTTCGTAAATAGGTTCGACCACCGTTTAAAATTATTTTTCTCGTGTTTATATAGTATAGAAGAATAGGAAAAGAAATATTTCACGGCAATTTGAATATTTCACACACACACACACACACACACACACACACACACACACACACACACACACACACACATGTAATCCATCCAATTATGAAAAGATGAAAATCTTACCTTAATGTAGCAGGCCATTGTGTATTAAAATGTTACACAATTACACAAACTAAAGGACTGAAAATCACATTACGCGGAGGGTAAATATTTACCTGTGCTACACCATATGCCATATTAACTGAGTAGTTAGTGGGATCACCACTACATTTTGCCTTAACGTAATTCAATTGCCTACAACGCAAAGCATTACATTTCAGACTCGTGGGTGGCCGACTCATCAGTTTCCTACAGTATCCACCGCTGAGAGTGATTTTGGGTAGCCGGCTCACCGCACATGCTTTAGTCTACGGCGCCTTCGGCGCCTCCGAGGTTACTAATAATAAACTCGCGGTGGGCTCAACGCAAAGCTTTAAACCGCCGTTTGGGCTCAACGCAATTTTGAACATGTAAGAATCATGTAAATTTTGTTTTGTTCGCTTTTCATCCAACTCGCTTGTAAATGTTTGGAAAATGGTTATATATACATCCCAAAGGCCAATTTGCAGCGATAGCTGATGTACAACCGGTGACGTCACGCGTCGTCCTGTACCGGTGTACGTATTCAGTCTGAAAATGGCGTTCACCGGCTATTTGCATGCATTCTAATGTGAGTAATTATTTAATTTTTTTTCTCCGTAAATAGGTTCGACCCCCGTTTAAAATAATTTTTTTCGTGCTTATATAGTATAGAAGAATAGGAAAAGAAATATTTCACCGCAATTTGAGCATAGTCCGGATCAACAATAATTACCAAAAAATTAACTAATTATATTTATAGCATAAAGACACAACTACAGTTTTACTAAAATGCTTCTGTTTGAAATTCTTTTTAATCAGGGAACAGAAAATAATTTCATATTTGTTAGGCAAAAATCTAACTATTGCATGCCTATTTAAATATTTCAACTAATTTTTGTTACATGTCCGTAACAGATATAGCCAGAAACGTCATATCGATAATCACCAAAAATTATTACGAAGCTGTAAAAAAACTCACCTTTTAATTCAGTAATCCAATTGTCCCGTCGTTCTGCCCTATGAATCTCTCTCTCTCTCTCTCACACACACACACACACACACCCACACACATGCCACTTCACAATGCTACTTTCTTTTAATCACTTATCACTTGCTCACTATTTATCAACACTATCCACTATGAAATTCCATATCACTTCGTCGGTGGCTGTCTTCTGGTATAGCTGTTTTCCTGTTCTCTGATCCATCGAATCCTCTTCACTTTTTCCATGGTACATCATATTCTAGTGAGATTACCGTTTAACTGTAGCCGTACATTCCAATTTTCTTGGAGTCTCTCTTCTTTCACGAATCTTCCTATACTGTATTCCAGCATCGTTTGTCTTCATCGGATCAATTACGTTTTCACTTTCTGCGTTCACACCACCAAATACATTTTCAGAGTTTTGCGTGGTTACATTAAACGTTTGTCGGGTGGTTCTTATGTATTATTATTTTTTGAATCTGCCTTTATTTATTTATTTGTCTCTTTATTTTCTAAATCTCGTCATAATTTTGCAAGTTTTTCTCTGCTCATCATTCTTCTTCTGCGCCATGTCGTGGACGTTTCTTTTGCCTACAGATGATCTAAAATTAAATCAACACGTCTCTCAAATATCGCCTAATTTTATGTAAAGTACAGATCAATATTGTCCGCATGTTTAATTAGTGTAAACATTATTATTTAAGTCGTGGAATACGTGAGTATTCTGGTTCTGAATACTTTAGACTATATAAACAGGTTTTAGTATATACTGTAAAAGGATTTCTTCACGACAGCATGCACAACGAATCGCACTGGATATACAAACTGGATGCATGGAATCGATTCCACGATCAATCTGGCTACACCGTTTAGCGCTGGCAACAGCTACCGGTACTAGATCAATCCGAACCGTGAGAAATGTGTTGCTGAGTTAGCGCACGCCTGCGTGGTACGACTGTGGTGACCGGATGCGATACAAACTCAACTTGATTATCTGTGTGACCCGCCTGCCGTAGTCGCTAACACCTAATTACACTCGTGCAGTGAGAGCTGTGAGAAAGTGTGGACTTGCAGAATTAGAAACCTGTACACCGCCTTATCAGTAGCCAACGAACTCAAGCTGTCAGTTCAAGTAAGGTGATCACTCAGAGCGATGAGAAAGTTCGAGCTCTGCTGCGTACTTTGCTGACAAGGGTGACGAGGGGAATCAGAGTGCTTATGTAAGACAGATAAGCATGTAACGATACTACGCGTGAGACAGAATCAACTAGTATTGTACAAACTCTGCTTATTAAGTCTAACGTATTCGATATTATCCGTAGCAGCACAGGTCTTCGCTTATTTAGGGTTACCTTACATCCTCTTTTTCCCGGACACGTCGTCTTTTTTAGTGTTGAAAACCTGTCCGGGAGGATTTTTTAAAGAATGTCTTGTTTTCGTAAAACTGAAAAATGTATTTTCCGAGTAACAACTCTATTACAGAACGGCTGTTTTCTCTGATCAGTTCACAGTGGATCAAAGAGACAAATAGGTTAATGGTAGAAAATGTTAAAGATATAATTTATGTACAGTACAACTTTAAAAGTCGTACATGTGTTCAGTTCTATGATTATTTATTACAAAATAAAAAGCTTTTGATGGGAATTGGTTCATCTGATAAATACCAATGGTACCACAAAGCCAATTGAACATTTAGACAGTGAATCCGATTCAGACTGATTAGTATTAAATTAATTATTGCTATGATTAAAAATAAATATAGCAAATATTCTTTTCCTATGTACGTACTGCTTCTAACTAATAGTTTTAAGTTTTGTTTGTAAACATTTTCTTGTTATATCACAAAAAATTAAATTGTGCATTGTATAAACTCTGTAAAAATGCTTAACTCTATCATGAATACCTTCTTATCCATAATGTATAATGTTTTTACTGTAAAAATTTTTTTTTATCCATAAAGTAACAATCATGCTGTTAAATTTTCAGGTTGTCCTCTTTTTTCACCTAGGTCATATGGTAACCCTAGTTTATTTCCCAGAATCTCTACTACTGTGTAGGGTCGATTACGCGCTTCAGCTCTCCTTCAAGATACAGTTGGATCAACAGTATAGTCATACTGACAGTCATTTTGATACAATATCTTTACGTACGGTGACCATATGTCCCGGTTTTTCCGGAACAATCCCAGGTTTCGGACCTATGTCTCGGTGTCCCGAAAAATCGTTAAAATGTCCCGGATTTAGACTTTAAAACATTTTATCGTTTTAAAGCAAAAATTGTGTGCTAAATTTATGCAAACATAGCAGCCGTGGTCCATGGTCTGCTGAAGTTTACTGTTCGTACGTTAATACACGGAAAAAAGTTTATACATGAAAGTATGTACACCTTTAAGTTTTAGAATACCAAACCGGTCGGGAACATATTACTTCCATATTCCTTAAGGAATGGAAGTATGGTGATGGCAAAAAAAATCGTGTTCGAGATTATTGCAGATTCTGATTCTACTACACTCAAAACATGAAAAAAAGTCGTTTTCCGAAAAGTGTCTGTGTGTGTGTCTGTCTGTGTGTCTGTGTGTCTGTCTGTCTATCTATCTGTAGATTTTTTTTCTATGGCAAACGATAACTGCCGCAAATTCAAACAGAATCAAATAATGTTTTACATACAGCCCTGATTTGTAGAGTACTCAAGACCTATTGTTTTTGGTGAAGATCGGTTAAGGGAAAGGGGTAGTTTACCTGTAACGTTTTATGTTTTAACAAGGGTATTTCCTGTGGCAAACGATAACAGCCGCAAATTCAAACAGAATCAAAAGATTATTTGCATACAGCCCTAAATTGTAGAGTTCTCAAGACCTATTGTTTTTGGTGAAGATCGGTTAAGGGAAAGGGGTAGTTTACCTGCAACGTTTTTTTAACAAGGGTATTTTCTATGGCAAACGATAACAGCCGCAAATTCAAACAGAATCAAATAATGTTTTGCATACAGCCCTGATTTGTAGAGTACTCAAGACCTATTGTTTTTGGTGAAGATCGGTTAAGGGGAAGGGGTAGTTTACCTGCAACGTTTTTTTATCAAGCGTATTTTCTATGGCAAACGATAGCAGCCGCAAATTCAAACAGAATCAAATAATTTTTTGCATACGTCCCTGAATTGTAGAGGTCTCAATGACTTTCGATTTTGGTGAAGATCAGTTAAGGGGAAGGGGTAGTTTACCTGCAACCTTTTACGTTTTAACAAGAGTAAAGTACTTGAAAATTTATTTAAACTTTTTGAAACAATGGTAATTGTTAAAAATAAAATAATTTTGTTGCCAGGCAATAAAATTATAATTTTTTCATTTTAATGTAATATAATATTTTTCATTTAATACAGCAATAAAAAGGCAGGTAAGACACAGCCTGGCTGTTTGGGTGAAAATGATTTTAAATATAAATCTTAGAATATGGAAGTCATGTATGGTTCTCCATACCGATATTTTTTATTAACAATTAGAAAATTGATTTTTTATGTTTTTTTTTTAAATATTTCCACTGCTAAGAATCGGATCAAAAAAAGTTTTAATTAAAAATTGTTTAGCATAAAATTTTAAATAAAACTGAATTTATAAAAATTATATGCGATAAATAGTTTTTATGGAGATCGCTCCTTAAGTTAGCAACAGACGATTTAAAACAAATGAATGTTATTTTGAAACAATGGATATAAATGAATGAAATTTTATACATTTATAGCACTAATGTACGTGAACTTCCAAGCCAATTTTCAAATCACTTTGTTAATAATTAACACCAATATAACCTCTACTAAAAGAATATATATTTTCAACATTGTTCCCAGAAATACCTCATACCTTCCCTCTAACCTATCCTAACATAGGATATCCTAACCTCCTCCTCCCATCCTCCAACCACTAACTGGTGTCATATGTCCAGGATTACAACTGAGAAAATATGGTCACCGTATGTATGCGTTATCTGGAAAACTAGCCTCAATCAATGGAAAGTACTTTTCCTTTCTCATGATGGCAAAGCTCATCTATACGCCTATATATAACACTCAAAGTCTGAGGATTTATGGGTACTTAATACAAATCCATATCGTTACACCGATTGCCACTAAATTTTGGACAGGTAACCTTTGACACAAAGCAAAAAATACCGACTAACTTGGAATTTGATATTTTGCCCCGTTCGCACGATTTAGGCCCTTTTAATTATGCCTTTTCGTTGACACGTACAGTATAAAGATGTCAACAACACCACGGAGACCAGAATTAATTACCATAGTACAAGTAAATAAACAAATGATATTTAGCGGCATCGGAACTGTTCCTTTATCCGTTCTTGCAGTTTTTAGTGTTTTTAATATGCGATTGTATCGATATATTACGATGTGGAAAGTGTACTAATTGTAAATTTTCCTATTACTTAAGGCAAAACAAAAATACGTGTTGTTTTCATTTGTGAGGTTAGGTGACAACGGTTTTTGGTTTTTAGTTTACTGCTGAAATAAATAAAAGCCATGGTTGAGGAAAACATAACGTTTAATGTGTTATACACTGCTTCTAACACAGTAACACATAAAATAATGAATTAAGCGTTTTTGATGTAACAGGTACTTTATAAATATCTCCAAAGACTTTATAAACGGGTACTTTTAAATCTCCAAAGGCTGTTGCACCAACATAATAATTTAGTACAAGTTAAAATAGTAGAAGTGTTGAAAACAGCTTTGGAGAGAATTTGGCTAATGAGTACAAAATTGTTATATGAGCTGATAGAACGCCAGATATACATAGACGATAAAAATTGTATTCAAATACCTATTAAAAGGCGGGTAACAGCTAGTGTTCCTATAAGCTTCACAGGGACATTCACAGAAACTCTGCTGCTAATGCATAAGGGCTACCGCATTTCATTACCTGACCTTGACCGAGTGACAGCAGAGTGTCGCAAACTAATTCTTGCTGTTTATGGCAGTATTAATATAGAACCGACGATATAGGAAAATCCACAAGCTGTTGGATCTTATTACAACATTTATTGCAGTAAGAAATGAAAAGCGCTGTTTATCTTCTTTCAGTACACTTACTCAAGTTATGTTCTTGACATTAGTAAGTTTCAGTCACTGGTTGGAACAGAGAATGGTTCGGTCAAGCCTGTAGTAATTATGACTGTTTGGACCGCAAGGCCGGATAGAATCCACTAAGAAGGTGATATATATTTTAACTAAATATCACTATTGTTTGACGACTCGGAACACTAAGTTTTTTATAAGTAAAATCTGAAAGATTTACCTTACAGCCTAAACCGGCTTTCACCTTTAGAAGGCTTCATCAGAGGCTGCCGTGGGTAGCGTTGTCCGTCTTGTTGTTGGCGACGGGATAGTTTTCCGAAAGATCGATGCTGTGTGTGTGTGTGGTGAGATGTGTTCAAATAATGTGTGCGATTTGAATTGTGTCTGTTCGTTTAGGATGTCGTTTTTATTTGTTTTTGTGTGTTTGTATATTTCTAATTGTTCTAGAGTGTCTAGTTTTCGGCCTTTTGTGTGTACGTGTAGAATGTTCATGTTATTGTCGATGTTTTTATATGTGTGGTTTGCTTCAATGAGGTGGTTTGCAAAGGTGGATTCTGTAGTGTACCTTATACCTTATACCACCGGGACTAATAAACGAGGTCGCTTCCAGGACTCACCTGGTCGCGGGGTGTATTTACCAAGTCCGGCAATGAGGGAATTGTGGGTTATCCTTTCGGAACGAACATAGAATCTACGCGCCAGGCGTCTCACGGTGTCATCAAAAGACCGGACACCGAGTCCTCTCTTCAAAAGACGAGAAGAATACCTCCGGGGGACTTTACACGCAAGCTTCAGCTCCCGGTCGAGAACGCGCTGGAGCGCTGACCTATGACCACGAGCAAGTTATCCCCAAACAGGACAGGCATAGGTAATCACGGGAAACACGTACGAGTTGACTATGAGCTTACCTAGCCGGGAGGTCATTGCCGGATTAGATAGCACGGGCCAGAGTCTACTGAGTTGAGACGAAGCGCGTTGTCGGATGTACTGTGTGTGGGTTCGCCAGGTGAGTCGGTAGTCCACGTGGAGCCCGAGGTACTTGACGCTGTTGGTCCAGGGTACCTCGACGGGGCCTACTTTAAGCGGCCGAGGCCGCTTGCGTTTTCGCGAGAACATTACCGCGACACTCTTGGAAGCGTTAACGGCAACTCTCCAGTCATCGGTCCACCCGACATACGCGTCGAGTTGGCGCTGGAGCTTGATTGCCGCATAACTTGCGTTCGGCTCTGAGGCAAATGCCGCAGTGTCGTCCGCGAACAGCGACAATCTTACTCCAGGAACTCGGGGCGTGTAGTTGGCAAACAGCGAGAACAGGAGAGGCCCAAGTACACTTCCCTGAGGGAGACCATCGGATACGCCTCTCCGAAGAGAGAGCGTGGTCTACTTTCACTCGGAAGCTACGGTCTCGCAGAAAACTGCCGATCAAGTGAACGTAGCAATCTGGGAGAAGGACTTCCGTTAATTTGTTAAGGACACCCTCGTGCCACACGCGGTCAAAGGCTTTCTCTACGTCTAGGAAGATCGCAATCGTCTGTTTGCCCTGGCAGCCAGCCTCGGTAATGCATTCCACGAGTCTCATCAGCTGATGAGTCGAGGAGTGCAGCTCACGAAAGCCGAACTGTTCGGGGATCAGCACGTCCAGTCTTTCTAGGTGGTCGCGGATCCTACGCTGGATCAATCGCTCGAAAACCTTGGACGTCGCGGACAAGAGGCTGATGGGTCTGAGGTTTTCCGCGCGAGAAGAATTCTTTCCCGGCTTGGGTATCACTATAACTGTAGCCGTTTTCCATTTCACCGGAAAGTAGGCCAGTTTGAGACATATATTGAACAGATCAGAGAGGAACTATATTCCTCGCTCCGGAAGGCGATGGAGTGCGGAATTCATGACTCCGTCTGGGCCAGGCGCCTTCCGGGGCTTGAGCTGAACAATCCTCTCAGAGACCTCCTCCGGCGAGATGGGCTCCGGCTGGACTGTGATACCGGCCGATAGAAAGCGCTTTACCTCGCGGCAGATTTACTCAGTGAAGGCCGGGTTCTTGGATGGGTTGGGAGCGAACTGTCGCTCTAAACTGGCAGCCAAGAACTCTGCCTTCTCGAGGGGGCGTCCAAGGAGTTGACCGCTGGGTCCGACCAGTGCGGGGAGAGGAGCGCGTTTACGCTTTCCCGTTAGGGCACTGGGAATCCGCCAGACATTACGGTTGTCGGCAGGGCCATCCATCTGTGTTACAGCTAGCTCCCAGTTACGTCTACGGAACGCCAGCATGTCGCGACGCAACTTGCCGGACGCTCTGTTAAACGCAGCCTTGTCAGCCGGGTCACGAGTCCTCTGCCAGCGTCTCCGGAAGCGATTCCTCTCACAAGCGAGCTGAGACACCTCTTCGGGGATCCGCTGATAGTCGGGCGTGAGCCCCGGCTTCATCTGGGAGGACACGTCTACCGCCGAGATTACGGCTGTGTCGAATAAGGCAACTGCCTCGTCGACATGCTGGGTAGTGTCGAGTGGTATATGCTCAGGTAGGCGGCGACTGAACGCCGGGCCAAAGCGTTCCCACTCGATTACCCGCCGCTCGTCGCGGACGGTAGAGTGCTGGGTAGCTAGATGCACACTGATGGGGCAATGGTCCGAGGACAGTTCCGAAATGACGGAGACGTGGACCGGGCAATAAACGCCCCTGACCGCGGCAATATCCAGTACATCAGGGCGGGAGTTAGCCCTCGGGGGATAGTATGTAGCCCCGGTATGACTGTGACCCAAGCCGCATCAGCATACCTGCGTAAGCGGGCCCCGTTTGGGTTCTCCTCGTGCCGCATCCGGCCCGTTGTAGCATAAATAGGCCTTGGCACCGTTGAGCCGGGGCAGCAGGGTTGCCAGGTGTGGGGATTTTTCCCCACAGTGGCGAATTTTGAAGCCTCAAAATGGTAAGTGGGGAAATGGTGGGAATTTGTGTAAATGTGGCGAATTGGTGGCGATTTCAAATAATGCAGATGTGACCAAACTGCAGTACAGAAATCCAGCAAAATTTACAAAACTACAAAATATTTATTTAGGTGCTATAAGGCCACTGTGATTTTGTAAAGTAAAAATCCAAATCCCTCACTTGAAGAAATAAATTTCAGAGTAAATTACTTAAACTTTTATGTTGAACGTGCACACCAGATTTACAGCCGATTTCCTTTTAACAGTGACTATGTTCAAAACCTAAGACATCTAGAATTTCTAGATAGGAAAAAAATTAAAGACTTTCAGTCACTGGCTTCAGCAGCACCAGCAGTCTTTGAGAAAAGTACGGTATTGAAATAAAAATGGTAAATCTAGTCTGAGAATAGAGAGTTCTTAGGAATACAAATATTAACACTGGTACAGACGAAAATTTATAAAGCTTTTAGAGAGAAGTTAAAATACAAAGAACGCGAATGATACTGAAGCTTTTCTAACTTAAATAATTTTGTGGCTAATCTACTTACTTTACTACAGTGTAGTGGGTGTGTTGAAAGGATTTTTAGTGCAATCAATATTAATAAAAACAAAATCAGAAATAAATTGGCTATTAAGACACTGTCTGCCCAGTTGCAAATGAGTTGCAAATGAAAAACGTTCATGCAAACAAAATAAATCCTGTTTAAATTGTATAAATTATTCAATGATGGTGAAACACAGCAACTATATGTATATGAACTATATGTATAGGTTGTGAATAAGTGTAAATTGTTTTTGTGAATTAAACTATTGGAAAGTTGTTAAATAAAGTGTAATTTGTAAATGTTGACTCAAGCCTATAATGAAGTTCATGAAAGCGATTTCAAAAAGTACTGAGGCTGACCTCAGCAGGTGAGAACATTTTCTTTGATCGTACTTAAACAACAATTTTTTAATATTTATATCATTCTTGTAATAGTATTTAAATATTTAGAATATACTCAGACTCTATAAAATGAGACACTCTGCATAAAGTACACGAATTTGTGGCAGTGGGGATTTCGATGGCAAAGTGGGGAAATTTTGGGTAGCCATGTGACGAAAAGAGGACTAATTGACCTGGCAACACTGCGGGGCAGTGTAGGCTAGCATACGCCCTACTTGGGCAGGGCCACGAGGCAGGAGTTCCAGATAGGGATGTTAGAAATGTAAATAAATACCGATATATATCATATCGATAGTTTTTGGAATCATCGATATCGATGTTAAAATTAAAAAAAAATATCGATATATCGGTACAATTTCTAAAAGAATAATCGCGCTCAGACAATTAGTATATTTATCCTAATATAAATTAATCACTTGTATTTTTTTTTTTTTTGAAAAGATAAATTTCATTTTTCTAAAAATACATAACATGGATACATACATCAATATAAAAGTTATAAAAACACATTTATATATACCCTAATCATCTTACGTTACGATAAGCAAAGTATATTTTAAACTAAATGCTAAAAAAAATGAATAATTATTTATTAATCAAACCAATATTTATCTGACACTGACAGAAGAAAAACTCTCTGATTTATATGTTCTGCTGTAAGCCGACTTCTGTTATTAGGTACTGTGAGATTTACAGCAGATGCCACTCTTTCTGATGAAACCTAAGATGCAGACGCTATCAAATACTTTAGAGCTATTTCTGAAAGAACAGGGGTGAAATGACGACAATCAAACCAGAATTTTTCAGGATTTTCTTTTCTAGGTATTATGGGCTGATCGAGATATTGCTTGAGTTCGCTGGGCATGCCACTAGTTGTTGAATTAGAACTAGCTAAAGCTGCAGTAATTTTTTCATGTCCGGACCACAACGACAGCGAAGAATTTTCTGACTTCAGAGTTGTAGTAGTGGGTCTGGGTTCAGGTGATAATTGTCCTCTACGTCTGTGTTCTGAGCGTATTTCTTTTGATAACTCGGTTATTGCAGTAGAAACAGCAAGCGGTGACCTAAAATGAATACGCTTAAAGCGAGGGTCTAAAATTGTTGCTTTAGCGAGATGTAATTTTTTTTCCAGCGGTTCCAGTTTAGCATTAACCAAGTTGAGCAAACTCTTCTGCACAGCAGCACCTAATTCTGTAAAAGGTTTCGCTTCTTCAAGTCCTTTTTGAAGTAAGTTTGCAATTGGAATCGCTAAACTAGCAGTCACATACCGATCGCCGCTAATTTCTTCAGTAGCTTCCTTAAATGGGGTTAGTAGTACTATCAGATCTCGTATGACACTTAACTCTAATGACGTTATCATATCAGGTGTGTTTCGTCTTGTAGCCAAAATCTTAGCCACAATAGCCGATAATGTGTTAAATCTTTCCAACATATCAAGACATGAATTCCACCTGGTGCTTACTGATTGTATAAGTGTTAACACTTGTCCCTCTTTCTTGTGCCCCTCTTGCTCTGCTCTTAAATCATCCATCGCGTTAACAGATTGTTTAAAATATGTTACGATTGTTTTCACACGATTAGCAATTTGTAGAACTGGTGCATTTTCTTTTGTCGCACCATCCACTATTAGATTCAGCAAATGTGCCATACAAGGAATTCTTTTTCCATCTCCTAAAAATTGCTTTACTGCAGCCACCATGTTGGCACCACCATCAGTGGTAATCGATAAAATACAATTTTTTTCAATTGTAAATTCTTCAGTAATCTTTTCAAAACATTCTTTAATATAATCAGCTGTATGTGCCTGCAAGAAAGAAGTCCAATATTAGTACTCTTAAAAAAAATTATCATAACTTACTATTTATTTTTTTCCTATATTTTTATGCATTTATATTATACTTAACATACTTGATACATTCTTCGTGCTGTCAATGTTACCACTTCATGCTCAGGAATACAGTCATCTGTAGTGTTGAGAAAATGTGCTGTCACTACTATGAAACTTCGTGTAGAGTTAGTCAGAGTTACTATATCACTAGTTAACGCAATATTATTCATCTCACTCAATTTTTGTTTCATAATGGTTTTGGTTGTGGAATATCGTTGTTCCATCAAGCTAGTTATCTGTAATCAAGAATGATTAAAATAATGTTCACATTTAAAAATAAAAAGATATGTTTATTTTCCTCTTAATATTACTTACAGTTTCTCGCGATGGAATCTTAAAGGGTGGACAAGCGACACTCATGAATCGTTTCAACCCAGATTTTTCTACGCAGGATAGAGGCATGTTATCTTTACAAATCATGTAGATCAACGCTTGGTTTATTTGACTGGCTTTTTGACCTCCTGCTACATTGAGAAAAGTAATAAAATTAGAACATAGCTATAAAACTATTGTTTTTTTAGGTGTTTTCCCGGGATAAACAGTTTCCTACATTCTTCGCCAGGTTTCAAACTACTCCTGTACCAAATTTCATTATGATCCGTTCTGTAGTTTCAGCTTGAAAGCATAACAGACAGATAAACGGAGTAATTTTCATTTTCACATTATGAAATCGAAATGAGTACAATAAATTGATATGAATGAAAAATACCTTCATAACTTGAGCTTCTTTCAAACATGTCTACGAGTGTAGTCTGCTTCCACAAGTCTTTAACCTGGATATCTTTAGAGACTTCACTCTGAAAAAAAGGCATTGAATGTTTAATCCATATATTTCATTGCATTTGTCTTAAGCATCATTAAGTTTATATAAAAACACGAAAATATAAATTTATTGATATCTATGCTCTTAATCATTTCATATTACTAGTTAAAGGATTGATTATTAATTATTAGTTATTAACAAGTAGTAGTTAAATTTTCAAGTCTAAAGGCCACTTAGCCGTACATAAATAAAATACTTACACCGGTATCATCATCAAGAATCGCAGATTCTGAAAACTCCGTAAACACAGTTTCTGTCTCAGTAACATAACCACTTGTAGTAATTGTTGAACTAGTCGACGAGATAGGCGAACTGGTTCTCATTCGCTTACGTCATGAAGTCCTTGGTGTAATATCATTCGAGTCCTTTATCCCTATATTTGTGTTTTTTAACTGCATAAACGCATTTGAGATGCTTAGTTTTTAAATGTGTAGACAAATTTGTCGTATTTCCACTACTCTTATAGTTTTTTCCACACAGATTACACGATACATTTTGCTTATCGATTTTCTTAAAATAATTCCATACAACACTAGACATAATGTATAAAACAGAAATCCACTACACTACAATATCCAAAATAATTTTGTTGACGTACAACAACAAGTGCACGTGGAGAAAAACAGGCGGGCGATAGAATGTTGTAGGTTAGGTTACATTACAGGGATTCATCTGATCGACCATCGGGCGGGTGAAGCGTGCATGGACTATAGAATATTAGAGTAATGTGCAGCGAAATAATAGTGAAGGAACTTTTTTTAAATCGGCTTATAAAATAACGTACAGCAAAAGTAAAGCATAAAAAATTCATTTATTGGTCCGAGAAAAATATAGATTTTTATACCTTTTCGATAGTTATAATTTTATATCGATATATTAATATATCGAAAAAATAAATATCTCTCAAAAATATCGATACATCAAAAAAATAATATCGATATTTCGATGTATCGATATTTTTTCAACAAGCCTAGTTCCAGAAGGTAGCTCGGAACTCAGTTACCGAGCGGTTCGTCTCTGCGACGCACAATCGCACAGCCCAGAGCGTCGAGCCGTGGCAGTTGGCTGGATTTACGCTTATTCAGCCTCGGTGTTACTTTGGTACTACCTGGATGACCAAGAATGTACCATAAATTATTATCAACTAGAGACATCTAAGTTTGACTTTTATATGGAAAACTAGTTGCAGAACTATGGAACACCGTGACCACTGACGGATTTCCTGTTCACGCGACCTACGTTAAGTCCTGCATACCTGGTTAACGTTCCAGCTGGTACAGAATTTTAACAGCCACACATTATTAGTTTATAAATATTCAGCAATAAGCGTGTTACGTTTATGATATTTTTTTTTTTACTCTCTATTCGTTTTCCAACAGTTTCGTTTGTAAAACTCTAACGACGAATAGAGACTAAAAAAAGGCACCAGATTGTATAGGATAAAGCGAATAATGGATTTGGGCATGCAGAAAGAGCAAATTCATACGAATAAGTAGCAGATTAAAAGTCTATACGGAATGAAAGAGGAAGATGTAGACCTAACAAATTTACAGGCATTGCACAAATGCAATGCACAGAGAAGGGCATTGAAAATACTTCAATAAATCTAAAAAATACATATATTCATGTTCATTCATCAATCAATGAATTCATTCTTCATTTACCAATGTACAGATTATAAGTTAAATGTAGTCGCATTCATAAGCGAAGTTTGATTGACAACAAAGAAGTAGTTTCTATGGAAACTCACCGGTTCCCATTTTCGATCACGCACCAGCGGTCGTTTTCAAATGTGCGACACGTCCTTATAAACATTTTCAATGTTAACATACAAATCAGATAAGAAGAAAGAGCTGAAAGCTGTAGTCTTGGAAAATAGATATGAGTAGGCTTTGGCACGATTAAAAAAGAAGGAATGAAGCTATGTGTGTAAACATTAAACACAAACACACAGGCGCACACACACACACACACACACACACACACAATTGTATATGTTTTTCGATGTATAGGTGTCGCATTGAGTAAGTAGTCGTGATATACTGGGCATCTGAATAATTACATTGACAATTAGACCTAGATTTGTTATGTTAATAGAACTGTGTGTTTAAAGTATTAATGTTGTTCTGAACAACTACAAAAGACACACCATGGAAGACAATACAAAGCTAATGGTATGGTTATGGAAGCTTTGTTTTCAACTGACCTGCCTTTAACTACTACAGTTTGAATGTTGAAAGTGATCCAATACTTACCCCATTATAGTTAAAATGTAGATAACTGAGAGTTTCTCTAATAAATGGTGAAGTAAGGAACTTCCAGTACTCATACTCTCCAAGTCGATTGTATGACAGGTCAAAGTATTGAAGACACGGCAGTGAGTGATCCCAGTGTATCCGAAATATTTATCAAATTGCAGCGGCTTGCGTTTATACTCGTCACATATGCATATGATGTCGCTGACAGTGTAAGTGTCCCAAAACTGGTGCAAGCATTTCATGCAGATACTGTGGTTAACCGGAACAAGTTGGGACGACCCGCTGTCAGACTCATTATCACCTCGCCCCTCCACAAACAATTTCAGTGACAAAATCTTAACCATTTTCCCATCACACAATATAATATTTAAGTTTTAGTAATGACATTTTGTATATGTAATAATATTATCAGTCCAGTTTCAACATGTTTAAAAGTAATACCTACTTCTTCTACTTATACCATATACTCTTAAAACTGTAGATACTAAGCGATACCATAATCTACATTTTGCCCCTCTCTATGTACGAACAGTGAAAACAATGAAGATACAAATCGTATATTTGCATTAAAGTTCTGTGGTAAAACACAATGAGCGAATGTTTCGAAAGTATTTAGATGCAGTATGTCTACATTTCGAAAAGTAGGCCTACATTTAAATGGAGTTTATTTTACATCTTCGGGATGACAAGTCACGAATTACATCACTTATGCCTAATTCCATAAATAAACCACCACAACACTTAAAATTATTGAGACAGTCTTGTTCCTTAAGATCCCGTACAAACCGTTAAAAATGTTCAGCTTTCAGAAAACCTTTCAGCGGATACATTAGCTATCATCATAGACTTCATCACAGGCTTAGGTATGTCACAACAGAATTCAGTGTTCGAGAAAGTTGTGAACTGCAAGTCCATTACCGGTAAGATGACGGTAGACTATTTTAAAAGTGTTTTTTGTAGAATAACTTCTGTCTTGAGGTTCATCAAACTGATTTTTAGTGTCTTCCATTTCTTTATTGTCTTCAACATTTTCTTCAAATAATGTGTGTGTGTGTGTGTGTGTGTGTTTTCTTTACTAATACGATATGTAATGTTGTTATGTCTGGCGACTATGCTGCATGCAATTTGGTATTGTATTTATGCAGTTACACGCTGCGCAATGACGCCGAACAACATCTATAGTATCCACGCTTCTGGAATTATCATACAGTATTAGTAACGGTATGTTACTTACGTTGCGTGAACATTCGACAACACAACTAATGCAATTGTTAGAGGACGTGGGACAAACCCGTGTGTCGGGATAACGGCAATGTAACTCCTGTAACCTGTAACTCCTCAACGGAGTCAGATGCTGAACCACTTCCATTGTACCAATGAACACCTTTAGATCTGCAGGATTACTACACAATATGACGTCTAAGTTCAGGTTCAATAATTCCTATGTGAACAACACCTCTGTCAATATTGCTCTTGTCCACCATTCATATGTTCTGCATCACCTGGAAAATAAACAATAGCATTACTCGTCTACTCTGTAATCTTTTATTAGTGTCGTATTGTCCATTCCGATCACAGACGTACGTTAGTGATTTTCTCCAGTGTGTCTACAGTATACCGGTAGTTATTTTGTGTACTTCACTGTTTTCGATTCTGTTATTGTGTGGTGTTAATTGTTCAGAGCCGCGGCCAAAAGTTATTGCAATCTTGGCATTCAATTTTGTATATGCCACTGGTTGTTGTATTATCTTTGTAGTGTGCGTTATTTAGTTTTTGTAAATTATTTATATTAGTTTTGTATGCTATTTTAATGTCTGTGTTTTTAAACAGTTTTGTTAGCTTTGTCATTTTATTATTTAAGTTTGTGAACGTGGCCCATTTTTTATTTTGTTATTATTTATGTGTTGTTGATTTTTATTAATTATTGTTAATTGTTCAGTTTTTATTTTACATTTGATTTTATTTTCTATTTTGTTTACCGTATTTTTATTGTATCCATTTTCATAAGCAATTCACTTTTTAACAGAATGTACAAAATACCCCTAAAAAACAAGAAACAGACAATGAAAGAAATATAATATCCAAATTGCTATAGAGAGAGGGGGAGAGAGAGTGAGAAAGAGTGATTGAGTGGTTGTGTGGGGTAGAAGAGAAGGGATGAAAACAAATGACTTAAGTTAATCATACTCTCTCACTATTACTATCTCTCTCTCTCTCTCTCTCTCTCTCTCTCTCTCTCTCTCTCTCTCTCTCTCTCTCTCTCATTTTTACGCGCGCATGAATTTGTTTTCATGTCCTACCGTCACACTCTATCTCTCATGCGCACGCTGTCAACCGCCCCCCCGCCCTTAACACTTACAAACGATCGGGCCCGTAAATTTTGTGGGATTGAGAGTAAGTGATTGGGAGAAAAGAGATCTCCATCTCCCTTAGCCTCCTGAACACAAGAACACAAATGAAGTATGTTACTTATATATGCGCGTCTGTGTGTGTGTGTGTGTGTATGTGGGAAAAGAGAGAGGGAGAGAGAGAGATAGAGTGATAGATAGATAGAGAGAGAGAGAGAGAGAGAGAGAGAGAGAGAGAGAGAGAGAGAGAGAGAGAGAGAGAGAGAGAGATGAAGTGATGACTCCATTTTGTTGGTACGGTACAGAACGTCGATCGGTAAACACGAGTCTGGATTGACAAAATAAATAAAAGCGGAAATATGTGTGCTTAAAATGTCTTGTAGCAAATAACATCTAATAATAAAGATACGTTAAGTTAATTAAATGATTGCTCTTTTAAAGTTTACAGTTAGAAGCTAACTTGTCGAATTTATATTCAGTTTGAAAAAACTGCCTCTTCTCAAGAATTTCGAAACAGTGTTACCTAGATCTTGTGGATGAGGAGGCTATTGCTCGGTTTTAGGGGATGGATACGGATGGTCATAGTGGCCCCGTGGGTGCTAAGGATGGCTCCGACGTTACTGGCAGAATGACACACCATGGTCTAACACCAGAAAGCCAAGGACAAACTAAGACATTAAATTGAAACAGTTCATAGTTCAATCGCGACTATGCGTTTGTTTGTTTTCATGTGTAAGACTGTTACTTTACCTTGAATGAGTAAAGTACGCCTTGATACGTGTTTTCAATGCTGAAGACAAATTCGGTAGTAATCCACCATCTTTTACGTCCCGAGTGCAAAGGTTCACCGCCGTCTTTCTACACACATCATAGGCTGCCTGCATGTCGGGTAGAGGCGAATTTCTGTCAACAAGAGCTGTGAGTGCCCTTATCATTGTTGAATATATCTACGGTGCACGCACAACTACCACGTTCACAACCAGACACTGACGCAGACGCTGTGTTGGCACACTCGGGTTGCAGTAGTCTATGGAAACCTTGAAGTAGAGCAGCTCGAATATTGAAGTGTCCTGTACACTCTTCCTGTACTGGCTACGGAACTCTGGTTTAGACTAAGTAATTACACTAGACTCACAACTGTTCTTATTGTTTTGCGACAAACTTTTCATCAACAAAATCGTAATAACTAACAGTCATGTGACAGTAAAGTGTATCATTATATTCCATCAATCACAGTGTTCAATAGCATTTATTTATTGACTTGTTACTATGGTAATTGATTCTGGTGTGGTCTGGTGTTATTGACATCTTTGAAACAAATAATCATGTTAAAATTTCGACGAAACCGAAAAATCGAAGCATGATGTTTTTAGGCTTTTGAAACGTATGACGTGCATATAACAAATATATTTACTATATAACAAACATTATCATGTTAAAAACGACAGAGACCGAAGATTTCTAGACTGTGGGGAATCGAAAGTGTGAAAAAAATACAGTGTTAACATCACCTGGAGCGTTACATTTTAACATGATAATGTTTTTAGGCTGGGGATCATTCCACACACACACACACACACACACACACACACACACACACACACACACACACACACACACACACACACACACACACACACACACACACACACACACACACACACACACACACACACACACACACACACACACACACACACACACACACACACACACACACACACACACACACACACACACACACACACACACACACACACACACACACACACACACACACACACACACACACACACACACACACACACACACACACACACACACACACACACCAATATACACAAAAATTAAAGTGATTTTATAACACACCAGTTAACTGAATATTCTAATGAAACATTAATATATTCATCAAACATACAAAAATACTTCAAATTATTTTGTCTTGTTGATACATCCTCTTCATTCACTTTTTTAATATTATATATACATATATACACAAACTTTCACTAGTGAACACTTACTTTTGGTTTTATGTACCAAACGTTTCGACGTGGTGTCCGTCTTCCTCAGTGGGATTTGAAATACAGAGTGTCAGTGCAAAGTAACCGTTATGGGTTGTAGGTGTGTGTGGTGGGGGTCGCTAGTGGGAGGGAATTGGCGCTGGGATTCAAAGTGTGTGTTTGAACAAGTGTATCAAAAAGTATTTCTTAAATTATTTCAAATTATTTCTTAAATTTTTCGTGAACTTTAACACAGTACGCACAATAAGACATTTTGTAAATTACTGACAAACCTAACTTAATGATTTAATATTATTGTAAACATAGTCAGTCTAAATTATTACATATAATTAAAAAATCAACAGAAATAATCAAAGTGATGCTCCTAATCATATTACAATAAGAATATAATAGTTATAATTAAATTAAAATTAAAATAAACCAAATCAACGTTTAATGGTTTCCCATGTCTCAGTTATTATTTCCTTCACTTTTCCCAGACATATTTTACTGTGGAATGCAATATATGTTATATAGCAACCATTTTACTCAAATTGTAATACATTTCAATTGAATCTGGTTTCCAGCGTACTAAATGTTTAAAATCACAAATGTTTACATAAAGATTGCAGATCACAACGAAATACCGGATGACGCAACGGAATTGCTTGGTATCACTAGGGTGACTATAACAAGCTATTCAATATTTGGATTTAACATTTATGCGAAAATGTTTTGTAATTACTTTAACAGAGTTCTTGTAACACTTTAATACATAAAATTGGCAAGTCAGGTTGGAAATTTAGAATTTACCTTTCAAAACTCGCGTAAAGAGTTATATAAAATGTCTTATAAAAGGGTTCAAAAACTACAATCAAGAGCAAAAACTAAATCTACGGCACAAACTAAAAACGAATTGTATTTTGTTCAAGGCTAAATGACGAAGTTTATTTATCGAAACACTGTTTGCGCTCAACTGCTTGAACTGACCGTATCGATGCATAAAATTACATACAATTCTACACCGTTAGATAAATACGTAGCCTATGTATGAGGAACTCTTGTCAATAGCGACTCAGTACTTGAATCTCAAGTAGGCCAACTGAGGAAATCGCTAGGTGCAGCTGTTTGGTCGAGTGCCTTCATACACACCAATCGTAAGGATTCAATACTGGAATAATTGTACTACCAATCCTCATGTGATTGGTACATAGATAACTATATAATTACTTAAATATCTACACATTTCTATATCTTTAGTGAATTAAAATAAATTGTTTTTTATTTTAGTATGTTTGTTTGTATGTATAGGTATTGTTTCCAATAATTTCACACTATAGTTATAAAACTATCCTTGTCATTCCAAATTACATTCACTTGGCTTATTTCAACCAAAATATACTGAAGGATGTAGATAGAGGTTCGTACTGATTGCAAAATAGTGACACATTGTGATTTAGACTAAATAAAAGCACATTATAAAACAAGAAACAGAAATCTTCATCGTTTTTAAGACAATAATTTGGTTGCAAAACAACGTTGTTTACACCATCTGGAGTAAACCTAGACGAGAACATGCTTCACTTCTCTAAAGAACTCTAAATAATTTTCATTTAATATTCACTATATTTAATATTTACAAGATCATGTGTTCGACAGCAGCAGTGTGTGAGGCTGTAGCTGAGATCCGTTAATTTAAGTAATGACTTAAATGCGAACTTTAACTGATTTTATTTGTGTCCTACTCTTAGACCTGTCTAATACTATGGAGGATTGTATAAATAGTTGTGTAAATACAGTGAAGAGTGTTAACTTCTCAAAGACTTAATGCTTGAAGTAGAGCCGGATTTAGTATAATTTCAAGTCCATCACTCGAGGCACTGTCAATACGTTTGGTTTTTATTTTAATATTTAAGATACAGAGACCAAGGGACTTGCAAAGACTAACAACACAACAGTAGCGTTGCTGAACTGTAGGCCTATCTGATAAAGCTCGGTTGGCGAAACCATTCTACTTTAACGTAACTAATTCAAACGTACTGTATACGTTACTAGAACTTACTTGAGGGTAACAAAGGTCGGTTGGCGAAACCATTCTACTTTAACGTAACTAATTCAAGCCTACTGTATACGTTACTAGAACTTACTTGAGGGTAACAAAGCTCGGTTGGCGAAACCATTCTACTTTAACGTAACTAATTCAAGCCTACTGTGTACGTTACTAGTACTTATTTGAGTGTAACAAAGCTCGGTTGGCGAAACCATTCTACTTTAACGTTACTAATTCAAGCCTACTGTGTACGTTACTAGAACTTGTTTGAGTGTAACAAAGCTCGGTTGGCGAAACCATTCTACTTTAACGTTACTAATTCAAGCCTACTGTGTACGTTACTAGAACTTATTTGAGTGTAACATTCCATTTGTTGGGTTCCATTGCAACGTACTACATTACGTGTTTCTAAATCTTAAAAATTTGTAAAATTTAAATCTCTTTATTGCATTACTATTATTACAAACAAATTATTCAACAGCGGATACCACAAAACCACAGTCTGCATAGTCTTATTGCACATACTGTGCAATTAGTGTGTAGCATTTGTACGAAGAACAGCGAATGACGTAAGGCAAGTAACGGTCATCGCAATGGTCTCCGATTAGTGATGCTGGAATCCGACAGCGAACCTCTTGCACAAAGCTGTCAGAGAACACAATGCAGCCACAGCGACAGCGATACGCAGACTGCAGGTAGTCAGCCAGATTGAACGATATGTTACACTCCCAGAAAGTAAACCTAAACACAAGACAAGCAATCAGTGATTACACACACGTGCAAGCTGTCAGACAGGCTATATGTACCTTGCAGTTAACAACGCATTCAACATGTCTGAAAGTGTAAACACATGTTTAAGACGTGGATACCAACATGATGATAATAATAATTTGTGAATAGCACGTTTCTAAGGTACGAGGTTAATATTTAGAGAGTCTTGTTGACAAAATGGCATACGGCTTCGCAAAGTGCTTCGGTTGCGCAAAACGTTTCCCCTTTGTCAGGTGCACACCTAGACCTAGGATACTGAAGGCGTTTACCGCCAATTGAACAACAACTGACAGTAATACGGAACGTTTGGATTACATCTACAGTTACACCTAGACCTAGGGTACTGAAGGCGTTTACCGCCAATTGAACAACAACTGACAGTAATACGGAACGTTTGGATTACATCTACAGTTACACCTAGACCTAGGATACTGAAGTCGTTTACCGCGAATTGAACAACAACTGACAGTAATACGGAACGTTTGGATTACAACTACAGTTACACCTAGACCTAGGATACTGAAGGCGTTTATCGCCAATTGAACAACAACTGACAGTAATAAGGAACGTTTTGATTACAGCTACAGTTACACCTAGACCTAGGATACTGAAGGCGTTTACCGCCAATTGAACAACAACTGACAGTAATACGGAACGTTTTGATTACAGCTACAGTTACACCTAGACCTAGGATACTGAAGGCGTTTACCGCCAATTGAACAACAACTGACAGTAATAAGGAACGTTTTGATTACAGCTACAGTTACACCTAGACCTAGGATACTGAAGGCGTTTACCGCCAATTGAACAACAACTGACAGTAATAAGGAACGTTTTGATTACATCTACAATTACACCTAGACCTAGGATACTGAAGGCGTTTACCGCGAATTGAACAACAACTGACAGTAATACGGAACGTTTTGATTACAGCTACAGTTACACCTAGACCTAGGATACTGAAGGCGTTTACCGCCAATTGAACAACAACTGAAGTAATAAGGAACGTTTTGATTACAGCTACAGTTACACCTAGACCTAGGATACTGAAGGCGTTTACCGCGAATTGAACAACAACTGACAGTAATACGGAACGTTTTGATTACAGCTACAGTTACACCTAGACCTAGGATACTGAAGGCGTTTACCGCCAATTGAACAACAACTGAAGTAATAAGGAACGTTTTGATTACAGCTACAGTTACACCTAGACCTAGGATACTGAAGGCGTTTACCGCCAATTGAACAACAACTGACAGTAATAAGGAACGTTTTGATTACATCTACAATTACACCTAGACCTAGCATACTGAAGGCGTTTACCGCCAATTGAACAACAACTGACAGTAATACGGAACATTTTGATTACATCTAAAATTTTTATTACATCTGTATCATTATTATTTATGAAAAATTATTTGTTCTTTTCAGTAATGTGTACATACCCAGAACTAACGATCGATTTTGAAGCAGTATGAAACAAACTGGAACAGTTTCCAACACCATTGATCTGGCTTCCAACTCCTGTGTCTTATTGATGTTTTCATGAACTTGTTCACTGACTGCTTTTATTTTCATATCCTGCTCCCGCTTTGATACTATAAACTTCTCATTCCAGTGTTCAGCTAATTGTTTCACACTATATTTTAATTCTTTTGACCATTCTGCTTTCTGTTCTTTAAACCTATTGTCCATCTTTAAAGCTTGTTCGTTTAGTGACTGTTCTACTCTAGCTCCTAATACTTCTATTCTGGTATTAGTTTCTTTGAGTTTTGTAGTCAACTGTTCTTTAAGGTTATTGAATTCAGCTTTAAATTCGGCTTTAACTTCGTCTTTATTTTTCGCAAATTCAGATTTAAATTCGGCCTTAACTTCGTCTTTATTTTTCGCTAATTCAGCTTTAACTTCCTCCCTATTCTTTTTTTATTCTTCGTTATTCTTTTGCATTTGTTCCTGGAGACGTCTAAACATACTGTCAATATCAACTCCTTTCTGCGGTGTAGCAATTTCGTTGTATTAGAATTAAATTTAATTTTTTTTTTATATTAATTATTATTGGTAAACCGCGACTGTATTGGTTTTTATTTAATATAATTTATTTACGTTTATTATTATTATAAATTATCTCATACCAAAAATTTCTCTCCTCTTTCAGTTTTGTTGAGCACCAGTTGTGAAATACACAACAATATTACAATTACATTACCATCATATTAATAACAATAATAATAATCCACTTATTAATTATGAACATATACGATAATTAACATATATCGATCCACACGTTGGGCACGCCAATTTATTATGCAACGTTACAGTGTATTATAAAAAATTATTTACACAAATACAATACTATGTACTCAACGCAACTATGAAGTATATTACACCGGCCAGGTCGCAGGATTTTTTTAATCTTATTCTCGTTGCGTCAAGTATATGTAGTTGCACAATAAAAAAAAAATTTTTCAAAGAGGAGTGAGATGTTGATGACATGAAATAATTAATTAAAACCGTTTCAAAATAATCTTACTAGCTAAACAGACGTGTTAAACAAATTATCTAAACACTTTTTATTTCAGTGTGTCTGACTTTGATTCCAATTTTAAATAATAATAGCAACTCATTTACAAACAAATATAATTTTAAATCTCAAGAATAAAACTACTTGTTGCTATAAACAATATAAAAATCGGTATGGAGAACCAAACCGACTTCCATGTCCTAAAATTTATATTTAAAATCATTTAAATATTAATTAAATAAGTGGAAGCTTGAGTTCTGAAGAAATGACATATCAGCTAAAATGGTACCCCCATGTCAGGTGGGTGAAGACTATCCTCAACCTTTGTGAGGAAGGACTGTACTTTTGGATGAAATATTTGTAGGCCAAACGAAGAGCTGGCCAAAGGAAGCTGCGATCTGATTCTTGTAATGAGATTGGGCTCTCGCTGCGAGTTATCGGCCGAGGGTGAATGATGTCTATAGTGTTATCAAAGTCTTTCCTGTCAATACTATACTAGTAATTTTTCTTTTTTAAATTCGAGTCTTTCTTTCTGTCTTTCAATTCGTCTTCTGATTTCCTGAACGACGATTCTGTTCACCCGTATAATTATAAATTTCTCAGGAAAACATTTCTTCCTTAATACGTTTGTGTCTTCTGTTTAACACCCACCATTCTGATCCATGTCATAACACTATATTCCACACAGGCTAGTAAATAACTAGCCATCAGGGAGGTCAAAATATTTTCCAAGAGGGGCAAACAACTTTCCAGAGGAGAAAAATATTTATATATTTTTCATACATAAACACATGCACATATTAGTTTGTAATTCTTATATTATAATAGAAATAAATACACAGATTGTATTAATTTATTAAAACATTTATTGCTTCAAAATATGGATAAAATTAGTGGCTTGTATAAGTTAATGATTGATCTCCATTAAGTAGTGCTCAAGTTTCCAAAGTTTTAATATTATGATGTCCGTAATTAAAACATCAGAGCAGGTTTAGTGTGTATGGGGGTACACCGTGAACAAAAATTTTCAACATTCCCTATGGAGCGTTTCTCAGAGTAAAGCTGCGAATCTACAGTATACGTTTCACAGAACAAACACGCGAAAAAGAAGGAGCGCTCCAAAGTCTCTCATGGACCAAGAGCATCTTGCAGAGGGTTCATTCCCTAAAGACGAAAATTCTGTCTATGAACCGTTCTCTGTAAACACGTGCAGTTATACTGGCGAGAGATCAACAGGAAGCAATTCGCTGGACACCTTTTCGGCTTGCACGCACTGTGTTGTGGGTTTCGGCACTTTCCATTCAAAAAGCTTGCAAACGTAAGAAAATAAAAATGAGCGAGGCCAGAAATAACGCAAATTGTGGTGTGTGTTGCCTGCCTTTTTATTGCAGTAATCACAATAATCAAACTTCGGAAACGTAAATATTACATAATTGAGATATGCTTGCGTACCAGGAACGATATGTTTTCACTCATACACGATTTAAATTAAAATGAAAAAAAAATATAATTTTATTGCCTGGCAACAAAAATATTTTATTTTTAACAATTACCATTTTTGAAAAAGTTTAAATGAATTTTCAAGTACTTTACTCTTGTTAAAACGTAATATGTTGCAGGTAAACTACCCCTTTCTCTTAACCGATCTTCACCACAATCAAAAGGCCTTGAGTTCTCTATAATTCAGAGACGTGTGCAAAAACTTATTTGATTCTGTTTGAATATGCGGCAGTTATCGTTTGCCATAGAAAATACGCTTGATAAAAAAACGTTGCAGGTAAACTACCCCTTTCTCTTAACCGATCTTCACCACAATCAAAAGGCCTTGAGTTCTCTATAATTCAGAGACGTGTGCAAAAAATTATTTGATTCTGTTTGAATATGCGGCAGTTATCGTTCGTCATACTAAAAATTACCCTTTTTACTTCCATGTTCTTTAAGGAAATGGAAGTATGGTTATGGCAAAAAAAATCGTGTTCGAGATTATTGCTAGATTCTGATTGTACTACACTCAAAACATGACAAAAAGTCGTTTTTCGAAAAGTGTCTGTGTGTGTGTCTGTCTGTGTGTCTATGTGTCTGTCTGTCTATAGATTTTTTTTCTATAGCAAACGATAACTGCCGCAAATTCAAACAGAATCAAATAATTTTTTGCGTACAGCCCTGACTTGTAGAGTTCTCAAGATCTGTTGGTTTTGGTGAAGATGGTTAAGGGAAAGGGGTAGTTTACCGGCAACATTTTATATTTTAACAAGGGTATTTTTTCTGGCAAACGATAAAAGCCGCAAATGTAAACAGAATCAAATAATTTTTTGCATACAGCGCTGAATGGTAGAGTTCTCATGACTTTTTGTTTTTGGTAAAGATCGGTTGTAAGAAAGGGGTAGTTTACCCGCAACGTTTTATGTTTTAAAAGGGTATTTTCTATGGCAAACGATAAGAGCCGCAAATTCAAACAGAATCAAATAATTTCTTGCATGCACCCCTGATTTGTAGAGTACTCAAGACCTGTTGTTTTTGGTGAAGATCGGTTAAGGGAAAGGGGTAGTTTACCTGCAACGTTTTATGTTTTAAAAGGGTATTTTTTATGGCAAACGATAAGAGTCGCAAATTCAAACAAAATCAAATAATGTTTTGCATACAGCCCTGAAATGTAGAGTTCTCAAGACCGTTTGGTTTTGGTGAAGATCGGTTAAGGGAATAGGGGTAGTTTACCTGCAACATTTTTTTTTTACAAGGGTAATTTTTTCTATGACGAACGATTACTGACGTTAATTCAAACAGAATCAACTACTCTTTTGCATACCTTTTTTAATTATACGAAGCTCAAGGTCTGTTGATTTTGTTGAAGATCGGTTAAGGGAAAGGGGTAGTTTACCAGCAACGTATTACATTTTAACAAGGGTATTTTCTATGGCAAACGATAACAGCCGCAACTTCAAACAGAATCAAATAATTTTTTGCATACAGCCCTGATTTGTAGAGTACTCAAGACATATTGTTTTTGAACGGTGTGGGTAATTTTCTATTAATGAAAATTATAGTTGATTGGGGAGGGGAGAATTTTTTATATGTGTACTACGTTATCGGCACCAAAGAAGTAGTTCTTTGTTAAAATTCCTTCCCGGGCTGTTTAGCCGTAGTCCAATGTTTTCTGCAAAACCAGACTTTTCGGCAGTCCATCGACTGCCATCATCAGTGAAAATCGAGTCCGAAAACGTGAGGTGGTATACGTTAGATACCACAGTACCGTGGTTAAGGCTGAAGCAATAAGTAGAAAGAAGTAGTTTCTATGGTAATATTTCATTTCGAATATGATTTTAAATATAAATCTTAGAACATGGAAGTCATGTATGGTTCTCCATACCGATAATTTTTTTTGGCAAACGATAACAGCCGCAAATTCAAACAGAATCAAAAGATTATTTGCATACAACCCTAAATTGTAGAGTTCTCAAGACCTATTGTTTTTGGTAAAGATCGGTTAAGGGAAAGGGGTAGTTTACCTGCAACGTTTTATGTTTTAACAAGGATATTTTCTATGGAAAACGACAACAGCCGCAACTTCAAACAGATTCAAATAATTTGTTGCATACAGCCCTGATTTGTAGAGTACTCAAGACATTTTGTTTTTGGTAAAGATCGGTTAAGGAGAAGGGGTAGTTTACCAGCAACGTTTTTTTATCAAGGGTAATTTTCTATGGCAAACGATAACAGCCGCAAATTCAAACAGAATCAAATAATTTTTGCATACAGCCCTGATTTGTAGAGTTCTCAAGACCTATTGTTTTTGGTGAAGATCGGTTAAGGGGAAGGGGTAGTTTACCTGCAACATTTTATGTTTTAACAAGGGTAATTTTTTATATGACGAACGATAACTGCCGCAAATTCAAACAGAATCGACTACGTTTTTGCATACCTTTTTGAATTAAAGAGAGCTCAACGTCTGTTGATTTTGTTGAAGATCGGTTAAGGGAAAGGGATAGTTTACCAGCAACATTTTATGTTTTAAGAAGGGTAATTTTTTTTTACGAAAGATAACTGCCGCAAATTCAAACAGAATCAAATAATGTTCTGCATACACCCCTGAATTGTAGAGTTCGCAAGATCTGTTGTTTTTGGTGAAGATCCGTTTAGTGAGAGGGGTAGTTTACCTGCAACGTTTTATGTTTTAACAAGGGTAATTGTTTAAATGACGAACGATAACTGTTGCACATTAAAACAGAATCAAATATTTTTTTGCATGCAAGTAGAGGGAAAGTGAGCGTACGAAAACACTACCGGGTTCCGAACGAAAACACTACCGGGTTCCAGTTCATGACGTCATAGAGGCACTGGCAGCTGGTGTCCGAGCTGTCCATGTGACGTCACTGTTGTGTGTGTGTGTGTGTGTGTGTGTGTGTGTGTGTGTGTGTGTGTGTGTGTGTGTGTGTGTGACTGAAACACTTCCGTGTTCCAGTTCATGACATCACACAGAGGCCCTAGTCGCTGGCGTCCGCATGGCTAAAACCTGTTTCAAGACGTCACGGAAGCCGTGGTTTCTGCATGTCCAAAATTTGGTAGCCGAAAACAATGTGTAGCGGATGGGGGTACCCGGAATTCGGCGGTTGCCCGGACGCACAGAGGCGATGTCATCGGGTACCGTTACGCGAAATTTTGGGGGCATCGGGTACCGTTACCCGAAATGTTTAAATCAACGGATGGGGGTACCCGAAATTTGTGGGTACGCCCTAACCTGGTTCCAGTTGATGACATCACACAGAGGCCCTGGCAGCTGGTGTCCGAATGTTAAAACACTTCCGCGTTCTGGTTTATTTTGATGTAACAAAATAATCGTTCTCTCTCAAAATTTTTAATGTCAGAATTTTGGTACCCTAAATGATTAAAAGAACGGATGGGGGTACCCGAAATTTGTGGGTACGCCCACATGACGCATGTATAAAACACTGGTTATGACGAAACAGGAGGCTGGGTGGATATGATAGCTGGTTCGACGACGACGTAGAGGGCGTGATGTCTGAAATGTTTAAATCAACGGATGGGGGTACCCGAAATTTTTGGTGTCTGAAATTTAGTACCCGAAATGTTTAAATCAACGGATGGGGGTACACCCTAAAACAAGCCCTGTATGTCTAAACTCTGGACGGGGGGAGGGGGTACCTTTACGCGAAATTAATCGGTTAAAATTTGGGGCAATAGGTACCTGACGGGTTCCGAAATTTGGTGATTAATGACATCCCGACGCGGTTCCTCCGGTACTCAAAACCGGATATTGTATTATTATAATGTTTATATTGTGTTAATATAAAACAGATGCATCGATCTGAATACTGTTTAGAAAACATATATTCTTATTATGCGTTACTAAAATTGTTAACTGAATAAATATATTTACTCCTGTGACGATTCACCTGTAAACCAGTCAAACAGCATCTAAGCTGGTACACGCGGAGTGTGTGTGTGTGTGTGTGTGTGGTTTATTGTCAGACGTTGAACTGCCTCAGGCAAGCAGTTGTAAGGTGTAGCGCTAAAAAACCGGTTTCTTTGCTGCTACATTCCATGCTGCTACATCTCAACTGCTTTTGCGCTTAGTCAAGTATGATAGGAATAATTGTTTTATATAAGGGGAATAATAATAAAAATAACATAGGTTATGGTTTATATATATAAGTTTTAATAATATCGAAAGCTTTTACAATCAAATCATAAGCTATAATTTTTTTCTCTCTCTACACACACACGTTCTATATTCACAAGACAATTATAATTGAGCAAAACATACGCGCTCTCTCTATATACATAACTAAACAAAATAGACACTTTGTCTATATATATATATATATTTACATAATTATACAAAATAATCTTTTCTCTCTCTCGCTTTCTCTCTCTTTTGCAGCCTTGAAGGCTCTCTCTCTCTCTCTCTCTCTCTCTCTCTCTCTCTCTCTCTCTCTCTCTCTCTCTCTCTCTCTCTCTCTCTCTCTCTCTCTCTTTCTCTCTGTCTGTCTGTCTCTCTCTCTCTCTCTATATATATATATATATACACACACACACACACACACACACACATAATTAACAAAATAATAATTACATTTACCACAACCAAAACAAGCCTTATATATCTAACAATAATAATAATAATAATTAATAACATACAATATTACAATGTTGATGTGTAATATGTTAATAATAACATACTAAATGTAGACACACATCAAATGATAATTACTATGGTGTTAACTACATGTGTAAAATGGTACACCAAAACCTTGAATTCAACTCTTAGTATTTTAGATAATAACAGAGGTAACAACGCTTATAAAGCGCACATCCAGTGGAATTATGCCTTAACCAATTACATTTTTTCGTCAAAATAATTTTTGAAAACAATTGTTCTTCAGAGTGTAAATTCTCTCCACTCACATGCACTCAGAATGTTACAGTGGTCACCATATGGTGGTGAACGACATACATGTCCCTCGCATTCGCACAAACACATAACATCGAAACAAGGTTTCTGTAACTATGAGAGAAATCTTTAAAAAAATTTAATTACACATAAAAATTTAATTAACACTTTAATGATTGTTTATCTCAACTTTTTATGTTATAAACCACATACGTTTTTTAATAATTAAAAACAGAATATAATTTCCTACAATTAGTAATACTTGATCAAATACAAAAGAATGTAGACACATCAAATGATAGTTAGTGTGGTATTAAAAAAAAACATGTATTCTGAATTAAAGTCATTTTGATATCTTAGATAACAACAGATGCGACAACGGTTACGAAGCGGACATCCGCTAGAGTCATGCCTTGACCACTCATATTTTTTTACCAGCGAGGTATACGCTGTACCAGTAAAATTATACATCATATAGTATATCTGATTAACCAGCTTTGTTTTAGCAATTAGCAAATCTTTTATTTGAAAAGATATTCAATATTATGGTTGTTACAATAACTAATTGATGTTTTGAAGAGTTTTAAAAACTCATTACGAATAAATACTTTCATTTTGTAAATATTCTTTTCGTTTCGTATTGATATCCATCTACTCAGTGTCTTACGATTATTTATAAAATTATAATCTAATTTAATCATGTCGCATTGACAATATAATCTATTATTACCATTTATTTCTCTGTTTAAAAGTTTTTCTACAATATTAGATCCAAGCAACACCTTGTTCTTTCTCTGAAAATGAACAGTTAACATTAAAAAACGACAAAAAATAGAGAAGTCTACTTTATCATTTAAAAACATTTTACTATTAATGTTATTATTACTATTATTATTATAATAAATCAATCCTGTTCTTGTTTATTTGGTCTGGAAAAAAAGAGAAAAAATTAATACATAACCACTTCTGTATAAGTAATTATTAGTGGTACTGAAATATCATACTCACATAATCAATATCCAACTGCACGCTCACTTTCTCGTTCGCCAGCGGAGTGTGTGAGGTTACGCATAGTGATAGCACACAAGGCTTCACAGCTTTCAATTGCTTCTCTGTAAATACGTCACACCATCTTTTAGGTAGGTATACATAGAACAGTTTATCCTCCGGCTGAGGACAGGCTCCGGTATCTTCCAAATCTACCACAACTGACTCCCCGAATTTCGTTTTCACAAATTTCATGTGAATTATATGATACTTTACTCCTAAAGAAAGACTTGACAAGTCTCTTTTTGGTAAAAAATTTTCAACTGTCTTTGCGTTCGCAACGATTCCTTCCATGGCGAGTACTGATGACTGCACAGGGAAACACTGGCGTATTTATTCTGTTTCCCCCGACCACGTTCCTTCCTTCTAAAGCGTCATCTCCTACGGTCACGACCGGACGACGACACCCTACCCCGCACCCCGCACCTCCACCGCAACGGTAACGGCTATAATTTTGCTTCCTACCCCACCCCGCGACGTCTCGGGCCACCATCTGCTTTCGGTCACGACCGGACGATGACATCCTACCCCGCACCACCACACCGCACCCAGAGCCTCACCACCACTCCGCACCTCGCCTACATATTTTGTTCAATTACTTTGTCTGTCGCTCCGCAACGACCGGGTTTACCCCCACCCCGCACCCCACCAACCGCAATCGAGTCCGTTGGTCACGGTCACCCGCACCCCACCTCGCGTCGTCTCGGGCCACCATCTGCTTTCGGTCACGACCGGTCATACAACCCAACCCCCCGTACCCCGCACCCTACATCCCGCGGGAGGCGACTCAACGAGCGCGCTTCGGTCAAGGTCGCCGGCATCCTGTACCCCGCACCTCGCCTACCTTTCGGTCACGGACACCGGCTGCAACCTAGCCCCTACCCCGCACCACCATCCCACACCTTTACCCCGCACCCCACACCGCATCGGTCACGGACGTCGGCTTCCTACACCGCACCCCCACCCCACCCAGCCTTCCGCAACGCACGTCATCAGTCACGACCGGACGATGACATCTTAGCCCGCACCCCCACCCCGCACCTCCAGCACACACCGCATCGGTCACGACAACCCCGCACCCCACCCCGCGCAGCTGCTCTTCGCGAGCGGAGCGCGGCGACAGCGTTGCCGGTCACCGAACTGTCTATATAGGGAACCGACGACGCGAAGCCGGCCTCAGTCCTTTCACAATGGCCAGCAGCAGCAGCGAACACCGTGCTATTAATGGTAATGTAATTACTATAAAATTTATGATACTTGACAATACACAAAACACACAAACAGTATTATTAGATTACAAACACACGGTTGTTGATAAGATTTGTAGCGAAGCCGTAGCATTAAATAATTATATAAAGTGGTATTTAGCAGTTCGTGTATCTTTTAAAAATTAATAAACACCGAAAATATTTATTGTAATGCGGTATTTAGATCACGTACAGAACTTAAGTCACAGTATGACGATATCGATGAACAGTATTCGATAGCTAGCGAGAAAATAATGGAATCCGTTGACAAATTCACGCTTGACGGAAGCGGGTGGGTCGAAAACGGTGTCGAGTCGGTGGAATTAAATATTACAAAATACAATCCTCTTGTGGGGTCGAGCTTTCTACCTACACCATCGAAATTATCAAACAGTAGAAAGGAATAATTAATGTGAAAAATTTAGAAGATGAAAAGTGTTTCTTGTGGTCTGTACTCGCCGGTATACACCCGATCGCGTGTAACCCGCATCGCGTTAGCCATTACCTTCCGTACGAAGAAGAAATAAACATGAAGGACATACCTTATCCCGTCGCAGTCAATAAGATAAAACGTTTTGAAAAATTAAACGAAAACATATCCGTTAACGTTTTTGGCTACAAAGGCGAGGTATATCCTTTACGTATTACTGAACATCGCGGTAGAAAGTACCACGTAAACCTACTGCTACTGTCCAACGCGAACACTACTCACTACTGCCTCATACGGAACCTTTCGCGTATGCTTTCGTCGTTGTCAAAACAAAACGGCGCTTCGTTTTACTGCAACTACTGTCTACACCGATTTTCGGACAATAAAGATACTAACGCGGCGCGAAAACGAGTTGAAGAACACGAATGCAACTGCTCTCAGCACGGAGTACAGAAAGTAAAACTTCCTGACGAGAACGAAAAGTGGATGTATTTTAAAAACTTTTCACCGTGTCACCGCGTACCTTATACGGTATACGCTGACTTCGAATCGTTTATTGTTCCGACCACCGGTAAAAACGTGGCACATCATATACCAGCCAGTTTCTGCCATGTGATAGTTGACTGGATGGGAAACGCCGTCAAGGAACCTGTAATATACCGCGGTAAAGACGTGGTGGACACGTTCCTTCGTGTGCTTTTAGCCGACGTTCAACGACTCGATAGAAAGTTTAATAAACCGATCCAAATGACAGCGGCCGATGAACGGTCATTCCGAAACGCTACGCACTGTCATCTGTGTAAGAAGGCGTTAACGGATGACACGGTTCGAAACCATTGCCACATAACGGGAAACTATTTAGGCGCTGCTCACAATGCGTGTAATATAAATTACAAAATACCAACACACGTTCCGGTTTTTTTCCATAATTTAAGTGGCTATGACTCGCATCATTTGATGCAAGGTTTCGGAAAGTACAAGGAAGATTAAATAACGTGTATCGCTACTACAAGCGAACGTTACATCTCCGTTACACTCGGTCAGCTCCGGTTTCTCGATTCTCTGCGGTTCATGAACGCGTCACTTGAAAAACTCGTCTCCAACTTATCCGCGGATAAATTTAAAATCCTTAATCAATTTTACACGCGTAATGTTAATTTACTGTTGCGTAAAGGCGTGTACCCTTACGAATACGTTACGGACGGTCAAAATTTGACGAGAGGCAGTTACCGGACCGCGAACATTTTTACAACGGGTTGACAGAGTCGGATATAAACGAAGAAGATTACGCGCACGCTCGAGCGGTTTGGTCGGCTTTCGACATGCAAACGTTCGGTGATTATCATGACCTTTAATTTAAAAACGGATGTACTACTGCTTGCAGATGTATTTGAAAACTTTCGAAACATGAGCCTGCAGTACTACGAACTCGATCCGTGTAACGTTTTTACCACCGCCGGTTTAGCGTGGAACGCGATGCTGAAAATGACAGGAGTCAGGTTAGAGTTACTCCGCGATATAGACGTACACCTGTACATCGAAAGAGGTATCCGTGGCGGCTTAGCAGCAATTTCTAGTCGGTACGCCAAGGCCAACAACCCGTACATTCCCGATTATGACGCAAGCAAGCCGCATAACTATTTACTCTACCTCGATTGTACCAACCTGTACGGAACGGCTATGACACAGCCTTTACCACTGTCCGGTTTTCGGTGGTTGGAACGTACAGAGATCGATACGTTGAACGTGCACGCGTTACGTGACGATGATGACACCGGTTATATCCTAGAAGTCGATCTGGGGTATCCACATTACCTACACGACTTACACAGTGACTACCCTTTAGCACCCGAAAAGTGTACTATTACGGACAGTATGCTTTCACCGTACTGCTATCGCATGAAGCTGTTAAAAGACTTTGTGTGTAGTAACGGTAAGGTAGAGAAACTGATAACGTCCCTCGAGGACAAGACAAAATACATTGTTCATTACAGAACATTGAAACTCTACCTCGAACTAGGAATGGAGTTGAAAGCGATTCACCGTGTGTTAGCATTCACACAGTGAGTATGGTTGAAACCTTTCATCGATTTTAATACGGAGCGACGAAAGGAAGCCAGAAACACCTTTGAAAAAGACTTTTTTAAGTTAATGAATAACGCGCCGTACGGAAAATCGTTGAAAAACGTACGGAAGCGAATCGATTTCAAGTTAGTTCCAAACGGGAAGAAACTTCACAAACTAACCGCTAACCCCAGGCTACAACATTTTTTCATCTATAACAAGGACCTGTTAGGGCTCACGATGAAAAAAACGTCCATTACACTGAACCGACCTTTGTAAGTTGGGTTCAGTGTATTGGATATTAGTAAGCTGATCATGTATCGGTTCCATTACGGATTCACGATGAATACGTACGGGTCACGTGCACGTCTATGTATGACGGACACTGACTCTCTGTTGTACGACATTCGCACCGACGATGTGTACAAAGACATGGAGGAGAATCTCGAACTCTTTGACACGTCGGAGTACCCTAAGACACATCCGTGCTATAGTGAAACAAACAAGAAAAAGTTGGGTACGTTTAAAGACGAAACAAATGGAATACCGATACTTGAATTTGTCGGGTTGCGCGCAAAATGTTATACATTCGTTACGGCAAACGATAAAGAGAAAAAGGTAGCGAAAGGTGTGCCACGTTCCGCGATAGCTACACAGTTGAAACATCAACTTTATAAGCAATGTGTAAAGACCACTTCTCAAATTTATACTACGGCGCAGACTATCCAAAGCGAAAAACATATCATATACACAAGAAAGCTTACAAAATTATCGCTGTCACCATACGATGACAAACGATATGTCTTGGATGACGGTGAAACAACACTGGCATACGGTCATTATAAACTCTGTCAACCCAGACGCAAGATAATTCAGCAAGCGAGAAAATCCGTTACAAATTATGCGTTCGATATACGTTGATATAAGACTCGCTTGCAGGAGCAACACACTGTCAGTAGCGACGATGAAGTCGGTGAAGTTCAGTGAAAACGTAACGGTATATCTCGTACCAAAATTTTGCGATTCTCGATTCGGGTGGCGATATGAAAAACGTACGCAAAACTATTGCAAAGGAATTGCACAGACCGGTGAGAAGGAACTTTCCCAGACGTGCGGTGGAGGTGAAGGGGTTACACGATCTGTACCAAGAGGATTTGGTGGAAATGATACCGCATGCCAAGTTGAACAAGGGGTACAAATATCTAATGACAGTAATAAACGCATTTAGCAAGTATGCATATGCGATTCCCTTAAAAACTAAATCGGGTGTTGAAGAAGCACAGGCTCTCGAACCAATAATTGTAAAAAATAAAATGAAACACCTGCAAACGGATAAGGGGAAAGAGTACTTTAACACTACCGTATAAGCTTTACTAAAGAGATTCAACGTCAAACACTATTCAACGTATAGCGAGAAGAAAGCGTCCATCGTAGAGCGATTTAATCGTACGTTGAAAACGAACATGTACCGCGCGTTCAGCGAGCAAGGCCATTATCGGTGGTTGTCGCTTTTGCCTAAACTGGTGATGGAATACAACGACAGAGTGCATAGAACTATAGAGATGAAGCCGCGACAAGTCGACAAGAGCAACGAGCAAATTGTGTTGGAACGAATAAGAAAAAATACCGTACCGCGGAAAGTGAGCAAGAAACATAAGTTTAAAATAGGCGATCGAGTGCGTATCAGTAAATACAAAATCACATTCGCTAAAGGTTATACACCAAACTGGACGAACGAGAAATATACAGTGCACAGAGTTCAGCCAACCGTACCGTTTACGTACTTGTTGAAAGATCACACGGGTGACGTTGTGGAAGGTGGGTTTTATGAACAAGAATTGAGTAAAACCAGCGTTGGTGATGTGTATCTCGTTGAGAAAATATTACAACGTAAAGGTGATCGCGTGCGAGTGCGCTGGCTCGGCTTTGACGGTAAGCACGATTCGTGGATACATAAAAAAGATCTGATATAATAACATTACCACAGTATTTAACCGAACGTAAACGAGTTAAGATGAAGAGTGAACAACAATCGTTAAAGTTAAATGTTAAGAACGTAGACTCTGCTAAGTACAACGGTGAAGTTGCATATAATAAACACAGTCCACTGTTTCCAAACACAGTTCGATGTATCGTGTGCGGCGGGTCATGTAGCGGGAAGTCAAACGTTGCCTTTAACATGTTATTCGATTCAAACGGACTGCGATTTCAGAACCTGTACGTGTTCTCCAAATCGTTATTTCAACCAAAATATCGTATGTTGGAAGACGTTTTTAATGCTCTCGCTGACGAAGGAATGACGTACTTCACATACAGTGAAAACGATCAAGTACCACCTCCGCACGAAATTGTACCAAATTCAATCATGTTGTTCGATGATGTGGTATGTGAACGGCAGAATAACATACGAAAATATTTCGCTATGGGACGGCATAGCGGTGTGGACACTTTGTACCTTTGTCAGACGTACAGTCTGGTGCCAAAGCAACTGGTGTGTGATAATACCAATTTCTTAGTATTGTTCAGACAAGATGATCTCAATTTACACCACGTTTACAACGATCACGTTAACACAGACATGAAATACGAAGAGTTCAAAGCGATGTGCGCCGAAGCGTGGAAGGATCGTTACGAATTCTTAGTAATCAACAAGGACTCACCGATAAACGCGGGCAGATACAGAGTGGGTTTCGATCGTTTTATACATAAATAGAATAGTTTGTGCGAGAAAGTCATCAGTGTCAAGATGGATGACAAGCAATTGACACATGAAATCGATGCAATTAGCGATAACATAAGGCAAAAGTATCGCGCGTTGAAACATGACATCAGAGAGAGCGATGAAGCGTTAACGAGAACGTACAAACCTCTTTTGGAACCGTTAACCCAGATTTCGGAAAAGTTGAATGTCTCCGGTGATAAAATTAAAAAAATAAATGTTGAAGATGAAGATACGAAGACAGCTGTCGAGATGACACCACCACCATCACAACGTCGATTCCTTAGAACGGAAGTGTTGGCACAAACTCCTGATGTCGAAACACCGAACGTGACTCTTGAAGAGTTTTTAGCAACACCCGAAGGTCGACACGAAGCACAAGAATACGTTGAACAGTCTGTCGAAGGTCCGCTCGCGAGGAAATACTTACTACTCGCTTTATCTGATGATCGAGAAAAAAAGATGGATCATACGTACGGTGTCCGTAACGTTGCAGACAAATGGATGGTGGGCAATTCGGTGTTGGAGATCAATCAAGACGACAGCTTCTACATAGCTGGAAAACGATACAGGGGTACACCGGGTCTCTACGAACTTATGTTTATGAAAGAACCCAACAAGAGCGTCTACGATGAAAACGATTTAGCAGCGTACAAATCTATACTGTCGGACACTAACGCACATAAACATTATCATTTACCCGGTGCTAAAATAAATACAAACAAAGGTGTAAAGTACAGAGAGATAATCGTCCGATTGTTCCCACCGCGCAGCGGACGTGGTATCGATTACGTACACTGGAACGATCCCAACGAACTGGTTGAACGGTTGAGACTGCTGGGAAGTTCAAAACGCGCCGGTCACACCGGACACGACAACGAAATCATCTCCGTTGTGGAGAAATTACGTGAAGCCAACATTATCGTATAAATTTTATGAACGTCGGTGTAACAACTCATTGACGTCAACACTGTCAACATGTGCGGATTAGATTTGACACCTGACTTTGAAGTCGAAAACGAGAGACTGAAAACCTTTACATAATGGCCTGTGCATTTCATCAGTCCAACCGCTATGGTTGCCGCAGGCTTTCATTACACAAATGAAATTGACAGGGTTCGATGTTCATTTTGCGGTATAGAAATCTTTCGTTGGAAAGAGGGTGACGATCCGATTGTGTTACACACGCGATGGTCACCACAGTGTCGTTACTTAAAACGGTTAGCACATTATTTGTAGCGTGCAGTCGTACAATGGTTGTGGACAAGTTCGGGAGACATCAAAGCGCCGTGAGCGTGCGACGAGAAACAAAAAGACAATTACGCGATACTGTAGGATTTAAGATTACGAATGATGGGCATATAGATGTTGAAAACAAAAAGATCCGCAATCTGAACGAACCGGATGCAGCAAAGGATGCTGTATCCCTGACTTATATGCAAACACATTGTCTACTACTCGATGATGAACGTAAAAGCGTGGACGTTAAAGGGTGTAGATTGAAAAATGTTGATACTCCTGTAGACGTTAAAGACGTAGTCAACAAATATTACGTTGATGACAACTGTATACAACACTCGAGTCAAGAGAGAGGTGAGGTCATCGATGCACGAGATCGATGGGTAATCAACGTTCGAAGTCCGGAACAAGCGACCGATGCGGTCAACAAAAACTACGTAGACTCGAACGTCATTAAAAAAGTATCGAACAGCTATTTGTTTGGGCAGAGCTGGTTGTCGAGAGTGAGTTCACCGATTTTTGCAGATGACGCGGTTAACGTAAAATACATGTTGCAGAACACCGTTAGCTTGGGCGAAGATGGTGTTTTCAAAGCAGCGGAAAAGAGAATAACAGACGTAGCGGATGGTTTTGCGAAGAGCGATGCTGTTAACTTACAACAATTAAATGACGTGAGACGATACGTAAAGAGCGAGATGTATAAAGTCGTTAAAACATTTCAGTATCAACTGGATTACTACTTATTGAAATTGTCTAAGCCACGTAGTTCAGAAGACGAGTGGACACTCGACACGAAGGAAATAAAAAGGTTAATAGATGAATACGATAAAAACACAGAAGAGAAAGACTGGAGATCGGTTTACGATGTACAACAACGTTAAGAGGAAAAAGGGGTGGGGCGTCGGAAACGTGCTTAAAAACGTTGTACCGTCCGTTGTTTCGTCAGTTATCAATCGAGCGGTGGACGCACTACCTGTCGAATTACATCTGCCGGGTTACAGATTCTGTGGACACTAGACGAAGCCTGTCGCGAACACGACATCGCTTACGCTCAATACAAAGACAACGAAAGTAGACGTATTGCAGATCGTAAACTCGCGGAAAAAGCGTGGGGACGGGTAAAGGCTTTGGATTCGGGTATCAGCGAACGAGCTTACGCGACAGCAGTTGCAGCGGCCATGAAAGCAAAATCAGCAATAGGAAGCGGTCGACGTCGTAAAAATAAAAAGAATGTGAGTAGTCGTGGTCGTGGTGCTGGTGGTGGGATGAAAAAGAGGAGGAAGAGAAATGTCCGAACCGCTAGGAAAAAGAAGAGAACTGCGTCCGGATTGTATCTACGTCCGTACCGAAAAAACTAATTCACATACCGCTCCGCCCGTTGTCGGAAGATGAATTACGTGTATACGCAAAAAAGCTAAACATACCGTATTTTAGAGGTGTTTACATGCGTAACGCATTACCGGATAAAGCGCCGTGGAAGAACGAAAGCGTCATCGTGAATTTGGACGACGAGAGCGGACCGGGAACCCACTGGGTATGTTACAAGAAGCGTGGAAATCGAGTACACTATTTTGACGGGTTCGGTAATTTACGTCCACCTCTCGAGCTGATGCAATATTTTGGTGATACAGCCGACGTTCGTTACAACTATGAACGAAAGCAACCTCCTAACACGGTCATCTGCGGTCATTTATGTTTAGACTTTTTATCGTCTTCTGATCAGTAAACTTCAGCATGTCGTCGCTAACGGTCACCGTGACGGGTACCGACGCTGCCAATCTCGTGTGTAACGTTTTCCCACCTCTCGAGTTATACGGTGAACGGTACGTTGGACTATTGGATTTACATCGTATAATTCAATACCAAACGTTACTGAAGGAAAAAATAATGCATTTCCAGTAAAAATTTCCAAGGATCAGTGGTCCGTCATCAAGTTGCCTACCGGCACCTACGAAATTAGTGATATCGAAACGTATCTGCAGAAACAGTTAGGCGAGAGAACAATCAGTTTACGTCCAAACAACAACACATTAAAGTGTGAAATTTACTGTAAGCATGTCATCGACTTTTCGCATACACCGAATACCATTGCAAGTATGTTAGGATTCAAGGAGAATCAACAGCTGTAAGCATATAAAACACACGAGTCGAACGTACCCGTCGACATAATCAAAGTTAACACCGTTCACGTACGGAGTAATATCGTACAGAGTGCGTACAAGGACGGCTAGGACCAGCACACGTTGCATTCGTTTTATCCGACCGTGGCACCAGGTTTCAAAATAGTTGAAATACCGACAAACGTAATATACTTACCGGTAAACGTACAACGCGTTGACAACATAATTTTGTCTCTCGTTGATGAGGACGGGGATATAGTCGATTTTCGCGGTGAAGTTATCACGATACGACTGCATCTGAAAATATGGGATTGTATTTCGGACAAACGTCACCTGTAAAAAGGGAGTGTGTACGAAAGAAACATGGTAGTCGGTGTTCAACGTTGAAGCGATTGACATCAAGGAACAAGCGTTTCTTACTTTCACTTGGATTCAAATTATACGATTAAAATAATGTCGGGTGAAATTCTAGCTATCGAACGAGGAGCGGCTTTCGATAACAGAATCGTTGAGTTCGAATATCGTACGCACGCACCGTATGCTTCCACCCGATACGGTAACAACGATGAAATACGTATACCCATCCAACAACAGGATGTTTTCACTTTACCGGCGGAGAGTTTTCTGTACATCGAAGGAACATTGACCAAGGTTAACGCTACCGACACAGCGATGAACGTGAAATTAATCAACAATGCAATGGCTTTCTTGTTTGAGGAGATCCGTTACGAAGTGTGCGGTGTGGAAGTGGATTGTACGAAAAACGTTGGAATTACGAGCACTGTGAAATTGTTACTATCGAGCAATGAGCATGAAAGAAAGCATCTAATCAATGGAGGATGGGTGACGACAACCGACGAGTCGTTGACAGTACACGAGAGTACCGGTGATTTTACGTTTTGTCTTCCGTTGAAAATGCTACTCGGTTTCAACGAAGACTATACACGCATCATGCTGAACGTTATGCAAGAATTGATTCTGTTGCGTACCTCTACCGATCAGAACGCAATGGTGCTAAAAGAATCGGGTGCAACTGCAAACGGTAATTTCGGAATAAACAAAGTACACTGGAAGATGCCCTATGTGCGCGTGTCAAACAAGTACCGAATACCGCTATTGGAGCACATCGAGGAGGATCATGAACTAGTGATGCCGTTCCGCAGTTGGGAATTGCACGAGTATCCCGTTCTACAGACGACAATTCGACATTCGTGGACCTTGAAGACATCGTCACAGTTGGAAAAACCTCGGTATGTAATATTAATATTTCAGACGGATAGGAAGAACAATATAGCGAAAAACGCGTCGGAATTTGATCACTGCAATTTAACGAATGTCAAGCTTTTTCTGAACGATAAATACTATCCGTACGATAACCTGAACCAGGATATCGATAAAAAACGTTACGCCCTGTTCTACGACATGTATACACGTTTCCAAACATCATACTACGACCGTCGCAACAGAACGCCTCTTTTGACACCTAATGAATTTATAACGAAAGCACCATTGTTTGTCATCGATTGTTCCAGACAAGAAGAACCAATCAAGTCGTCTGCCGTTGATGTGCGTTTAGAATTTGAATCCAGTAAAAATTTCCCAGATAAAACCACCGCTTACGCTTTGATTATACACGATAGGATAGTACAGTACACAGCGTTGTCGAATACTGTTCATCGTTCGTCATAAAAAAACTTGTTCTCACCTCTACTAGTTTATAAAGATAGGTATTAGCGATCTCTACCTTACAACAACCTCAGTCCATTTCAACGATGGAAGGTGACTGTGACAGCAGCAGCAGCAGCCATTGTGAGTATAACGTTTACTTGTCTCTTGCATATCCGATCAACTCGTACTCTAAGTTCGTTACCGTCGGACTGTATAAAGAACTCAACTATGAACCGGGTGTTTTGTTTACAAACGGGAAAAAGAAACGTATATTACTTGATTTTTCTGAGTGGAATTACTTGATGATCTTTCGTGAACAGTTACTATCCAGTATGTTATTGTACGAAGAAGGTGAAAACCGTGAAAATAAAAAGAGTGTGATGATCAGTCATCACTTTGGGAAAACGTTTGTTCGGATTAACGGTAGTAAGAACGAAATATTTGTTTTCACAGAACCCGAGTGGATGCGTTTTGGTTATTTATTAACCGTACTAAAGAAATATCTTATTCGCTTATTTTTATGATCAAGATCACTTCAAATCGTACATTAATCAAGTAGTAGCCAAGGGGTGTTATGTACCACCATCCTTCTTTTACCCTCATTTTTTCGATTGGAAAGCAGTCGTCACGACCAACAGCTAACATTTGATCGTCTTTACGATGAACTGGTGTTGGAAGGAAAAGTAGAGGGGGAATTTCAAAAAATTAACGTACTCGATGTGTCACTCGGAAAAATGAACTTGAATAGGACGGTTATTGCCGAGTTTGAAGCGTTTCGCGGTGACAAAAATGAATATGTAATCAAAGAGTTTGTTACAGTTGACATAACAACCGGACGTTTTGTTATCGTGTTGTTCGCTCCACCATACGAAAGTGCACGACTGCACCAGAAATTCCGAAAAATCAATGACTGGTTGGAAACACATTATCACAGGATACGATGGAACGATGGTAATGTACCGTACAAGAATATGGTACGCATCGTTGCAGACATTTTTTCAGATTATCCTGTTGTCTATACAAAAGGGTTTGAGAAGGCAAATTTCTTACGACAGTTGTATCACCATGGTGAGGTGATTGACTTAAACGATATTCAAGCACCTGTAGTTCCTAGATCCTTTGTACCCATCAAACAATGTCCTGTTCCTCATCGTCAACCCGTTACCACTCCCCCTTTACACTGTGCATTGCGCAAAGCTTTGTTTTATGCAGAATGGTTGCGGCAACGATATAAAATATAGTCGGTTGTGAACATGTTTTCATCATGGTGTTGGTGTGAATGCTACGTGGCAGAAATGTCCATAAACGTAGAATTAGGTACCGTAGTGTGTGCGTGTGTGCTAACCTTGACTACGTCACTGTCGCGGTAGAAATACTCATAAACGTAGTCCTGGTAGTTCGAGACGGGTCACTGGCACGGTAGATATACCTGTAAACTCGCCAAGAACCAGTATGGGTGTGAAAATTACTCATTACGGTACAGAAAATGTGAATACGCATCATGTATGAACAACATATTTACCCGATTAAAAAAAAATAAATAAATAAATAAAAAAAGTAAATAAAAAAATATGTACTGCTCTTACACATTGGCATAGCATTGCATAGTGTATCTTTATTATTATCTACCACTGTACTAGTCAATAGTACAGCGATAGATAACGTGGAGTAGGCCTGCTTTACGAATCTGTAAAGTTGGGGAAACCACGTTAAAAAAAGCGTAGCAGGCTCTCATTCGCCTCCCTGAGGCTGCTAGGAAGAGGATGAGAGGTAAAAAAATAAAAGTATAACGAAATGTTTATTTATTTAATAATAAATAAACTTATATTGTGCTTTTATGATTTTACACATAGGACGACAGTAGATATCACTCGTCCACCTCATGGTTACAAGTAAGAGACGAGAAGTATAAGTACAGAAATAATTACAGTTAAGCGATAACGGCCCCTTGGTGTAGTGGATGCACGCCGGTTTGGTGTACCGGAGGTCCCGGGTTCAAATCCCGGAGGGGCCAAAATTTATTTTTATGTAAAAATTAATATCCAATGACATACCATTGTTACAGTCGAACACATGCGTCATATGGTCTTACATTTCGGTGTTAAAATTTCGGACACCAAAAATTTCGGGTAACCCCATCCGTTGATTTAAACATTTCGGGTACTAAATTTCAGACACCAAAAATTTCGGGTACCCCCATCCGTTGATTTAAACATTTCAGACATCACGCCCTCTACGTCGTCGTTGAACCAGCTATCATATCCAACCAGCCTCCTGTTTCGTCATAACCAGTGTTTTATACATGCGTCATGTGGGCGTACCCACAAATTTCGGGTACCCCCATCCGTTCTTTTAATCATTTAGGGTACCAAAATTCTGACATTAAAAATTTCGAGAGAGAACGATTATTTTGTTACATCAAAATAAACCAGAACGCGGAAGTGTTTTAACATTCGGACACCAGCTGCCAGGGCCTCTGTGTGATGTCATGAACTGGAACCCGGTTAGAGCGTACCCACATATTTCGGGTACCCCCATCCGTTGATTTAAACATTTCGGGTAAAGGTACCCGATGCGTCCAAAATTTCGCGTAACGGTACCCGATGACATCGCCTCTGTGCGTCCGGGCAACCGCCGAAATCCGGGTACCCCCATCCGCTACACATTATTTTCGGCTACCAAATTTTGGACATGCAGAAACCACGGCTTCCGTGACGTCTTGAAACAGGTTTTAGCCATGCGGACGCCAGCGACTAGGGCCTCTGTGTGATGTCATGAACTGGAACACGGAAGTGTTTCAGTCACACACACACACACACACACACACACACACACACACACACACACACACACACACACACACACACACACACACACACACACACACACACACACACACACACACACACACACACACACACACACACACACACACACACACACACACACACACACACACACACACAACAGTGACGTCACATGGACAGCTCGGACACCAGCTGCCAGTGCCTCTATGACGTCATGAACTGGAACCCGGTAGTGTTTTCGTACACTCACTTTCCCTCTACTCATGCATCCCTGAATTGTAGAGAACTGAAGGTCTATTGATTTTGGTGAAAATCGGTAAAGAGAAAGGGGTAGTTTACCTGCAACGTTTTATGTTTTAACAAGAGTAAAGTACTTAATTTTGATAAATAATGTATCCTAATAAGAAGGTCATAATAATCCACTGTAGAAACGTAGTTGAAATATCTATAAATGAAGAGGTTAGGTGAATGGGGTGGGTAATTTTCTATTAATGAAAATTATAGTTGATTGGGGAGGGGAGAATTTTTTATATGTGTACTACGTTACCGGCACCAAAGAAGTAGTTCTTTGTTAAAATTCCTTCCCGGGCTGTTTAGCCGTAGTCCAATGTTTTCTGCAAAACCAGACTTTTCGGCAGTCCATCGACTGCCATCATCAGTGAAAATCGAGTGCGAAAACGTGAGGTGGTATACGTTAGTTACCACAGTACCGTGGTTAAGGCTGAAGCAATAAGTAGAAAGAAGTAGTTTCTATGGTAATATTTCATTTCCAATATGATTTTAAATATAAATCTTAGAACATGGAAGTCATGTATGGTTCTCCATACCGATATTTTTTCTATGGCAAACGATAACAGCCGCAAATTCAAACAGAATCAAATAATGTTTCGCATACGGCCCTGAATTGTAGAGTTCTCAAGACCTGTATTTTTGGTGAAGATCGGTTAAGGGAAAGGTGTAGTTTACCTGCAACGTTTTATGTTTTATCAAGGGTATTTTCTATGGCAAACGATAACAGCCGCAAATTCAAACAAAATCAAAAGATTATTTGCATACAGCCCTAGATTTCAGAGGTCTCAAGATCTATTATTTTTGGTGAAGATCGCTTAAGGGAAAGGGGTAATTTACCGGCAACGTTTTATGTTTTAACAAGGGTATTTCTTATGGCAAACGATAACAGCCGCAAATTCAAACAGAATCAAATAATTTTATACATACAGCCCTGATTTGTAGAGTACTCAAGACATATTGTTTTTGGTAAAGATTGGTTAAGGAGAAGGGGTAGTTTACCAGCAACTTTTTATCAAGGGTAATTTTCTATGGCAAACGATAACAGCCGCAAATTCAAACAGAATCAAATAATTTTTTGCATACAACCCTGATCTGTAGCGTACTCAAGATCTGTTGTTTTTGGTGAAGATCGGTTAAAGGAAAGGGGTAGTTTACCAGGAACGTTTTTTTATCAAGGGTAATTTTCTATGGCAAACGATAACAGCCGCAAATTCAAACAGAATCAAATAATGTTTCGCACACTTCCCTGAATTGTAGGGATCTCAAGGCGTTTTGAATTTGGTAAAGATCGGTTAAGGAGAAGGGGTAGTTTACCTGCAACATTTTACGTTTTAACAACAGTAAAGTACTTGAAAATTCATTTAAACTTTTTCAAACAATGGTAATTGTTAAAAATAAAATAATTTTGTTGCCAGGCAATAAAATTATAATTTTTTCATTTCAGTGTAAATCATGTATGAGAGAAAATATATCGTTCGTGGCAGGCAAGCATATCTCAATTATGTAATGTTTACGTTTTCATTTTATTATTATGATTACTGCAATAAAAAGGCAGGGAAGACACACACGCGCGCGCGCGCGCACACACACGCACACACAAAATTCGCGATATTTCTGGCCTTACTCGTGTTTATTTTCTTACATTTTCACGCTTTTTAAATGGAAAGTGCCGAAACCCACACCAACATAACGCGTGCAAGCCGAAAAAGTGTCCAGCGTGGATAGCGATTTGCTTCCTGTGGATCGCTGGGCAGTGTAACTGCACGTGTTTACAGAGGAACGATTCATAGACAGACTTTTCGTCTTTAGGGAATGAATCCTCTGCAAGATGCTGAGGGTCCATGAGTGACTTCGGAGCGCTCCTTCTTTTCCGCGTGTTTGTTCTGTGAAACGTACACTGTAGATTCGCAGCTTTACTCTAAGCAACGCTCAATAGGAAATGTTGAAAATTTTTGTCCACGGTGTACCCCCATACACACTAAACCTGCTCTGATGTTTTAATTACGGACATCATAATATTAAAACTTTGGAAACTTGAGCACTACTCAATGGAGATCAATCATTAACTTATACAAGCCATTAATTTTATCCATATTTTTATATATATGTTACTACGTTATCGGCAACAAAGAAATAGTTTTTGTTAAAGTTCCTTCCCGGGATGTTTGGCCGTAGTCCAATGTTTTCTACAAAACCAGACGTTTCGGCAATGCCATCGACTTCCGTCATCAGTGAAAATCGAGTTCGATAACGTAAGGTGGTATACGTTACTGACCACAGTACTGTGGTTAAGGCTGAAGCAGTAAGTAGAAAGAAGTAGTTTCTATGGTAATATTTCATTTCGAAAATGATTTTAAATATATATCTTAGAACATGGAAGTCATGTATGGTTCTCCATACCGATATTAAAACATAAAACGTTGCTGTTAGACTTTTTTCTATGGCAAACGATAACTGCCGCAAATTCAAACAGAATCAAATAATTTTTTGCATACAGTTCTGAATTATTGAGTACTCAAGGCCTATTGTGTTTGGTGAAGATCGGTTAAGGGAAAGAAGTAGTTTACCAGTAACGTTTTACGTTTTAATAAGAGTAAAGTGCTTAATGTTAATAAATAAACTATACTTAAAAGAAGTTCATAATAATACACTGTAGAAAGGTAGATGAAATGTATCTATAAATGAATAGAGTAGTTGAAGGGGTAGGGGTATTTTTCTATAAATTAAAATGGTAGTTGATGATGGAGAAAATAAATTTTATAAGTTTTATATGTGTAATACGTTATTGACAACAAAAAAGTAGTTTCTATGGAAACATTTCATTTAACTTTAACAAAATTCTATATTTTTTCATTTTAATTTATATCATGTATGAGAGAAAATATATCGTGGCAGGCAAGCATATCTCAATTATCTAATGTTTATGTTTCCATTTTATTATTATGATTACCGCAATAAAAAGGCAGGCAACACACACACACAATTCGCGTTATTTCTGGCCTCACTCATGTTTATTTTCTTATGTTTGCACGCTTTTTAAATGGAACGTGCCGAAACCAACACCAACACAACGCGTGGAAGCCGAAAAGATGGACATCGATTTGCTTCCTGTGAATCGCTGGGCAGTGTTGTTGTATTAAAGCAATTAATACAATCTGTGTACTTATTTCTATTATAATATGAGAATTATAAACTAATATGTGCATGTTTGTATGTATGAAAATTATATAAATATTTTTCTCCTTTGGAAAATTGTTGGCCCCTCCTTGAAAATATTTTGACCTCCCTGATTGCTAGTTATTTATTAGCCTGTGTGGAATATAGCATTTAGACATGGATAAGAATGGTCAGAATGGTGGGTGTTAAACAGGAGACACAAACGTATAAGGAAGAAATGTTTTGCTGAGAAATTTGTAATTATACGGGTGAACAGAATAGTCGTTCAGGATTACACACACAGTGATTATATTTAAAACTTTAAGTCTTTACTGTTCATATATAAGTTTCTTTCTAAGAGTTCTTTTCACAAACAAAAAAATATAATTGTTTATTTATCAGCTGCGTACTGCCGACGTTACCGTTGTGTGTGTGTGTGTGTGTGTGTGTGTGTCCTGAATCCTGAGAATTTGATGATGATGATTATGCTGATGCTGTGTTCTCTGTCTCTACGGTTTGTTATTTGTGATGGACCAGAGTTCCTCCATAAGTCTTGGTGTGTGTGGTAAAGATGTTTGATCGACCGGCAGACCAGCAGCGTGAGGTTGTGTGAAGATATCTTGAGTCTCTCTCCGATCGCCCCAAAATTGCCGGTGGTATTTATACTGGACGGCGATTTGACAAGTCCAGGACTGTTTTCGACCTGTTAGATATTGTCACTTCGTGCAAAGCGTCCTTTTAATTACAAATCACTTTTGGTTCATTTTCGCGATTTCGTAAACATACTCGTAGCACAAGCGATATCATCGTTTGCGTAATTTTTTCTGGTCACTCACATATAAGATACTTATTAATTACTTATACTTACACTAGTAATTAACATTAAATTACCTATCGTCTTTATTATTGCAAATTTCTGCAATACTTTTACATCACTATATTCGTTAAAAATTCCTTAATGTAATGGTGTTTTTATAATTGGGGTAAGTATTTGTTCACAGGTTTAAAATGTATTAATTAGTTTATTTTTATCCGGCTAAACCTGATTACAGCCAAACCAACAATTCATACGCATCACCCCATCGTAGACTTTGCCTGTCGAATCATGCGTTCACACACACAAGCACACAAGCGCTGTATTCACTCGCGGGGCAGGTGTACGCTTTCTGACAATTCTTAGCCTGCATAATATTGTTAAAAACTGTTCATCATATATTTTCTATACTAAATATTTATAAACATACCGCCCTGGGTAAATATGCAAATATATGTATTGTTGCAATATATAAGTAACTAATTATACCTTTTCAGTATTGTGTACATACCCTGAAGTAAGTATCGAAGTGGCAGTAATATGTAACAATGTCGGTACTCTAATTGTTGGAAAATCTTGAGGTTTCAGCTGTGGTTTATTGTTGTTCACATGTGCAGTGCTGAAAGGATTTCCGTATGCTAGTAGTTGGCGGAAACGTTGCATACGTAACATGCACGAAGGGAAGACACTCAGCTGATTGTATCTGATATCTAAACATCTGTATGGATCAACAAACCAATATATGAATACAATAGCATGTAGAGCAAAATCATAATCAATGAGGCATGTCTGCTGTTACCAAGGCATTTACCCCCCATAACAGTATACTCAACCCGTGTCCAGTCCGTGGATTCGTGCCCTTGATTAGAGATGACAAAATGTCACCTACCCCTGCTACATATGTCGGTGTGTCAACTACAAAGTTTCACATTCAACAAAGTCAAACTTCACGTTAAAGTTCTATACAGTATCAACCATTTATATCTAATTTAATAATCTACATACGACCTGTATACTGAATATGTACACCATAAGAAATGAAATTGGCTGGGTAAACGTAAGGTATTCTGTGCAAGATTCGATAGATAGATAGATAGACATTTTGTAGAAGAGTACTGTGTGTGGTAATTGATAAAAAAGAATGGATAGCAGTCAGATGACGGAAGCATTGCAAGCATTGCTACTGCAGATCAAGGAACGACGTCAACGGGAAGATTAGAAGAAGCAGGAAAATGACATGATGAAAAATGTAAGAATACAAATATATCAAGTTGCCGTATCCTGAAGAATCGAAGGACTTCCGAACGTGGATTGCTCACACATTGTGTTTATTTACGGTATCAGAGACTGTCAATTACAACAGGCGTTAAGGATGGCACGGCATTATAATAGCTCAGACGCTCTTGTTTATCCTCTCTGTGTCAAAGCTTCTAAGTCATTAGAATGCCTACATTAATGTCATCACGTAGTAGCCAAACGGATCAACTATCACAATATAGTCATAACTGATGGAATATAGAGATACGGAATCCGGGGCAACGATTTAAGGTGTCAGTAGCGGCACAACGACTTTCGGATAAAGACAAAATACCTAGGTGTTACAATTGTGGGAAAAGTGGCCCATCTTCAAGCAGATTGGAGAGAAGAGAGTGAATACACTAATTGGAGATGAAAAGATACGGGACTGCACAGTGTCTCCGCGCTTCAGGGTAACCTGATTGTCAAAGGATTAATTAAGACAAACCTGCGGCATTTGCAGTTGATACGGGCACAGCAGTGTCCACTGTGTGCCCTGACTTAGTCACAACTGCCAGAGTGTGACTGGAAGCCCCGTCAAAGTGTTAGGAAAGGTAGACGTACGTGTACGCCTAGGTCTCCTCAAGTTTAGCCACCAAACGCTCGTTGCAGATTCTTGGTACGGACACAACAGTGTCCATTGTGTGCCCTGACTTAGTCAGCAAATGCCAGAGTGTGACTAGAAACCCCGTCAAAGTGTTAGGAAAGGTAGACGTACGTGTACGCCTAGGTCTCCTCAAGTTTAGCTACCAAACGCTCGTTGCAGATTCTTGGTACGGACACAACAGTGTCCATTGTGTGCCCTGACTTAGTCAGCAAATGCCAGAGTGTGACTAGAAGCCCCGTCAAAGTGTTAGGAAAGGTAGACGTACGTGTACGCCTAGGTCTCCTCAAGTTTAGCCACCAAACGCTCGTTGCAGATTCTTGGTACGGACACAACAATGTCCATTGTGTGCCCTGACTTAGTCAGCAAATGCCAGAGTGTGACAAGAAGCCCCGTCAAAGTGTTAGGAAAGGTAGACGTACGTGTACGCCTAGGTCTCCTCAAGTTTAGCCACCAAGCGCTCGTTGCAGATTCTTGGTACGGACACAACAGTGTCCACTGTGTGCCCTGACTTAGTCAGCAAATGCCAGAGTGTGACTAGAAGCCCCGTCAAAGTGTTAGGAAAGGTAGACGTACGTGTACGCCTAGGTCTCCTCAAGTTTAGCCACCAAACGCTCGTTGCAGATTCTTGGTACGGACACAACAGTGTCCATTGTGTGCCCTGACTTAGTCAGCAAATGCCAGAGTGTGACTAGAAGCCCCGTCAAAGTGTTAGGAAAGGTATACGTACGTGTACGCCTAGGTCTCCTCAAGTTTAGCCACCAAACGCTCGTTGCAGATTCTTGGTACGGACACAACAATGTCCATTGTGTGCCCTGACTTAGTCAGCAAATGCCAGAGTGTGACAAGAAGCCCCGTCAAAGTGTTAGGAAAGGTAGACGTACGTGTACGCCTAGGTCTCCTCAAGTTTAGCCACCAAGCGCTCGTTGCAGATTCTTGGTACGGACACAACAGTGTCCACTGTGTGCCCTGACTTAGTCAGCAAATGCCAGAGTGTGACTAGAAGCCCCGTCAAAGTGTTAGGAAAGGTAGACGTACGTGTACGCCTAGGTCTCCTCAAGTTTAGCCACCAAACGCTCGTTGCAGATTCTTGGTACGGACACAACAGTGTCCACTGTGTGCCCTGACTTAGTCAGCAACAGTGTGACTGGAAGCCCCGTCAAAGTGTTAGGAAAGGTAGACGTACGTGTACGCCTAGGTCTCCTCAAGTTTAGCCACCAAACGCTCGTTGCAGATTCTTGGTACGGTCACAACAGTGTCCATTGTGTGTCCTGACGTAGTCATCAAATGCCAGAGTGTGACTAGAAGCCCCGTCAAAGTGTTAAGAAAGGTAGACGTACGTGTACGCCTAGGTCTCCTCAAGTTTAGCCACCAAACGCTCGTTGCAGATTCTTGGTACGGACACAACAATGTCCATTGTGTGCCCTGACTTAGTCAGCAAATGCCAGAGTGTGACAAGAAGCCCCGTCAAAGTGTTAGGAAAGGTAGACGTACGTGTACGCCTAGGTCTCCTCAAGTTTAGCCACCAAGCGCTCGTTGCAGATTCTTGGTACGGACACAACAGTGCCCACTGTGTGCCCTGACTTAGTCAGCAACTGCCAAAGTGTGACTGGAAGCCCCGTCAAAGTGTTAGGAAAGGTAGACGTACGTGTACGCCTAGGTCTCCTCAAGTTTAGCCACCAAATGCTCGTTGCAGATTCTTGGTACGGACACTATGAATGCCTACTGATTTGCTGTAGACTTAACAGAGAATGTCTTGAGGGTTGGACAAGAGAAGATAAAGCTTTCAATGGTTAAAATTACAGAGTCCGCTAACCATTCGATCAAGCGAGTGGCATTGGCCGAAGAAGAAGTCAGCAAGTGTGGTCAAGAGGAACCTTTCCTATTTCAGGCGGAAAAGAAAGAACTAACAGAGGAAGTCCCAATGTGTCTAATAACAAAAGAAGTGGATGGAAAGCCATCTATGGGTGTCGAGAAAACGCTGTTGCTTGTTCCAGAGTTAATGGAAGCTTCCGGGGGAAAATTTGCTAAAGATAAAGTTATGCAAGAGGTATTCGACGGGAACAGAACAGAATTGGTCCAGCTAATGGCGTATAGGGCATCAGTACACGATGCAACGGGAGTGATTCCAGCAAAACTACTGGTTGCACGGAAGATTTGTATTCCTGTGAACGTGATGTTTCTGATCACACGAGACTAAATTCGAACAGCCGGAGATACTGCCTAGATCGGCTGGCCAAGTATTACTCCAGAGACGGTTGCCAGTTCGGGATGAACAGGCTTAAGAAGGGGGGGGCAGTATAACGATGGAACCTTCTCGAACATTCGAGAGCGTTCGTTCACCCGTTTCTCAACGTGTCGAGCAGGAGTATCTACAGTCAACGTGGTACTCAAGTAGGTTCCAATTGTTACAGAGACCACTTGAAATACGCATTATGTTGTACGCATTAAATACACGCTGAAGTAAGATTAGAAAGTTACTGTATTCTCGAATACTTACGCTACCTATATAAGCCACAGCTACTGGCTTTGTCAGTTAGTTAAGGTGGAGCTTTTTCCTTGGTGTGGTCGATGGAAATTAGTAGGAAGTGTTTACTGTGTTATACTTAGTGTGAAACTCTAGACTTCCACACTAAATTTACTGAGTTATTGTGTGTAGACAATTTAACTATAATTATTGTACGGGAGTATGTTGTTGATTTTAAACTGTTACTTGTGATTAATTAAAGTTGGTAACTAGTGATTTCATTGGTGTCTCTATTTCGTTTTCCACTGTACCACGTGACGATTAGTAGCAATGTTTTATCGGAATGGTAGTAAAGCACAACGTTAATATGTACGACAGTTTTAAATCATCATCATCTTATTAACGGTTTTAGGCTTTAGCGGCCTGTTCCTACTTCACAGTCTACCTTTTCTTAGCTCTACCAACTTTCCTTCTACCTCTAGGGTCGAAATCTTTCGCTATCTTCGGTATTCTACTTTCTTCCATTTTATCTATGTGTTGAATTTATTTTCTTTTGTATTCTTTAATCCTTACATTAACTGCAAAAATATCTAAATCACTTCTTACCTTTTCATTTCTTATATAATCTCGTCTACTACACTTTTAACTGATCTCAGAAATTTCATTTCTGCTGTTTGTAACTTCTGTTCATCTTTTTTGTTTATGTCTCAAGTTTCAGAACCATACAGTAGTGCAGATATTCCCATTGTTTTATACAATTTTATTTGCGATTCTTTTCTACATTTATTTCCCAACGTTCTACAAGTGTTGGCTATGCATAATTTGGTCCGAACCGGTTCATCTCTTATAAAGGGCATTACTTTTGTTTTTGATTCAGATATGTTACATTTATATTCTTTTCCTATTTTATGTAAGGTATATATGCTCGCTGGAGATCGTTTTCTGAAGTGTCGAATATAGCTTGGTCATCCGCGAAGAGAATGGTGTTCAATCTTCTATTTCGGTAGATTTTAATACCGTAAGGGGATTGTTGTTTCCATTTTTTGTGGAGATCATCTTTGGTAAAGGTTAAGAGATCATCTACGTAAAGGTTAAAAGTAGTGGTGACAGACAACAACCTTGTCTTACGCCTTGGTTTGTTTCAATCGAGATAGATTCTTCTCCGTCGTCTATGATTATCGTGGTGTGTCTATTGTGACAGCAGCGGTATGCGAACATCTGCTTTCCGTTACCAGCGGCCGAGACGTGACCAACTACGTGCTCGGAGCGAGCCAATCCGGCATCAGCAGCCGCCGAGACGTGACCAACTTCGTGTTCGGAGCTAGCCAATCAGCGATGCCGGTTAGTTAATAAAACCCGGGCCGGCAGAAAATTTTACGCACTCTTCATCGCCACGCCATCGAACGCACTTCATCTCCTCTCCTCTCTTGGACGACATCGGGGCGGAGTCAGCCGGAAGGAACAGCCGAAGAATAGAACCGCCGCCGTTCTTGCGTCTTCGCACTCCCGTTCCGCGCCAGCGATGGATTTCGCTGGGCCGGCAGCCGACTCTACAACCGGTGCCGAAAGAAGAGGAGGACTGCAGTACGCCACGATCAGCGGGCGCAGCCGCCGAACACCTCAGCGCGGCACGACCAACATCACAGTTGTCGCCACTCGGTCCTTTTTAGGGCCACCAAAATAACTAGAGTGTACGATTGGCGCCATTTGTCATGCGGCAAGCCTTTTGTCCGGTGACACTATATAAACTGTTTATTGCCTGAATTAGGTGTTGTTGTATACCTTTATTTTCAAGTATGTCCCATAATGTTGGTCTGATCACTCTATCAAAAGCTTTGTTGAAATCGATAAAGGCAATACGTGTTTCTAAATTCTTTTCAAGTCTTTTTATATCACTTGTTGTATGGTAAATATGCAGTCTATGCAAAAGCGTCCTATCCTAAAACCAAGTTGTTCTCCCTCTAAAAGAGTTTCTGCTATGTTTTGTAGTCTCACAGAGCCGTTTGGACCAGAGCCTCTACCTAATCAAGACCGTCGTGCGTGTTGAAGACCCACACTCTTTTCGAGGTGGTCCTATAACAGAACACGGCGGGTCAAGACCAGAGAAATTCAATAAAAAATCTAGCCGGCACAGGGTTGGTTGTCCAATAATCACTTCCCGTGACAACCACTTCGATCCGCCATTGAATGGATCGCAACAACGTAATTTGCTTCTAAACGGCAGCTATTGTTATATATAGCCTGAAGATGTACTAGACTAATGTTCCATAACAAGCACTCGAAACGTCAAGAGGGTACTTTAGCGCGGCCTTGACAGGCACACGCACTCTCCACTGTTCCGTCGTTACAATACTGACATTTTCAGTTTGCTGTGGATAGCCTATTGTTTGCAATAGGCTATCCACCTAGTCCAACTTGCACCTAGTCCTCTATCCACGCAGTCTGTCCAACTTGGTTTGCCGAGTTGGACAGACTGCGTGCTCAATAGGCATTTTCAGTTTGCTGTGGATAGCCTACTGCAAACCGAGTTGGACAGACTGCGTGCTCAATAGGCATTCTCAGTTTGCTGTGGATAGCCTACTGCAAACCGAGTTGGACAGACTGCGTGCTCAATAGGCATTCTCAGTTTGCTGTGGATAGCCTACTGCAAACCGAGTTGGACAGGCTGCGTGCTCAATAGGCATTCTCAGTTTGCTGTGGATAGCCTACTGCAAACCGAGTTGGACAGACTGTGTGCTCAATAGGCATTTTCAGTTTGCTGTGGATAGCCTACTGCAAACCGAGTTGGACAGACTGCGTGCTCAATAGGCATTCTCAGTTTGCTGTGGATAGCCTACTGCAAACCGAGTTGGACAGACTGCGTGCTCAATAGGCATTTTCAGTTTGCTGTGGATAGCCTACTGCAAACCGAGTTGGACAGACTGCGTGCTCAATAGGCATTTTCAGTTTGCTGTGGATAGCCTACTGCAAACCGAGTTGGACAGACTATATCATCTTAACTTGTGTTATAACATAGGGAACCCGCATTAATTGGTTCTGCCAATTATACAGGCTGCCTTCGTTGTGACGAGCTGAAAATTAATCACAACACCAAAATAATTAATGTAAAAGGAAACTGGGAAGGGGAGACTGTTGATTTATGCACTCAGTTTAGTCTGTACTAAAGATGACATCTCTTTATTACATAATGAGATTAATTGCTCTACTCAAAGTTCTCAACATATATGGTTCAACAGCTTACAGTTTACAAGATGATTATATATTTTATTCTTTCATAAAGGCCCTCAAAATAAAGATGTACATCAATTAATTTATTCCACGGATCCGGGATTGAATATAGTATGTTAATAATGGTCATCTCCCCATATACAATCTTGAAAATTGTGCCATTTGAAGAATGGCCTTTATTAACCTTTTTAAAACAATCATACTTTCAGTTTAAACTTTTACTCTTTTACTACAAACAGTTTTATTAGATTACAGACTACATCTTACATATAATGTCTGTTTTTAAAAGTCTTAAAGTGGTTAGTTAAATTGTCTTTTGTTGGTTATAATTTTAGTATCTCATAACCATGGAAGACAAGCCTCCATGTCACCTGTGGTTTCCTGTAGTTGATGCAGATTTGGCTCTTCGGTCCTCGGTGTGTTTCCTGAAGGTCTGTCGTTACCTTAGTATCCGGTGACGATGAAGTTCCTGACGTATGTTAAATCATTCTGGGTGTGGTACTCTCTTCTTAGATGACTGTAGTAATTCTTGTTGTTAGAATAAATAAAGCGAAAGTTTGTTTCACTGGTATTCACTTCACATGATTATTTATTAGTTGAATTTCACCTCATGGTTCGAGTACTGTATTAATTACATACTTTCTTATTTAAGATTTGATAGAGATGTCATCGGCGCACAATTTAGTTATTAAGATATTCTTTAGCGTACTTTCACATATTTATCTCTGCGTCGCGAAACAACGCTGTGCGCAGCTTACGGCGTGAGCGCTCCATTGCAAGTGGGTTAAAGTTAAGGGGTGAGAGTAGTAATCTCGCGTCATTTACTATTCAGCATAAAAGTAATTCCATGTTCCTTCTTTATTTAAAGGATTAAAGTTTGACTATTTAATTAAGCAGAGATATTCTTAATTACAGACGTTATTAAAGTACATTACAGTGGTCTTGTATAATTATTTAAATAATGTCAAATTTACAAGTATATTTAGTTTGTTTAGGGGTCGAAATTCAAGTTAATTCAGGTTAGCGCATGTCTATGCAGGATTAATTAACAAGGTTTACCCTTTCTGTACACTCGTATTCGCTTTTATTTTATTATTACAACTTTTTATTAAATATTATTATTATTTAATGATAGCAATAAGATTTAGTTTAAATGTGCGATTTAATTAAAAATTTAAAATTTCTCAGCCTTCACATTACCTATTTATTAGTTACCATATTTTTATTAATGAAATCGTCACATACTCTGCCGCTTAAGAACAGACTCCGGCTTATTTGGTCAGCAATGTACCGGGAGTATGCTTGGGATTACCGTGTGAAATTTCTCTCACCCGTTTTTCTCTGTATGAAATTACGATCTGCATAAGTCACTCTCGACTTGCTTATTCTTACTATCCATATATATATATATATATATATATATATAATACTTTACATACTAATTCTAATACTACATAAAATTCACTCATTATAAAATATATTGTAAACATTCTAAATTTTTCTTAACTCTACTAATTATGACTACTACCGGATTTTTCGTTAGTTGTGAGTTATCCTTGTTATAGAATTACTCTTTAAGTAATTTGTTTCTTAATTATTACTCATATTCGATGTCAGCTGACTTCTCACTTTGCTCTACTTTCGATGAATAGGATTCAAGGTTGATCAGGCCTCGTACCTATTTATACGATTAGGTAGTCAAATGTTACTCAAGTACTCTTTAGCAGTTGAGTACACAACATATACCTTTTTTTTTTACATTTATTTAGCTTGCACTCTACCATTTCCTTCTTTGTGATAACGTTTTATCTGCGAAATATGTGTTCTTCGTACATATTTTTGAGTAGAGGGTTCGTAAAGGGTACAGTTACTGGAGTTAAGTATTTGTGAATTTGATAAGGACCGCACCATCGGTATGATAGCTTGGAAGTTGTCTTATCGATTGCACTACTCGTAGGGTGTGTTTTATACATTACTAAGTCACCGATTTGGTACTTTACTTCATTATTATTATTATTTCGCTCGTGATATTTCCTTGATTTCGCTAAGTTTGCTCGTAAATTAGCGCGCGCTTCATTCCAGATTTTCTTTATATTTTTATCCCTAATTTCAAGGGGTAACAAATCATGTATTTTCCACTTAGTGGATAATGGGTGGTTAGGTTTATATTTGAACAATAATTCGAATGGGGTAGACTTACGTCCTTCATGATATGCTGAATTAAAGGCGAATTGTATCCAGGATAGGTTCTGGTCCCAAGACGTATGATCGTTTGCATGGTAGGCTATTAAAGCAGATTTTAGGTTTCGCAAATACCTTTCAGCTATATTTCCTTGCGGACGATACTCTGTAGTGGTAATGTGGTCTATTCCTAGTTTGAAACACATGTTCCTGAATTCCTTTGACTTAAACTGTGGTCCGTTATCCGACACTAGATGGACTGGGGTACCGAATTCTTTAAATAATCTATGCTGTAAAATACTTACGGTGGTTGAAGCTAATGCTCGCCGCATGGGGTACTTCCAGACGAATTTGCTGAAAGAATCTACGCAAATTAGTAACATTGTATTTCCTGATTTAGAACGCGGGTAGGGTCCTGAAATGTCTAAATAAATTTTGGAGAACGGGGTAGCAGGAATTTCTGAGATTAATTGACTTATTTGACTGTTTCTCGCTGGTTTGCTGAGTGCACACAACTTACACCTTTTCACGAAATTAGCGATCTCACTGTTCATATTTTCCCAGTGATATTCTTTACGAATTCGATGTATGGTTTTATTTATTCCCATATGTGCTCCAATGGTGGAAGAGTGATAGTATTCCATCAGCATAGGTTTAATAATATCAGGGGCGATTATTCGTAAATATTTTCCGTTCGCTATTCTACAACATAACACTCTCTTACTTAATATGTATTTTTCTGACTTATTTCCTTTATCGAGTTGTTCAATAATTGGTCTCAAACGTGGGTCTTGTTTTTGATACTGGGCTAAGTCCGTAAATGCAAGAGGAAATTCGGTCATTATAGTATTGATAATCGGCGTTTCTCTACTCTCCTTATTTTCGTATGTTTTACTACTCGGCTGGAACATACGTGACAGTGTATCGGCAACTACGTTTTGGGTGCCTCTAATATGTTGTACTTTGAATTTAAAACAATTTAATCTTAATACCCATCTTCCGATACGACCTAACCGTTTTGGGTGATTTAGTAGCCAAGCTAATGCTTGATTATCTGTTTCTAACAAAACTCTTTATGTTCTAAAAAGGGTTTGAACTTCTCAAAAGCGAAAACGATAGCTAAACATTCTAATTCGTATGCGGAGTATTTCTTTTCTTGGTCTGTCAGGGTGCGTGAAGCGTAACTAATAGGTAATCTAGAGTTATCTACTTCCTGATATATTACTGCACCTAGGGCTACACTTGAACTGTCTGTCTGCACTACAAACGGTTTTGTAAAATCGGCTAATTGTAGTACTGGGGGTGATATGATGCTTTCTTTTAATTTCTCGAATGCGGTTTGGTGTTGCTCATTCCACTCAAATTTAACTCCCTTCTTTCTTAAGGCATTTAGCGGTGCTGCAATTTCGGCTAGATGTGGGATATACTTGTGGAAATAATTTATCATTCCTAAAAATCGGGCTATTCCTTTCGCATCCCGCGGTGGTAAAAATTCTCTGATAGCACGGGTTCGCTCGGGGTCTATGCTTACCTTTCCGTTGGCTTTTACGATGTGACCTAAAAATGAAAATTGTGTGACAGCAAAATTTACTTTACTGGGTTTTACGGTTAATCCAGCTTTCTCCAATCGGGATAGTACTTCACGTAGATGTTTAAGATGTTGATCAATTGACTCGCTGTAGATAACGATGTCATCTAAGTAGTGGTACAAATATTTAAATTTTATATCATGAAATAATTTTTCTAATAATCTGCTACATACTGAACTACCTTGGGATATACCAAAGGGTACCCTCGTAAATTGGTACAGGTTGAAAGGGACGGCAAATGCGGTTAGACGTTTTGATTCTTCCGAAAGGGGTATTTGATGAAATGCCTGATTTAAATTCATAATGGTAAAAATTTTTGCTTTCGTAAAATAATGAAAAGCACTGTGGATGTCGGGAAGCGGTATAGATTCAAATTCTATCCGTTTATTTAGTTGTCTGTAGTCCACAACTAATCTATGTTTGTCGTTACTTTTGGGTACTAAAAACGCGGGTGATGAATAAGATGAAGTAGAGGGTTCGATGACTCCTTGTTCTAACAATTTGTTAATTTGGTTCCTCATTACTTCCATTTTTGGAGGTGATAACTTGTATGGGGCCAAACGTATTACTTTATTGTCGCTCAAATTTATTTTGTACTCTATCAGGTCCGTCAGTCCTAACTTTGGGGTGAGGACATTGGAGAATTGTTTTATTAATGTCTGTATGTTCCGTCTACCTTTACTTTCCAGATGACCTAATTCAGATTCGTGATGTTTTAGATGTGTAGAGATCGTGCTAGTACTCTCTCTGTTATTTGTATTATCATCCAAGTTATATTTTCGTGAACGATCGAATCCAAAATAAAATTTCTTATCGTGAATATTGTAATAAAACAAAATATACTGTGTATGAATGTTGTTACAATTTGAAATAAATAAAAAATAATTTTATTTAAAAAAAAAAATTTTTGTTGTTATTGAAAAAATATTTTTTGTGTAATTTATATTCCTAATATTTAAAAAATAATGGTGGTTATTGTTTGTGTTTAGAAATTGAATGGTATTATGTTTATTAGTGTAGTAGTGTCACTTTCTGTAAATTCACTTTATGACAATCTGGTTAACTCCAGTCCTAGTCGAAAGACGGCTCTCTTCTTCTTTTTCTTCGATGCGTTCGTTATTTCGTATGTACCGCCTTTCGGTTAGTCTGAGTTCTCGATTAATTTCTTCGTTAAGTATTTCAAAGAAAAATTAAATCCAAATTGCATAAACAGAAAGTTTATTCACAAATTTTTTAAGTTTATCGATAAGAATCGATATTACACAGCAGTATCGACTCACTCAGGGCCGGTCGATAAAAAAGTTTACATTGTTTTTAAATAAAAATATAGTTCTTTGAACGGATATTTAAGAATAGCCAGAGAAGGGTATGGACAGGAAAGTATAACACTTACAATGATAAATGCCTTAATACTAACAAATACAATGTTATAATTGATAAATAAAGTTTATATAATAATTATTTCAAACCAAATGCTGTCTAGAAATTCGCTGCCTTGCTGTGGTAAGAACGGCGACGAATCAAAATGGCCGACTGGCGCATGCGCAGTGGAAACGTCTAACCTCGACGAAATATTTGTTCAAATAAAGATGCCTTTTCTCCGTTTAAATGGTCTCAGCAATTGTGTATAATGGTTCTGGAGATAATTGAGTGTCACTGGTGTATTGTTTAATAGTTCACTGGGTGTAAATTGTTGTGATTATGTCTATTTTACTTTGTCTATACGTGTCGAGTTTAACCTGGTTTGTTCGTCTGTAAATTTTATTGTATTGGTGTTATTTTAATTAATTAGGCGTGTGTGGTTCTGTTTATTGGTGATGCACTGTTCATAGTTTAATTTCACCGGTTCACAAATTAAAACATTCAATTTAAAAATTTATAAAAATTTTTCACCGAACTCGGTTCAATTATAAGATGCCATTCATAGGTTATATAAAGCAACGATCTCGTTTAAGTACACTCTTCAACGGATAATAATGAACTGTTCTCATTTCCTTCGTCTCCTGAAAATCTTAGCCAATTTAATATATATTATACATTGTTTCAAATTATCTTAGCTTCCGATACATTTTATTCGAATACATTGTACACGGAAAATATTTTCGTTATTAATTAACTGTATGAAATACTAAATACATATTCGGTTTCTTTATTCCATTTTGCTCATTTTGATACTAATTAATATAGTTCTACAAAGTTTTCATTTAAAAAAGTTATATTTCTTACTTTTTGGAAAGCATGTTCAAATATGTGTTTCCTGTCTCTGAGCAGATAATAGCCATTTTCTCTGATATAATTATTATTCTATTGAATCTGAAATTGATATAATTGTCTATTTTTACTTAATTTATTGCAATTTAGTTTATATATTATTGTTTTTAAATACAATTCATTTATCTATGACTCCTCCTCTGACAATGTTAGTTAGTCCATTCCATTTTTATTTATAATTTTACTTATCTGCTGACCATATCTTTATAAAGTATTATTTACATGGTATTACTATATGTTGGGTTTATCTTACATAAATATTATCAGTTTAACTGGTTTATAGGACTAGATTTGTCAATTATTTTGTAGTCTAAATTTACTATCTGGCCTAGATTTGATCTGTTGCTATTTGCAAAGTTTTTACTAATATAATTAGTTTGTACCCTTTTCTGACTTTCTATTCTTATATAATTTATTAACAATTTGTTCCTTGACTATTATAACATTGAATATTGATTTTACAATTAAAATATAACACTTATTTACTATTAAATCTGGTACTTTGAATCATACCTTTTTTGTGTACTGATTACACACAGTAACATAATAAAAACATTTTATAATATAGGAATGGTATCTACATTTAGATATTGCATTCCTAATTTAAATTAATAACAAAATAATATTTTATAACTATAGTACTGCTTAATACTAAATCTTATTTATCTAGTTAATTTTTGGAACTAGGAACATAACATACTGGTTCCATTAAATGGTTAACACTTTCTTAAAAATTTATTTACAGTCTGATCTGTACTTCCCAATTTTAAGGATGTATTCCCCGTTACTTTATGCTAAACACAAGCTATCTGTTTATTATTATTCATTCTATGGAATGTTCTAATAAACAGTGGCATTTCATTAGAAATATTATTCCTTGCTCCTTCACCATATTACTTAAGTAACTATTATTATGATACTGTTCAAAAACACTTACAGTTATTTACTTGTACGGTAACTCATTTACCTTTTCAAAGTTTATTGATTATAATTTAATAACTTGCACTTGTCCCTGGTTATTTATTGATATTATCACTAGTCCTTTTATAGTGTTCCAATATGAAATATTTAACCATGGGGGACTGTTAAGATTTGTCTATATAAACTATACTATAACTTTTTTGGGGTACACTGTTACTTAATACTCTAAACACTTTTGGTTTTTATCAGTTTTACAGTAGTATATGGTTTTTTGGGGTGTTATACTTTCTCTTGGGACATTCATTTATTTTTGGGGTTTTTTGGTTTTCCCCCTATGGGGTTTCTATTGGGTATTGTTCGAGTTTCACCTCCTTTATTCTATTTGAGCTTCACTGGTCTCTGATTATTCAGTATATTGGTTTATTCCAGATTTCTCCTTTCTTCGTTCTTGGTTCTTCAGTACCATTTCTTTTTATACTCTTTTGTTTACTCTGGTCTGTTTTCTTTGTCAGTTCATTTGGTCTGGGTATCTCATTGCCTGCTTCTATCCTACCTGGGTAATATTGTTATTCAAATTTTAGTTTTCTGGGTTTTTAATTTGTAGTATAATTATATTAGTTGTAGATTTTTTCTTTATGCTAACTTTTCTTGTTATTATAATAATTTATAGTGCTTTTTAATTGATTTTCATTTGGATCTTTTTAGATATTCCATATACTTGAGTTTTATTAATGATCATTTAGTAATTAATTTATGTGGATTATCTGTCATGCTACAATATCTAGAATTATTCCTGTTTTACTGATAAAATCAGCTCCCAATATTAACTCGGGTCCTAACTCGTCGCATACCAACATTGGAAAATACCACGTTAGATTCTTAATTTTTACTTTAAACGTGATGATAAGTTTTATCATTAAGTTTTGTTTATTAGCTGTAGCGCATCTAATATTTACTGTTTGACTGCGTTTAACTAAATTGTGTTTAAATAATTTATTGGCTAGCTCTTGACTAATTAAACTTCGCGTTGATCCGGAATCAATCAATCCGAGGGTGGATGTAACACCAAGGTCAACTTGTATATACGGTAATTGACACTTACTGAAATCACATTTATTAATAGCGTTACATTTATCGATAAATTTTCTAACATAGGGGTCTAATTTTCTTTTGTTATTATTATTTTGTTTTAATTTGTTGTCTCTCAGGGGTTTACCTGTTTTCACGATGCTGCGGAAGACACAGGGTTTCGGATCTCCCCGCCTTACATGTTTTTTGGATAATGAGTTTTCTGATTGTACTGTTTCCGTTTACAGTTTCTACTGAGGTGTCCAGGTTTCCCGCAGTTATAACATACATATTCTTTACGTGGGGTCTCACTGGTTTCATGTCGAGGTTGAGGCTCCTTGGACTTACCATGGCCATGAAAATAGGTTGGTCGCCGAAATGGTCGTCTTTCTAGTAGAGTACTTGCATCTGAGACTAGGGCTTGCGTTTCCTTTCTATGTAGTGCTGTGGATACCGATGCATGTCTGTGCTGATCTGCGTACCATACATTTGAAGAGTGAATACTACATTGTTCAAGGTCAGCGAAAGTGTGGGATCTACTTATTAGTGCTAATAAGAACGGGAGCGTTCTTCAGGAGATAGCCTACTAGAATAGTATCGACCAATTGTTTCTCACTCCAGTCGACTTGCAGTAGTTGTGAAGATTCTCTGATGTCTGCAATATAGTGGGCCAGTCTTTCATGGGCGCCTTGTACTCGAAGTACGGTATTTCTTTTAATCTCCTCGTAAATTCCCGTGGGGATAAAATATTTGATTATGGTAGTATGAAGTTCTTCTACTGGAAGAGTCGAGTTTAATGATTCCAGTACACGATCTCGTAATGGTGGTTTACATTTGGGTAGGATTACTTGCAGTATTTGCCAATCGTTCAATTGTTGTAGATCTTTTATTTGCAGTAGGTATCTGATAAAATTCAACAGTTTCGTTATACTTAAGCCATCGGTGTAAGGAATTTCATTAATTATTTTCTCTACTGGGTGGGTAATCTTTCCGTAGAAGTCTACATTAAAATTTACATTTGGTATACTTTTCGAAGGATTTGTGGCTGCATTAGGAGTTGTAATCGCACATCGACTAGTGCGAGTATGGTAACCACTAGGCTGTGGGGGTTCTGATATCGTTAGGGTATTTAATTCTCTACTAGGTAACTGTTCATGAGTCGGTTGTATCTTCGATACGGTGGGTGATTCGTGGTTCGAGGTGGAGGGAGGGTGTTCTAAAGTAGGGGATTGAACCGGGGAAATATATAATTTTTGTAATTAGTGCTCAATTTCCTCCATTCTAGATGAGTCTGACTTTCGTCGTAAGTCGTTGATAATTATGGGTAATTGGCGTAATGCCTCCTCCGCAAATTTCTGCACATCGGCAGGGATTACGGTGACGTCGGGCCAGCTTAATAAATTGTTCAACCGGCGGGTTAAATGTTCTATTCGTTGTGTGACGCGCAATATTACAGTAGGTGATTTTTCGTCTTGAAGGTTTTGAGATAATAACGTCAGTTCCCTATACTTCGCATAACAGGTTTCTCGTTCGCTGTCATAATCGAGTTCACGCAATCTATCTAACTGCGAGGGTATATCTGGTCTGGTTTCGCGTAATGATTTTCGCAATTCAGACACTGTTACATTCACGTGTTTTAAACCGCGTAAAATTGCTTCGTAGCACAGCTCATCTTTTAATAATAGATCAGGGTTAAATACAGCCATTTTTGAAATGTGAGTGGCTATAAATAATTATTCTACTATTTGCATTAAATTCTATACAACGCTTTCTTTTTTTTTTACACAAGAAAAATAAAAATATAAATCAATTGTATTCTTACTCTTTTTTTTTTTACAAATAAAAAATTAAAATGTGAACTTTAATCATTTTACATTGGTAGAGAGAGAGAAATCTCACACAGGCTTCAATATACGTTCAACAAAGGGGGAATCCTCGGTTACTAAGCACAGGATAATACACGCTTCTTATAACAATAGAACTATCAAAGAGGGTGGCGTATTGTCTAACTCAACTTGCGGGAGGGTAACTATGACAGTTTTACACAGGCGGCAATAGGATATTTACCTGTCCGAGTTTGTCGTCAAATTGACACGTTGGTGAATGAAATGTTTGGACAAGTACGTACATGGTATTGTTTACGTGGGTCAATATGTTAATATAAGTTTACACATATTATATTTACAATTAAAGTTACCTATACTATATTACTATAATAATAATTATGATTTTTATTTTATTTAAAATTTTGACACATATTAAAGTACATGAGTGAATAGATCAACAGCTTGTGTGTGTAATATTGGGACACAATTACTTCTTAAACAACACAAGACACAATTATTTTTTTTACAAGGGAGCAGCAAATTTAAATTTAACAAAGCAGCAGCAGCAATAAAGCAATAATAGCAGAGTGGCGCAATTTATAACATCTTAACTTGTGTTATAACATAGGGAACCCGCATTAATTGGTTCTGCCAATTATACAGGCTGCCTTCGTTGTGACGAGCTGAAAATTAATCACAACACCAAAATAATTAATGTAAAAGGAAACTGGGAAGGGGAGACAGTTGATTTATGCACTCAGTTTAGTCTGTACTAAAGATGACATCTCTTTATTACATAATGAGATTAATTGCTCTACTCAAAGTTCTCAACATATATGGTTCAACAGCTTACAGTTTACAAGATGATTATATATTTTATTCTTTCATAAAGGCTCTCAAAATAAAGATGTACATCAATTTAATATATTCCACGGATCCGGGATTGAAAATAGTATGTTAATAATGGTCACCTCCCCATATACAATCTTGAAAATTGTGCCATTTGAAGAATGGACTTTATTAACCTTTTTAAAACAATCATACTTTCAGTTTAAACTTTTACTCTTTTACTACAAACAGTTTTATTAGATTACAGACTACATCTTACATATAATGTCTGTTTTTAAAAGTCTTAAAGTGGTTAGTTAAATTGCCTTTGTTGGTTATAATTTTAGTATCTCATAACCATGGAAGACAAGCCTCCATGTCACCTGTGGTTTCCTGTAGTTGATGCAGATTTGGCTTTTCGGTCCTCGGTGTGTTTCCTGAAGGTCTGTCGTTACCTTAGTATCCGGTGACGGTGAAGTTCCTGACGTATGTTAAATCATTCTGTGTGTGGTACTCTCTTCTTAGATGACTTTAATAATTCTTGTTGTTAGAATAAATAAAGCGAAAGTTTGTTTCACTGGTATTCACTTCACATGATTATTTATTAGTTGAATTTCACCTCATGGTTCGAGTACTGTATTAATTACATACTTTCTTATTTAAGATTTGATAGAGATGTCATCGGCGCACAATTTAGTTATTAAGATATTCTTTAGCGAACTTTCACATATTTATCTCTGCGTCGCGAAACAACGCTGTGCGCAGCTTACGGCGTGAGCGCTCCATTGCAAGTGGGTTAAAGTTAAGGGGTGAGAGTAGTAATCTCGCGTCATTTACTATTCAGCATAAAAGTAGTTCCATGTTCCTTCTTTATTTAAAGGATTAAAGTTTGACTATTTAATTAAGCAGAGATATTCTTAATTACAGACGTTATTAAAGTACATTACAGTGGTCTTGTTTAATTATTTAAATAATGTCAAATTTACAAGTATATTTAGTTTGTTTAGGGGTCGGAATTCAAGTTAATTCCGGTTAGCGCATGTCTATGCAGGATTAATTAACAAGGTTTACCCTTTCTGTACACTCGTATTCGCTTTTATTTTATTATTACAACTTTTTATTAAATATTATTATTATTTAATGATAGCAATAAGATTTAATTTAAATGTGCGATTTAATTGAAAATTTAAAATTTCTCAGCCTTCACATTACCTATTTATTAATTACCATATTTTTATTAATTAAATCGTCACAAGACTGCGTGCTCAATTGGCATTTTCAGTTTGCTGTGGATAGCCTACTGCAAACCGAGTTGGACAGACTGCGTGCTCAATAGACATTTTCAGTTTGCTGTGGATAGCCTACTGCAAACCGAGTTGGACAGACTGCGTGCTCAATAGACATTTTCAGTTTGCTGTGGATAGCCTACTGCAAACCGACTTGGACAGACTGCGTGCTCAATAGGCATTTTCAGTTTGCTATGGATAGCCTACTGCAAACCGAGTTGGACAGACTGCGTGCTCAATAGGCATTTTCAGTTTGCTGTGGATAGCCTACTGCAAACCGAGTTGGACAGACTGCGTGCTCAATAGGCATTTTCAGTTTGCTGTGGATAGCCTACTGCAAACCGAGTTGGACAGACTGCGTGCTCAATAGGCATTTTCAGTTTGCTGTGGATAGCCTACTGCAAACCGAGTTGGACAGACTGCGTGCTCAGTAGACAGTCGAAGCCTGCCTCGCTAACAGGACACAGTCTCACAAACTGTGACACAAATTTTAAACCATCCCTCAACTGGCAACGTCTGCCCCCGCAACACGTCTACAGCTTGCCACAGGTGAAAGTCTCCGTACTGATAACCAATTAGCCTTTGTGATTAGGTTTTTACCACACAGCACATTTGATTAAATTTTTGACAGTCCTTTTTTTCATCCCTCTAAGTCGGGAGGGGTTTAAGCCCCCTAAAACCCCTATGTTGTACTCCTGTACGCGTATAATAGGGACACTTTATGATAGCCTCTTTTGTATGACTGGAAGTTATGTCATCTTCTTGTTGACTGGAAAGTATGTTAAATCTCCTCTTTTTTATATTTAGAAATATAGTAGTGACATAGAACCCGTAGTGACACGAAAGAGGAATACTTAAATGGGATTTGCTATGGGATTTGAAGAAAAACATAACTCTGATTAAATGAAGTAACAAATATAATCAATGACATACCTGAGGTTCTTCAAATTTCCCATGGCATCAGGCAAGCGTCTCAACCTATTGCCGGATAGCTGGAGATTTCTCAAGTTTTTCAATCCCAAAATAGCATCTGGAAATCTGCATATCTATAATACATATCACTTGTTTTAAAGGACATCATTACTTACTTAATAAAGTTATCAATTAAAGTAATCTGAAAATATTCAGAGTAACAATGAAAGCTTACCCAAATCATAAGAATCAAAATTTTCTTCTTATTTGTAACTAGTTTTAGTCGCTGTTTATGAATAAATAATAAAATTGTTTTTCCCAATATAATTATAAATATGTACAGGTTTAAATTTATCACATTCAGTATTAGACGAAAACTTTGAAAATATTCACAAAATAATTTTTTACTTGCTTACAAACAAATAACCACATTTAGTAACTAGTTCATACTTAAGCCTGACACAAGCGGATTAAATATAAGTAGGAAGACGTAAAAAATTAAAAACAGTTATCGTAAAAGACAAGTTAACAAACACTAAGCACACTAGCCGGATGGTCTTCCTGCATCACTGCCTACTTTACAGTATATAAAGCGACGTTTGATCTACGCAACCAATCTGTAGCCATCTTCAGGCCAAAAAACCACACTAAATCATCACAAATAAAAGATAAATAATACTCTGCTCCACAACCGACAGAGTCAAAACATACTAAAATATGTCATAACACAGAAAAAACGAATCAATAAATAAAACTTACTAACTATGGAATCTATATAACATCACTCACACGAACACTCACGCTACAAGGTCAACTGCAAACTGCGACGCAATGTTTCTCCACTACTTTAGTTCTGGAAGAAAGCTGTCCCTCTCGTAGGCTTAATGTCAATAACCCATCACTGACGTCTTACTAACTATATAATCTATATAAAATCACTCACACAAACTGCGATGCAATGTTTCTCCACTACTTTAGTTCTGGAAGGAAGCTGTCCCTCTCGTAGGCTTAATGTCAATAACCTATCACTGACGTCTTACTAACTATGGAATCTATATAACATTACTCACGCAAACTGCGACGCAATGTTTCTCCACTACTTTAGTTCTGGAAGAAAGCTGTCCCTCTCGTAGGCTTAATAACAATAACCCAACACTGACGTCTTTGAAAGACGTTACAAGAAATAAAGGTAAAGACCTTACTTTTAATAAAATTATACAGACGTTGAGTAAATTATACGTTTCCGATTTTGTGATAAAATCATACTAATAAAGAAAGTGACGGAAATTCAGAAAACACATAAAACTACACAAGGTCTGTCTGAGGCTTCCACGGCCGGCTTGCCGGGCTGAAAGGCCGTGGTCCAAGTTTGTTGGGTGCCAACGTTTCGGCCGTGCCTTCAACTGCCATCTTCGCTGTGACAAACCTTGGTCAGTGTGTTGCAGCCTTCTGCACTGAAGGTGGCCGCCGAAACGTTGGCACCCAACACCCTTGGACCACGGCGCTACAGAACGGCAAGCCAGAGGTCTGGTGACATTAACTACACAGTTTGTTCATAGTGTAGAGGATTGTGAATTTATTTCCATTGTTATATTGATGCTACAAATATTTTGTGCCTAATGGATAAGCTGGCTGCGGCTGTTAAAAGAATCTGTTTCACGTAAAATACTCTGGAAGAAAAACAAGTGATAAAGATTAGCAAGAAGCTGAAACACGTCAAACGGGTTGTATATAGAATCAAGCGGATGTAAAATAAATGTAATACATATATTTTCGTTTAAAAAATGTTACGATATTATTTGAAAACAAATAAATGTATTTAAACGTAAGGCATAAATAAGTATTATAAAGGCAGAAACCCTCACTTCGCAAACAGTAAATTTGAAAATGGCTGTTAAAGAAATAATAGTACTTTTGTCAGGTCATCTCATGCAACCAATGTAGTTTTGGACATTTATCTTCAACGAGAGACTTATGTACACGTCGGAATGGTATTATACTCTTATATTCGATAACGTTACATTCTGTCGCAACGAGGAGTTTAAGTTAGTTTCTTACTGTGTTACTTGTAGTGTTCAAAACTGACAAATTACAGTTATCCGCATTACAGTGTATTGTGTTACTGGGCATATAAATAACTATAAACTGTTATTCAATAGAAAATTAGGCCTAGATTTGCAAACTTAATACAACTGTTGGCCTGAACGACTACAAACACACCATATAAAACTAACGGAATTATTATGGAAGCCTTATTTTCAATTAACCTGCCTCTAACTACTACAGTATGAATGTTAAAAATGATACTGTAGCTTACTTACACCATTTCCGGCCAAAGATAATTCTTCGAGCTTCTCTCTAATAAATGGAGAAGTAAGGAACTTCCAGTTCTCAATATCTCCAAGTCGATTGTATGAGAGGTTCAAGACTACAAGACATGGCAGTGATCCCAGTGATTCAGCAATGTTTTTCAAATTGATCCTCGTTGCATATATACGCTTCATGTATGGAAATGAAGTCACTGAGATTTCAAGTGTCCCAAGACTGCAGTCTGGAAACTAACAGTTGCATACAGTCAGTGTCTATCAGTTATTTGCATGCGTTTACAATTAGCTAGTCTGTCTGTTTTGAACACCCACCGTCACATCCAGGGCAGTGTTTAACACGGATGTGTAGCACCTCGAAGTGAGGCCCCTCCACAAACAATTCCAGCGTCAAAATCTTAACCATTTTCCCATCACACAATATAATATTTAAGTTTTAGTAATGGCATTTTGTATATGTAATAATATTATCAGTTCAGTTTCAACATGTTTAAAAGTAATACCTACTTCTTCTACTTATACCATATACTCTGTAGATATTAAGCGATACCATAATCTACATTTTGCCCCTCTCTATGTACGAACAGTGAAAACAATGAAGATACAAATCGTATATTTGCATTAAAGTTCTGTGATAAAACACAATGAGCGAATGTTTCGAAAGTATTTAGATACAGTATGTCTACATTTCGAAAAGTAGGCCTACAATGGAGTTTATTTTACATCTTCGGGATAACAAGTCACGAATTACATCACTTATGTCTAATTCCATAAATAAACCACCCCAATACTTAAAATTATTGAGACGGTCGTGTTCCTTAAGATCCCGTACAAACCGTTAAAAATGTTCAGCTTTCAGAAAACCTTTCAGCGGATACATTAGCTATCATCATAGACTTCATCACAGGCTTAGGTAATCACAACAGAATTCAGTGTTCGGGAAAGTTGTGAACTGCAAGAGAATCCTTATGGATTTAAATGGAACTAATTTTTGAGTCTCATTCATGTGAAAGATTAAGTAAATTGTATTAACGACTACGTGCCCTACAGATTCAATGATATAAATTGTACGGGAAATGAAGGGATTACAAAATAATAATCATCCATTTGAAACAGCAGACATATTCAAGTCTGGACAAAAAGCACGATTGCAAATCTGAAACACAAATTTTTAAACATAAATACTACCCAAGTTAGTGCAACACTATTATTTAATTAATACGGGTCAATGGAATTTGGTAGCAAACAGACGCAGGTTGCTGCAAATAATGTGAGTGTGTGAGTGTGTGTTTTCGTTACTAATACGATATGTAATGTTGTTATGTCTGGCGACTATGCTGCATGCAATTTGGTATTGTATTTATGCAGTTACACGCTGCGCAATGACGCCGAACAACATCTATAGTATCCACGCTTCTGGAATTATCATACAGTATTAGTAACGGTATGTTACTTACGTTGCGCGTACATACGACACCCCAACCATTGCAATTGTTGTTAACGGACATGGGACAAACTCCTGTGTCGGGATAACGGCAATGTAACTCCTGTAACCTGTAAGTGCTCAACGGAGTCAGATGCTGAACCACTTCCATTGTACCAATGAACACCTTTAGATCATCAGGATTACCATACAATATGACGTCTAGTTCAGGTTCAATAAATCCTATGTGAACAACACATCTGTCAATATTGCTATTGTCCACCATTCGTATGTTCTGCATCACCTGGAAAATAAACAATAGCATTACTCGTCTACTCTTGCGTAAGGGTGAATTTAGTGTTACTTGGGCGACTATGCTGCATGCAATTTGGTATTGTATTTACGCTATTACGCCTATACATATTACTTACGATGGGGGTAGCATTAAAATCTAATTCTTTTATACTCTGTTTAAAGAAAAACAGAACGCTGATTTTTAGTTATTATAACTTTCACGATATCTAACGTAAAAATAAATAAATAGGAAATGAACTATTAGAACCTACCTAATAAATTAAAATTACCTTTCACATTTCTACGAGACTGTACAGTTTCATATTTGGGGGACGGGGTTGCTTTATTCTATACACGTTCCCAATAAAACTTTGCAAATTTGTTCTACTTTTGTCTACGGTACGTATCGGATATCTACAGTATATGAGACACAGATCAGCAGGCGTGATTAACACACACCTAGGATTACTCGATATGTAGCAATGTTAAAACAAATATAATTATATGTACCGATAATTATACATGTCCATTATCATTATATTCTACGCAATATGTCAACGTTTTATTCCTCTGTGTTTATTTCTTACAAGTTTTGTAGTCAGGGTTCTAACAGAGATTAAGCACACCTACCATCCGCGTCCGAATGCCTCGGATGCCTCTTCTTCTTCTTTCTGTCTCTGTCATACACATTCTGAACTATCTCCGATGTACCACAGATATGCACTCAATAGTTTTCAATGTACCCCAATACTTATGTGCCACGAGTCTCTCTCTCTCTCTCTCTCTCTCTCTCTCTCTCTCTCTCTCTCTCTCTCTCCCACTCTCACTATGTGGTGGACATGATTAAAGCAGACGGTGGACTGTGACGTGTACAGCTGATCAGTTTATCATTCCTGCATTTTCCGTGGTCACGTTAGTAAGACCGACGTCATCGTATCTAGTCCACGTGGCCGCGGCGTTGCCACAATTAGAATCATCGACTGTAGCTTATTCCATTTAATGGAGATGACCAGTCGTTGGTTTGACTGCCTGGGGGATCGGTTCAACCGTGGCATCTATGGGCCTACTTGTGCTAGTGAATGTTTGGAGTGTTGGGTTATGCAAGTCTGTTGACTGTAATTTTGGTAACTGACAGTTTTCTGAATTTTTTTGATATTGTTGTAAATTATTCTTTACATGCTTACTTATATTTCATAAAAACACTGGAAAAATAATATTGACGGCGGTCAAAGATATGTGCGCCCAGAAAAAAATAATACCTACAATAAATAGCCCCTTAAGCTTACGTGCATTTCTGTGCGACACCTCGCTTTAAACTCCCGATGATAAATAAACCTGTCTTGCTTACTTATATGCTAAAAGATACCGGTGTCTTTATTGATATCACTGTGTAATACTTTTCTAATTATTTTACTAGCGTTTCGGATCATGAAAACCACATTTACTTGTCTTTAATTTGCACCTTTAATTTACATTTTACATTAATTTACGTGGGTTGTACTGTGTGACATCACATGAATTATGACGTCAAAATACCTCACATTATGATTACAAATAGGGTTGTTGTCTCATTGGTTGAAACAAAAAAAGCGTTTACTAAACCGTTAAATTAAGAAATTTGCATATATTCGTCTCTAATTCGTTTTATACGTACGTGCGCGCGTGTGTGGTTTAACCAAAAGACGCATTACGCATTTTAGTAGTGTCGTATTGTCCATTCCGATCACAGACGTACGTTAGTGTTTTTCTCCAGTGGTTTTACAGTATACCCGTAGTTATTTTGTCTATTTCACTGTTTTCGTTTGTGTTATTGTGTGGTGTTAATTATTGAGAGCCGCGGCCAAAATGTGCCCCCCCCCCCGACACATTAAGATATGACATTCATTACTACGGGGATTGATCAATAGAAACACGTTTAGAGGCTGTAAAAATGAATTCCGTTGCCATGGCGACGAAGTCACGGCTGCGCAAATCAAAAGTGTTTCTATTGAACAATCCTCGTACATGCATGCGTTTCTATGACTCAGACGTTAATAAGAAATGAAACTAATTTCTAACGTATTCAAAAATTAATTGAAGGTTATAACAACAGATTAGACCACCAGAAGAATGAAGAAACTGTAGATTTTAAAAATAACTTACAAAGACTCAAAACATAGTTTAAAACGCTTACAATTGATAACAAGTACTGCTTAATATCCAACTGTACCAGTTCAATGTATTTTGTTGTTTAGTTTCATTTCGTATACACCTTGTGTTCTATTTTATTAAATTTCGCTCTCATACACACACGCGCGCGCGCGTGCGTGTCTGTAAGACAGGAGGAGGAGGAGAGAGAGAGAGAGAGAGAGAGAGAGAGAGAGAGAGAGAGAGAGAGAGAGAGAGAGAGAGGAAAAGAGTAAATATATGTTACAGATACACACACACTCTCTCTCTCGCACACAAGCGCGCACTTGTGTAGGTAATATAGGTCATCTGTTTTTACCTCTTCTATCGTCTCTCTCTCTCTCTCTCCTCATGCACGCACGCGCATACACACCACACACAAGCGCCCTCGGGGAGTAGGAGAGAAGATATCAAAACGTGTGCTACTTAACTCGGGAGCCCGCTCGTTCGTTGTGTGTGTGTGTGTGTGTGTGTGTGTGTGTGTGTGAACGATAGAAATAGAGAGTGATAGAGACCGTATGTGTGTGTGTGCGTGCGTGCGTGCGCGCTCGCGCTTGAGAGAGAGAGAGAGAGAGAGAGAGAGAGAGAGAGAGAGAGACAGACAGACAGACAGACAGACAGAGAGCAGATATAGGGACAGACTGCGACAGACATATAATATAAGATATATATATTGTTACATGATACTTTGCCACTCATCTTGTTATGTAACTGCATGAGTAAAATATATTTTGCTAATCCTAGAAAAGTACCAAGAAACATAATGTAGCTTGTTTCAAGAACTACCTATTTAACTACTTATTTAAATACTGTTTATTTAACTATTATTTGATTAATGTTAAATAATGTTCTAATAGTTATGTTTAAACTATTAAAGTTAGTAAGTAAGGAGGACAATATTTTAGAAATACTTACTACGATAATACTAATCCTACTATATGTGTGAGAGTGGAAAGTAATTAATAAGTATATTAAGAGTTGTGTTATGTTGATGAGGAAAGTAATTAATAATAAACCATGTTCTAATAGTTATGTTTAAACTAGTAAAGTTAGTAAGTAAGGAGGACAATGTTTTGGGAACTACTTACAGTGTTATTATGTTTATAAAAACTGGATTGTATACAGAAGTTTAATAAGAATCGTCATATGTTTACTAATAGTTATTAGTAATTAATTTTTCTATATTGATTAATATTATATATATTAATATTAATAATACAAATGTTAATGTTAATAGAAGAGTACCAAAATAATAATAATAGAGATTTGTAAAACTAGGCATGTTAGGCCTAGATAGTTAAGGAATTTGAAAAAAGAGTTTATATTAAAATTAGAATAATCAATGTCATGTTGAATTATGTTATTACTGATTGTATCCAATAGTTTTAGTAAAGTGAAGAGTACCAGAAGAACTAATAATAAATAATTTTGGTACAAAGAGTTAAAAGTGTAAAATGGTAACTCAGGAAATACGTAATGGAAGGTAATCAAAAGTGGTATCAAAATAATCAGTGTTCCATCAGAAAAACAAAGATACTTGTATATTGAAGATTAAAGATCTTATAAAAAAGTTATAACAATTTAAAGAAAATTGAAAGTAAAATATTAGAAGTTTGTTTATGTTGAGGCTCAGAGAGAACCATAGTAACCCCAAATGATACAATTCAAACCAATGAAAGCTAAGATAGGCCTTAGCAACTGAGATGTTATAAATTGAATAAAGAGGAGTCCATTAACATATACGAGAAAGGTTGATATAAAAATAAGAGAGACCAGTCTAACGTATTGTGAATTTAATATCAGTGAACCTAAATTAAAGTTAAATTATATTACAGAACTAAATAATTAGAAGAAAGAAGTACAACATTATTCAAAAGGAGGAAACCAATTAACCTATGAAGAAACAAAATCAACCTATCCAGGAAGGGAAGTATTTTTGATAAATAACTAAACTGAAGAAATTACCTCAATGGCCTAAGTTACACTTTTCAAAGACACTGTTTACACTTTTGATTAAAACTATTTTGAACCTTCACTGTGAAAATAATTAATGAATAATCTTATTTTCAGTGTAAAAGACTATTAATATATGGTAATATAACCATTTAAAGTGTATTAGACATTAAAAACACATAAATCAACATAACCTAGACACTGAACATTGTAAAATTCTTAATAGACTCTCGTTAAGACACTGTAATTTATTATAATCCCATGTATTTTGGTACTTTTCCTAAGATATTTGTCGTTTATACCGGAGTCAAAAGGACCTAACTTAAAAACATTCTATTTGTATTTTATTTAGCAATTATAAAAATGCAAATGCGTTTGCCTTGACGCATAAGAGCTACTGCTGCCATTCTGAGCATATTTAAAGAACAGCCGGTCAAACTTTGTTAATAATTATAATTGTCTTTTGAAAGAATTTAAAAAGGACAATAAAGGATTTGAGTTCAATAACAACAGATAAAAGGTTTTCTTTTCTTTATTTAATGGATAAGTAAATGTGTATGATATTAGATACACCATATTAATGAATGTTAATTTTTTTCATCAACTAGCATAGGTTGGTAACACTCTCAACAAGGAAAGTATGGCACCCGATTTGAATCTGCCTTGCTGAGCTTTAGTAGTCACAATCTTCTGTTAAATAAAAGATTAAAAGAGATAGAATTATAGCAGAAAAAGAAACCCTTATGCTATTTGAATTATTACTAACCAATTTACCAATACATTTTATTTGCAACATTTGATTGCAAATTGGCGCTCAACTAATATTACCCTGACAACATACTCCTCCTTAAAATATAAACAAAGTACAATTAAAATAACCCGTAGTAATTGGACGTTATAATATATTGTAACAGTACATATAACACCACATCCACCAACGTACCGAAAATTAAGTTAAAAGCCACCACTAGTAAAAATACATTAAAAGGTCTAGAATACCACCATGGATACAGAAGAAGAAAGTACCATAAGTTTAAATAAGTGCAGCATCATTGAAAAGAAATCACTAGTAAATGCACCAATAAAGAAGAAAAGAAGAATAAAGACGAGACGACTGACATACCTTACCCAATAGATCAGTGAGAAGGACAAAGGAAACAAAAGAAGAATGAAGAATCAGTGAGAAGAACATGAGAACAAAAGAAGAAAGAAGAATCAGGGAGAAGAACACAACGATAACGACTTCAAGAAAGAAGAAGGAAGAAACAATGTGAAGAAGACAAGTGAAAACCACATCATGTATAAAATGAATAAGAGTGAGAAAGAGATCAGTGGAGAAAGAAGAAGGAAGATATCCAGACCAAACACAAGAAAAAGGGAAGGAAATTGAAGTATAACAAACTAACATAAACCTTTAAAAAAGAATAATTGTATTAAGAAGAAAAGAGAAATGTTAATTAATTACATGATATAAATCCCTAAGCTGTATGGTAAAGTCAACACTGACCACAACTCATTTAATGAATACATTCATTGTCTATGTAAAACACATTATTATCAATAAGAACTAAATATTGTAAATAAAGAGGCACAAGTAGACTGAATAAGAATAAGATAAGTTTATTGTAGCTAAATGATGTGTAGTTATAAAATAAACAGAAGACTAGGTTCCAAAATATGAATGACCAATTGTACAGTGGGAGTGATGTTAGTACAAACCCACTAATTAACAATAAATAAGACAATTCAAGAGTAAACTAAAGGTGCAATAATAATAACCAAGAACCAATGTACAAACATTGAATGGAAACCAGTCAACAAGATTAATGTAGAAATACACAGCCAGCAGCAACACATTACTGCTTATTGAACCTATAACATAACCTAATCTGGGCATTTAGTTTTCAATAAAACTTAATGAAAACAAAATCAAAACAATATTAAACCAAAATGTATTGAGCTAGGAAGTAACTAGATAATATAAGGAATGTTTTGTACACAGTAGATAATAGAATAACTGAATATAAAAGCTATATTTATGTAATCCAAATATGACTGTCAGATATTTTGTTTTTATAACAATAGTTAAACTCACCCTATCTATATTTCATTATCTCTAATAGAATGCACTCCCATTACCTGTTTCAAAGTTCAATTCACATTGTAATCAGCAGTCATAGTTAGAGCGTTTTTCTTTCCTGTAGTGTACGGTATATCGTGCAGTTCAGTTCTTTTCGTTTATACCCGCATACCGCAAGAATAGAAAGACTATTCAACGCTCTTGTTATTTTACTTTGTGCTTTTTTTTCATGTGTTTATTTATGTGTTTAACGTTTGTTGGGATATTATTGTTAAGTTTAGGACTGCCTAGAAAATCACCAGTGTTGCTTACAACAGGACATTTACAACGCACAAGGACAAGGTCAGTAAACGCTTAATTTTTATGCATTGCTGATTACATGGGAATAAAGCCTTTTAACTATTTATTTTGACAATATACAGTCCACTGCAAATCAAAAAGAACCCCACATTTTTGGTCCGTCCAGCCCGGATAGCATCTTTCATTCAGAATCCAGCACGTTGGAAAGCAAGATTTTTATTAATTATTACGCTCTTTATTATTATGTTTATTGAATTATTGTAACGCTTAAATAAAAAAAAAAAAACAATTATTTACTACTGGCAAGTATTGCCAATACTCAGTGCTCTTTTCATTTTGTTATGATTTTCTCTTGTTTTTTCATGCAAGCATAGTTTTATTGATTCATTGTGCAGCGTGTGTTATTTCATGTTTTATCTAGCAAGCATAGTTCTGAAGTGTAGTGTGTTTCTTCAAAACCGACCTCTGTATTAGTTTCTAAAATACAGTAGCCATATTCCTTTATTACCATATTACCATTATTATTGTCATCTACGCTATTGGTATTAGAGTGATAAAAAATAAATAAATTAAAATTATTTGGACTGGAAATTACTGAATAGTGGAAGAACATTGTGAATTACAACTTTTACTCAGAACTCTTTTGTTATTTACATCTGAATCTGTTTTTTAAACCGAGTGTATTCATAAATTACCAAAATGAGATTTTCTTCTTTTGTGAACCAATGTGAACTGATTGAGAGTAGGCTTCATAATATTAACAAGCAAATTGTTGCTCTTGAGGTTATTGGTATAGGTAATTTAACTGAACAGCAAACACAAAAAGTTAGTTTGCTTAGTTCCACCGCAGAAAATAAATATGCTGAATTTGAAAGGCTTATAAATAAACTATTTAGTACAACACCTTTACCAGAAGATCTGGATAATGAACAGATTTCAAGATTACAAGATTCTATATCAGACTTAAATATATCTATACAAAGTTTGTGTGCTCCTCTTCTACCATCGCAACCGCAGGAAACCTTGGATCAGTCTCACACTGGTGCACCACAACTAGTTGCACCCACTCCCACCGTAAATTTACCTCGCTTAAACTTGGGAACATTTTCTGGACAACCTGAGAAATGGGTAGCCTTTCACAGTCTGTTTGAAAATGCAGTGCACAAAAATGAAACCATTTCTAATGTGGAGAAATTTACATACTTGCTTTCTTGTTTGACTGATGAGCCGCTAAATTTAATTAAATCGTTGCCTGTTACTAATACAAACTATGCCATAGCCTGGCAAACTTTGCTAAAAAGATATCAAAATTCTAGATTGTTGATAACACTTCACGTAAACAATATATTTGAGTTACCACAATTGCACAGTCCTTCAGTTAAACAAATGAGGAATTTTCTGTCGACCTACAATGAAAATTGTCAAGCGCTCAAAGCACTAGGACATGATATTGCTAGTGAAAGTTTGTTGTTGACCTCATATATCTTGCGTAGATTTGACACGGAATTCAGGACCAAACTTGAACGTTCGCGAGATAATTTACAAAATGTTCCTACCATTACAGAAGTAATTACATTCTTAGAAAATGAATGTTCTTGCAAAGAGGCAGCGGGTTTAACTAATGTCATCTCAAAAAATGAACCTTCTCTTCAAACCTCTCAAAAAATCAGTGGCTTTAAAATGAATACAAACCAGTTTAAACCGCACAAAATAGTGATGGTCACTACTCACACTCAGCATTGTATCTTCTGTTCATCAAATTCACACAACATATATAGATGTGCAGATTTTTCCGCACTTACTGTACAAGAGAGACAAGCTTTTGTTAAAAATAAGAACTTGTGTCAAAATTGTTTTGGAACACATAAGTTAGTCACCTGTAAGTCCGTCCACACATGCAATGTATGTCATAGGCGTCACCATAGCCTACTACATTTTTTTGTTGAGAACCGCTCCGCACAACCGCAACAAAAATTGACTCAGTCAAATAAACCTACCTTGTGCCCTTCTGTTGAAACGACGATGAATAAGTAAAACCACTCTGCAGAGTGTCACCAGGATACTACCTTGATAGGTGTTTCTTGCAACCAGAATAACACTGTGTTACTCGCAACCGCTTTGGTGCATATCACATCTGCCAATGGAAATGCAGCAGTTGTACGAGCTGTGCTTGATAGTGCATCCCAAACAACAATTATTTCAGAAAGTTGTGCAAAGACGTTGTGTTTGTACCGCTCTCAAACAGATGTTCCAGAACTTAGTGGCATCTCTACAGCCCCAGTGAAAACGAAGGGACTTACCTTTGTGACATTGTCTTCGCTCAGTGGGAATATTTTAGCAAAATCTCACCCAGTCATGATTCTTAATAAAATATCATGCAATCTGCCTCGTGTTCAGCTCCCACCAGAAATTAAAGAGCGACTCAAAGGTTATATGCTAGCGGATCCAACTTTTGATGTTCCGGGTCCAGTTGACCTTCTGATTGGAGCAGATTTATTTGCATTGACTCTTAATGGTACCTTTATCAATCTCGGCAAGAATATGCCATACGCTGTCAATACAATCTTTGGCTATGTTGTGCTTGGTCCGACACCTGTTTCACTTAAGTCTAATCCTTACTCAGGCTTAGTGACTCTTTTATCTACGAATGATCGTGATCTGCACGCAACATTGCAACGTTTTTGGTCCATAGAGGAACCACCTCACACTACAAAACTCGCTCCACAAGATGAAAAATGTGAAGCTCACTTCGTCTCTACCTATAAGAGAGATGCCTCCGGCAGATATGTTTGTCACTTGCCTTTCAGCGGAAACCCTGCTCAACTAGGTGACTCTACAACTTTGGCAAAACGCCTGTTTAATACACTGGAACGCAAATTTGAATCTCAACCTGAGTTTAAACAGAAGTATGTCAATTTTATGAATGACTACTTAGCATGTGGGCACATGAAACTGTGCACATCTGTGCCATCTCTGAACAAGCCGCATTACTTTTTGCCACATCATGGCGTTTTTAAAGATAGGAAAATCCGTGTTGTTTTCAATGCATCAGCACCATCTTCTTCAGGTGTCTCACTGAACCACATTCTACATCAGGGTCCAAAGTTGCACAATGACATTACTGATATAATTCTTCGCTTTCGTCAACATAAATTTGTTTTCTCTTGTGATATCAAACAAATGTTTAGGCAGATATCCATCCATGAAGATGATCAGATCTTTCAGTTAATATACTGGAGAGAAGACACTTCAGTCCCGCTAAAGGTCTACCAATTGACTACTGTCACTTATGGTATGACGTCCTCGCCTTACCTTGCTAATAGAGTAGTACAACAGCTCATTATGGACGAAGGAAAAAATCATCCACTTGCTGCTGAAGCACTCCAACAGCAAATATATGTTGATGATGCTCTATTAGGGAGCAATTCTCTGGAAGAAGCTCTCCACCTTCAAGAGGATGTTGTTTTACTTTTGAAAAAGGGTGGATTCGAACTGAGCAAGTGGTCTTCAAACCATCCTAAACTCTTAGAAAATGTCATGCAAGATAATCCTGAGACACCCCTCATGTTACGCACATCGGAACAGCCATTATTTTCAAGTGTATTAGGGCTAAAATGGATCCCAGATATTGATGTCTTTTCATATGTGATGCACACACCTTCAAGTAATTACACAAAAAGAACTTTACTTTCATCAATTGCTCAGATTTATGACCCTTGTGGTTGGATATCCCCAATAGTTTTTTGGTCTAAAGTCTTAATGCAGCATGTATGGACCTTAGGCTTAGATTGGGATTCTCCATTACCTGATCATATTTCCGAGAAGTGGTCACGATTCGTGAAAGAACTTCCAGAAATAGAAAAGCTAAGGATACCACGTTTCATATCCTTAGCAACTGCAGTCAATATCCAGCTTCGTGGATTTTCAGATGGAAGTGAATCCGGATATGCAGCTTGTGTCTTCCTGCACACAGAAGACGCAGAAGGAGATGTCAACATACGACTGCTGATCGCAAAATCAAGAGTAGCTCCACTGAAGCGTGTGACTATTCCCCGCTTGGAACTTTGTGGTGCGCACATGTTAGCCAAATTGCTACATTACTGTACAGAACAGCTCTCACAACATCACAAGATTGACAACATTTCAGCATGGTGCGACTCTACAGTAGTTCTATCTTGGATACGCACTCTATCTTTTCGTCTCAAGGTGTATGTTGCTAATCGTGGGGCACAAATACAAGACTTAGTTTCACCGCACATCTGGAAATATGTTTCAACTGTTGACAATCCTGCTGATTGTGCTTCTCGAGGCTTGACACCCACGGTTCTGATGAAACATAGTCAGTGGTGGCTAGGACCACCATGGTTCGCTAAATCAACGCAGACCTGGCCACAATCTATCCTTCATCCAATTTCGGAGGAGTCTATTCCTGAAATGAAACCAAATGTGCTTAATCTTATGATGACCACAAAAGAAGTCCCAACATTTGGATTTCTTACAAAGTTTTCTTCTTGGAAGACTCTTCTTCATGTAATGGCTTATGTCCTTCGCTTTATAACCCGTTTGAAATTTAAAACCACCATAAGTGGATCATTTACAGTAACTGAATTAAATAACGCCTGTAACCGCATTTGCTGGCTCATTCAGAGACTTCACTTTGCAGAAGACATAGCTCTACTCTCCAAGAAAAGGACATGCTCAAACCGCATCCAACGTCTAGCACCCTTTATTGATGATGCAGGAATAGTCTGTGTCGGAGGTCGACTGAAGAACTCTGCGCTTACTTACAATGCCAAACATCCTATTCTTCTGCCAAAAAATCATGTCGCTATTCTTTTACTCATTGATTACTATCATGGCATGTACCTGCACGCTGGTCCCCAGTTCCTCCAAGCAACACTATCTCAACGCTTTTGGATCCTCTCCGCCCGCAGTGTTATATGCTCAAGAATATTTAAATGCGTACGATGTTTTCGTGCAAAATCAACAAACACGTCTCCGCTCATGGGTGATCTATCAGCCGGTCGTGTTACCCCTACTCGTTGTTTCAACGCTTCTGGAGTTGATTATGCTGGCCCTTAGACGGTCAAGTTTTTTACACTTCGCAGGATACAGCCTATAAAGGTGTACCTCTGTCTGTTCATCTGTTTTGCAACAAAAGCTGTACACTTGGAAGTGGTTACTGATTTAACTACAGACGCCTTCATTGCAGCCCTTACGAGATTCATCTCTAGGAGAGGTCTTGTATCAGACCTGTACTCTGATTGTGGGACTAATTTCATAGGAGCTGCTTCTTCGCTCAAAAGATGTTTTCAAGATCTCATGAAGCAACCAGAAATGCAAGATTTTGCTACGACCAACAGTATCACATTCCATTTCATTCCTCCGCGTGCACCTCACCAAGGTGGACTTTGGGAACGTGCCATTAAAGGTGCAAAATATCATCTCACCAGAGTCATAGGTGAACACATTTTAACGTACGAAGAATTTACCACCTTAGTTGTGCGTGTTGAAGCTATCCTTAATTCGAGGCCGATAGCTCCTCTCTCGAATGACCCTTCAGATCTTCAACCTCTTACACCAGGACATTTTCTAACTGGAGGACCTCTTAATGCCCTGATCGAACCTCAACTAACCAATGCACCACTTAATCACATAAAACGCTGGAAATTGGTTCAAGCCTTCACACAACATCTCTGGAAAAGATGGCAAATGGAGTACCTCCACACACTTCAAGAACGGTCCAAATGGATCAGACCTCAAGAAAATCTCAAAATAGGAGATTTAGTCGTTATTCATGAAACAAACCTGCCACCCCTCAAGTGGAAGCTCGGGAGAGTCATCTCCGTATCTCCAGGGAATGATGGAGTGGTACGTGTCGTCAACATGAAGACTGCCGGTGGAACCTTGACCCGTCTTTCTGTTAAGGTATCCCGTCTTCCCATTTACTAAAATCCTCGACCAGTCAATTGGCTACTACCCCTTATAATTTAGTTTATTATACTCTTCCAAAGGATCAAATTTGTTCTTATGTTCTTTTAATGTTTCTTGTTGAACCAGTTGGTTCAAAGGGGCCGGTATGTCAGATATTTTGTTTTTATAACAATAGTTAAACTCACCCTATCTATATTTCATTATCTCTAATAGAATGCACTCCCATTACCTGTTTCAAAGTTCAATTCACATTGTAATCAGCAGTCATAGTTAGAGCGTTTTTCTTTCCTGTAGTGTACGGTATATCGTGCAGTTCAGTTCTTTTCGTTTATACCCGCATACCGCAAGAATAGAAAGACTATTCAACGCTCTTGTTATTTTACTTTGTGCTATTTTTTCATGTGTTTATTTATGTGTTTAACGTTTGTTGGGATATTATTGTTAAGTTTAGGACTGCCTAGAAAATCACCAGTGTTGCTTACAACAGGACATTTACAACGCACAAGGACAAGGTCAGTAAACGCTTAATTTTTATGCATTGCTGATTACATGGGAATAAAGCCTTTTAACTATTTATTTTGACAATATACAGTCCACTGCAAATCAAAAAGAACCCCACAATGACAATATGCTTGTAATAGCAAAAATACATTATGCAACCAAAAGTATGTTTTAAACGCATTATACAAAGATAGTAACTCAACTAAGAACCTGAAGTAAGACAGAATACTGTTCAGATGAACAAATGCAACCAAAATAACTATCTAAATAATCCATATAAATGTAATTACAACAAAACTATTGTAACAACTAGCTGCAAGTAAAGTTGACAGCTACTAAACCAAGATGATAACAGAATCAAATGCAGAATGAACTGCATCACAATAATAACAATACCATTGTGACTATTTTAACTATCATTTGGAGAATAATCCGAATAGTATATGAAGAGTACCAAACATACAGCAAGGTAACTCCATAAAAGTATGACAAGCCTAATTAATAAACTATAATTAAGGCACTAAACTAATAATGTAGGGAAAAAGAACACTGCCAGTAGTGACTTAACCCATCAATGTATAAATATACCATGTTAGAACTTAATTAAATGTTGTTATTAATAGAATATAAGAAAAACAAAAATGTATAATCATAAGGTTAAGGTCGAATCTATGAAAACGGACATAGTGTTAGTATTGAGGCATAGTTTTAAGTGAAAATTGTACAGTAGATTAAGAACAAGTTATTACCATGGAAAGTGGAATAAAAACAATATATTATTAATAATTAATGGCTTAATGGACACTAAGTATAAATACCAAGTGCGAATTCAGCAACCCCGAATCCGAAATATATGATGAGGGGATTCAAATTAATCGTCATAAAAAATCATAAATAATGAGGGTAATCACAATGTCATCAGTACAATTATAAGTAAGATATTGGACTTATAAAAATAATTGTATAATGCTGGACCCTTCCGCGTGGGTATGTCGACCAGAAATTTTTAATCTTGTTCCCAAAATTTGACGCGCTTGAAAGCGTCTGTTTTAACGAAGCCCACCGGAGATAGACGAATTAAAATAAATTGACCAATCAGAGCCTATAAAAAATCCGAGATTCATCATTCCGACAAAGGAAGCGAAGCCAGTCTTTCACCACCCACGAAGTGAACTGCATGCTCGTCGTATCTCCAGAAAAACGTGCTTTTGACAGCAACCAGATGTAAACACACGTTAACCTCAAACCGGGAATGTAGGTTATGTCCACTGAAGAAATAGTGCAGTATATTTTTAAGTGAAACTAATTAGGAGTACATGCGCATAGGAGTGCGTGCAGTGCAGTGATAAAATTCAATTAATTAATTAATTTAAAAAAATTTAATTAATTAAAAAGTTTAAAAAGAAAAAAGTGTAAACACTACGAACGACCAGTTACGCAAGTATCAAATACCCACAGCTATTATATTATGATTGTATGATAAGAAATATAACTAAACGCTAATAGCGACTTGAATTAACATACGATAAGCAATTAAATATCCTATTTCTAAAGAAAGGGATCTCAAAATACAAATAAACAATGTCAAAGTTGAACGATATAATTAACGACAATTTTAACGATTTGTATAACATGAATGTTTAGAATAAGTAAAGACATTGTATCATCAATGGAGGGAATATGTGCCCTAATTCTATTAGCCAGATAAGAGTGTTGAATATTTTGTTTCTAAAATTAAATAAGAGTTACACCAGAGAGTGATATAAATATAATCAATGAATTACCATTACCTGAAATAGGCACATCCAGTTTTGGAGATGATCATAATCCTTGATACTGAATTATAATGATTATTATCATTTATTAACAGAGAATTAATAACTTTTAACCAAACAAGGTTGCACTAAACTATCTTCCAAGCCTATGTCTAACCATGAACAGTTGTTCATATTTTATAATTTTTAATTAATAATCCATGAATTCATATCTTATATGCTTGTTATAGCCGTAGCAATTTTATCAAATATGTGTATTTTGCAGACTCAAAGAACCTACTACTACCACTACTACAATTATTAATGACATTACAAGTTTAATAACACTACATAACCTGTTTGTTTGTCAACACACTTTTGTGACTAACCAAAGGCAGTCATGCCAACTTGAGCTTTTTAAATGTTTTAGAGTCCATGTTCGAATTTAAAGATTAATTGTTAACCAGAAAGATGAGTAAACCATATCATTGTACTCAATTTTATTGTTTTAGAATTGAATAAATCATCATTGTTATTTTTACCTTTGAAAGATTTGACTTTTATTGCAATCAGTAAATACAGCCTAGTGAGAAGAACGAGACGGTTGGTACCATACTTACAGTGCGAATCATTCAAATTGAGTGATCTTTTACAACCGTACTGACCTATATATATTATTACAAAGTGTAAGTTATCATAAATATCATGTTTGTGTATGTTTATGTTAGTGTATAGGCCGGACATTACTGATCTTCTCACCACCGCTGATCAACGGAGAGTCAACGGAACTTCGATTGGAACAATTCTAAGCAGTGAATAAAATACATTTAATTAAACCAATTAAACTGACAATTAAAACGTCGAAAAAGAGTGTAAGTAACCGACTTATTCATTACTGGATTCAACAATAGGTTGAATTGAGTGGAATAAGTCACTAAACAACCATATAATAATAAAATACGAGCTTGAATAATAATAATCAACAGATTGCAAGACCCCATATTAAATAAAAACAACCCTGAGATTAATACTAATAAAATATTTTAAACACGGGACAACCGGTCGATTATAAATTGACGCATCCAACGTGTGGCAGATTAAAAACGGCATAACGTCGCCTTATAATAAATTGGCGCACAACGTTCGAGCGAAATTAGGTGGAAAAATATACAACCTAATTTATAAAAAATAATCATCAACCTAATTTTCGAGGCAGCTGCAATATATAGAACCAAAAATGCAACGGTGAGCAACCTCTAAGAAACGTGCGGCGGAGGTAGATAAAGAAATAAACATGGATGATAAGGGGGCGACGCCAGTCGAAGATCTAGAAGAAATATTACCTCCTACAGAACATAGTCGACCTGTACAACAAGAGGAACAAATAGAAAGACCCACACAAACGGGAGACGCAAACCTCCTGGAAATACTGAGGGCAATGAAGGCATTAAAGGAAGAATTGAAGGAAGACGGCCAGAAGAATATTGAATTATTAAAAGAAGATTTAACGAGAAATTAAATAAAAATAACGAGTCTTTAACCAAAAATATGGAGTCAATTCATAAGAAGTTGGATGACAAACAGAAAAATATTGAATTATTAAGAGAAGATTTCAAAGGGGAATTAAACAAGAAGACAGAAGAGACAAATAAAATCATAGCTTCATTGAAGGAAGACACCCAGGAACTGAGCAAGAAGATTGATGACAGCATCGAAGTTAGTAACAAGAAGATTGAAATTATCAGCCAGAGAATCGGAGACAGTCATGAAAAATTAAATACGAAAATAGAAGAAGAAATAACCGAAGTCAGACGGGAAGTTTCTGAAATTAGCGAGAGGTGTGAACAACAAGAAATACAGAGAACGGAGGAGACACTTCAGACCCGAATTAATAACATCGAAGAATCCCATTTAAATAAATTCGAAGTCATGACAAAGAAACAAGAAGACTTGGGAACGAGATGTGAGGAAATCACCGCCACCGTGAACGATGTTCGGGAGCAAGTACACACCGACAAAGAGAAAATGGCTGAGCTTCAACGGCGAGAACTCAATAATTTTAGGGAAGAAATTAATTTATTCCGAAGTCAACCAATACAAGTGACCGGAATAACGAACGTGGAGAATCGTGAATTAATAAATTTCAAAAATTATAAGAAGAATCCCATGGAGTTCATCGAAAGAGTGGAAGAAAATATCGCCCGTACACGCGAAACTAGAAGGTCTACTATCAGAAACATGTTAGACGAATATTTTAAAGACGTGCACGATAATTGGTGGACGGCTACCCGACATGAAATACAGAATTATGCGGATTTCAAGACGCTGTTTAAAACGAAATACTGGTCCGAATCGACGCAGAATATAGTACGTGACGACATCTGCAACGGGAAGTATGACCGTAGTAAAGGGGCAACACTCACCGCGTATTTCCTGGGCAAAGTGTATATGGCCAGAAATCTCGAACCGAAGATACCTGAAGAATGCCTCGTTACTAAATTGGCGTATCATTTCGAAGAGGGCGTGGCTAGAGCGAGACTGAACGGACAAATAAGAACAATCCAAACTATCAAACTATGTCCGCGCTATTAGAAAACTATGAGCAGGAGAAGTATTATCGGAGGAGTCGGCAGGGACCAGACCCATACTTTGATAGAAACGGTCAGGCCGGATACCGGAATAATTATTGAGGTAATTACACTAACACAAACCGGGATAATGCTGACCAACATCCGAGACCAAATAGTAATGGGAATAATTACCCGCCAGATAGGAATAACACGAATTATAGACCAAATTATAATAATAATTATAGTCAGAACCCTCCTAATAACAACCACCGTCCTAATTATAACAGTGGAAATCAGTATCGGCCAAATAATGGTAACAACCCTTACCGTCCAAAGAATAACAATCGCCAGTACCGACCGAACAACGGGAACAACCAAAACCCAAGCCATTTTAGGAGAGCTAATTATATTCGTGCTGACGACAGAAACGGAGGGAGATACTTCTATCAGGGACATCGAAGCTTTAATGAAGATAATAATCCGTACAGCCAGGACGTAAGGAGTAGAGAATCTGGGTACGACACACGAAGGAGCCGCAGTAGCGAGGATATACACAGAAATAATAATAGCGGACGTCAGTACAACAATACAAATAGACCAGAAGAAAGGGAGAACCGAACCCCCAGCACTAGTGAAAGGAGCGGAGAAGAGAACGCTACCTCTTTAAACGGACAACGGCAGTGAAAACTTACTTAAAACCCTCACTGATCCGATCTATTGGGTACGACGAACTACGACGACGGACAAAAAATCAAGAGACATTTACTATCATACGCAATCACTACCTGAAGGAGATCAGAGGAGATCTGATGGAAGAAGATGTCACAGAAAATAATAATAATAACAACAGCGAAATCGCTTATACTTCCGCCGAAGTGAATGGCGTGTTTACCAAAATCATGATAGATACAGGAGCCAATGTATCACTCATCGACCAATTAGAATTGAACAAAATACAGAGTAGGAGTAAGGAGACAATATCGACCTTACCGATAAATAATATCATTTTGATCGGAGCGACCGGACGACAAAATAAAACCATAAGAAAGCAAGTCCAACTAGAAGTCACCAGTCAGGGGAAAACACTTCCTATAATATTTTTAGTAGCCAGTGGGTTACCATTCAGTTTATTGATAGGCTGTGACGTATTAAGAAAATACGCAGCTATAATAGATATGAGCAGAGCAAAAGTATCTCTGAGCTCAAATTGTGTGCAATGGACGGCGGAGTTAATTGGAAGCGAAGAAGCCCCTCATGACCGGATCATTTGTTATATTAGAGAAGATAATAATTATAGGAATGCAATACCCAGAGAAGAAATAAATTGTGACCATGAAAATAATGACTTATGGGAGGAGAAATTAGAAGAAATCCGGAGGTTCCAGACAGCCAAAACCGATAGAAGAATAACCGACAACCAAGTAGAAAAATTAATTGCGATTTATGAACGATATAGGCACGTATTTTCCAATGCTCCCGGAAAAGTAAAGGACTTCCAATGTGAGATTAGATTCAAGGAAGCAGCCGACTTTAAAAAGAAATCATACCCCATTGCCTATTCTCAAAAAGAAGCGGTCCGAGCGGAAATAAACAGACTCATCGAAGAAGATATTATTGAATATAGTTGTTCACCCTATACAAATCCTATAGTGGCAGTACCAAAGAAAAACGGTCAAGTGAGAATATGTCTGGATGCCAGAGAACTCAACAAAATCATAATTAACGCTCGAACATCACCAGGAGAGATCGAAGAGCTATTAAAGAAATTTTACGGTACCCGTTTTATCAGTACCTGGGACACGTATGCGGATATTGGCAAGTGGAGTTGCACCCCAATAGCCGAAAATATATGGCATTTATATTCGAAGGGCGCAACTACCAATTTAAGAGGCTGCCCTTCGGTCTGGTAAATTCTGTGGCCGTTTTTGTAAAGTGTATGGACCAGGTTCTAGGACAAGAGGCCCTACAATTCACTACGGTATATGTTGACGATTTGTTGATTACATCTGATAACTGGGAAGATCATTGTAACAGAATTGAGAAGGTACTATCGAAACTAGCAGAAAATCATGTGACGCTGAAACTAGAGAAGTCAAAGTTCATCGCCGTTGAAGTACAATTTTTGGGGTTCAACTTATCCGAAAACGGCATTACCCCATCACAGGAAAAAATCGAAGCAATATAATCATTCCCAACACCCAAGAACAAAAAGCAGTTACAATCATTTTTAGGTATCTGCAACTATTACCGAAAATTCCAAAACAAATACTCAAAATTAACAGCCGAATTTTCGCAACAACTATCCTCTAAAGACAAGTGGAAGTGGGGAGCAGAACAGGATACCACTTTCAAGCTAATAAAGGAAAAATTTTTGGAGTCAATAATGTTACACCACCCCGACTTTAAAAGAGCGTTTTATATGAATTGCGACGCCAGCGACGTGAGTCTAGGGTCCGTCCTAGATCAAGAAGATGACCAAGGAAATCACCTTGTGATTAGTTTCGCAAGCCGAGTACTGAATAAAAGTGAGCGTAACTACCATACTACAGAGAAGGAATTACTCAGCATTGTATTTGCATGTAACAAATTCCGAACTTACATTTTGGGTTACTCATTAACGGTCAGGACAGATCACAAATCGATATCCTGAAAAATTGCAAATTTTCTGAAAAATTGCAAATTGAGTCATGGGAGACTTACGAGATGGACACTAGCGTTGCAGGAATACAACATTAACTGGGAGTACGTACCTGGAAAGTACAACGTAGCAGCAGATGTACTATCGAGGATCAACATACAAAACCAAACTTTCGAGGGAGAAAGGGAGACGGTAGCAAAAGTGTATCATATTATAAAGGACAGAACCGAACTAGACGAGATAATAAATAAAATCAAACTACAGCAAAAAAGTGATGAGAAATTGAGCAACATTTGTAAGAGATTAATTGACCAAGACGATAGAATCACCCCATACTACTGTATATATAAAGACGTTCTATTTATAAAAGACAGGAACCAAGGGAACCAGTGGAAATTAATTATACCCAAAACTATTGAGAAGGAGATCACCATGGATTACCACATTAGATATGGGCACATGGGAGCTATTAAGGTAATCAAAGCATTAGAGGAAAATGTGTATTTCAAGGACATCAACAGGAGAGTATGCAGCTACATTAGAAACTGCCACCGATGCCAGTTGGTAAAGTGTAACAACGATCACCAACAACAACAACGGAAGGAAGGTTTAATGATACCGATCACCTCATCCAAGAAACTAGAAAAAGTATTTGTAGACATTTGCGGTCCATTACCTAGGAGTGGGGGAAGACGACAATACAAATTCATTGTCATTATCTTCGACCACTACACTAAATTTACAAAGTTGTATCCAATCAACAGAGCCACCACAAAAAATCTGTTGAATATAATTATATACAAATACATGACAGAAGTAGGATCGCCAGGGTCAATAATCACCGACCATTGGACCCAATTCAAGGGGGAGAAGATGGAGGGAAACACTGCTGAATAAGGACCCAATTCAAGGGGAGAAGATGGAGGGAAACACTGCTGAATAAGGGAGTGAAAACCTTCAAAACCTCAGTATACCACCCTAGCAGCAACCCCGCTGAACGAGTTCTCCGAGAAGTAGGAAGAATCCTGAGAACATACTGTCACCAACAACAAAGAAAGTGGGAAGAGTATTTACCAGCTGCGGAGGATTTTATTAACCTGGCATACCACCAAGCAATAGATACAAACCCATTTACAGCTATGTTTGAGAGAAGACCTCCTAGAGAAATTGCAGAATTGATAGAATTTCCCTCATGCGACGATTACACATTTGACCAAGTAAAATTTTACAACAAGACTATCGAACGAGCAGAGAAGATGCGAGAAAAATATAAGTAACATCAACCCAAAATAATCAAGTATAAGATAGGAGAACTAGTATTGCTAAAAAATCGAGAACTCCCTAGTACCATTGAAGGAATTGAGAAAAAATTCCTACTACTATATACTGGACCATATACAATCATAAAAGATAATCAAAACAACATATACGAAATTATGGACCCCCATACCAACAGAACCAAGGGAGTCTATAATCAAGCTTCATTGAAAAAAAAAATATAATTCCAGAATAAGTGTTAAAAAATCCAACACTTGAAGGAGTAGAGGAGAAAACCACCAAAGAGAGTAATATGAGAGAAGGCTATTATTATTATGGAAAGAAGAGAAAAAGAAAAATGTTTATTAAATAAATAATGTAACCCCAAAAATGTTTACCAAATCAAATATTGTCTACTCCACAAAAAGAAAAAATTAAAATATTCCAGAATAAGTGTTAAAAAATCCAACACTTGAAGGAGTAGAGGAGAAGAACAACAAAGAGAGTAATATGAGAGAAGGCTACTATTATTATGGAAAGAGAGAAAAAGAAAAATGTTTATTAAATGAATAATGTAACTCCAAGAACGTTTATCAAATATTGTACACTCCACAAAACCAAGAATAAGTGATGTACCACAACTATCACTTGAAGGAGTAGAGAGGAAGAACACCAAAGAGAGTAATATGAGAGAAGGCTATTATTATTATGGAAAGAAGAGAAAGAGAAAAATGTTTATTAAATGAATATTGTATCTAACAAGAGAAAAAGAAAAAACTATTAACTACGAAATAAACCATAACCAAAACAAGCAACTAGTGTACGCACTTAAGATATTTTAAACAATGTTTACTATCACTTTGAGAAAAATTTTGTACTATCCAAAATAAAATGTTAGAAATATGACATTTGCTAAAAGAGAGAAGAAGACCATTAATGGAATATTATGTAGAGGAGATTGAGAAGGAGAATTGACCGAGAAGAAGAAGAAAGAACCAATCAATATGAAGAACAATTTTGTCACGATAAGAAGAGAAGAAAAAATGAAGAATATTTACACATGCTATTTGTCAACAACATTAACTAATGAAGATCTGCAGAAGAGAAGAAGGAATCCTGAAGATAATGTATAATAAAATATAAAAGGCAAAAGAGTGAATAACCCCAAGAGTGTTTATTATTATTAGTCGAAAGAGACTGCTTATAAGTATTATTATTTAATGAATTGACTGTAGAAAAGTTCCAGCAATCATTTAACTGGGCAGGGATGATGTTCCCCTGATCTCAGAAGAAGTGTAGTATTGAACGACGGAGTTAGGTAAGCCAATAGAGCCCACCCGAATCGATTTCAGCTACTAAGTTAGGGAAAAATGTTAGGGAAATTAAATATTTAAGGGAAAAAACACAACAGCCAAGAATATAATTAAACAAGATTCCAGAATTATGAAAAAGGAGGAGATGTAGAAAATATAATGAACTGAAGACAAGTGTAAGAGTAAATACAAAATATGAAAACATCATATGTGACTTAAGAGTGAAATGAAAAAAAAATTGATAATTTCTTCAATCATAAAACAAAGATATCAGAAATAATCAATTCTAATAAGGAGGCAATATGTAACAGTACATATGTTACCACATCCACCTAAGTACTGAAAATTAATTTAAAAGCCACCACTAGTAAAAATACATTAAAAGGTCTAGAATACCACCATGGATACAGAAGAAGAAAGTACCATAAGTTTAAATAAGTGAAGCATCATTGAAACGAATTCACTAGTAAATGCACCAATAAAGAAGAAAAGAAGAATAAAGACGAGACGACTGACATACCTTACCCAATAGATCAGTGAGAAGGACAAAAGAAAACAAAAGAAGAATGAAGAATCAGTGAGAAGAACATGAGAACAAAAGAAGAAAGAAGAATCAGGGAGAAGAACACAACGATAACGACTTCAATAAAGAAGAAGGAAGAAACAATGTGAAGAAGACAAGTGAAAACCACATCATGTATAAAATGAATAAGAGTGAGAAAGAGATCAGTGGAGAAAGAAGAAGGAAGATATCCAGACCAAACACAAGAAAAAGGGAAGGAAATTGAAGTATAACAAACTAACATAAACCTTTAAAAAAGAATAATTGTATTAAGAAGAAAAGAGAAATGTTAATTAATTACATGATATAAATCCCTAAGCTGTATGGTAAAGTCAACACTGACCACAACTCATTTAATGAATACATTCATTGTCTATGTAAAACACATTATTATCAATAAGAACTAAATATTGTAAATAAAGAGGCACAAGTAGACTGAATAAGAATAAGATAAGTTTATTGTAGCTAAATGATGTGTAGTTACAAAATAAACAGAAGACTAGGTTCCAAAATATGAATGACCAATTGTACAGTGGGAGTGATGTTAGTACAAACCCACTAATTAACAATAAATAAGACAATTCAAGAGTAAACTAAAGGTGCAATAATAATAACCAAGAACCAATGTACAAACATTGAATGAAAACCAGTCAACAAGATTAATGTAGAAATACACAGCCAGCAGCAACACATTACTGCTTATTGAACCTATAACATAACCTAATCTGGGCATTTAGTTTTCAATAAAACTTAATGAAAACAAAATCAAAACAATATTAAACCAAAATGTATTGAGCTAGGAAGTAACTAGATAATATAAGGAATGTTTTTTACACAGTAGATAATAGAATAACTGAATATAAAAGCTATATTTATGTAATCCAAATATGACAATATGCTTGTAATAGCAAAAATACATTATGCAACCAAAATTTTGTTATAAACGCATTATACAAAGATAGTAACTCAACTAACAACCTGAAGTAAGACAGAATACTGTTCAGATGAACAAATGCAATCTAAATAACTATCTAAATAATCCATATAAATGTAATTACAACAAAACTATTGTAACAACTAGCTGCAAGTAAAGTTGACAGCTACTAAACCAAGATGATAACAGAATCAAATGCAGAATGAACTGCATCACAATAATAACAATACCATTGTGACTATTTTAACTATCATTTGGAGAATAATCCGAATAGTATATGAAGAGTACCAAACATACAGCAAGGTAACTCCATAAAAGTATGACAAGCCTAATTAATAAACTATAATTAAGGCACTAAACTAATAATGTAGGGAAAAAAACACTGCCAGTAGTGACTTAACCCATCAATGTATAAATATACCATGTTAGAACTTAATTAAATTTTGTTATTAATAGAATATAAGAAAAACAAAAATGTATAATCATAAGCTTAAGGTCGAATCTATGAAAACGGACATAGTGTTAGTATTAAGGCATAGTTTTAAGTAAAAATTGTACAGTAGATTAAGAACAAGTTATTACCATGGAAAATGGAATAAAAACAATATATTATTAATAATTAATGGCTTAATGGACACTAAGTATAAATACCAAGTGCGAATTCAGCAACCCCGAATCCAAAATATATGATGAGGGGATTCAAATTAATCGTCATAAAAAATCATAAGCAATGAGGGTAATCACAATGTCATCAGTACAATTATAAGTAAGATATTGGACTTATAAAAATAATTGTATAATGCTGGACCCTTCCGCGTGGGTATGTCGACCAGAAATTTTTAATCTTGTTCCCAAAAATTGACGCGCTTGAAGGCGTCTGTTTTAACGAAGCCCACCGGAGATAGACGAATTAAAATAAATTGACCAATCAGAGCCTATAAAAAATCCGAGATTCATCATTCCGACAAAGGAAGCGAAGCCAGTCTTTCACCACCCACGAAGTGAACTGCATGCTCGTCGTATCTCCAGAAAAACGTGCTTTTGACAGCAACCAGATGTAAACACACGTTAACCTCAAACCGGGAATGTAGGTTATGTCCACTGAAGAAATAGTGCAGTATATTTTTAAGTGAAACTAATTAGGAGTACATGCGCATAGGAGTGAGTGCAGTGCAGTGATAAAATTCAATTAATTAATTAATTTAAAAAAATTTTAATTAATTAAAAAGTTTAAAAAGAAAAAAGTGTAAACACTACGAACGACCAGTTACGCAAGTATCAAATACCCACAGCTATTATATTATGATTGTATGATAAGAAATATAACTAAACGCTAATAGCGACTTGAATTAACATACGATAAGCAATTAAATATCCTATTTCTAAAGAAAGGGATCTCAAAATACAAATAAACAATGTCAAAGTTGAACGATATAATTAACGACAATTTTAACGATTTGTATAACATGAATGTTTAGAATAAGTAAAGACATTGTATCATCAATGAAGGGAATATGTGCCCTAATTCTATTAGCCAGATAAGAGTGTTGAATATTTTGTTTCTAAAATTAAATAAGAGTTACACCAGAGAGTGATATAAATATAATCAATGAATTACCATTACCTGAAATAGGCACATCCAGTTTTGGAGATGATCATAATCCTTGATACTGAATTATAATGATTATTATCATTTATTAACAGAGAATTAATAACTTTTAACCAAACAAGGTTGCACTAAACTATCTTCCAAGCCTATGTCTAACCATGAACAGTTGTTCATATTTTATAATTTTTAATTAATAATCCATGAATTCATATCTTATATGCTTGTTATAGCCGTAGCAATTTTATCAAATATGTGTATTTTGCAGACTCAAAGAACCTACTACTACCACTACTACAATTATTAATGACATTACAAGTTTAATAACACTACATAACCTGTTTGTTTGTCAACACACTTTTGTGACTAACCAAAGGCAGTCATGCCAACTTGAGCTTTTTAAATGTTTTAGAGTCCATGTTCGAATTTAAAGATTAATTGTTAACCAGAAAGAAGAGTAAACCATATCATTGTACTCAATTTCATTGTTTTAGAATTGAATAAATCATCATTGTTATTTTTACCTTTGAAAGAGTTGACTTTTATTGCAATCAGTAAATACAGCCTAGTGAGAAGAACGAGACGGTTGGTACCATACTTACAGTGCGAATCATTCAAATTGAGTGATCTTTTACAACCGTACTGACCTATATATATTATTACAAAGTATAAGTTATCATAAATATCATGTTTGTGTATGTTTATGTTAGTGTATAGGCCGGACATTACTGATCTTCTCACCACCGCTGATCAACGGAGAGTCAACGGAACTTCGATTGGAACAATTCTAAGCAGTGAATAAAATACATTTAATTAAACCAATTAAACTGACAATTAAAACGTCGAAAAAGAGTGTAAGTAACCGACTTATTCATTACTGGATTCAACAATAGGTTGAATTGAATGGTATAAGTCACTAAACAACCATATAATAATAAAATACGAGCTTGAATAATAATAATCAACAGATTGCAAGACCCCATATTAAATAAAAACAACCCTGAGATTAATACTAATAAAATATTTTAAACACGGGACAACCGGTCGATTATAAATTGACGCATCCAACGTGTGGCAGATTAAAAACGGGATAACGTCGTCTTATAATAATATTCAAACACTTTTTGCTACAGTCTGTTTCTTGATGTATAAAATATATTTAATATTTATAAAGATTTTACCTCAAGATGTTTACTCCTTATCTTTGAATATGTTTCGGGAAGCCTTGTGTTCCCATCTGCAGCCTTCCCGATTTTGAACCTTGTGAGGTACTTGTGTGTTGTTTGTCTGTTGCTGTGGTTTACTTTTGGCCTCTGGTTCTTTAAATTGGTATTATTGAGTGTAATTGTGGTGTATATATTAGTATTTTGTGTATTTTCTATATTGAGTGCTTAGAAAAGTGTGTCGTGTTTTGTATTGATTTGTATTTGTTCAAGTATTAGTTTGTTTTGTGTTTTATGTTTGTAAATTTGCAAATTTTCTCAAATGTTCATTATGGTGCCTTTGTGTGGTATGTGTTTTATTAGCGTCATTTTGGTTATGTATGGAATTAGTGTCCAGTGTGTATTGCATATGTGGCCAAATTAAGTTTATATATTTCTGGTTTTTTTGTATGCGTTTAGGTGTTCAAAATAACGTTTTTTCAGCTGTTTTTTTGTTTGTCCTATGTAACATTTATTGCAATCTTGGCATTCAATTTAGTATATACTATTGGTTGTTGTATTATCTTTGTTGTGTGGGTTATTTAGTTTTTGTAAATCATTTTTATTAGTATTGTATGCTATTTTAATGTTTGTGTTTTTAAGTAGTTTTGTTAGCTTTGTCATTTTATTATTTATGTATGTGAATGTGACCCATTTTTTATTGTTGTTATTATTTATGTGTTGTTCAGGTTTATTTTATATTTTATTTTATTTTCTATTTTGTTTACCGTATTTTTATTGTATCCATTTTCATAAGAAATTCACTTTTTAACAGACTGTACAAAATACCCCTAAATAAACAAAAAACAGACAAAGAAAGAAATATAATATACCAAATTGCTATAGTAAGAGAGTGAGGAAGAGTGAGAGAGTGGTTGGGGGGGGGGGGTAGATGAGAAGGGATGAAATTAAATGACAAGTTAAGCATACTCTCTCATTATTACTCTCTCTCTCTCTCTCTCTCTCGCATTTTAAGGCGCGCACGAATTTGTTTTCATGTCCTACCGTCACACTCTTATCTCTCATGCGCACGCTGTCTACCGCCCCCCTTAACACTTACAAACGATCGGGTCCGTAAATGTTATCGGATTGAGAGTAAGTGAGTGGGAGAAAAGAGATCTCCTTCTCCCTTAACCTCCTGAACACAAATGAAGTATGTTACTTATATATATGCGCGTCTGTGTGTGTGTGTGGGGGGAAAGAGAGGGGAGAGAGAGAGAGAGAAAGAGAGAGAGAGAGAGTGAGAGAGGAAAACAAATTACGTATGGTGCGTGTAAGAGTAGGGTGGGTGAGGTGGTGGGGAAGAGAAAGATTAAAACATATAATGTATGTTACTGATATGTCACTTTGTGTTAAAATGTTACTTGACATAGAAACGTCTTGTTACTTGGCATATCGCGTTGAAACGTCTGTAATATCTGGTGACTTGTGCATTCTATTACTTCTGAATTATGAACATCTGTTGTGTCATATGTAGAATTTCTTTTTACTATTAGTCTTGTTGAGTGTCAATATTGCACTCTATAATTATTTAGTTAAAATATTTTTTAATGAAAATTAGGATATTATAACATTATAACATAGTAGTCTTCAGTTCGTGCTTGGCATGGAGTCACTTTGAAGTGATGACTCCATTTTGTTGGTATGGTACAAAACGTCGATCAGTAAACACGAGTCTGGAATTGGCAAAATAAATAAAAGCGGAAATATGTCTGCTTAAAATATCTTGTAGCAAATAACGTCTAATAATAAAGATACGTTAAGTTAATTGAATGATTGCTCTTTCAAGGATTACAATAATTAAAAGCTAATTTGTCGAATTTATATTCAGTTTGAAAAAACGGCCTTTTCTCTAGAATTTCGAAACAGTGTTACCTAGAACTTGTGGATGAGGAGGCTATTGCTTGGTTTTAGGGGATGGATACGGGTGGTCATAGTGGCCCCGTGGGTGCTAAGGGTGGCTCCGACGTTACTGGCAAAATGACACACCATGGTCTAACACCAAAAAGCCAAGGACAAACTAAGACATTAAATTGAAACAGTTCATAGTTCAAACGCGACTATGCGTTGTTTGTTTTCATGTCTAAGACTGTTACTTTACCTTGAATGAGTAAGGCGTATTTTCAATGCTGAAGACAAATTCGGTAGTAGGCCTATTACACCATCCATGATCTTCTTCTACGTCCCGAGTCCACAGCTTCACAGCCGCCTTTCTACACACATCATAGGCTGCTTGCATGTCAGGTAGAGGTGAATCTCTGTCAACAACAGCTATGTATGCCCTTATCATTGTAGAGTATCAACGGTGCACGCACAACTTCCACGTTCACAACCAGACACTGACGCAGACGCAGATGCTGTTGGCACAGTCGGGTTACAACAGATTATGGAAACCTTGAAGTAGAGCAGCTCGAATATTGAAGTGGCCTACGCAACTCTTGTTTAGACATCGGAATTACTAAAGACTGTGCTCATTGTTTTGCGACAAACTTCTCATCAACAAAATTGTAATAACTAACAGTTATGTGACAGTAAAGTGTATCACTATATTCCATCAACCACAGTTTAATGATTTGTAAATGTCTAAACAGCATTTGTTTATTGATTTGTTACTATGGTAATTAATTCTGGTTTCCATGGTGTCCTTGACATCTTTGAAACAAAAAAAATCTCTCTCTCTCTCTCTCGCTCTCTCTCTCTCTCTCTCCCTCGCGCCCTCTCTCTTTATGCACCTAAGCATTCAAAGAATTTCGACGAAACCGAAACATCGAAGCATGATAATGTTTTCAGGCATTTTTAGGGAATCGAAAGTGTGGAAAAAATATAGTGTTAACATCACCTGGAGCGTTACATTATTCGATGACGTTACACATTTTGCATCACACATTTTTACCCCCAGCCTAAAAACAATATCATGTTAAAAATTATGTAAGGGTATCTTACACGAGGTTTCTCGTGGAGTTTGGACAAACGCACATATGGGTTGCACGGACAGAAGTGTAGTCACACAGGCGGCTTATAATCGGACGGCAGCGTTGGGACACGCATCCCTACTGCTCTGGCTATAAACGTTAAATGTGCATATCAACGTTATTAAAACGCAACTGCATAGAATCGCCCGTGTTTTCATTAAATGAAACATAGGACAATTATGTAAGGGTATCTTACACGAGGTTTTCCGTGCAGTTTGGACAAACGCACAGTTGTCACATATGGGTTGCACGGACAGAAGTGTAGTCACACAGGCGGTTTATAATCGGACGGCAGCGTTGGGACACGCATCCCTACTGCTCTGGCTATAAACGTTAAATGTGCATATCAACGTTATTAAAACGCAACTGCATAGAATCGCCCGTGTTTTCATTAAATGAAACATAGGACAATTATGTAAGTGTATCTTACACGAGGTTTTCCGTGCAGTTTGGACAAACGCACAGTTGTCACATATGGGTTGCACGGACAGAAGTGTAGTCACACAGGCGGTTTATAATCGGACGGCAGCGTTGGGACACGCATCCCTACTGCTCTGGCTATAAACGTTAAATGTGCATATCAACGTTATTAAAACGCAACTGCATAGAATCGCCCGTGTTTTCATTAAATGAAACATAGGACAATTATGTAAGGGTATCTTACACGAGGTTTTCCGTGCAGTTTGGACAAACGCACAGTTGTCACATATGGGTTGCACGGACAGAAGTGTAGTCACACAGGCGGCTTATAATCGGACGGCAGCGTTGGGACACGCATCCCTATTGCTCTGGCTATAAACGTTAAATGTGCATATCAACGTTATTAAAACGCAACTGCATAGAATCGCCCGTGTTTTCATTAAATGAAACACAGGACAATTATGTAAGGGTATCTTACACGAGGTTTTCCGTGCAGTTTGGACAAACGCACAGTTGTCACAAATGGGTTGCACGGACAGAAGTGTAGTCACACAGGCGGTTTATAATCGGACGGCAGCGTTGGGACACTCATCCCTACTGCTCTGGCTATAAACGTTAAATGTGCATATCAACGTTATTAAAACGCAACTGCATAGAATCGCCCGTGTTTTCATTAAATGAAACATAGGACAATTATGTAAGGGTATCTTACACGAGGTTTTCCGTGCAGTTTGGACAAACGCACAGTTGTCACATATGGGTTACACGGACAGAAGTGTAGTCACACAGGCGGCTTATAATCGGACGGCAGCGTTGGGACACGCATCCCTACTGCTCTGGCTATAAACGTTAAATGTGCATATCAACGTTATTAAAACGCAACTGCATAGAATCGCCCGTGTTTTCATTAAATGAAACATAGGACAATTATGTAAGGGTATCTTACACGAGGTTTTCCGTGCAGTTTGGACAAACGCACAGTTGTCACATATGGGTTGCACGGACAGAAGTGTAGTCACACAGGCGGCTTATAATCGGACGGCAGCGTTGGGACACGCATCCCTATTGCTCTGGCTATAAACGTTAAATGTGCATATCAACGTTATTAAAACGCAACTGCATAGAATCGCCCGTGTTTTCATTAAATGAAACATAGGACAATTATGTAAGGGTATCTTACACGAGGTTTTCCGTGCAGTTTGGACAAACGCACAGTTGTCACATATGGGTTGCACGGACAGAAGTGTAGTCACACAGGCGGTTTATAATCGGACGGCAGCGTTGGGACACGCATCCCTACTGCTCTGGCTATAAACGTTAAATGTGCATATCAACGTTATTAAAACGCAACTGCATAGAATCGCCCGTGTTTTCATTAAATGAAACATAGGACAATTATGTAAGGGTATCTTACACGAGGTTTTCCGTGCAGTTTGGACAAACGCACAGTTGTCACATATGGGTTGCACGGACAGAAGTGTAGTCACACAGGCGGCTTATAATCGGACGGCAGCGTTGGGACACGCATCCCTATTGCTCTGGCTATAAACGTTAAATGTGCATATCAACGTTATTAAAACGCAACTGGATAGAATCGCCCGTGTTTTCATTAAATGAAACACAGGACAATTATGTAAGGGTATCTTACACGAGGTTTTCCGTGCAGTTTGGACAAACGCACAGTTGTCACAAATGGGTTGCACGGACAGAAGTGTAGTCACACAGGCGGTTTATAATCGGACGGCAGCGTTGGGACACTCATCCCTACTGCTCTGGCTATAAACGTTAAATGTGCATATCAACGTTATTAAAACGCAACTGCATAGAATCGCCCGTGTTTTCATTAAATGAAACATAGGACAATTATGTGAGGGTATCTTACACGAGGTTTTCCGTGCAGTTTGGACAAACGCACAGTTGTCACATATGGGTTACACGGACAGAAGTGTAGTCACACAGGCGGCTTATAATCGGACGGCAGCGTTGGGACACGCATCCCTACTGCTCTGGCTATAAACGTTAAATGTGCATATCAACGTTATTAAAACGCAACTGCATAGAATCGCCCGTGTTTTCATTAAATGAAACATAGGACAATTATGTAAGGGTATCTTACACGAGGTTTTCCGTGCAGTTTGGACAAACGCACAGTTGTCACATATGGGTTGCACGGACAGAAGTGTAGTCACACAGGCGGCTTATAATCGGACGGCAGCGTTGGGACACGCATCCCTATTGCTCTGGCTATAAACGTTAAATGTGCATATCAACGTTATTAAAACGCAACTGCATAGAATCGCCCGTGTTTTCATTAAATGAAACATAGGACAATTATGTAAGGGTATCTTACACGAGGTTTTCCGTGCAGTTTGGACAAACGCACAGTTGTCACATATGGGTTGCACGGACAGAAGTGTAGTCACACAGGCGGTTTATAATCGGACGGCAGCGTTGGGACACGCATCCCTACTGCTCTGGCTATAAACGTTAAATGTGCATATCAACGTTATTAAAACGCAACTGCATAGAATCGCCCGTGTTTTCATTAAATGAAACATAGGACAATTATGTAAGGGTATCTTACACGAGGTTTTCCGTGCAGTTTGGACAAACGCACAGTTGTCACATATGGGTTACACGGATTGAAGTGTAGTCACACAGGCGGCTTATAATCGGACGGCTGCGTTGGGACACGCATCCCTACTGCTCTGGCTATAAACGTAAAATGTGCATATCAACGTTATTAAAACGCAACTGCATAGAATCGCCCGTGTTTTCATTAAATGAAACATAGGACAATTATGTAAGGGTATCTTACACGAGGTTTTCAGTGCAGTTTGGACAAACGCACAGTTGTCACATATGGGTTGCACGGACAGAAGTGTAGTCACACAGGCGGTTTATAATCGGACGGCAGCGTTGGGACACGCATCCCTACTGCTCTGGCTATAAACGTTAAGTGTGCATATCAACGTTATTAAAACGCAACTGCATAGAATCGCCCGTGTTTTCATTAAGTGAAACATAGGACAATTATGTAAGGGTATCTTACACGAGGTTTTCCGTGCAGTTTGGACAAACGCACAGTTGTCACATATGGGTTGCACGGACAGAAGTGTAGTCACACAGGCGGTTTATAATCGGACGGCAGCGTTGGGACACGCATCCCTACTGCTCTGGCTATAAACGTTAAATGTGCATATCAACGTTATTAAAACGCAACTGCATAGAATCGCCCGTGTTTTCATTAAATGAAACATAGGACAATTATGTAAGTGTATCTTACACGAGGTTTTCCGTGCAGTTTGGACAAACGCACAGTTGTCACATATGGGTTACACGGATAGAAGTGTAGTCACACAGGCGGCTTATAATCGGACGGCTGCGTTGGGACACGCATCCCTACTGCTCTGGCTATAAACGTTAAATGTGCATATCAACGTTATTAAAACGCAACTGCATAGAGTCGCCCGTGTTTTCATTAAATGAAACATAGGACAATTATGTAAGGGTATCTTACACGAGGTTTTCCGTGCAGTTTGGACAAACGCACAGTTGTCACATATGGGTTGCACGGACAGAAGTGTAGTCACACAGGCGGCTTATAATCGGACGGCAGCGTTGGGACACGCATCCCTATTGCTCTGGCTATAAACGTTAAATGTGCATATCAACGTTTTTAAAACGCAACTGCATAGAATCGCCCGTGTTTTCATTAAATGAAACATAGGACAATTATGTAAGGGTATCTTACACGAGGTTTTCCGTGGAGTTTGGACAAACGCACAGTTGTCACATATGGGTTGCACGGACAGAAGTGTAGTCACACAGGCGGTTTATAATCGGACGGCAGCGTTGGGACACGCATCCCTACTGCTCTGGCTATAAACGTTAAATGTGCATATCAACGTTATTAAAACGCAACTGCATAGAATCGCCCGTGTTTTCATTAAATGAAACATAGGACAATTATGTAAGGGTATCTTACACGAGGTTTTCCGTGCAGTTTGGACAAACGCACAGTTGTCACATATGGGTTACACGGACAGAAGTGTAGTCACACAGGCGGCTTATAATCGGACGGCAGCGTTGGGACACGCATCCCTACTGCTCTGGCTATAAACGTTAAATGTGCATATCAACGTTATTAAAACGCAACTGAATAGAATCGCCCGTGTTTTCATTAAATGAAACATAGGACAATTATGTAAGGGTATCTTACACGAGGTTTTCCGTGCAGTTTGGACAAACGCACAGTTGTCACATATGGGTTGCACGGACAGAAGTGTAGTCACACAGGCGGCTTATAATCGGACGGCAGCGTTGGGACACGCATCCCTATTGCTCTGGCTATAAACGTTAAATGTGCATATCAACGTTATTAAAACGCAACTGCATAGAATCGCCCGTGTTTTCATTAAATGAAACATAGGACAATTATGTAAGGGTATCTTACACGAGGTTTTCCGTGCAGTTTGGACAAACGCACAGTTGTCACATATGGGTTGCACGGACAGAAGTGTAGTCACACAGGCGGTTTATAATCGGCCGGCAGCGTTGGGACACGCATCCCTACTGCTCTGGCTATAAACGTTAAATGTGCATATCAACGTTATTAAAACGCAACTGCATAGAATCGCCCGTGTTTTCATTAAATGAAACATAGGACAATTGTGTAAGGGTATCTTACACGAGGTTTTCCGTGGAGTTTGGACAAACGCACAGTTGTCACATATGGGTTGCACGGACAGAAGTGTAGTCACACAGGCGGCTTATAATCGGACGGCAGCGTTGGGACACGCATCCGTATTGCTCTGGCTATAAACGTTAAATGTGCATATCAACGTTATTAAAACGCAACTGCATAGAATCGCCCGTGTTTTCATTAAATGAAACATAGGACAATTATGTAAGGGTATCTTACACGAGGTTTTCCGTGGAGTTTGGACAAACGCACAGTTGTCACATATGGGTTGCACGGACAGAAGTGTAGTCACACAGGCGGCTTATAATCGGACGGCAGCGTTGGGACACGCATCCCTATTGCTCTGGCTATAAACGTTAAATGTGCATATCAACGTTATTAAAACGCAACTGCATAGAATCGCCCGTGTTTTCATTAAATGAAACATAGGACAATTATGTAAGGGTATCTTACACGAGGTTTTCCGTGCAGTTTGGACAAACGCACAGTTGTCACATATGGGTTGCACGGACAGAAGTGTAGTCACACAGGCGGTTTATAATCGGACGGCAGCGTTGAGACACGCATCCCTACTGCTCTGGCTATAAACGTTAAATGTGCATATCAACGTTATTAAAACGCAACTGCATAGAATCGCCCGTGTTTTCATTAAATGAAACATAGGACAATTATGTAAGGGTATCTTACACGAGGTTTTCCGTGGAGTTTGGACAAACGCACAGTTGTCACATATGGGTTGCACGGACAGAAGTGTAGTCACACAGGCGGCTTATAATCGGACGGCAGCGTTGGGACACGCATCCCTATTGCTCTGGCTATAAACGTTAAATGTGCATATCAACGTTATTACAACGCAACTGCATAGAATCGCCCGTGTTTTCATTAAATGAAACATAGGACAATTATGTAAGGGTATCTTACACGAGGTTTTCCGTGCAGTTTGGACAAACGCACAGTTGTCACATATGGGTTGCACGGACAGAAGTGTAGTCACACAGGCGGTTTATAATCGGACGGCAGCGTTGGGACACGCATCCCTACTGCTCTGGCTATAAACGTTAAATGTGCATATCAACGTTATTAAAACGCAACTGCATAGAATCGCCCGTGTTTTCATTAAATGAAACATAGGACAATTATGTAAGGGTATCTTACACGAGGTTTTCCGTGGAGTTTGGACAAACGCACAGTTGCCACATATGGGTTGCACGGACAGAAGTGTAGTCACACAGGCGGCTTATAATCGGACGGCAGCGTTGGGACACGCATCCCTATTGCTCTGGCTATAAACGTTAAATGTGCATATCAACGTTATTAAAACGAAACTGCATATAATCGCCCGTGTTTTCATTAAATGAAACACAGGACAATTATGTAAGGGTATCTTACACGAGGTTTTCCGTGGAGTTTGGACAAACGCACAGTTGTCACATATGGGTTGCACGGACAGAAGTGTAGTCACACAGGCGGCTTATAATCGGACGGCAGCGTTGGGACACGCATCCCTATTGCTCTGGCTATAAACGTTAAATGTGCATATCAACGTTATTAAAACGCAACTGCATAGAATCGCCCGTGTTTTCATTAAATGAAACATAGGACAATTATGTAAGGGTATCTTACACGAGGTTTTCCGTGCAATTTGGACAAACGCACAGTTGTCACATATGGGTTGCACGGACAGAAGTGTAGTCACACAGGCGGCTTATAATCGGACGGCAGCGTTGGGACACGCATCCCTATTGCTCTGGCTATAAACGTTAAATGTGCATATCAACGTTATTAAAACGCAACTGCATAGAATCGCCCGTGTTTTCATTAAATGAAACATAGGACAATTATGTAAGGGTATCTTACACGAGGTTTTCCGTGCAGTTTGGACAAACGCACAGTTGTCACATATGGGTTGCACGGACAGAAGTGTAGTCACACAGGCGGTTTATAATCGGACGGCAGCGTTGGGACACGCATCTCTATTGCTCTGGCTATAAACGTTAAATGTGCATATCAACGTTATTAAAACGCAACTGCATAGAATCGCCCGTGTTTTCATTAAATGAAACATAGGACAATTATGTAAGGGTATCTTACACGAGGTTTTCAGTGCAGTTTGGACAAACGCACAGTTGTCACATATGGGTTGCACGGACAGAAATGTAGTCACACAGGCGGCTTATAATCGGACGGCAGCGTTGGGACACGCATCCCTATTGCTCTGGCTATAAACGTTAAATGTGCATATCAACGTTATTAAAACGCAACTGCATAGAATCGCCCGTGTTTTCATTAAATGAAACATAGGACAATTATGTAAGGGTATCTTACACGAGGTTTTCCGTGCAGTTTGGACAAACGCACAGTTGTCACATATGGGTTGCACGGACAGAAGTGTAGTCACACAGGCGGTTTATAATCGGCCGGCAGCGTTGGGACACGCATCCCTACTGCTCTGGCTATAAAAGTTAAATGTGCATATCAACGTTATTAAAACGCAACTGCATAGAATCGCCCGTGTTTTCATTAAATGAAACATAGGACAATTATGTAAGGGTATCTTACACGAGGTTTTCCGTGCAGTTTGGACAAACGCACAGTTGTCACATATGGGTTGCACGGACAGAAGTGTAGTCACACAGGCGGCTTATAATCGGACGGCAGCGTTGGGACACGCATCCCTATTGCTCTGGCTATAAACGTTAAATGTGCATATCAACGTTATTCAAACGCAACTGCATAGAATCGCCCGTGTTTTCATTAAATGAAACATAGGACAATTATGTAAGGGTATCTTACACGAGGTTTTCCGTGCAGTTTGGACAAACGCACAGTTGTCACATATGGGTTGCACGGACAGAAGTGTAGTCACACAGGCGGCTTATAATCGGACGGCAGCGTTGGGACACGCATCCCTATTGCTCTGGCTATAAACGTTAAATGTGCATATCAACGTTATTAAAACGCAACTGCATAGAATCGCCCGTGTTTTCATTAAATGAAACATAGGACAATTATGTAAGGGTATCTTACACGAGGTTTTCCGTGCAGTTTGGACAAACGCACAGTTGTCACATATGGGTTGCACGGACAGAAGTGTAGTCACACAGGCGGTTTATAATCGGACGGCAGCGTTGAGACACGCATCCCTACTGCTCTGGCTATAAACGTTAAATGTGCATATCAACGTTATTAAAACGCAACTGCATAGAATCGCCCGTGTTTTCATTAAATGAAACATAGGACAATTATGTAAGGGTATCTTACACGAGGTTTTCCGTGGAGTTTGGACAAACGCACAGTTGTCACATATGGGTTGCACGGACAGAAGTGTAGTCACACAGGCGGCTTATAATCGGACGGCAGCGTTGGGACACGCATCCCTATTGCTCTGGCTATAAACGTTAAATGTGCATATCAACGTTATTACAACGCAACTGCATAGAATCGCCCGTGTTTTCATTAAATGAAACATAGGACAATTATGTAAGGGTATCTTACACGAGGTTTTCCGTGCAGTTTGGACAAACGCACAGTTGTCACATATGGGTTGCACGGACAGAAGTGTAGTCACACAGGCGGTTTATAATCGGACGGCAGCGTTGGGACACGCATCCCTACTGCTCTGGCTATAAACGTTAAATGTGCATATCAACGTTATTAAAACGCAACTGCATAGAATCGCCCGTGTTTTCATTAAATGAAACATAGGACAATTATGTAAGGGTATCTTACACGAGGTTTTCCGTGGAGTTTGGACAAACGCACAGTTGTCACATATGGGTTGCACGGACGGAAGTGTAGTCACACAGGCGGCTTATAATCGGACGGCAGCGTTGGGACACGCATCCCTATTGCTCTGGCTATAAACGTTAAATGTGCATATCAACGTTATTAAAACGAAACTGCATATAATCGCCCGTGTTTTCATTAAATGAAACATAGGACAATTATGTAAGGGTATCTTACACGAGGTTTTCCGTGGAGTTTGGACAAACGCACAGTTGTCACATATGGGTTGCACGGACAGAAGTGTAGTCACACAGGCGGCTTATAATCGGACGGCAGCGTTGGGACACGCATCCCTACTGCTCTGGCTATAAACGTTAAATGTGCATATCAACGTTATTAAAACGCAACTGCATAGAATCGCCCGTGTTTTCATTAAATGAAACATAGGACAATTATGTAAGGGTATCTTACACGAGGTTTTCCGTGCAATTTGGACAAACGCACAGTTGTCACATATGGGTTGCACGGACAGAAGTGTAGTCACACAGGCGGCTTATAATCGGACGGCAGCGTTGGGACATGCATCCCTATTGCTCTGGCTATAAACGTTAAATGTGTATATCAACGTTATTAAAACGCAACTGCATAGAATCGCCCGTGTTTTCATTAAATGAAACATAGGACAATTATGTAAGTTTATCTTACACGAGGTTTTCCGTGGAGTTTGGACAAACGCACAGTTGTCACATATGGGTTGCACGGACAGAAGTGTAGTCACACAGGCGGCTTATAATCGGACGGCAGCGTTGGGACACGCATCCCTATTGCTCTGGCTATAAACGTTAAATGTGCATATCAACGTTATTAAAACGCAACTGTATAGAATCGCCCGTGTTTTCATTAAATGAAACATAGGACAATTATGTAAGGGTATCTTACACGAGGTTTTCCGTGCAGTTTGGACAAACGCACAGTTGTCACATATGGGTTGCACGGACAGAAGTGTAGTCACACAGGCGGTTTATAATCGGACGGCAGCGTTGGGACACGCATCCCTACTGCTCTGGCTATAAACGTTAAATGTGCATATCAACGTTATTAAAACGCAACTGCATAGAATCGCCCGTGTTTTCATTAAATGAAACATAGGACAATTATGTAAGGGTATCTTACACGAGGTTTTCCGTGCAGTTTGGACAAACGCACAGTTGTCACTTATGGGTTGCACGGACAGAAGTGTAGTCACACAGGCGGTTTATAATCGGACGGCAGCGTTGGGACACGCATCCCTACTGCTCTGGCTATAAACGTTAAATGTGCATATCAACGTTATTAAAACGCAACTGCATAGAATCGCCCGTGTTTTCATTAAATGAAACATAGGACAATTATGTAAGGGTATCTTACACGAGGTTTTCCGTGGAGTTTGGACAAACGCACAGTTGTCACATATGGGTTGCACGGACAGAAGTGTAGTCACACAGGCGGTTTATAATCGGACGGCAGCGTTGGGACACGCATCCCTATTGCTCTGGCTATAAAAGTTAAATGTGCATATCAACGTTATTAAAACGCAACTGCATAGAATCGCCCGTGTTTTCATTAAATGAAACATAGGACAATTATGTAAAGGTATCTTACACGAGGTTTTCCGTGCAGTTTGGACAAACGCACAGTTGTCACATATGGGTTGCACGGACAGAAGTGTAGTCACACAGGCGGTTTATAATCGGACGGCAGCGTTGGGACACGCATCCCTATTGCTCTGGCTATAAACGTTAAATGTGCATATCAACGTTATTAAAACGCAACTGCATAGAATCGCCCGTGTTTTCATTAAATGAAACATAGGACAATTATGTAAGGGTATCTTACACGAGGTTTTCCGTGCAGTTTGGACAAACGCACAGTTGTCACATATGGGTTGCACGGACAGAAGTGTAGTCACACAGGCGGTTTATAATCGGACGGCAGCGTTGGGACACGCATCCCTACTGCTCTGGCTGTAAACGTTAAATGTGCATATCAACGTTATTAAAACGCAACTGCATAGAATCGCCCGTGTTTTCATTAAATGAAACATAGGGCAATTATGTAAGGGTATCTTACACGAGGTTTTCCGTGGAGTTTGGACAAACGCACAGTTGTCACATATGGTTTGCACGGACAGAAGTGTAGTCACACAGGCGGCTTATAATCGGACGGCAGCGTTGGGACACGCATCCCTATTGCTCTGGCTATAAACGTTAAATGTGCATATCAACGTTATTAAAACGCAACTGCATAGAATCGCCCGTGTTTTCATTAAATGAAACATAGGACAATTATGTAAGGGTGTCTTACACGAGGTTTTCCGTGGAGTTTGGACAAACGCACAGTTGTCACATATGGGTTGCACGGACAGAAGTGTAGTCACACAGGCGGTTTATAATCGGACGGCAGCGTTGGGAAACGCATCCCTACTGCTCTGGCTATAAACGTTAAATGTGCATATCAACGTTATTAAAACGCAACTGCATAGAATCGCCCGTGTTTTCATTAAATGAAACATAGGACAATTATGTAAGGGTATCTTACACGAGGTTTTCCGTGGAGTTTGGACAAACGCACAGTTGTCACATATGGGTTGCACGGACAGAAGTGTAGTCACACAGGCGGTTTATAATCGGACGGCAGCGTTGGGACACGCATCCCTACTGCTCTGGCTATAAACGTTAAATGTGCATATCAACGTTATTAAAACGCAACTGCATAGAATCGCCCGTGTTTTCATTAAATGAAACATAGGACAATTATGTAAGGGTATCTTACACGAGGTTTTCCGTGGAGTTTGGACAAACGCACAGTTGTCACATATGGGTTGCACGGACAGAAGTGTAGTCACACAGGCGGTTTATAATCGGACGGCAGCGTTGGGACACGCATCCCTATTGCTCTGGCTATAAACGTTAAAAGTGCATATCAACGTTATTAAAACGCAACTGCATAGAATCGCCCGTGTTTTCATTAAATGAAACATAGGACAATTATGTAAGGGTATCTTACACGAGGTTTTCCGTGGAGTTTGGACAAACGCACAGTTGTCACATATGGGTTGCACGGACAGAAGTGTAGTCACACAGGCGGTTTATAATCGGACGGCAGCGTTGGGACACGCATCCCTACTGCTCTGGCTATAAACGTTAAATGTGCATATCAACGTTATTAAAACGCAACTGCATAGAATCGCCCGTGTTTTCATTAAATGAAACATAGGACAATTATATAAGGGTATCTTACACGAGGTTTTCCGTGGAGTTTGGACAAACGCACAGTTGTCACATATGGGTTGCACGGACAGAAGTGTAGTCACACAGGCGGTTTATAATCGAACGGCAGCGTTGGGACACGCATCCCTACTGCTCTGGCTATAAACGTTAAATGTGCATATCAACGTTATTAAAACGCAACTGCATAGAATCGCCCGTGTTTTCATTAAATGAAACATAGGACAATTATGTAAGGGTATCTTACACGAGGTTTTCCGTGGAGTTTGGACAAACGCACAGTTGTCACATATGGGTTGCACGGACAGAAGTGTAGTCACACAGGCGGCTTATAATCGGACGGCAGCGTTGGGACACGCATCCCTATTGCTCTGGCTATAAACGTTAAATGTGCATATCAACGTTATTAAAACGCAACTGCATAGAATCGCCCGTGTTTTCATTAAATGAAACATAGGACAATTATGTAAGGGTATCTTACACGAGGTTTTCCGTGGAGTTTGGACAAACGCACAGTTGTCACATATGGGTTGCACGGACAGAAGTGTAGTCACACAGGCGGTTTATAATCGGACGGCAGCGTTGGGACACGCATCCCTACTGCTCTGGCTATAAACGTTAAATGTGCATATCAACGTTATTAAAACGCAACTGCATAGAATCGCCCGTGTTTTCATTAAATGAAACATAGGACAATTATGTAAGGGTATCTTACACGAGGTTTTCCGTGGAGTTTGGACAAACGCACAGTTGTCACATATGGTTTGCACGGACAGAAGTGTAGTCACACAGGCGGTTTATAATCGGACGGCAGCGTTGGGACACGCATCCCTATTGCTCTGGCTATAAACGTTAAATGTGCATATCAACGTTATTAAAACGCAACTGCATAGAATCGCCCGTGTTTTCATTAAATGAAACATAGGACAATTATGTAAGGGTATCTTACACGACGTTTTCCGTGGAGTTTGGACAAACGCACAGTTGTCACATATGGGTTGCACGGACAGAAGTGTAGTCACACAGGCGGTTTATAATCGGACGGCAGCGTTGGGACACGCATCCCTACTGCTCTGGCTATAAACGTTAAATGTGCATATCAACGTTATTAAAACGCAACTGCATAGAATCGCCCGTGTTTTCATTAAATGAAACATAGGACAATTATGTAAGGTTATCTTACACGAGGTTTTCCGTGGAGTTTGGACAAACGCACAGTTGTCACATATGGGTTGCACGGACAGAAGTGTAGTCACACAGGCGGTTTATAATCGGACGGCAGCGTTGGGACACGCATCCCTACTGCTCTGGCTATAAACGTTAAATGTGCATATCAACGTTATTAAAACGCAACTGCATAGAATCGCCCGTGTTTTCATTAAATTAAACATAGGACAATTATGTAAGGGTATCTTACACGAGGTTTCCGTGGAGTTTGGACAAACGCACAGTTGTCACATATGGGTTGCACGGACAGAAGTGTAGTCACACAGGCGGTTTATAATCGGACGGCAGCGTTGGGACACGCATCCCTATTGCTCTGGCTATAAACGTTAAATGTGCATATCAACGTTATTTAAACGCAACTGCATAGAATCGCCCGTGTTTTCATTAAATGAAACATAGGACAATTATGTAAGGGTATCTTACACGAGGTTTTCCGTGCAGTTTGGACAAACGCACAGTTGTCACATATGGGTTGCACGGACAGAAGTGTAGTCACACAGGCGGTTTATAATCGGACGGCAGCGTTGGGACACGCATTCCTACTGCTCTGGCTATAAACGTTAAATGTGCATATCAACGTTATTAAAACGCAACTGCATAGAATCGCCCGTGTTTTCATTAAATGAAACATAGGACAATTATGTAAGGGTATCTTACACGAGGTTTTCCGTGGAGTTTGGACAAACGCACAGTTGTCACATATGGGTTGCACGGACAGAAGTGTAGTCACACAGGCGGTTTATAATCGGACGGCAGCGTTGGGACACGCATCCCTACTGCTCTGGCTATAAACGTTAAATGTGCATATCAACGTTATTAAAACGCAACTGCATAGAATCGCCCGTGTTTTCATTAAATGAAACATAGGTCAAATTATGTAAGGGTATCTTACACGAGGTTTTCCGTGGAGTTTGGACAAACGCACAGTTGTCACATATGGGTTGCACGGACAGAAGTGTAGTCACACAGGCGGCTTATAATCGGACGGCAGCGTTGGGACACGCATCCCTATTGCTCTGGCTATAAACGTTAAATGTGCATATCAACGTTATTAAAACGCAACTGCATAGAATCGCCCGTGTTTTCATTAAATGAAACATAGGACAATTATGTAAGGGTATCTTACACGAGGTTTTCCGTGGAATTTGGACAAACGCACAGTTGTCACATATGGGTTGCACGGACAGAAGTGTAGTCACACAGGCGGTTTATAATCGGACGGCAGCGTTGGGACACGCATCCCTACTGCTCTGGCTATAAACGTTAAATGTGCATATCAACGTTATTAAAACGCAACTGCATAGAATCGCCCGTGTTTTCATTAAATGAAACATAGGACAATTATGTAAGGGTATCTTACACGAGGTTTTCCGTGCAGTTTGGACAAACGCACAGTTGTCACATATGGGTTGCACGGACAGAAGTGTAGTCACACAGGCGGTTTATAATCGGACGGCAGCGTTGGGACACGCATCCCTATTGCTCTGGCTATAAACGTTAAATGTGCATATCAACGTTATTTAAACGCAACTGCATAGAATCGCCCGTGTTTTCATTAAATGAAACATAGGACAATTATGTAAGGGTATCTTACACGAGGTTTTCCGTGCAGTTTGGACAAACGCACAGTTGTCACATATGGGTTGCACGGACAGAAGTGTAGTCACACAGGCGGTTTATAATCGGACGGCAGCGTTGGGACACGCATCCCTATTGCTCTGGCTATAAACGTTAAATGTGCATATCAACGTTATTAAAACGCAACTGGATAGAATCGCCCGTGTTTTCATTAAATGAAACATAGGACAATTATGTAAGGGTATCTTACACGAGGTTTTCCGTGCAGTTTGGACAAACGCACAGTTGTCACATATGGGTTGCACGGACAGAAGTGTAGTCACACAGGCGGCATATAATAGGACGGCAGCGTTTGGACACGCATCCCTACTGCTCTGGCTATAAACGTTAAATGTGCATATCAACGTTATTAAAACGCAACTGCATAGAATCGCCCGTGTTTTCATTAAATGAAACATAGGACAATTATGTAAGGGTATCTTACACGAGGTTTTCCGTGCAGTTTGGACAAACGCACACTTGTCACATATGGGTTGCACGGACAGAAGTGTAGTCACACAGGCGGTTTATAATCGGACGGCAGCGTTGGGACACGCATCCCTACTGCTCTGGCTATAAACGTTAAATGTGCATATCAACGTTATTAAAACGCAACTGCATAGAATCGCCCGTGTTTTCATTAAATGAAACATAGGACAATTATGTAAGGGTATCTTACACGAGGTTTTCCGTGGAGTTTGGACAAACGCACAGTTGTCACATATGGGTTGCACGGACAGAAGTGTAGTCACACAGGCGGTTTATAATCGGACGGCAGCGTTGGGACACGCATCCCTATTGCTCTGGCTATAAACGTTAAATGTGCATATCAACGTTATTAAAACGCAACTGCATAGAATCGCCCGTGTTTTCATTAAATGAAACATAGGACAATTATGTAAGGGTATCTTACACGAGGTTTTCCGTGGAGTTTGGACAAACGCACAGTTGTCACATATGGGTTGCACGGACAGAAGTGTAGTCACACAGGCGGTTTATAATCGGACGGCAGCGTTGGGACACGCATCCCTACTGCTCTGGCTATAAACGTTAAATGTGCATATCAACGTTATTAAAACGCAACTGCATAGAATCGCCCGTGTTTTCATTAAATGAAACATAGGACAATTATGTAAGGGTATCTTACACGAGGTTTTCCGTGGAGTTTGGACAAACGCACAGTTGTCACATATGGGTTGCACGGACAGAAGTGTAGTCACACAGGCGGTTTATAATCGGACGGCAGCGTTGGGACACGCATCCCTACTGCTCTGGCTATAAACGTTAAATGTGCATATCAACGTTATTAAAACGCAACTGCATAGAATCGCCCGTGTTTTCATTAAATGAAACATAGGACAATTATGTAATGGTATCATACACGAGGGTTTCCGTGGAGTTTGGACAAACGCACAGTTGTCACATATGGGTTGCACGGACAGAAGTGTAGTCACACAGGCGGCTTATAATCGGACGGCAGCGTTGGGACACGCATCCCTATTGCTCTGGCTATAAACGTTAAATGTGCATATCAACGTTATTAAAACGCAACTGCATAGAATCGCCCGTGTTTTCATTAAATGAAACATAGGACAATTATGTAAGGGTATCTTACACGAGGTTTTCCGTGGAGTTTGGACAAACGCACAGTTGTCACATATGGGTTGCACGGACAGAAGTGTAGTCACACAGGCGGTTTATAATCGGACGGCAGCGTTGGGACACGCATCCCTACTGCTCTGGCTATAAACGTTAAATGTGCATATCAACGTTATTAAAACGCAACTGCATAGAATCGCCCGTGTTTACATTAAATGAAACATAGGACAATTATGTAAGGGTATCTTACACGAGGTTTTCCGTGGAGTTTGGACAAACGCACAGTTGTCACATATGGGTTGCACGGACAGAAGTGTAGTCACACAGGCGGTTTATAATCGGACGGCAGCGTTGGGACACGCATCCCTATTGCTCTGGCTATAAACGTTAAATGTGCATATCAACGTTATTAAAACGCAACTGCATAGAATCGCCCGTGTTTTCATTAAATGAAACATAGGACAATTATGTAAGGGTATCTTACACGAGGTTTTCCGTGCAGTTTGGACAAACGCACAGTTGTCACATATGGGTTGCACGGACAGAAGTGTAGTAACACAGGCGGTTTATAATCGGACGGCAGCGTTGGGACACGCATCCCTATTGCTCTGGCTATAAACGTTAAATGTGCATATCAACGTTATTAAAACGCAACTGGATAGAATCGCCCGTGTTTTCATTAAATGAAACATAGGACAATTATGTAAGGGTATCTTACACGAGGTTTTCCGTGCAGTTTGGACAAACGCACAGTTGTCACATATGGGTTGCACGGACAGAAGAGTAGTCACACAGGCGGCTTATAATCGGACGGCAGCGTTGGGACACGCATCCCTACTGCTCTGGCTATAAACGTTAAATGTGCATATCAACGTTATTAAAACGCAACTGCATAGAATCGCCCGTATTTTCATTAAATGAAACATAGGACAATTATGTAAGGGTATCTTACACGAGGTTTTCCGTGGAGTTTGGACAAACGCACAGTTGTCACATATGGGTTGCACGGACAGAAGTGTAGTCACACAGGCGGTTTATAATCGGACGGCAGCGTTGGGACACGCATCCCTACTGCTCTGGCTATAAACGTTAAATGTGCATATCAACGTTATTAAAACGCAACTGCATAGAATCGCCCGTGTTTTCATTAAATGAAACATAGGACAATTATGTAAGGGTATCTTACACGAGGTTTTCCGTGGAGTTTGGACAATCGCACAGTTGTCACATATGGGTTGCACGGACAGAAGTGTAGTCACACAGGCGGCTTATAATCGGACGGCAGCGTTGGGACACGCATCCCTATTGCTCTGGCTATAAACGTTAAATGTGCATATCAACGTTATTAAAACGCAACTGCATAGAATCGCCCGTGTTTTCATTAAATGAAACATAGGACAATTATGTAAGGGTATCTTACACGAGGTTTTCCGTGGAGTTTGGACAAACGCACAGTTGTCACATATGGGTTGCACGGACAGAAGTGTAGTCACACAGGCGGTTTATAATCGGACGGCAGCGTTGGGACACGCATCCCTACTGCTCTGGCTATAAACGTTAAATGTGCATATCAACGTTATTAAAACGCAACTGCATAGAATCGCCCGTGTTTTCATTAAATGAAACATAGGACAATTATGTAAGGGTATCTTACACGAGGTTTTCCGTGGAGTTTGGACAAACGCACAGTTGTCACATATGGATTGCACGGACAGAAGTGTAGTCACACAGGCGGTTTATAATCGGACGGCAGCGTTGGGACACGCATCCCTATTGCTCTGGCTATAAACGTTAAATGTGCATATCAACGTTATTAAAACGCAACTGCATAGAATCGCCCGTGTTTTCATTAAATGAAACATAGGACAATTATGTAAGGGTATCTTACACGACGTTTTCCGTGGAGTTTGGACAAACGCACAGTTGTCACATATGGGTTGCACGGACAGAAGTGTAGTCACACAGGCGGTTTATAATCGGACGGCAGCGTTGGGACACGCATCCCTATTGCTCTGGCTATAAACGTTAAATGTGCATATCAACGTTATTAAAACGCAACTGCATAGAATCGCCCGTGTTTTCATTAAATGAAACATAGGACAATTATGTAAGGGTATCTTACACGAGGTTTTCCGTGCAGTTTGGACAAACGCACAGTTGTCACATATGGGTTGCACGGACAGAAGTGTAGTCACACAGGCGGTTTATAATCGGACGGCAGCGTTGGGACACGCATCCCTATTGCTCGGGCTATAAACGTTAAATGTACATATCAACGTTATTAAAACGCAACTGCATAGAATCGCCCGTGTTTTCATTAAATGAAACATAGGACAATTATGTAAGGGTATCTTACACGAGGTTTTCCGTGGAGTTTGGACAAACGCACAGTTGTCACATATGGGTTGCACGGACAGAAGTGTAGTCACACAGGCGGTTTATAATCGGACGGCAGCGTTGGGACACGCATCCCTACTGCTCTGGCTATAAACGTTAAATGTGCATATCAACGTTATTAAAACGCAACTGCATAGAATCGCCCGTGTTTTCATTAAATGAAACATAGGACAATTATGTAAGGGTATCTTACACGAGGTTTTCCGTGGAGTTTGGACAAACGCACAGTTGTCACATATGGGTTGCACGGACAGAAGTGTAGTCACACAGGCGGTTTATAATCGGACGGCAGCGTTGGGACACGCATCCCTACTGCTCTGGCTATAAACGTTAAATGTGCATATCAACGTTATTAAAACGCAACTGCATAGAATCGCCCGTGTTTTCATTAAATGAAACATAGGACAATTATGTAAGGGTATCTTACACGAGGTTTTCCGTGGAGTTTGGACAAACGCACAGTTGTCACATATGGGTTGCACGGACAGAAGTGTAGTCACACAGGCGGTTTATAATCGGACGGCAGCGTTGGGACACGCATCCCTATTGCTCTGGCTATAAACGTTAAATGTGCATATCAACGTTATTAAAACGCAACTGGATAGAATCGCCCGTGTTTTCATTAAATGAAACATAGGACAATTATGTAAGGGTATCTTACACGATGTTTTCCGTGCAGTTTGGACAAACGCACTGTTGTCACATATGGGTTGCACGGACAGAAGTGTAGTCACACAGGCGGTTTATAATCGGACGGCAGCGTTGGGACACGCATCCCTATTGCTCTGGCTATAAACGTTAAATGTGCATATCAACGTTATTAAAACGCAACTGGATAGAATCGCCCGTGTTTTCATTAAATGAAACATAGGACAATTATGTAAGGGTATCTTACACGAGGTTTTCCGTGCAGTTTGGACAAACGCACAGTTGTCACATATGGGTTGCACGGACAGAAGTGTAGTCACACAGGCGGCATATAATCGGACGGCAGCGTTGGGACACGCATCCCTACTGCTCTGGCTATAAACGTTAAATGTGCATATCAACGTTATTAAAACGCAACTGCATAGAATCGCCCGTGTTTTCATTAAATGAAACATAGGACAATTATGTAAGGGAGTAGAGGGAAAGTGAGTGTTCGAAAACACTTCCGGGTTCCGAACGAAAACACTACCGGGTTCCAGTTCATGACGTCATAGAGGCACTGGCAGCTGGTGTCCGAGCTGTCCATGTGACGTCACTGTTTTGTGTGTGTGTATGTATGTGTGTGTATGTGTGACTGAAACACTTCCGTGTTCCAGTTCATGACATCACACAGAGGCCCAAGTCGCTGGCGTCCGTATGGCTAAAACCTGTTTCAAGACGTCACGGAGGCCGTGGTTTCTGCATGTCCAAAATTTGGTAGCCGAAAACAATGTGTAGCGGAGGGGGGTACCCGGAATTCGGCGGTTGCCCGGACGCGCAGAGGCTATGTCATCGGGTACCGTTACTCGAAATTTTGGGGGTATCGGGTACCGTTACCCGAAATGTTTAAATCAACGGATGGGGGTACCCGAAATTTGCATGACAGAGGCCCTGGCAGCTGGTGTCCGAATGTTAAAACACTTCCGCGTTCTGGTTTATTTTGATGTAACAAAATAATCGTTCTCTCTCGAAATTTTTTTAATGTCAGAATTTTGGTACCCTAAATGATTAAAACAACGGATGGGGGTACCCGAAATTTGTGGGTACGCCCACATGACGACGACGTAGAGGGCGTGATGTCTGAAATGTTTAAATCAACGGATGGGGGTACCCGAAATTTTCGGTGTCTGAAATTTAGTACCCGAAATGTTTAAATCAACGGATGGGGTTACCCGAAATTTTTGGTGTCCGAATTTTGACACCCGAAATGTTTAAATCAACGGATGGGGGGTACACCCTAAAACAAGTCCTGTATGTCTAAACTCTGGACGGGGAGGAGAAACCGTTACGCGAAATTGATCGGTTAAAATTTGGGACAATAGGTACCTGACGGGTTCCGAAATTTGGTGATTAATGACATCCCGACGCGGTTCCTCCGGTACTCAAAACCGGATATTGTATTATTATAATGTTTATATTGTGTTAATATAAAACAGATGCATCGATTTGAATACTGTTTAGAAAACATATATTCTTATCATGCGTTACTAAAATTGTTAACTGAATAAATATATTTACTCCTGTGACGATTCTCCTGTAAACCAGTTAAACAGCATCTAAGCTGGTACAAGCGGTGTGTGTGTGAAACACTACCACGTTCCGTTAATGTATTCAAAGAGGAACTGATAGCTGGCGTCCGTGTTTTATAAAGCTCTGTGTGTGTGTGTGTGTGTGTGTGTGTGTGTGTGTGTGTGTGTGTGTGAGGTTGAGCCGGCACAGGCAAGCTGTTGTAACTTGCAGCGCTCTTTCTCTACTATAAAAACCGGTTTCTTTGCTGTTACATTCCATGTGAGAGACGTACATCTCTACTGCTTTTGCGATTATTCAAGTATGATAGGAATAATTGTTTTGTATAAGGGGTATAATAATAAAAATAACATAGGTTATGGTTTATATGTATATATAATTTTTAATAATATCAAAAGCTTTTACAATCAAATCATAAGCTATAAGTTTTTTCTCTCTCTACACACACATGTTCTATATTCACAAGACAATTATAATTGAGCAAAACATACGCCCTCTCTCTATATACATAACTAAACAAAATAGACACTTTATCTATATATATATATATACATATATATATATTTACATAATTATACAAAATAATCTTTTTTCTCTCTCGCTTTCTCTCTCTTTTGCAGCCTTGAAGGTTCTCTCTCTCTCTCTCTCTCTCTCTCTCTCTATATATATATATATATATATATGTATATATACACACATACACACACACACATATAATTAACAAAATAATAATTACATTTACTACAACCAAAACAAGCCTTATATGTCTAACAATAATAATAATAATTAATAACATACAATATTACAATGTTGATGTGTAATATATTAATAATAACATACTGAATGTAGACACACATCAAATGATAATTAATATGGTGTTAACTACATGTGTAAAATGGTACACCAAAACCTTGAATTCAACTCTTTTTAGTATTTTAGATAATAACAGTGGTAACAACGCTTATAAAGCGCACATCCAGTGGAATTATGCCTTAACCAATTACATTTTTTCGTCAAAATAATTTTTTAAAACAATTGTTCTTCAGAGTGTAAATTCTCTCCACTCACAAGCACTCAGAATGTTACAGTGGTCACCATATGGTGGTGAACGACATACATCTCCCTCGCATTCGCACAAACACATAACATCGAAACAAGGTTTCTGTAACTATGAGAGAAATCTTTTAAAAAATTTAATTACACATAAAAATTTAATTAACACTTTAATGATTGTTTATCTCAACTTTTTATGTTATAAACCACATACGTTTTTTAATAATTAAAAACAGAATATAATTTCCTACAATTAATAATACTTGATCAAATACAAAAGAATGTAGACACATCAAATGATAGTTAGTGTGGTATTAAAAAAACATGTATTCTGAATTAAAGTCATTTTGATATCTTAGATAACAACAGACGCGACAACGGTTACGAAGCGGACATCCGCTAGAGTCATGCCTTGACCACTCATATTTTTTTACTAGCGAGGTATACGCTGTGCCAGTAAAATTATACATCATATAGTATATCTGATTAACCAGCTTTGTTTTAGCAATTAGCAAATCTTTTATTTGAAGATATTCAATATTATGGTTGTTACAATAACTAATTGATGTTTTGAAGAGTTTGAAAAACTCATTACGAATAAATACTTTCATTTTGTAAATATTCTTTTCGTTTCGTATTGATATCCATCTACTCAGTGTCTTACGATTATTTCTAAAATTATAATCGAATTTAATCATGTTGCATTGACAATATAATCTATTATTACCATTTATTTCTCTGTTTAAAAGTTTTTCTACAATATTAGATCCAAGCAACACCTTGTTCTTTCTCTGAAAATGAATAGTTAACATTAAAAAACGACAAAAAAAATAGAGAAGTCTACTTCATCATTTAAAAACATTTTACTATTAATGTTATTATTACTATTATTATTATAATAAATCAATCCTGTTCTCGTTTATTTGGTCTGGAAAAAAAGAGAAAAAATTAATACATAACCACTTCTGTATAAGTAATTATTAGTGGTACTGAAATATCATACTCACATAATCAATATCCAACTGCACGCTCACTTTCTCGTTCGCCAGCGTAGTGTGTGAGGTTACGCATAGTGATAGGACACAAGGCTTCACAGCTTTCAATTGCTCCTCTGTAAATACGTCACACCATCTTTTAGGTAGGTATACATAGAAAAGTTTATCCTCCGGCTGAGGACAGGCTCCGGTATCTTCCAAATCTACCACAACTGACTCCCCGAATTTCGTTTTCACAAATTTCATGTGAATTATATGATACTTTACTCCTAAAGAAAGACTTGACAAGTCTCTTTTTGGTAAAAAATTTTCAACTGTCTTCGCGTTCGCAACGATTCCTTCCATGGCGAGTACTGATGACTGCACAGGGAAACACTGGCGTATTTATTCTGTTTCCCCCGACCACGTTCCTTCCTTCTAAAGCGTCATCTCCTTCGGTCACGACACCCTACCCCGCACCTCCACCGCAACGGTAACGGCTATAATTTTGCTTCCTACCCCACCCCGCGTCGTCACGGGCCACCATCTGCTTTCGGTCACGACCGGACGATGACATTATACCCCGCAACCCCACACCGCACCCAGAGCCTCGCCACCACCCCGCACCTCGCCTACATATTTTGTTCAATTACTTTGTCTGTCGCTCCGCAACGACCGGGTTTACCCCCCCCACCCCCACCCCGCACCACACTCGAGTCCGTCGGTCACGGTCACCCCGCACCCCACCCTGCGTCGTCTCGGGCCACCATCTGCTTTCGGTCACGACCGGTCGTACAACCCAGCCCCCCGTACCCCGCACCCTACATCCCGCGCGAGGCGACTCAACGAGCGCGCTTCGGCCAAGGTCGCCGGCATCCTGTACTCCGCACCTCGCCTACCTCTCGGTCACGGACACCGGCTGCAACCTATCTCCCTACCCCGCACCACCATCCCACACCTTTACCCCGCACCCCGCACCGCATCGGTCACGGACGTCGGCTTCCTACACCGCACTCCCCACCCCACCCCACCCACCGCAACGCGCGTCGTCGGTCACGACCGGACGACTACCTACCCCGCACCGCTGCTCCTCGCGAGGCCGATCGGTCAAGGGCGCGCGGCGACAGAGTCACCGGTTACCGGACTGTCTATATAGGGAACCGACGACGCGAAGCCGGCCTCACTCCTTTCACAATGACCGACAGCAGCAGCAGCAGCAGCGAACACCGTGCTATCAATGGTAATGTAATTACTATAAAATTTATGATACTTGACAATACACTAAACACACAAACAGTATTATTAGATTACAAACACACGGTTGTTGATAAGATGTGTAGCGAAGCCGTAGCATTAAATAATTATATAAAATGGTATTTAGCAGTTCGTGTATCTTTTAAAAAATTAATAAACACCGAAAATATTTATTGTAATGCGGTATTCAGATCGCGTACAGAACTTAAGTCACAGTATGACGATATCGATGAACAGTATTCGATAGCTAGCGAGAAAATAATGGAATCCGTTGACAAATTCACGCGTGACGGAAGCGGGTGGGTCGAAAACGGTGTCGAGTCGGTGGAATTAAATATTACAAAATACAACCCTCTTGTGGGGTCGAGCTTTCTTCCTACACCATCGAAATTATCAAACAGTAAGAAAGGAATTATCAATATAAAAAATGTAGACGATGAAAAGTGTTTCTTGTGGTCTGTGCTCGCTGGTATACACCCGATCGCGTGTAATCCGTATCGCGTTAGCCATTACCTTCCGTACGAAGAAGAAATAAACATGAAGGACATTCCTTATCCCGTCGCACTCAATAAGATAAAACGGTTCGAAAAATTAAACGAAAACATATCCGTTAACGTTTTTGGCTATGAAGGCGAGGTATATCCTTTACGTATCACTGAACATCGCGGTAGAAAGTACCACGTAAACCTACTGCTACTGTCCGACGCGAACACTACTCACTACTGCCTCATACGGAACCTTTCGCGTATGCTTTCGTCGTTGACAAAACGAAAGGGCACTTCGTTTTATTGCAACTACTGTCTACACAGATTTGCGGACAATAAAGATACTAACGCGGCGCGAAAACGAGTTGAAGAACACGAACGCAACTGTTCTCAGCACGGAGTACAGAAAGTAAAACTTCCTGACGAGGACGAAAAGTGGATGTATTTTAAAAACTTTTCACTTTGTCACCGCGTACCTTATACGGTATACGCTGACTTCGAATCGTTTATTGTTCCGACCACCGGTAAAAACGTGGCACATCATATACCAGCCAGTTTCTGCTATGTGATAGTTGACTGGATGGGAAACGCCGTCAAGGAACCTGTAATATACCGCGGTAAAGACGTGGTGGACACGTTCCTTCGTGTGCTTTTAGCCGACGTTCAACGACTCGATAGAAAGTTTAATAAACCGATCCAAATGACAGCGGCCGATGAACGGTCATTCCGAAACGCCACTCACTGTCATCTGTGCAAGCAGCCGTTAACGGACGACACGGTTCGAAATCATTGCCACATAACGGGTAACTATTTAGGCGCTGCTCACAATGCGTGTAATATAAATTACAAAATACCAACACACGTTCCGGTTTTTTTCCATAATTTAAGTGGCTATGACTCGCATCATTTGATGCAAGGTTTCGGAAAGTACAAGGAAGATGAAATAACGTGTATCGCTACTACAAGCGAACGTTACATCTCCGTTACACTCGCTCAGCTCCGGTTTCTCGATTCTCTGCGGTTCATGAACGCGTCACTTGAAAAACTCGTCTCCAACTTATCCGCGGATAAATTTAAAATCCTTAATCAATTTTACACGCGTAATGTTGATTTACTGTTACGTAAAGGTGTGTACCCTTACGAATACGTTACGGACGATTCAAAATTTGACGAGAGGCAGTTACCGGACCGCGTACATTTTTACAAGGGGTTGACAGAGTCGGATATAGACGAAGAAGATTACGCGCACGCTCGAACGGTTTGGTCGGCTTTCGACATGCAAACGTTCGGTGATTATCATGACCTTTATTTAAAAACGGATGTACTACTGCTTGCTGATGTATTTGAAAACTTTCGAAACATGAGCCTGCAGTACTACGAACTCGATCCGTGTAACGTTTTTACCACCGCCGGTTTAGCGTGGAACGCGATGCTGAAAATGACAGGAGTCAGGTTAGAGTTACTCCGCGATATAGACGTACACCTGTACATCGAAAGAGGTATCCGTGGCGGCTTAGCAGCAATTTCTAATAGGTACGCCAAAGCCAACAACCCGTACATTCCCGATTATGACGCAAGCAAGCCGCACAACTATTTACTTTACCTCGATTGTACCAACCTGTACGGAACGGCTATGACACAGCCTTTACCACTGTCCGGTTTTCGATGGTTGGAACGTACAGTGATCGATACGTTGAACGTGCACGCGTTACGCGACGATGGTGACACCGGTTATATCCTGGAAGTCGATCTGGGGTATCCACATTACCTACACGACTTACACAGTGACTACCCTTTAGCACCTGAAAAGCGTACTATTACGGACAGTATGCTTTCACCGTACTGCTATCGCATGAAGCTGTTAAAAGACTTTGTGTGTAGTAACGGTAAGGTAGAGAAACTGATAACGTCCCTCGAGGACAAGACAAAATACATTGTTCATTACAGAACATTGAAACTCTACCTCGAACTAGGAATGGAGTTGAAAGCGATTCACCGTGTGTTAGCATTCACACAGTGCGTATGGTTGAAACCTTTCATCGATTTTAATACGGAGCGACGAAAGGAAGCCAGAAACACCTTTGAAAAAGACTTTTTTAAGTTAATGAATAACGCACCGTACGGAAAATCGTTGGAAAACGTACGGAAGCGAATCGATTTCAAGTTAGTTCCAAACGAGAAGAAACTTCACAAACTAACCGCTAACCCCAGGCTACAACATTTTTTCATCTATAACGAGGACCTGGTAGGTCTCACGATGAAAAAAACATTCATTACACTGAACCGACCTTTGTACGTTGGGTTCAGTGTATTGGATATTAGTAAGCTGATTATGTATCGGTTCCATTACGGATTCACGATGAATACGTACGGGTCACGTGCACGTCTATGTATGACGGACACTGACTCTCTGTTGTACGACATTCGCACCGACGATGTGTACAAAGACATGGAGGAGCATCTCGAACTCTTTGACACGTCGGAGTACCCTAAGGCACATCCGTGCTATAGTGAAACAAACAAGAAAAAGTTGGGTACTTTTAAAGACGAAACAAATGGAATACCGATACTTGAATTTGTCGGGTTGCGCGCAAAATGTTATTCATTCGTTACGGCAAACGATAAAGAGAAAAAGGTAGCGAAAGGTGTGCCACGTTCCGCGATAGCTACACAGTTGAAACATCAACTTTATAAACAATGTGTAAAGACCACTTCTCAAACTTATACTACGGCGCAGACTATCCAAAGCGAAAAACATAACATATACACAAGAAAGCTTACAAAATTATCGCTGTCACCATACGATGACAAACGATATGTCTTGGATGACGGTGAAACAACACTGGCGTACGGTCATTATAAACTCTGTCAACCCAGACGCGAGATAATTCAGCAAGCGGGAAAATCCGTTATAAATTATGCGTTCGATATACGTTGATATAAGACTCGCTTGCAGGAGCAACACACTGTCAGTAACGACGATGAAGTCGGTGAGGTTCAGTGAAAACGTAACGGTATATCTCGTACCAAAATTTTGCGATTCGCGTTTCGGGTGGCGATATGGAAAACGTACGCAAAACTATTGCAAAGGAATTGCACAGACCGGTGAGAAGGAACTTTCCCAGACGTGCGGTGGAGGTGAAGGGGTTACACGATCTCTACCAAGCGGATTTGGTGGAAATGATACCGCATGCCAAGTTGAACAAGGGGTACAAATATCTAATGACGGTAATAAACGCATTTAGCAAGTATGCATATGCGATTCCCTTAAAAACTAAATCGGGTGTTGAAGTAGCACATGCTCTCGAACCAATAATTGTAAAAAATAAAATGAAATACCTGCAAACGGATAAGGGGAAAGAGTACTTTAACACTACCGTACAAGCTTTACTAAAGAGATTCAACGTCAAACACTATTCAACGTATAGCGAGAAGAAAGCGTCCATCGTAGAGCGATTTAATCGTACGTTGAAAACGAACATGTACCGCGCGTTCAGCGAGCAAGGCCATTATCGGTGGTTGTCGCTTTTGCCTAAACTGGTGATGGAATACAACGACAGAGTGCATAGAACTATAGAGATGAAGCCGCGACAAGTCGACAAGAGCAACGAGCAAATTGTGTTGGAACGAATAAGAAAAAATATCGTACCGCGGAAAGTGAGCAAGAAACATAAGTTTAAAATAGGCGATCGAGTGCGTATCAGTAAATACAAAATCACATTCGCTAAAGGTTATACACCAAACTGGACGAACGAGATATATACAGTGCACAGAGTTCAGCCAACCGTACCGGTTACGTACTTGTTGAAAGATCACACGGGTGACGTTGTGGAAGGTGGGTTTTATGAACAAGAATTGAGTAAAACCAGCGTTGGTGATGTGTATCTCGTTGAAAAAATATTACAACGTAAAGGTGATCGCGTGCGAGTGCGCTGGCTCGGCTTTGACGGTAAACACGATTCGTGGATACATAAAAAAGATCTGATATAATAACATTACCACAGTATTTAACCGAACGTAAACGAGTTAAGATGAAGATTGAACAACAATCGTTAAAGTTAAATGTTAAGAACGTAGACTCTGCTAAGTACAACGGTGAAGTTGCATATAATAAACACAGTCCACTGTTTCCAAACACAGTTCGATGTATCGTGTGCGGCGGGTCATGTAGCGGGAAGTCAAACGTTGCCTTTAACATGTTATTCGATTCAAACGGACTGCGATTTCAGAACCTGTACGTGTTCTCCAAATCGTTATTTCAACCAAAATATCGTATGTTGGAAGACGTTTTTAATGCTCTCGCTGACGAAGGAATGATGTACTTCACATACAGTGAAAACGATGAAGTACCACCTCCGCACGAAATTGTATCTAATTCAATCATGTTGTTCGATGATGTGGTATGTGAACGGCAGAATAACATACGAAAATATTTCGCTATGGGACGGCATAGCGGTGTGGACACTTTGTACCTTTGTCAGACGTACAGTCTGGTGCCAAAGCAACTGGTGCGTGATAATGCCAATTTCTTGGTTTTTTTCAGACAAGATGATCTCAATTTACGTCACGTTTACAACGATCACGTTAACACAGATATGAAATACGAAGAGTTCAAAGCGATGTGCGCCGAAGCGTGGAAGGATCGTTACGGATTCATAGTCATCAACAAGGACTCACCGATAAACGCGGGTAGATACAGAGTGGGTTTCGATCGTTTTATACATAAATAGAATAGTTTGTGCGAGAAAGTCATCAGTGTCAAGATGGATGACAAGCAATTGACACATGAAATCGATGCAATTAGCGATAACATAAGACAAAAGTATCGCGCGTTGAAACATGACATCAGAGAGAGCGATGAAGCGTTAACGAGAAAGTACAAACCTCTTTCGGAACCGTTAACCCAGATTTCGGAAAAGTTGAATGTCTCCGGTGATAAAATTAAAAAAATAAATGTTGAAGATGAAGATACGAAGACAGCTGTCGAGATGACACCACCACCATCACAACCTCGATTCCTTAGAACGGAAGAGTTGGCACAAACTCCTGATGTCGAAACATCGAACGTGACTCTTGAAGAGTTTTTAGCAACACCCGAAGGTCGACACGAAGCACAAGAATACGTTGAACAGTCTGTCGAAGGTCCGCTCGCGAGGAAATACTTACTACTCGCTTTATCTGATGATCGAGAAAAAAAGATGGATCATACGTACGGTATCCGTAACGTTGCAGACAAATGGATGGTGGGAAATTCGGTGTTGGAGATCAATCAAGACGACAGCTTCTACATAGCTGGAAAACGATACAGGGGTACACCGGGTCTCTACGAACTTATGTTTATGAAAGAACCCAACAAGAGCGTCTATGATGAAAACGATTTAGCAGCGTACAAATCTATACTGTTGGACACTAACGCACATAAACATTATCATTTACCCGGTGCTAAAATAAATACAAACAAAGGTGTAAAGTACAGAGAGATAATCGCCCGATTGTTCCCACCGCGCAGCGGACGTGGTATCGATTACGTACACTGGAACGATCCCAACAAACTGGTTGAACGGTTGAGACAGCTGGTAAGTTCAAAACGCGCCGGTCACACCGGACACGACAACGAAATCATCTCCGTTTTGGAGGAATTACGTGAAGCCAACATTATCGTATAAATTTTATGAACGTCGGTGTAACAACTCATTGACGTCAACACTGTCAACATGTGCGGGTTAGATTTGACACCTGACTTTGAAGTCGAAAACGAAAGACTGAAAACCTTTACATCATGGCCTGTGCATTTCATCAGTCCAACCGCTATGGTTGCCGCAGGCTTTCATTACACAAATGAAATTGACAGGGTTCGATGTTCATTTTGCGGTATAGAAATCTTTCGTTGGAAAGAGGGTGACGATCCGATTGTGTTACACACGCGATGGTCACCACAGTGTCGTTACTTAAAACGGTTAGCACATCATTTGTAGCGTGCAGTCGTACAATGGTTGTGGACAAGTTCGGGAGACATCAAAGCGCCGTGAGCGTGCGACGAGAAACAAAAAGACAATTACGCGATACTGTAGGATTTAAGATTACGAATGATGGGCATATAGATGTTGAAAACAAAAAGATCCGCAATCTGAACGAACCGGATGCAGCAAAGGATGCTGTATCCCTGAGTTATATGCAAACACATTGTCTGCTACTCGATGATGAACGTAAAAGCGTGGACGTTAAAGGGTGTAGATTGAAAAATGTTGATACTCCTGTAGACGTTAAAGACGTAGTCAACAAATATTACGTTGATGACAACTGTATACAACACTCGAGTCAAGAGAGAGGTGAGGTCATCGATGCACGAGATCGATGGGTAATCAACGTTCGAAGTCCGGAACAAGCGACCGATGCGGTTAACAAAAACTACGTAGACTCGAACGTCATTAAAAAAGTATCGAACAGCTATTTGTTTGGGCAGAGCTGGTTGTCGGGAGTGAGTTCACCGATTTTTGGAGATGACGCGGTTAACGTAAAATACATGTTGCAGAACACCGTTAGCTTGGGCGAAGATGGTGTTTTCAAAGCAGCGGAAAAGAGAATAACAGACGTAGCGGATGGTTTTGCGGAGAGCGATGCTGTTAACTTACAACAATTAAATGACGTGAGACGATACGTAAAGAGCGAGATGTATAAAGTCGTTAAAACATTTCAGTATCAACTGGATTACTACTTATTGAAATTGTCTAAGCCACGTAGTTCAGAAGACGAGTGGACACTCGACACGAAGGAAATAAGAAGGTTAATAGATGAATACGATAAAAACATAGAAGAGAAAGACTGGAGATCGGTTTACGATGTACAACAACGTTAAGAGGAAAAAGGGGTGGGGCGTCGGAAACGTGCTTAAAAACGTTGTACCGTCCGTTGTTTCGTCAGTTATCAATCGAGCGGTGGACGCACTACCTGTCGAATTACATCTGCCGGGTTACAGATTCTGTGGACCGGGCACGAAACTCGAAGATAGATTAGCGCGTGGTGATCGTGGAATCAATCAACTAGACGAAGCCTGTCGCGAACACGATATCGCTTACGCTCAATACAAAGACAACGAAAGTAGACGTATTGCAGATCGTAAACTCGCGGAAAAAGCGTGGGGACGGGTAAAGGCTTTGGATTCGGGTATCAGCGAACGAGCTTATGCGACAGCAGTTGCAGCGGCCATGAAAGCAAAATCAGCAATAGGAAGCGGTCGACGTCGTAAAAATAAAAAGAATGTGAGTAGTCGTGGTCGTGGTGCTGGTGGTGGGATGAAGAAGAGGAGGAAGAGAACTGTCCGAACCGCTAGGAAAAAGAAGAGAACTGCGTCCGGATTGTATCTACGTCCGTACCGAAAAAACTAATTCACATACCGCTCCGCCCGTTGTCCGAAGATGAATTACGTGTATACGCAAAAAAGCTAAACATACCGTATTTTAGAGGTGTTTACATGCGTAACGCATTACCGGATACAGCGCCGTGGAAGAACGAAAGCGTCATCGTAAATTTGGACGACGAGAGCGGACCGGGAACCCACTGGGTATGTTACAAGAAGCGTGGAAATCGAGTACACTATTTTGACGGGTTCGGTAATTTACGTCCACCTCTCGAGCTGATGCAATATTTTGGTGATACAGCCGACGTTCGTTACAACTATGAACGGAAGCAACCTCCTAACACGGTCATCTGCGGTCATTTATGTTTAGACTTTTTATCGTCTTCTGATCAGTAAACTTCAGCATGTCGTCGCTAACGGTCACCGTGACGGGTACCGACGCTGCGAATCTCGTGTGTAACTTTTTCCCACCTCTCGAGTTATACGGTGAATGGTACGTTGGACTATTGGATTTTACATCGTATAATTCAATACCAAACGTTACTGAAGGAAAAAATAATGCATTTCCAGTAAAAATTTCCAAGGATCAGTGGTCCGTCATCAAGTTGCCTACCGGCACCTACGAAATCAGTGATATCGAAACGTATCTGCAGAAACAGTTAGGCGAGAGAACAATCAGTTTACGTCCAAACAACAACACATTAAAGTGTGAAATTTACTGTAAGCATGTCATCGACTTTTCGCATACACCGAATACCATTGCAAGTATGTTAGGATTCAAGGAGAATCAGCAGCTGGAAGCGTATATAACACACGAGTCGAACGTACCCGTTGACATAATCAAAGTTAACACCGTTCACGTACGGAGTAATATCGTACAGGGTGCGTACAAGGACGGCCAGGACCAGCACACGTTGCATTCGTTTTATCCGACCGTGGCACCAGGTTTCAAAATAGTTGAAACACCGACAAACGTAATATACTTACCGGTAAACGTACAACGTGTAGACAACATAATTTTGTCTCTCGTTGATCAGGACGGGGATTTAGTCGATTTTCGCGGTGAAGTTATCACGATACGACTGCATCTGAAAATATGGGATTGTATTTCGGACAAACGTCACCTGTAAAAAGGGAGTGTGTACGAAAGAAACATGGTAGTCGGTGTTCAACGTTGAAGCGATTGACATCAAGGAACAAGCGTTTCTTACTTTCACTTGGATTCAAATTATACGATTAAAATAATGTCGGGTGAAATTCTAGCTATCGAACGAGGAGCGGCTTTCGATAACAGAATCGTTGAGTTCGAATATCGTACGCACGCACCGTATGCTTCCACCCGATACGGTAACAACGATGAAATACGTATACCCATCCAACAACAGGATGTTTTCACTTTACCGGCGGAGAGTTTTCTGTACATCGAAGGAACATTGACCAAGGTTAATGCTACCGACACAGCGTTGAACGTGAAATTAATCAACAATGCAATGGCTTTCTTGTTTGAGGAGATCCGTTACGAAGTGTGCGGTGTGGAAGTGGATCGTACGAAAAACGTTGGAATTACGAGCACTGTGAAATTGTTACTATCGAGCAATGAGCATGAAAGAAAGCATCTAATCAATGCAGGATGGGTGACGACAACCGACGAGTCGTTGACAGTACACGAGAGTACCGGTGATTTTACGTTTTGTCTTCCGTTGAAAATGCTACTCGGTTTCAACGAAGACTATACACGCATCATGCTGAACGTTAAGCAAGAATTGATTCTGTTGCGTACCTCTACCGATCAGAACGCAATGGTGCTAAAAGAATCGGGTGCAACTGCAAACGGTAATCTCGTAATAAACAAAGTACACTGGAAGATGCCCTATGTGCGCGTGTCAAACAAGTACCGAATACCGCTATTGGAGCACATCGAGGAGGATCATGAACTAGTGATGCCGTTCCGCAGTTGGGAATTGCACGAGTATCCCGTTCTACCGACGACAAATCGACATTCGTGGACCTTGAAGACATCGTCACAGTTGGAAAAACCTCGGTATGTAATATTAATATTTCAGACGGATAGGAAGAACAATATAGCGAAAAACGCGTCGGAGTTTGATCACTGCAATTTAACGAATGTCAAGCTTTTTCTGAACGATAAATACTATCCGTACGATAACCTGAACCAGGATATCGATAAAAAACGTTACGCCCTGTTCTACGACATGTATACACGTTTCCAAACATCATACTACGACCGTCGCAACAGAGCGCCTCTTTTGACACCTAATGAATTTATAACGAAAGCACCGTTGTTTGTCATCGATTGTTCCAGACAAGAAGAACCAATCAAGTCGTCTGCCGTTGATGTGCGTTTAGAATTTGAATCCAGTAACAATTTTCCAGATAAAACCACCGCTTACGCTTTGATTATACACGATAGGATAGTACAGTACACAGCGTTGTCGAATACTGTTCATCGTTTGTCATAAAAAAACTTGTTCTCCCCTCTACTAGTTTATAAAGATAGGTATTAGCGATCTCTACATAACAACAACCTCAGTCCTTTTCAACGATGGAAGGTGACTGTGACAGCAGCAGCAGCAGCAGCCATTGTGAGTATAACGTTTACTTGTCTCTTGCATATCCAATGAACTCGTACTCTAAGTTCGTTACCGTCGGACTGTATAAAGAACTCAACTATGAACCGGGTGTTTTGTTTACAAACGGAAAAAAGAAACGTATATTACTTGACTTTTCTGAGTGGAATTACTTGTTGATCTTTCGTGAACAGTTACTATCCAGTATGTTATTGTACGAAGAAGGTGAAAACCGTGAAAAGAAGAAGAGTGTGATGATCAGTCGTAACTTTGGGAAAACGTTTGTTCGGATTAAAGGTAGTAAGACCGAAAAATTTGTTTTCACAGAACCCGAGTGGATCCGTTTTGGTTGTTTATTAACAGTACTAAAGAAATATCTTGTTCGCTTGTTTTATGATCAAGATCATTTCAAGTCGTACATTAATCAGGTAGTAGCCAAGGGGTGTTATGTACCACCATCCTTCTTTTTCCCATCGTTTTTTCGATTGGAAAGCAGTCGTCATGACCAACAGCTAACATTTGATCGTCTTTACGATGAACTGGTATTGGAAGGAAAAGTAGAGGGGGAATTTGAAAAAATTAACGTACTCGATGCGGACATGTGTCACTCGGAAAAATGAACTTGAATAGGACGGTTATTGCTGAGTTTGAAGCGTTTCGCGGTGACAAAAATGAATATGTAATCAAAGAGTTCGTTACAGTTGATATAACAACCGGACGTTTTGTTATCGTGTTGTTCGCTCCACCATACGAAAGTGCACGACTGCACCAGAAATTCCGAAAAATCAATGACTGGTTGGAAACACATTATCACAGGATACGATGGAACGATGGTAATGTACCGTACAAGAATATGGTACGCATCGTTGCAGACATTTTTTCAGATTATCCTGTTGTCTATACAAAAGGGTTTGAGAAGGCAAATTTCTTACGACAGTTGTATCACCATGGTGAGGTGATTGACTTAAACGATATTCAAGCACCTGTAGTTCCTAGATCCTTTGTACCCATCATACAATGTCCTGTTCCTCATCGTCAACCCGTTACCACTCCCCCCTTACACTGTGCATTACGCAAAGCTTTGTTTTATGCAGAATGGTTGCGGCAACGAAATAAAATATAGTCGGTTGTGAACATGTTTTCATCATGGTGTTAGTGTGAATGCTACGTGACAGAAATGTCCATAAACGTAGAATTAGGTACCGTAGTGTGTGCGTGAGTGTTAACCTTGACTACGTCACTGTCGCGGTAGAAATACTCATAAACGTAGTCCTGGTAGTTCGAGACGGGTCACTGGCACGGTAGATATACCTGTAAACTCGTCAAGAACCAGTATGGGTGTGAAAATTACTCATTACGGTACAGCAAATGTGAATACGCATCATGTATGAACAACATATTCACCCGATTAAAAAAATAAAAAAATAAATAAAAAAGTAAATAAAAAAATATGTACTGCTTTTACACATTGGCTTAGCATTGCATAATGTATCTTTATTATTATCTACCACTGTACTAGTCAATAGTACAGCGATAGATAACGTGGAGTAGGCCTGCTTTACGAATCTGTAAAGTTGGGGAAACCACGTTAAAAAAAGCGTAGCAGGCTCTCATTCGCCTCCCTCAGGCTGCTAGGAAGAGGATGAGAGGTAAAAAAATAAAAGTATAACGAAATGTTTATTTATTTAATAATAAATAAACTTATATTGTGCTTTTATGATTTTACACATAGGACGACAGTAGATATCACTCGTCCACCTCATGGTTACAAGTAAGAGATGAGAAGTATAAGTACAGAAATAATTACAGTTAAGCGATAACGGCCCCTTGGTGTAGTGGATGCACGCCGGTTTGGTGTACCGGAGGTCCCGGGTTCAAATCCCGGAGGGGCCGTAATTTATTTTTATGTAAAAATTAATATCCAATGACATACCATTGTTACAGTTGAACACATGCGTCATGTGGTCGTACATTCCGGTGTTAAAATTTCGGACACCAAAAATTTTGGGTAACCCCATCCGTTGATTTAAACATTTCGGGTACTAAATTTCAGACACCAAAAATTTCGGGTACCCCCATCCGTTGATTTAAACATTTCAGACATCACGCCCTCTACGTCGTCGTCATGTGGGCGTACCCACAAATTTCGGGTACCCCCAACCGTTGTTTTAATCATTTAGGGTACCAAAATTCTGACATTAAAAAAATTTCGAGAGAGAACGATTATTTTGTTACATCAAAATAAACCAGAACGCGGAAGTGTTTTAACATTCGGACACCAGCTGCCAGGGCCTCTGTCATGAACTGGAACCCGGTTAGGGCGTACCCACAAATTTCGGGTACCCCCATCCGTTGATTTAAACATTTCGGGTAACGGTACCCGATACCCCCAAAATTTCGAGTAACGGTACCCGATGACATAGCCTCTGCGCGTCCGGGCAACCGCCGAATTCCGGGTACCCCCATCCGCTACACATTGTTTTCGGCTACCAAATTTTGAACATGCAGAAACCACGGCCTTCGTGACGTCTTGAAACAGGTTTTAGCCATGCGGACGCCAGCGACTTGAGCCTCTGTATGACGTCATGAACTGGAACACGGTAGTGTTTCAGTCACACATACACACACATACATACACACACACAAAACAGTGACGTCACATGGACAGCTCGGACACCAGCTGCCAGTGCCTCTATGATGTCATGAACTGGAACCCGGTAGTGTTTTCGTTCGGAACCCGGAAGTGTTTTCGAACACTCACTTTCCCTCTACTTAAGGGTATCTTACACGAGGTTTTCCGTGCAGTTTGGACAAACGCACAGTTGTCACATATGGGTTGCACGGACAGAAGTGTAGTCACACAGGCGGTTTATAATCGGACGGCAGCGTTGGGACACGCATCCCTACTGCTCTGGCTATAAACGTTAAATGTGCATATCAACGTTATTAAAACGGAACTGCATAGATTCGCCCGTGTTTTCATTAAATGAAACATAGGACAATTATGTAAGGGTATCTTACACGAGGTTTTCCGTGCAGTTTGGACAAACGCACAGTTGTCACATATGGGTTGCACGGACAGAAGTGTAGTCACACAAGCGGTTTATAATCGGACGGCAACGTTGGGACACGCATCCCTACTGCTCTGGCTATAAACGTTAAATGTGCATATCAACGTTATTAATACGCAACTGCATAGAATCGCCCGTGTTTTCATTAAATGAAACATAGGACAATTATGTAAGGGTATCTTACACGAGGTTTTCCGTGCAGTTTGGACAAACGCACAGTTGTCACATATGGGTTGCACGGACAGAAGTGTAGTCACACAGGCGGTTTATAATCGGACGGCAGCGTTGGAACACGCATCCCTATTGCTCGGGCTATAAACGTTAAATGTGCATATCAACGTTATTAAAACGCAACTGCATAGAATCGCCCGTGTTTTCATTAAATGAAACATAGGACAATTATGTAAGGGTATCTTACACGAGGTTTTCCGTGGAGTTTGGACAAACGCACAGTTGTCACATATGGGTTGCACGGACAGAAGTGTAGTCACACAGGCGGTTTATAATCGGACGGCAGCGTTGGGACACGCATCCCTACTGCTCTGGCTATAAATGTTAAATGTGCATATCAACGTTATTAAAACGCAACTGCATAGAATCGCCCGTGTTTTCATTAAATGAAACATAGGACAATTATGTAAGGGTATCTTACACGAGTTTTCCGTGGAGTTTGGACAAACGCACAGTTGTCACATATGGGTTGCACGGACAGAAGTGTAGTCACACAGGCGGCTTATAATCGGACGGCAGCGTTGGGACACGCATCCCTATTGCTCTGGCTATAAACGTTAAATGTGCATATCAACGTTATTAAAACGCAACTGCATAGAATCGCCCGTGTTTTCATTAAATGAAACATAGGACAATTATGTAAGGGTATCTTACACGAGTTTTCCGTGGAGTTTGGACAAACGCACAGTTGTCACATATGGGTTGCACGGACAGAAGTGTAGTCACACAGGCGGCTTATAATCGGACGGCAGCGTTGGGACACGCATCCCTATTGCTCTGGCTATAAACGTTAAATGTGCATATCAACGTTATTAAAACGCAACTGCATAGAATCGCCCGTGTTTTCATTAAATGAAACATAGGACAATTATGTAAGGGTATCTTACACGAGGTTTTCCGTGGAGTTTGGACAAACGCACAGTTGTCACATATGGGTTGCACGGACAGAAGTGTAGTCACACAGGCGGTTTATAATCGGACGGCAGCGTTGGTACACGCATCCCTACTGCTCTGGCTATAAACGTTAAATGTGCATATCAACGTTATTAAAACGCAACTGCATAGAATCGCCCGTGTTTTCATTAAATGAAACATAGGACAATTATGTAAGGGTATCTTACACGAGGTTTTCCGTGGAGTTTGGACAAACGCACAGTTGTCACATATGGGTTGCACGGACAGAAGTGTAGTCACACAGGCGGTTTATAATCGGACGGCAGCGTTGGGACACGCATCCCTATTGCTCTGGCTATAAACGTTAAATGTGCATATCAACGTTATTAAAACGCAACTGCATAGAATCGCCCGTGTTTTCATTAAATGAAACATAGGACAATTATGTAAGGGTATCTTACACGAGGTTTTCCGTGGAGTTTGGACAAACGCACAGTTGTCACATATGGGTTGAACGGACAGAAGTGTAGTCACACAGGCGGTTTATAATCGGACGGCAGCGTTGGGACACGCATCCCTACTGCTCTGGCTATAAACGTTAAATGTGCATATCAACGTTATTAAAACGCAACTGCATAGAATCGCCCGTGTTTTCATTAAATGAAACATAGGACAATTATGTAAGGGTATCTTACACGAGGTTTTCCGTGGAGTTTGGACAAACGCACAGTTGTCACATATGGGTTGCACGGACAGAAGTGTAGTCACACAGGCGGCTTATAATCGGACGGCAGCGTTGGGACACGCATCCCTACTGCTCTGGCTATAAACGTTAAATGTGAATATCAACGTTATTAAAACGCAACTGCATAGAATCGCCCGTGTTTTCATTAAATGAAACATAGGACAATTATGTAAGGGTATTTTACACGAGTTTTTCCGTGGAGTTTGGACAAACGCACAGTTGTCACATATGGGTTGCACGGACAGAAGTGTAGTCACACAGGCGGTTTATAATCGGACGGCAGCGTTGGGACACGCATCCCTACTGCTCTGGCTATAAACGTTAAATGTGCATATCAACGTTATTAAAACGCAACTGCATAGAATCGCCTGTGTTTTCATTAAATGAAACATAGGAAAATTAAGTAAGGGTATCTTACACGAGGTTTTCCGTGGAGTTTGGACAAACGCACAGTTGTCACATATGGGTTGCACGGACAGAAGTGTAGTCACACAGGCGGTTTATAATCGGACGGCAGCGTTGGGACACGCATCCCTATTGCTCTGGCTATAAACGTTAAATGTGCATATCAACGTTATTAAAACGCAACTGCATAGAATCGCCCGTGTTTTCATTAAATGAAACATAGGACAATTATGTACGGGTATCTTACACGAGGTTTTCCGTGCAGTTTGGACAAACGCACAGTTGTCACATATGGGTTGCACGGATAGAAGTGTAGTCACACAGGCGGTTTATAATCGGACGGCAGCGTTGGGACACGCATTCCTATTGCTCGGGCTATAAACGTTAAATGTGCATATCAACGTTATTAAAACGCAACTGCATAGAATCGCCCGTGTTTTCATTAAATGAAACATAGGACAATTATGTAAGGGTATCTTACACGAGGTTTTCCGTGGAGTTTGGACAAACGCACAGTTGTCACATATGGGTTGCACGGACAGAAGTGTAGTCACACAGGCGGTTTATAATCGGACGGTAGCGTTGGGACACGCATCCCTACTGCTCTGGCTATAAACGTTAAATGTGCATATCAACGTTATTAAAACGCAACTGCATAGAATCGCCCGTGTTTTCATTAAATGAAACATAGGACAATTATGTAAGGGTATCTTACACGAGGTTTTCCGTGGAGTTTGGACAAACGCACAGTTGTCACATATGGGTTGCACGGACAGAAGTGTAGTCACACAGGCGGTTTATAATCGGACGACAGCGTTGGGACACGCATCCCTACTGCTCTGGCTATAAACGTTAAATGTGCATATCAACGTTATTAAAACGCAACTGCATAGAATCGCCCGTGTTTTCATTAAATGAAACATAGGACAATTATGTAAGGGTATCTTACACGAGGTTTTCCGTGGAGTTTGGACAAACGCACAGTTGTCACATATGGGTTGCACGGACAGAAGTGTAGTCACACAGGCGGCTTATAATCGGACGGCAGCGTTGGGACACGCATCCCTACTGCTCTGGCTATAAAAGTTAAATGTGCATATCAACGTTATTAAAACGCAACTGCATAGAATCGCCCGTGTTTTCATTAAATGAAACATAGGACAATTATGTAAGGGTATCTTACACGAGGTTTTCCGTGCAGTTTGGACAAACGCACAGTTGTCACATATGGGTTGAACGGACAGAAGTGTAGTCACACAGGCGGTTTATAATCGGACGGCAGCGTTGGGAGACGCATCCCTACTGCTCTGGCTATAAACGTTAAATGTGCATATCAACGTTATTAAAACGCAACTGCATAGAATCGCCCGTGTTTTCATTAAATGAAACATAGGACAATTATGTAAGGGTATCTTACACGAGGTTTTCCGTGGAGTTTGGACAAACGCACAGTTGTCACATATGGGTTGCACGGACAGAAGTGTAGTCACACAGGCGGTTTATAATCGGACGGCAGCGTTGGGACACGCATCCCTACTGCTCTGGCTATAAACGTTAAAGTGCATATCAACGTTATTAAAACGCAACTGCATAGAATCGCCCGTGTTTTCATTAAATGAAACATAGGACAATTATGTAAGGGTATCTTACACGAGGTTTTCCGTGGAGTTTGGACAAACGCACAGTTGTCACATATGGGTTGCACGGACAGAAGTGTAGTCACACAGGCGGTTTATAATCGGACGGCAGCGTTGGGACACGCATCCCTACTGCTCTGGCGTTAAATGTGCATATCAACGTTATTAAAACGCAACTGCATAGAATCGCCCGTGTTTTCATTAAATGAAACATAGGACAATTATGTAAGGGTATCTTACACGAGGTTTTCCGTGCAGTTTGGACAAACGCACAGTTGTCACATATGGGTTGCACGGATAGAAGTGTAGTCACACAGGCGGTTTATAATCGGACGGCAGCGTTGGGACACGCATCCCTATTGCTCGGGCTATAAACGTTAAATGTGCATATCAACGTTATTAAAACGCAACTGCATAGAATCGCCCGTGTTTTCATTAAATGAAACATAGGAAAATTATGTAAGGGTATCTTACACGAGGTTTTCCGTGGAGTTTGGACAAACGCACAGTTGTCACATATGGGTTGCACGGACAGAAGTGTAGTCACACAGGCGGTTTATAATCGGACGGCAGCGTTGGGACACGCATCCCTACTGCTCTGGCTATAAACGTTAAATGTGCATATCAACGTTATTAAAACGCAACTGCATAGAATCGCCCGTGTTTTCATTAAATGAAACATAGGACAATTATGTAAGGGTATCTTACACGAGGTTTTCCGTGGAGTTTGGACAAACGCACAGTTGTCACATATGGGTTGCACGGACAGAAGTGTAGTCACACAGGCGGCTTATAATCGGACGGCAGCGTTGGGACACGCATCCCTATTGCTCTGGCTATAAACGTTAAATGTGCATATCAACGTTATTAAAACGCAACTGCATAGAATCGCCCGTGTTTTCATTAAATGAAACATAGGACAATTATGTAAGGGTATCTTACACGAGGTTTTCCGTGGAGTTTGGACAAACGCACAGTTGCCACATATGGGTTGCACGGACAGAAGTGTAGTCACACAGGCGGTTTATAATCGGACGGCAGCGTTGGGACACGCATCCCTACTGCTCTGGCTATAAACGTTAAATGTGCATATCAACGTTATTAAAACGCAACTGCATAGAATCGCCCGTGTTTTCATTAAATGAAACATAGGACAATTATGTAAGGGTATCTTACACGAGGTTTTCCGTGCAGTTTGGACAAACGCACAGTTGTCACATATGGGTTGCACGGACAGAAGTGTAGTCACACAGGCGGTTTATAATCGGACGGCAGCGTTGGGACACGCATCCCTATTGCTCTGGCTATAAACGTTAAATGTGCATATCAACGTTATTAAAACGCAACTGCATAGAATCGCCCGTGTTTTCATTAAATGAAACATAGGACAATTATGTAAGGGTATCTTACACGAGTTTTTCCGTGGAGTTTGGACAAACGCACAGTTGTCACATATGGGTTGCACGGACAGAAGTGTAGTCACACAGGCGGTTTATAATCGGACGACAGCGTTGGGACACGCATCCCTACTGCTCTGGCTATAAACGTTAAATGTGCATATCAACGTTATTAAAACGCAACTGCATAGAATCGCCCGTGTTTTCATTAAATGAAACATAGGACAATTATGTAAGGGTATCTTACACGAGGTTTTCCGTGCAGTTTGGACAAACGCACAGTTGTCACATATGGGTTGCACGGACAGAAGTGTAGTCACACAGGCGGTTTATAATCGGACGGCAGCGTTGGGACACGCATCTCTACTGCTCTGGCTATAAACGTTAAATGTGCATATCAACGTTATTAAAACGCAACTGCATAGAATCGCCCGTGTTTTCATTAAATGAAACATAGGACAATTATGTAAAGGTATCTTACACGAGGTTTTCCGTGGAGTTTGGATAAACGCACAGTTGTCACATATGGGTTGCACGGACAGAAGTGTAGTCACACAGGCGGTTTATAATCGGACGGCAGCGTTGGGACACGCATCCCTACTGCTCTGGCTATAAACGTTAAATGTGCATATCAACGTTATTAAAACGCAACTGCATAGAGTCGCCCGTGTTTTCATTAAATGTAACATAGGACAATTATGTAAGGGTATCTTACACGAGGTTTTCCGTGCAGTTTGGACAAACGCACAGTTGTCACATATGGGTTGCACGGACAGAAGTGTAGTCACACAGGCGGCTTATAATCGGACGGCAGCGTTGGGACACGCATCCCTACTGCTCTGGCTATAAACGTTAAATGTGCATATCAACGTTATTAAAACGCAACTGCATAGAATCGCCCGTGTTTTCATTAAATGAAACATAGGACAATTATGTACGGGTATCTTACACGAGGTTTTCCGTGCAGTTTGGACAAACGCACAGTTGTCACATATGGGTTGCACGGACAGAATTGTAGTCACACAGGCGGCTTATAATCGGACGGCAGCGTTGGGACACGCATCCCTACTGCTCTGGCTATAAACGTTAAATGTGCATATCAACGTTATTAAAACGCAACTGCATAGAATCGCCCGTGTTTTCATTAAATGAAACATAGGACAATTATGTAAGGGTATCTTACACGAGGTTTTCCGTGCAGTTTGGACAAACGCACAGTTGTCACATATGGGTTGCACGGATAGAAGTGTAGTCACACAGGCGGTTTATAATCGGACGGCAGCGTTGGGACACGCATCCCTATTGCTCGGGCTATAAACGTTAAATGTGCATATCAACGTTATTAAAACGCAACTGCATAGAATCGCCCGTGTTTTCATTAAATGAAACATAGGACAATTATGTAAGGGTATCTTACACGAGGTTTTCCGTGGAGTTTGGACAAACGCACAGTTGTCACATATGGGTTGCACGGACAGAAGTGTAGTCACACAGGCGGTTTATAATCGGACGGCAGCGTTGGGACACGCATCCCTACTGCTCTGGCTATAAACGTTAAATGTGCATATCAACGTTATTAAAACGCAACTGCATAGAATCGCCCGTGTTTTCATTAAATGAAACATAGGACAATTATGTAAGGGTATCTTACACGAGGTTTTCCGTGGAGTTTGGACAAACGCACAGTTGTCACATATGGGTTGCACGGACAGAAGTGTAGTCACACAGGCGGTTTATAATCGGTCGGCAGCGTTGGGACACGCATCCCTATTGCACTGGCTATAAACGTTAAATGTGCATATCAACGTTATTAAAACGCAACTGCATAGAATCGCCCGTGTTTTCATTAAATGAAACATAGGACAATTATGTAAGGGTATCTTACACGAGGTTTTCCGTGGAGTTTGGACAAACGCACAGTTGCCGCATATGGGTTGCACGGACAGAAGTGTAGTCACACAGGCGGTTTATAATCGGACGGCAGCGTTGGGACACGCATCCCTACTGCTCTGGCTATAAACGTTAAATGTGCATATCAACGTTATTAAAACGCAACTGCATAGAATCGCCCGTGTTTTCATTAAATGAAACATAGGACAATTATGTAAGGGTATCTTACACGAGGTTTTCCGTGGAGTTTGGACAAACGCACAGTTGTCACATATGGGTTGCACGGACAGAAGTGTAGTCACACAGGCGGTTTATAATCGGACGGCAGCGTTGGGACACGCATCCCTATTGCTCTGGCTATAAACGTTAAATGTGCATATCAACGTTATTAAAACGCAACTGCATAGAATCGCCCGTGTTTTCATTAAATGAAACATAGGACAATTATGTAAGGGTATCTTACACGAGGTTTTCCGTGGAGTTTGGACAAACGCACAGTTGTCACATATGGGTTGCACGGACAGAAGTGTAGTCACACAGGCGGTTTATAATCGGACGACAGCGTTGGGACACGCATCCCTACTGCTCTGGCTATAAACGTTAAATGTGCATATCAACGTTATTAAAACGCAACTGCATAGAATCGCCCGTGTTTTCATTAAATGAAACATAGGACAATTATGTAAGGGTATCTTACACGAGGTTTTCCGTGGAGTTTGGACAAACGCACAGTTGTCACATATGGGTTGCACGGACAGAAGTGTAGTCACACAGGCGGTTTATAATCGGACGGCAGCGTTGGGACACGCATCCCTATTGCTCTGGCTATAAACGTTAAATGTGCATACCAACGTTATTAAAACGCAACTGCATAGAATCGCCCGTGTTTTCATTAAATGAAACATAGGACAATTATGTAAGGGTATCTTACACGAGGTTTTCCGTGGAGTTTGGACAAACGCACAGTTGTCACATATGGGTTGCACGGACAGAAGTGTAGTCACACAGGCGGTTTATAATCGGACGACAGCGTTGGGACACGCATCCCTACTGCTCTGGCTATAAACGTTAAATGTGCATATCAACGTTATTAAAACGCAACTGCATAGAATCGCCCGTGTTTTCATTAAATGAAACATAGGACAATTATGTAAGGGTATCTTACACGAGGTTTTCCGTGGAGTTTGGACAAACGCACAGTTGTCACATATGGGTTGCACGGACAGAAGTGTAGTCACACAGGCGGCTTATAATCGGACGGCAGCGTTGGGACACGCATCCCTACTGCTCTGGCTATAAAAGTTAAATGTGCATATCAACGTTATTAAAACGCAACTGCATAGAATCGCCCGTGTTTTCATTAAATGAAACATAGGACAATTATGTAAGGGTATCTTACACGAGGTTTTCCGTGCAGTTTGGACAAACGCACAGTTGTCACATATGGGTTGCACGGACAGAAGTGTAGTCACACAGGCAGTTTATAATAGGACGGCAGAGTTGGGACACGCTTCCCTCCTGCTCTGGCTATAAACGTTAAAGTGCATATCAACGTTATTAAAACGCAACTGCATAGAATCGCCCGTGTTTTCATTAAATGAAACATAGGACAATTAAGTAAGGGTATCTTACACGAGGTTTTCCGTGGAGTTTGGATAAACGCACAGTTGTCACATATGGGTTGCACGGACAGAAGTGTAGTCACACAGGCGGTTTATAATCGGACGGCAGCGTTGGGACACGCATCCCTATTGCTCTGGCTATAAACGTTAAATGTGCATATCAACGTTATTAAAACGCAACTGCATAGAATCGCCCGTGTTTTCATTAAATGAAACATAGGACAATTATGTAAGGGTATCTTACACGAGGTTTTCCGTGGAGTTTGGACAAACGCACAGTTGTCACATATGGGTTGCACGGACAGAAGTGTAGTCACACAGGCGGTTTATAATCGGACGACAGCGTTGGGACACGCATCCCTACTGCTCTGGCTATAAACGTTAAATGTGCATATCAACGTTATTAAAACGCAACTGCATAGAATCGCCCGTGTTTTCATTAAATGAAACATAGGACAATTATGTAAGGGTATCTTACACGAGGTTTTCCGTGGAGTTTGGACAAACGCACAGTTGTCACATATGGGTTGCACGGACAGAAGTGTAGTCACACAGGCGGTTTATAATCGGACGGCAGCGTTGGGACACGCATCCCTACTGCTCTGGCTATAAACGTTAAATGTGCATATCAACGTTATTAAAACGCAACTGCATAGAATCGCCCGTGTTTTCATTAAATGAAACATAGGACAATTATGTAAGGGTATCTTACACGAGGTTTTCCGTGCAGCTTGGACAAACGCACAGTTGTCACATATGGGTTGCACGGACAGAAGTGTAGTCACACAGGCGGTTTATAATCGGACGGCAGCGTTGGGACACGCATCCCTACTGCTCTGGCTATAAACGTTAAATGTGCATATCAACGTTATTAAAACGCAACTGCATAGAATCGCCCGTGTTTTCATTAAATGAAACATAGGACAATTATGTAAGGGTATCTTACACGAGGTTTTCCGTGGAGTTTGGACAAACGCACAGTTGTCACATATGGGTTGCACGGACAGAAGTGTAGTCACACAGGCGGTATATAATCGGACGGCAGCGTTGGGACACGCATCCCTACTGCTCTGGCTATAAACGTTAAAGTGCATATCAACGTTATTAAAACGCAACTGCATAGAATCGCCCGTGTTTTCATTAAATGAAACATAGGACAATTATGTAAGGGTATCTTACACGAGGTTTTCCGTGGAGTTTGGACAAACGCACAGTTGTCACATATGGTTTGCACGGACAGAAGTGTAGTCACACAGGCGGTTTATAATCGGACGGCAGCGTTTGGACACGCATCCCTACTGCTCTGGCTATAAACGTTAAATGTGCATATCAACGTTATTAAAACGCAACTGCATAGAATCGCCCGTGTTTTCATTAAATGAAACATAGGACAATTATGTAAGGGTATCTTACACGAGGTTTTCCGTGGAGTTTGGACAAACGCACAGTTGTCACATATGGGTTGCACGGACAGAAGTGTAGTCACACAGGCGGTTTATAATCGGACGACAGCGTTGGGACACGCATCCCTACTGCTCTGGCTATAAACGTTAAATGTGCATATCAACGTTATTAAAACGCAACTGCATAGAATCGCCCGTGTTTTCATTAAATGAAACATAGGACAATTATGTAAGGGTATCTTACACGAGGTTTTCCGTGGAGTTTGGACAAACGCACAGTTGTCACATATGGGTTGCACGGACAGAAGTGTAGTCACACAGGCGGCTTATAATCGGACGGCAGCGTTGGGACACGCATCCCTATTGCACTGGCTATAAACGTTAAATGTGCATATCAACGTTATTAAAACGCAACTGCATAGAATCGCCCGTGTTTTCATTAAATGAAACATAGGACAATTATGTAAGGGTATCTTACACGAGGTTTTCCGTGCAGTTTGGACAAACGCACAGTTGTCACATATGGGTTGCACGGACAGAAGTGTAGTCACACAGGCGGTTTATAATCGGACGGCAGCGTTGGGACACGCATCCCTATTGCTCTGGCTATAAACGTTAAATGTGCATATCAACGTTATTAAAACGCAACTGCATAGAATCGCCCGTGTTTTCATTAAATGAAACATAGGACAATTATGTAAGGGTATCTTACACGAGTTTTTCCGTGGAGTTTGGACAAACGCACAGTTGTCACATATGGGTTGCACGGACAGAAGTGTAGTCACACAGGCGGTTTATAATCGGACGACAGCGTTGGGATACGCATCCCTACTGCTCTGGCTATAAACGTTAAATGTGCATATCAACGTTATTAAAACGCAACTGCATAGAATCGCCCGTGTTTTCATTAAATGAAACATAGGACAATTATGTAAGGGTATCTTACACGAGGTTTTCCGTGCAGTTTGGACAAACGCACAGTTGTCACATATGGGTTGCACGGACAGAAGTGTAGTCACACAGGCGGTTTATAATCGGACGGCAGCGTTGGGACACGCATCCCTACTGCTCTGGCTATAAACGTTAAATGTGCATATCAACGTTATTAAAACGCAACTGCATAGAATCGCCCGTGTTTTCATTAAATGAAACATAGGACAATTATGTAAAGGTATCTTACACGAGGTTTTCCGTGCAGTTTGGACAAACGCACAGTTGTCACATATGGGTTGCACGGACAGAAGTGTAGCCACACAGGCAGTTTATAATAGGACGGCAGCGTTGGGACACGCATCCCTCCTGCTCTGGCTATAAACGTTAAAGTGCATATCAACGTTATTAAAACGCAACTGGATAGAATCGCCCGTGTTTTCATTAAATGAAACATAGGACAATTATGTAAGGGTATCTTACACGAGGTTTTCCGTGGAGTTTGGATAAACGCAAAGTTGTCACATATGGGTTGCACGGACAGAAGTGTAGTCACACAGGCGGTTTATAATCGGACGGCAGCGTTGGGACACGCATCCCTACTGCTCTGGCTATAAACGTTAAATGTGCATATCAACGTTATTAAAACGCAACTGCATAGAGTCGCCCGTGTTTTCATTAAATGTAACATAGGACAATTATGTAAGGGTATCTTACACGAGGTTTTCCGTGCAGTTTGGACAAACGCACAGTTGTCACATATGGGTTGCACGGACAGAAGTGTAGTCACACAGGCGGCTTATAATCGGACGGCAGCGTTGGGACACGCATCCCTACTGCTCTGGCTATAAACGTTAAATGTGCATATCAACGTTATTAAAACGCAACTGCATAGAATCGCCCGTGTTTTCATTAAATGAAACATAGGACAATTATGTACGGGTATCTTACACGAGGTTTTCCGTGCAGTTTGGACAAACGCACAGTTGTCACATATGGGTTGCACGGACAGAAGTGTAGTCACACAGGCGGCTTATAATCGGACGGCAGCGTTGGGACACGCATCCCTACTGCTCTGGCTATAAACGTTAAATGTGCATATCAACGTTATTAAAACGCAACTGCATAGAATCGCCCGTGTTTTCATTAAATGAAACATAGGACAATTATGTAAGGGTATCTTACACGAGGTTTTCCGTGCAGTTTGGACAAACGCACAGTTGTCACATATGGGTTGCACGGATAGAAGTGTAGTCACACAGGCGGTTTATAATCGGACGGCAGCGTTGGGACACGCATCCCTATTGCTCGGGCTATAAACGTTAAATGTGCATATCAACGTTATTAAAACGCAACTGCATAGAATCGCCCGTGTTTTCATTAAATGAAACATAGGACAATTATGTAAGGGTATCTTACACGAGGTTTTCCGTGGAGTTTGGACAAACGCACAGTTGTCACATATGGGTTGCACGGACAGAAGTGTAGTCACACAGGCGGTTTATAATCGGACGGCAGCGTTGGGACACGCATCCCTACTGCTCTGGCTATAAACGTTAAATGTGCATATCAACGTTATTAAAACGCAACTGCATAGAATCGCCCGTGTTTTCATTAAATGAAACATAGGACAATTATGTAAGGGTATCTTACACGAGGTTTTCCGTGGAATTTGGACAAACGCACAGTTGTCACATATGGGTTGCACGAACAGAAGTGTAGTCACACAGGCGGCTTATAATCGGACGGCAGCGTTGGGACACGCATCCCTATTGCACTGGCTATAAACGTTAAATGTGCATATCAACGTTATTAAAACGCAACTGCATAGAATCGCCCGTGTTTTCATTAAATGAAACATAGGACAATTATGTAAGGGTATCTTACACGAGGTTTTCCGTGGAGTTTGGACAAACGCACAGTTGCCACATATGGGTTGCACGGACAGAAGTGTAGTCACACAGGCGGTTTATAATCGGACGGCAGCGTTGGGACACGCATCCCTACTGCTCTGGCTATAAACGTTAAATGTGCATATCAACGTTATTAAAACGCAACTGCATAGAATCGCCCGTGTTTTCATTAAATGAAACATAGGACAATTATGTAAGGGTATCTTACACGAGGTTTTCCGTGGAGTTTGGACAAACGCACAGTTGTCACATATGGGTTGCACGGACAGAAGTGTAGTCACACAGGGGGTTTATAATCGGACGGCAGCGTTGGGACACGCATCCCTATTGCTCTGGCTATAAACGTTAAATGTGCATATCAACGTTATTAAAACGCAACTGCATAGAATCGTCCGTGTTTTCATTAAATGAAACATAGGACAATTATGTAAGGGTATCTTACACGAGGTTTTCCGTGGAGTTTGGACAAACTCACAGTTGTCACATATGGGTTGCACGGACAGAAGTGTAGTCACACAGGCGGTTTATAATCGGACGACAGCGTTGGGACACGCATCCCTACTGCTCTGGCTATAAACGTTAAATGTGCATATCAACGTTATTAAAACGCAACTGCATAGAATCGCCCGTGTTTTCATTAAATGAAACATAGGACAATTATGTAAGGGTATCTTACACGAGGTTTTCCCTGGAGTTTGGACAAACGCACAGTTGTCACATATGGGTTGCACGGACAGAAGTGTAGTCACACAGGCGGTTTATAATCGGACGGCAGCGTTGGGACACGCATACCTATTGCTCTGGCTATAAACGTTAAATGTGCATACCAACGTTATTAAAACGCAACTGCATAGAATCGCCCGTGTTTTCATTAAATGAAACATAGGACAATTATGTAAGGGTATCTTACACGAGGTTTTCCGTGGAGTTTGGACAAATGCACAGTTGTCACATATGGGTTGCACGGACAGAAGTGTAGTCACACAGGCGGTTTATAATCGGACGACAGCGTTGGGACACGCATCCCTACTGCTCTGGCTATAAACGTTAAATGTGCATATCAACGTTATTAAAACGCAACTGCATAGAATCGCCCGTGTTTTCATTAAATGAAACATAGGACAATTATGTAAGGGTATCTTACACGAGGTTTTCCGTGCAGTTTGGACAAACGCACAGTTGTCACATATGGGTTGCACGGACAGAAGTGTAGTCACACAGGCGGCTTATAATCGGACGGCAGCGTTGGGACACGCATCCCTACTGCTCTGGCTATAAACGTTAAATGTGCATATCAACGTTATTAAAACGCAACTGCATAGAATCGCCCGTGTTTTCATTAAATGAAACATAGGACAATTATGTAAGGGTACCTTACACGAGGTTTTCCGTGGAGTTTGGACAAACGCACAGTTGTCACATATGGGTTGCACGGACAGAAGTGTAGTCACACAGGCGGTTTATAATCGGACGGCAGCGTTGGGACACGCATCCCTACTGCTCTGGCTATAAACGTTAAATGTGCATATCAACGTTATTAAAACGCAACTGCATAGAGTCGCCCGTGTTTTCATTAAATGTAACATAGGACAATTATGTAAGGGTATCTTACACGAGGTTTTCTGTGCAGTTTGGACAAACGCACAGTTGTCACATATGGGTTGCACGGACAGAAGTGTAGTCACACAGGCGGCTTATAATCGGACGGCAGCGTTGGGACACGCATCCCTACCGCTCTGGCTATAAACGTTAAATGTGCATATCAACGTTATTAAAACGCAACTGCATAGAATCGCCCGTGTTTTCATTAAATGAAACATAGGACAATTATGTACGGGTATCTTACACGAGGTTTTCCGTGCAGTTTGGACAAACGCACAGTTGTCACATATGGGTTGCACGGACAGAAGTGTAGTCACACAGGCGGCTTATAATCGGACGACAGCGTTGGGACACGCATCCCTACTGCTCTGGCTATAAACGTTAAATGTGCATATCAACGTTATTAAAACGCAACTGCATAGAATCGCCCGTGTTTTCATTAAATGAAACATAGGACAATTATGTACGGGTATCTTACACGAGGTTTTCCGTGCAGTTTGGACAAACGCACAGTTGTCACATATGGGTTGCACGGACAGAAGTGTAGTCACACAGGCGGCTTATAATCGGACGGCAGCGTTGGGACACGCATCCCTACTGCTCTGGCTATAAACGTTAAATGTGCATATCAACGTTATTAAAACGCAACTGCATAGAATCGCCCGTGTTTTCATTAAATGAAACATAGGACAATTATGTAAGGGTATCTTACACGAGGTTTTCCGTGCAGTTTGGACAAACGCACAGTTGTCACATATGGGTTGCACGGATAGAAGTGTAGTCACACAGGCGGTTTATAATCGGACGGCAGCGTTGGGACACGCATCCCTATTGCTCGGGCTATAAACGTTAAATGTGCATATCAACGTTATTAAAACGCAACTGCATAGAATCGCCCGTGTTTTCATTAAATGAAACATAGGACAATTATGTAAGGGTATCTTACACGAGGTTTTCCGTGGAGTTTGGACAAACGCACAGTTGTCACATATGGGTTGCACGGACAGAAGTGTAGTCACACAGGCGGTTTATAATCGGACGACAGCGTTGGGACACGCATCCCTACTGCTCTGGCTATAAACGTTAAATGTGCATATCAACGTTATTAAAACGCAACTGCATAGAATCGCCCGTGTTTTCATTAAATGAAACATAGGACAATTATGTAAGGGTATCTTACACGAGGTTTTCCGTGGAGTTTGGACAAACGCACAGTTGTCACATATGGGTTGCACGGACAGAAGTGTAGTCACACAGGGGGTTTATAATCGGACGGCAGCGTTGGGACACGCATCCCTATTGCTCTGGCTATAAACGTTAAATGTGCATATCAACGTTATTAAAACGCAACTGCATAGAATCGTCCGTGTTTTCATTAAATGAAACATAGGACAATTATGTAAGGGTATCTTACACGAGGTTTTCCGTGGAGTTTGGACAAACTCACAGTTGTCACATATGGGTTGCACGGACAGAAGTGTAGTCACACAGGCGGTTTATAATCGGACGACAGCGTTGGGACACGCATCCCTACTGCTCTGGCTATAAACGTTAAATGTGCATATCAACGTTATTAAAACGCAACTGCATAGAATCGCCCGTGTTTTCATTAAATGAAACATAGGACAATTATGTAAGGGTATCTTACACGAGGTTTTCCGTGGAGTTTGGACAAACGCACAGTTGTCACATATGGGTTGCACGGACAGAAGTGTAGTCACACAGGCGGTTTATAATCGGACGGCAGCGTTGGGACACGCATACCTATTGCTCTGGCTATAAACGTTAAATGTGCATACCAACGTTATTAAAACGCAACTGCATAGAATCGCCCGTGTTTTCATTAAATGAAACATAGGACAATTATGTAAGGGTATCTTACACGAGGTTTTCCGTGGAGTTTGGACAAATGCACAGTTGTCACATATGGGTTGCACGGACAGAAGTGTAGTCACACAGGCGGTTTATAATCGGACGACAGCGTTGGGACACGCATCCCTACTGCTCTGGCTATAAACGTTAAATGTGCATATCAACGTTATTAAAACGCAACTGCATAGAATCGCCCGTGTTTTCATTAAATTAAACATAGGACAATTATGTAAGGGTATCTTACACGAGGTTTTCCGTGGAGTTTGGACAAACGCACAGTTGTCACATATGGGTTGCACGGACAGAAGTGTAGTCACACAGGCGGCTTATAATCGGACGGCAGCGTTGGGACACGCATCCCTACTGCTCTGGCTATAAAAGTTAAATGTGCATATCAACGTTATTAAAACGCAACTGCATAGAATCGCCCGTGTTTTCATTAAATGAAACATAGGACAATTATGTAAGGGTATCTTACACGAGGTTTTCCGTGCAGTTTGGACAAACGCACAGTTGTCACATATGGGTTGCACGGACAGAAGTGTAGTCACACAGGCGGCTTATAATCGGACGGCAGCGTTGGGACACGCATCCCTACTGCTCTGGCTATAAACGTTAAATGTGCATATCAACGTTATTAAAACGCAACTGCATAGAATCGCCCGTGTTTTCATTAAATGAAACATAGGACAATTATGTAAGGGTACCTTACACGAGGTTTTCCGTGGAGTTTGGACAAACGCACAGTTGTCACATATGGGTTGCACGGACAGAAGTGTAGTCACACAGGCGGTTTATAATCGGACGGCAGCGTTGGGACACGCATCCCTACTGCTCTGGCTATAAACGTTAAATGTGCATATCAACGTTATTAAAACGCAACTGCATAGAGTCGCCCGTGTTTTCATTAAATGTAACATAGGACAATTATGTAAGGGTATCTTACACGAGGTTTTCTGTGCAGTTTGGACAAACGCACAGTTGTCACATATGGGTTGCACGGACAGAAGTGTAGTCACACAGGCGGCTTATAATCGGACGGCAGCGTTGGGACACGCATCCCTACCGCTCTGGCTATAAACGTTAAATGTGCATATCAACGTTATTAAAACGCAACTGCATAGAATCGCCCGTGTTTTCATTAAATGAAACATAGGACAATTATGTACGGGTATCTTACACGAGGTTTTCCGTGCAGTTTGGACAAACGCACAGTTGTCACATATGGGTTGCACGGACAGAAGTGTAGTCACACAGGCGGCTTATAATCGGACGGCAGCGTTGGGACACGCATCCCTACTGCTCTGGCTATAAACGTTAAATGTGCATATCAACGTTATTAAAACGCAACTGCATAGAATCGCCCGTGTTTTCATTAAATGAAACATAGGACAATTATGTACGGGTATCTTACACGAGGTTTTCCGTGCAGTTTGGACAAACGCACAGTTGTCACATATGGGTTGCACGGACAGAAGTGTAGTCACACAGGCGGCTTATAATCGGACGGCAGCGTTGGGACACGCATCCCTACTGCTCTGGCTATAAACGTTAAATGTGCATATCAACGTTATTAAAACGCAACTGCATAGAATCGCCCGTGTTTTCATTAAATGAAACATAGGACAATTATGTAAGGGTATCTTACACGAGGTTTTCCGTGCAGTTTGGACAAACGCACAGTTGTCACATATGGGTTGCACGGATAGAAGTGTAGTCACACAGGCGGTTTATAATCGGACGGCAGCGTTGGGACACGCATCCCTATTGCTCGGGCTATAAACGTTAAATGTGCATATCAACGTTATTAAAACGCAACTGCATAGAATCGCCCGTGTTTTCATTAAATGAAACATAGGACAATTATGTAAGGGTATCTTACACGAGGTTTTCCGTGGAGTTTGGACAAACGCACAGTTGTCACATATGGGTTGCACGGACAGAAGTGTAGTCACACAGGCGGCTTATAATCGGACGGCAGCGTTGGGACACGCATCCCTATTGCACTGGCTATAAACGTTAAATGTGCATATCAACGTTATTAAAACGCAACTGCATAGAATCGCCCGTGTTTTCATTAAATGAAACATAGGACAATTATGTAAGGGTATCTTACACGAGGTTTTCCGTGGAGTTTGGACAAACGCACAGTTGCCACTTATGGGTTGCACGGACAGAAGTGTAGTCACACAGGCGGTTTATAATCGGACGGCAGCGTTGGGACACGCATCCCTACTGCTCTGGCTATAAACGTTAAATGTGCATATCAACGTTATTAAAACGCAACTGCATAGAATCGCCCGTGTTTTCATTAAATGAAACATAGGACAATTATGTAAGGGTATCTTACACGAGGTTTTCCGTGGAGTTTGGACAAACGCACAGTTGTCACATATGGGTTGCACGGACAGAAGTGTAGTCACACAGGCGGTTTATAATCGGACGGCAGCGTTGGGACACGCATCCCTATTGCTCTGGCTATAAACGTTAAATGTGCATATCAACGTTATTAAAACGCAACTGCATAGAATCGCCCGTGTTTTCATTAAATGAAACATAGGACAATTATGTAAGGGTATCTTACACGAGGTTTTCCGTGCAGTTTGGACAAACGCACAGTTGTCACATATGGGTTGCACGGACAGAAGTGTAGTCACACAGGCGGTTTATAATCGGACGGCAGCGTTGGGACACGCATCCCTATTGCTCTGGCTATAAACGTTAAATGTGCATATCAACGTTATTAAAACGCAACTGCATAGAATCGCCCGTGTTTTCATTAAATGAAACATAGGACAATTATGTAAGGGTATCTTACACGAGGTTTTCCGTGCAGTTTGGACAAACGCACAGTTGTCACATATGGGTTGCACGGACAGAAGTGTAGTCACACAGGCGGTTTATAATCGGACGGCAGCGTTGGGACACGCATCCCTATTGCTCTGGCTATAAACGTTAAATGTGCATATCAACGTTATTAAAACGCAACTGCATAGAATCGCCCGTGTTTTCATTAAATGAAACATAGGACAATTATGTAAGGGTATCTTACACGAGGTTTTCCGTGGAGTTTGGACAAACGCACAGTTGTCACATATGGGTTGCACGGACAGAAGTGTAGTCACACAGGCGGTTTATAATCGGACGGCAGCGTTGGGACACGCATCCCTATTGCTCTGGCTATAAACGTTAAATGTGCATATCAACGTTATTAAAACGCAACTGCATGGAATCGCCCGTGTTTTCATTAAATGAAACATAGGACAATTATGTAAGGGTATCTTACACGAGGTTTTCCGTGCAGTTTGGACAAACGCACAGTTGTCACATATGGGTTGCACGGACAGAAGTGTAGTCACACAGGCGGTTTATAATCGGACGGCAGCGTTGGGACACGCATCCCTACTGCTCTGGCTATAAACGTTAAATGTGCATATCAACGTTATTAAAACGCAACTGCATAGAATCGCCCGTGTTTTCAATAAATGAAACATAGGACAATTATGTAAGGGTATCTTACACGAGGTTTTCCGTGCAGTTTGGACAAACGCACAGTTGTCACATATGGGTTGCACGGACAGAAGTGTAGTCACACAGGCGGCTTATAATCGGACGGCAGCGTTGGGACACGCATCCCTATTGCACTGGCTATAAACCTTAAATGTGCATATCAACGTTATTAAAACGCAACTGCATAGAATCGCCCGTGTTTTCATTAAATGAAACATAGGACAATTATGTAAGGGTATCTTACACGAGGTTTTCCGTGGAGTTTGGACAAACGCACAGTTGCCACATATGGGTTACACGGACAGAAGTGTAGTCACACAGGCGGTTTATAATCGGACGGCAGCGTTGGGACACGCATCCCTACTGCTCTGGCTATAAACGTTAAATGTGCATATCAACGTTATTAAAACGCAACTGCATAGAGTCGCCCGTGTTTTCATTAAATGTAACATAGGACAATTATGTAAGGGTATCTTACACGAGGTTTTCCGTGCAGTTTGGACAAACGCACAGTTGTCACATATGGGTTGCACGGACAGAAGTGTAGTCACACAGGCGGCTTATAATCGGACGGCAGCGTTGGGACACGCATCCCTACTGCTCTGGCTATAAACGTTAAATGTGCATATCAACGTTATTAAAACGCAACTGCATAGAATCGCCCGTGTTTTCATTAAATGGAACATAGGACAATTATGTACGGGTATCTTACGCGAGGTTTTCCGTGCAGTTTGGACAAACGCACAGTTGTCACATATGGGTTGCACGGACAGAAGTGTAGTCACACAGGCGGCTTATAATCGGACGGCAGCGTTGGGACACGCATCCCTACTGCTCTGGCTATAAACGTTAAATGTGCATATCAACGTTATTAAAACGCAACTGCATAGAATCGCCCGTGTTTTCATTAAATGAAACATAGGACAATTATGTAAGGGTATCTTACACGAGGTTTTCCGTGCAGTTTGGACAAACGCACAGTTGTCACATATGGGTTGCACGGACAGAAGTGTAGTCACACAGGCGGTTTATAATCGGACGGCAGCGTTGGGACACGCATCCCTATTGCTCTGGCTATAAACGTTAAATGTGCATATCAACGTTATTAAAACGCAACTGCATAGAATCGCCCGTGTTTTCATTAAATGAGACATAGGACAATTATGTAAGGGTATCTTACACGAGGTTTTCCGTGCAGTTTGGACAAACGCACAGTTGTCACATATGGGTTGCACGGACAGAAGTGTAGTCACACAGGCGGCTTATAATCGGACGGCAGCGTTGGGACACGCATCCCTACTGCTCTGGCTATAAACGTTAAATGTGCATATCAACGTTATTAAAACGCAACTGCATAGAATCGCCCGTGTTTTCATTAAATGAAACATAGGACAATTATGTAAGGGTATCTTACACGAGGTTTTCGGGTGCAGTTTGGACAAACGCACAGTTGTCACATATGGGTTGCACGGACAGAAGTGTAGTCACACAGGCGGTTTATAATCGGACGGCAGCGTTGGGACACGCATCCCTATTGCTCTGGCTATAAACGTTAAATGTGCATATCAACGTTATTAAAACGCAACTGCATGGAATCGCCCGTGTTTTCATTAAATGAAACATAGGACAATTATGTAAGGGTATCTTACACGAGGTTTTCCGTGCAGTTTGGACAAACGCACAGTTGTCACATATGGGTTGCACGGACAGAAGTGTAGTCACACAGGCGGTTTATAATCGGACGGCAGCGTTGGGACACGCATCCCTACTGCTCTGGCTATAAACGTTAAATGTGCATATCAACGTTATTAAAACGCAACTGCATAGAATCGCCCGTGTTTTCAATAAATGAAACATAGGACAATTATGTAAGGGTATCTTACACGAGGTTTTCCGTGCAGTTTGGACAAACGCACAGTTGTCACATATGGGTTGCACGGACAGAAGTGTAGTCACACAGGCGGCTTATAATCGGACGGCAGCGTTGGGACACGCATCCCTATTGCACTGGCTATAAACCTTAAATGTGCATATCAACGTTATTAAAACGCAACTGCATAGAATCGCCCGTGTTTTCATTAAATGAAACATAGGACAATTATGTAAGGGTATCTTACACGAGGTTTTCCGTGGAGTTTGGACAAACGCACAGTTGCCACATATGGGTTACACGGACAGAAGTGTAGTCACACAGGCGGTTTATAATCGGACGGCAGCGTTGGGACACGCATCCCTACTGCTCTGGCTATAAACGTTAAATGTGCATATCAACGTTATTAAAACGCAACTGCATAGAGTCGCCCGTGTTTTCATTAAATGTAACATAGGACAATTATGTAAGGGTATCTTACACGAGGTTTTCCGTGCAGTTTGGACAAACGCACAGTTGTCACATATGGGTTGCACGGACAGAAGTGTAGTCACACAGGCGGCTTATAATCGGACGGCAGCGTTGGGACACGCATCCCTACTGCTCTGGCTATAAACGTTAAATGTGCATATCAACGTTATTAAAACGCAACTGCATAGAATCGCCCGTGTTTTCATTAAATGAAACATAGGACAATTATGTACGGGTATCTTACGCGAGGTTTTCCGTGCAGTTTGGACAAACGCACAGTTGTCACATATGGGTTGCACGGACAGAAGTGTAGTCACACAGGCGGCTTATAATCGGACGGCAGCGTTGGGACACGCATCCCTACTGCTCTGGCTATAAACGTTAAATGTGCATATCAACGTTATTAAAACGCAACTGCATAGAATCGCCCGTGTTTTCATTAAATGAAACATAGGACAATTATGTAAGGGTATCTTACACGAGGTTTTCCGTGCAGTTTGGACAAACGCACAGTTGTCACATATGGGTTGCACGGATAGAAGTGTAGTCACACAGGCGGTTTATAATCGGACGGCAGCGTTGGGACACGCATCCCTACTGCTCTAGCTATAAACGTTAAATGTGCATATCAACGTTATTAAAACGCAACTGCATAGAATCGCCCGTGTTTTCATTAAATGAAACATAGGACAATTATGTAAGGGTATCTTACACGAGGTTTTCCGTGGAGTTTGGACAAACGCACAGTTGTCACATATGGGTTGCACGGACAGAAGTGTAGTCACACAGGCGGTTTATAATCGGACGGCAGCGTTGGGACACGCATCCCTATTGCTCTGGCTATAAACGTTAAATGTGCATATCAACGTTATTAAAACGCAACTGCATAGAATCGCCCGTGTTTTCATTAAATGAAACATAGGACAATTATGTAAGGGTATCTTACACGAGGTTTTCCGTGCAGTTTGGACAAACGCACAGTTGTCACATATGGGTTGCACGGACAGAAGTGTAGTCACACAGGCGGTTTATAATCGGACGGCAGCGTTGGGACACGCATCCCTATTGCTCTGGCTATAAACGTTAAATGTGCATATCAACGTTATTAAAACGCAACTGCATAGAATCGCCCGTGTTTTCATTAAATGAAACATAGGACAATTATGTAAGGGTATCTTACACGAGGTTTTCCGTGCAGTTTGGACAAACGCACAGTTGTCACATATGGGTTGCACGGACAGAAGTGTAGTCACACAGGCGGTTTATAATCGGACGGCAGCGTTGGGACACGCATCCCTATTGCTCTGGCTATAAACGTTAAATGTGCATATCAACGTTATTAAAACGCAACTGCATAGAATCGCCCGTGTTTTCATTAAATGAAACATAGGACAATTATGTAAGGGTATCTTACACGAGGTTTTCCGTGGAGTTTGGACAAACGCACAGTTGTCACATATGGGTTGCACGGACAGAAGTGTAGTCACACAGGCGGTTTATAATCGGACGGCAGCGTTGGGACACGCATCCCTATTGCTCTGGCTATAAACGTTAAATGTGCATATCAACGTTATTAAAACGCAACTGCATGGAATCGCCCGTGTTTTCATTAAATGAAACATAGGACAATTATGTAAGGGTATCTTACACGAGGTTTTCCGTGCAGTTTGGACAAACGCACAGTTGTCACATATGGTTTGCACGGACAGAAGTGTAGTCACACAGGCGGTTTATAATCGGACGGCAGCGTTGGGACACGCATCCCTACTGCTCTGGCTATAAACGTTAAATGTGCATATCAACGTTATTAAAACGCAACTGCATAGAATCGCCCGTGTTTTCAATAAATGAAACATAGGACAATTATGTAAGGGTATCTTACACGAGGTTTTCCGTGCAGTTTGGACAAACGCACAGTTGTCACATATGGGTTGCACGGACAGAAGTGTAGTCACACAGGCGGCTTATAATCGGACGGCAGCGTTGGGACACGCATCCCTATTGCACTGGCTATAAACCTTAAATGTGCATATCAACGTTATTAAAACGCAACTGCATAGAGTCGCCCGTGTTTTCATTAAATGTAACATAGGACAATTATGTAAGGGTATCTTACACGAGGTTTTCCGTGCAGTTTGGACAAACGCACAGTTGTCACATATGGGTTGCACGGACAGAAGTGTAGTCACACAGGCGGCTTATAATCGGACGGCAGCGTTGGGACACGCATCCCTACTGCTCTGGCTATAAACGTTAAATGTGCATATCAACGTTATTAAAACGCAACTGCATAGAATCGCCCGTGTTTTCATTAAATGAAACATAGGACAATTATGTACGGGTATCTTACACGAGGTTTTCCGTGCAGTTTGGACAAACGCACAGTTGTCACATATGGGTTGCACGGACAGAAGTGTAGTCACACAGGCGGCTTATAATCGGACGGCAGCGTTGGGACACGCATCCCTACTGCTCTGGCTATAAACGTTAAATGTGCATATCAACGTTATTAAAACGCAACTGCATAGAATCGCCCGTGTTTTCATTAAATGAAACATAGGACAATTATGTAAGGGTATCTTACACGAGGTTTTCCGTGCAGTTTGGACAAACGCACAGTTGTCACATATGGGTTGCACGGATAGAAGTGTAGTCACACAGGCGGTTTATAATCGGACGGCAGCGTTGGGACACGCATCCCTATTGCTCGGGCTATAAACGTTAAATGTGCATATCAACGTTATTAAAACGCAACTGCATAGAATCGCCCGTGTTTTCATTAAATGAAACATAGGACAATTATGTAAGGGTATCTTACACGAGGTGTTCCGTGGAGTTTGGACAAACGCACAGTTGTCACATATGGGTTGCACGGACAGAAGTGTAGTCACACAGGCGGTTTATAATCGGACGGCAGCGTTGGGACACGCATCCCTACTGCTCTGGCTATAAACGTTAAATGTGCATATCAACGTTATTAAAACGCAACTGCATAGAATCGCCCGTGTTTTCATTAAATGAAACATAGGACAATTATGTAAGGGTATCTTACACGAGGTTTTCCGTGGAGTTTGGACAAACGCACAGTTGTCACATATGGGTTGCACGGACAGAAGTGTAGTCACACAGGCGGCTTATAATCGGACGGCAGCGTTGGGACACGCATCCCTATTGCACTGGCTATAAACGTTAAATGTGCATATCAACGTTATTAAAACGCAACTGCATAGAATCGCCCGTGTTTTCATTAAATGAAACATAGGACAATTATGTAAGGGTATCTTACACGAGGTTTTCCGTGGAGTTTGGACAAACGCACAGTTGCCACATATGGGTTGCACGGACAGAAGTGTAGTGACACAGGCGGTTTATAATCGGACGGCAGCGTTGGGACACGCATCCCTACTGCTCTGGCTATAAACGTTAAATGTGCATATCAACGTTATTAAAACGCAACTGCATAGAATCGCCCGTGTTTTCATTAAATGAAACATAGGACAATTATGTAAGGGTATCTTACACGAGGTTTTCCGTGGAGTTTGGACAAACGCACAGTTGTCACATATGGGTTGCACGGACAGAAGTGTAGTCACACAGGCGGTTTATAATCGGACGGCAGCGTTGGGACACGCATCCCTATTGCTCTGGCTATAAACGTTAAATGTGCATATCAACGTTATTAAAACGCAACTGCATAGAATCGTCCGTGTTTTCATTAAATGAAACATAGGATAATTATGTAAGGGTATCTTACACGAGGTTTTCCGTGGAGTTTGGACAAACGCACAGTTGTCACATATGGGTTGCACGGACAGAAGTGTAGTCACACAGGCGGTTTATAATCGGACGACAGCGTTGGGACACGCATCCCTACTGCTCTGGCTATAAACGTTAAATGTGCATATCAACGTTATTAAAACGCAACTGCATAGAATCGCCCGTGTTTTCATTAAATGAAACATAGGACAATTATGTAAGGGTATCTTACACGAGGTTTTCCGTGGAGTTTGGACAAACGCACAGTTGTCACATATGGGTTGCACGGACAGAAATGTAGTCACACAGGCGGTTTATAATCGGACGGCAGCGTTGGGACACGCATCCCTATTGCTCTGGCTATAAACGTTAAATGTGCATACCAACGTTATTAAAACGCAACTGCATAGAATCGCCCGTGTTTTCACTAAATGAAACATAGGACAATTATGTAAGGGTATCTTACACGAGGTTTTCCGTGGAGTTTGGACAAACGCACAGTTGTCACATATGGGTTGCACGGACAGAAGTGTAGTCACACAGGCGGTTTATAATCGGACGACAGCGTTGGGACACGCATCCCTACTGCTCTGGCTATAAACGTTAAATGTGCATATCAACGTTATTAAAACGCAACTGCATAGAATCGCCCGTGTTTTCATTAAATGAAACATAGGACAATTATGTAAGGGTATCTTACACGAGGTTTTCCGTGGAGTTTGGACAAACGCACAGTTGTCACATATGGGTTGCACGGACAGAAGTGTAGTCACACAGGCGGCTTATAATCGGACGGCAGCGTTGGGACACGCATCCCTACTGCTCTGGCTATAAAAGTTAAATGTGCATATCAACGTTATTAAAACGCAACTGCATAGAATCGCCCGTGTTTTCATTAAATGAAACATAGGACAATTATGTAAGGGTATCTTACACGAGGTTTTCCGTGCAGTTTGGAAAAACGCACAGTTGTCACATATGGGTTGCACGGACAGAAGTGTAGTCACACAGGCGGCTTATAATCGGACGGCAGCGTTGGGACACGCATCCCTACTGCTCTGGCTATAAACGTTAAATGTGCATATCAACGTTATTAAAACGCAACTGCATAGAATCGCCCGTGTTTTCATTAAATGAAACATAGGACAATTATGTAAGGGTATCTTACACGAGGTTTTCCGTGGAGTTTGGACAAACGCACAGTTGTCACATATGGGTTGCACGGACAGAAGTGTAGTCACACAGGCGGTTTATAATCGGACGGCAGCGTTGGGACACGCATCCCTACTGCTCTGGCTATAAACGTTAAATGTGCATATCAACGTTATTAAAACGCAACTGCATAGAGTCGCCCGTGTTTTCATTAAATGTAACATAGGACAATTATGTAAGGGTATCTTACACGAGGTTTTCCGTGCAGTTTGGACAAACGCACAGTTGTCACATATGGGTTGCACGGACAGAAGTGTAGTCACACAGGCGGCTTATAATCGGACGGCAGCGTTGGGACACGCATCCCTACTCCTCTGGCTATAAACGTTAAATGTGCATATCAACGTTATTAAAACGCAACTGCATAGAATCGCCCGTGTTTTCATTAAATGAAACATAGGACAATTATGTACGGGTATCTTACACGAGGTTTTCCGTGCAGTTTGGACAAACGCACAGTTGTCACATATGGGTTGCACGGACAGAAGTGTAGTCACACAGGCGGCTTATAATCGGACGGCAGCGTTGGGACACGCATCCCTATTTCTCGGGCTATAAACGTTAAATGTGCATATCAACGTTATTAAAACGCAACTGCATAGAATCGCCCGTGTTTTCATTAAATGAAACATAGGACAATTATGTAAGGGTACCTTACACGAGGTTTTCCGTGGAGTTTGGACAAACGCACAGTTGTCACATATGGGTTGCACGGACAGAAGTGTAGTCACACAGGCGGCTTATAATCGGACGGCAGCGTTGGGACACGCATCCCTATTGCACTGGCTATAAAAGTTAAATGTGCATATCAACGTTATTAAAACGCAACTGCATAGAATCGCCCGTGTTTTCATTAAATGAAACATAGGACAATTATGTACGGGTATCTTACACGAGGTTTTCCGTGCAGTTTGGACAAACGCACAGTTGTCACATATGGGTTGCACGGACAGAAGTGTAGTCACACAGGCGGCTTATAATCGGACGGCAGCGTTGGGACACGCATCCCTACTGCTCTGGCTATAAACGTTAAATGTGCATATCAACGTTATTAAAACGCAACTGCATAGAATCGCCCGTGTTTTCATTAAATGAAACATAGGACAATTATGTAAGGGTATCTTACACGAGGTTTTCCGTGCAGTTTGGACAAACGCACAGTTGTCACATATGGGTTGCACGGATAGAAGTGTAGTCACACAGGCGGTTTATAATCGGACGGCAGCGTTGGGACACGCATCCCTATTGCTCGGGCTATAAACGTTAAATGTGCATATCAACGTTATTAAAACGCAACTGCATAGAATCGCCCGTGTTTTCATTAAATGAAACATAGGACAATTATGTAAGGGTATCTTACACGAGGTTTTCCGTGGAGTTTGGACAAACGCACAGTTGTCACATATGGGTTGCACGGACAGAAGTGTAGTCACACAGGATGCTTATAATCGGACGGCAGCGTTGGGACACGCATCCCTATTGCACTGGCTATAAACGTTAAATGTGCATATCAACGTTATTAAAACACAACTGCATAGAATCGCCCGTGTTTTCATTAAATGAAACATAGGACAATTATGTAAGGGTATCTTACACGAGGTTTTCCGTGGAGTTTGGACAAACGCACAGTTGTCACATATGGGTTGCACGGACAGAAGTGTAGTCACACAGGCGGTTTATAATCGGACGGCAGCGTTGGGACACGCATCCCTATTGCTCTGGCTATAAACGTTAAATGTGCATATCAACGTTATTAAAACGCAACTGCATAGAATCGCCCGTGTTTTCATTAAATGAAACATAGGACAATTATGTAAGGGTATCTTACACGAGGTTTTCCGTGCAGTTTGGACAAACGCACAGTTGTCACATATGGGTTGCACGGACAGAAGTGTAGTCACACAGGCGGTTTATAATCGGACGGCAGCGTTGGGACACGCATCCCTATTGCTCTGGCTATAAACGTTAAATGTGCATATCAACGTTATTAAAACGCAACTGCATAGAATCGCCCGTGTTTTCATTAAATGAAACATAGGACAATTATGTAAGGGTATCTTACACGAGGTTTTCCGTGCAGTTTGGACAAACGCACAGTTGTCACATATGGGTTGCACGGACAGAAGTGTAGTCACACAGGCGGTTTATAATCGGACGGCAGCGTTGGGACACGCATCCCTATTGCTCTGGCTATAAACGTTAAATGTGCATATCAACGTTATTAAAACGCAACTGCATAGAATCGCCCGTGTTTTCATTAAATGAAACATAGGACAATTATGTAAGGGTATCTTACACGAGGTTTTCCGTGGAGTTTGGACAAACGCACAGTTGTCACATATGGGTTGCACGGACAGAAGTGTAGTCACACAGGCGGTTTATAATCGGACGGCAGCGTTGGGACACGCATCCCTATTGCTCTGGCTATAAACGTTAAATGTGCATATCAACGTTATTAAAACGCAACTGCATAGAATCGCCCGTGTTTTCATTAAATGAAACATAGGACAATTATGTAAGGGTATCTTACACGAGGTTTTCCGTGGAGTTTGGACAAACGCACAGTTGTCACATATGGGTTGCACGGACAGAAGTGTAGTCACACAGGCGGTTTATAATCGGACGGCAGCGTTGGGACACGCATCCCTATTGCTCTGGCTATAAACGTTAAATGTGCATATCAACGTTATTAAAACGCAACTGCATAGAATCGCCCGTGTTTTCATTAAATGAAACATAGGACAATTATGTAAGGGTATCTTACACGAGGTTTTCCGTGCAGTTTGGACAAACGCACAGTTGTCACATATGGGTTGCACGGACAGAAGTGTAGTCACACAGGCGGTTTATAATCGGACGGCAGCGTTGGGACACGCATCCCTATTGCTCTGGCTATAAACGTTAAATGTGCATATCAACGTTATTAAAACGCAACTGCATAGAATCGCCCGTGTTTTCATTAAATGAAACATAGGACAATTATGTAAGGGTATCTTACACGAGGTTTTCCGTGCAGTTTGGACAAACGCACAGTTGTCACATATGGGTTGCACGGACAGAAGTGTAGTCACACAGGCGGTTTATAATCGGACGGCAGCGTTGGGACACGCATCCCTATTGCTCTGGCTATAAACGTTAAATGTGCATATCAACGTTATTAAAACGCAACTGCATAGAATCGCCCGTGTTTTCATTAAATGAAACATAGGACAATTATGTAAGGGTATCTTACACGAGGTTTTCCGTGGAGTTTGGACAAACGCACAGTTGTCACATATGGGTTGCACGGACAGAAGTGTAGTCACACAGGCGGTTTATAATCGGACGGCAGCGTTGGGACACGCATCCCTATTGCTCTGGCTATAAACGTTAAATGTGCATATCAACGTTATTAAAACGCAACTGCATAGAATCGCCCGTGTTTTCATTAAATGAAACATAGGACAATTATGTAAGGGTATCTTACACGAGGTTTTCCGTGCAGTTTGGACAAACGCACAGTTGTCACATATGGGTTGCACGGACAGAAGTGTAGTCACACAGGCGGTTTATAATCGGACGGCAGCGTTGGGACACGCATCCCTACTGCTCTGGCTATAAACGTTAAATGTGCATATCAACGTTATTAAAACGCAACTGCATAGAATCGCCCGTGTTTTCAATAAATGAAACATAGGACAATTATGTAAGGGTATCTTACACGAGGTTTTCCGTGCAGTTTGGACAAACGCACAGTTGTCACATATGGGTTGCACGGACAGAAGTGTAGTCACACAGGCGGCTTATAATCGGACGGCAGCGTTGGGACACGCATCCCTATTGCACTGGCTATAAACCTTAAATGTGCATATCAACGTTATTAAAACGCAACTGCATAGAATCGCCCGTGTTTTCATTAAATGAAACATAGGACAATTATGTAAGGGTATCTTACACGAGGTTTTCCGTGGAGTTTGGACAAACGCACAGTTGCCACATATGGGTTACACGGACAGAAGTGTAGTCACACAGGCGGTTTATAATCGGACGGCAGCGTTGGGACACGCATCCCTACTGCTCTGGCTACAAACGTTAAATGTGCATATCAACGTTATTAAAACGCAACTGCATAGAATCGCCCGTGTTTTCATTAAATGAAACATAGGACAATTATGTAAGGGTATCTTACACGAGGTTTTCCGTGGAGTTTGGACAAACGCACAGTTGTCACATATGGGTTGCACGGACAGAAGTGTAGTCACACAGGCGGTTTATAATCGGACGGCAGCGTTGGGACACGCATCCCTATTGCTCTGGCTATAAACGTTAAATGTGCATATCAACGTTATTAAAACGCAACTGCATAGAATCGCCCGTGTTTTCATTAAATGAAACATAGGACAATTATGTAAGGGTATCTTACACGAGGTTTTCCGTGGAGTTTGGACAAACGCACAGTTGTCACATATGGGTTGCACGGACAGAAGTGTAGTCACACAGGCGGTTTATAATCGGACGGCAGCCTTGGGACACGCATCCCTACTGCTCTGGCTATAAACGTTAAATGTGCATATCAACGTTATTAAAACGCAACTGCATAGAATCGCCCGTGTTTTCATTAAATGAAACATAGGACAATTATGTAAGGGTATCTTACACGAGGTTTTCCGTGGAGTTTGGACAAACGCACAGTTGTCACATATGGGTTGCACGGACAGAAGTGTAGTCACACAGGCGGCTTATAATCGGACGGCAGCGTTGGGACACGCATCCCTACTGCTCTGGCTATAAAAGTTAAATGTGCATATCAACGTTATTAAAACGCAACTGCATAGAATCGCCCGTGTTCTCATTAAATGAAACATAGAACAAATAAGTAAGGGTATCTTACACGAGGTTTTCCGTGCAGTTTGGACAAACGCACAGTTGTCACATATGGGTTGCACGGACAGAAGTGTAGTCACACAGGCGGTTTATAATCGGACGTCAGCGTTTGGACACGCATCCCTACTGCTCTGGCTATAAACGTTAAATGTGTATATCAACGTTATTAAAACGCAACTGCATAGAATCGCCCGTGTTTTCATTAAATGAAACATAGGACAATTATGTAAGGGTATCTTACACGAGGTTTTCCGTGGAGTTTGGACAAACGCACAGTTGTCACATATGGGTTGCACGGACAGAAGTGTAGTCACACAGGCGGTTTATAATCGGACGGCAGCGTTGGGACACGCATCCCTATTGCTCTGGCTATAAACGTTAAATGTGCATATCAACGTTATTAAAACGCAACTGCATAGAATCGCCCGTGTTTTCATTAAATGAAACATAGGACAATTATGTAAGGGTATCTTACACGAGGTTTTCCGTGGAGTTTGGACAAACGCACAGTTGTCACATATGGGTTGCACGGACAGAAGTGTAGTCACACAGGCGGTTTATAATCGGACGGCAGCCTTGGGACACGCATCCCTACTGCTCTGGCTATAAACGTTAAATGTGCATATCAACGTTATTAAAACGCAACTGCATAGAATCGCCCGTGTTTTCATTAAATGAAACATAGGACAATTATGTAAGGGTATCTTACACGAGGTTTTCCGTGGAGTTTGGACAAACGCACAGTTGTCACATATGGGTTGCACGGACAGAAGTGTAGTCACACAGGCGGCTTATAATCGGACGGCAGCGTTGGGACACGCATCCCTACTGCTCTGGCTATAAAAGTTAAATGTGCATATCAACGTTATTAAAACGCAACTGCATAGAATCGCCCGTGTTCTCATTAAATGAAACATAGAACAAATAAGTAAGGGTATCTTACACGAGGTTTTCCGTGCAGTTTGGACAAACGCACAGTTGTCACATATGGGTTGCACGGACAGAAGTGTAGTCACACAGGCGGTTTATAATCGGACGTCAGCGTTTGGACACGCATCCCTACTGCTCTGGCTATAAACGTTAAATGTGTATATCAACGTTATTAAAACGCAACTGCATAGAATCGCCCGTGTTTTCATTAAATGAAACATAGGACAATTATGTAAGGGTATCTTACACGAGGTTTTCCGTGGAGTTTGGACAAACGCACAGTTGTCACATATGGGTTGCACGGACAGAAGTGTAGTCACACAGGCGGTTTATAATCGGACGGCAGCGTTGGGACACGCATCCCTATTGCTCTGGCTATAAACGTTAAATGTGCATATCAACGTTATTAAAACGCAACTGCATAGAATCGCCCGTGTTTTCATTAAATGAAACATAGGACAATTATGTAAGGGTATCTTACACGATGTTTTCCGTGGAGTTTGGACAAACGCACAGTTGTCACATCTGGGTTGCACGGACAGAAGTGTAGTCACACAGGCGGTTTATAATCGGACGGCAGCGTTGGGACACGCATCCCTACTGCTCTGGCTATAAACGTTAAATGTGCATATCAACGTTATTCAAACGCAACTGCATAGAATCGCCCGTGTTTTCATTAAATGAAACATAGGACAATTATGTAAGGGTATCTTACACGAGGTTTTCCGTGGAGTTTGGACAAACGCACAGTTGTCACATATGGGTTGCACGGACAGAAATGTAGTCACACAGGCGGCTTATAATCGGACGGCAGCGTTGGGACACGCATCCCTACTGCTCTGGCTATAATCGTTAAATGTGCATATCAACGTTATTAAAACGCAACTGCATAGAATCGCCCGTGTTTTCATTAAATGAACCATAGGACAATTATGTAAGGGTATCTTACACGAGGTTTTCCGTGCAGTTTGGACAAACGCACAGTTGTCACATATGGGTTACACGGACAGAAGTGTAGTCACACAGGCGGCTTATAATCGGACGGCAGCGTTGGGACACGCATCCCTAATGCTCTGGCTATAAACGTTAAATGTGCATATCAACGTTATTAAAACGCAACTGCATAGAATCGCCCGTGTTTTCATTAAATGAAACATAGGACAATTATGTAAGGGTATCTTACACGAGGTTTTCCGTGGAGTTTGGACAAACGCACAGTTGTCACATATGGGTTGCACGGACAGAAGTGTAGTCACACAGGCGGTTTATAATCGGACGGCAGCGTTGGGACACGCATCCCTACTGCTCTGGCTATAAACGTTAAATGTGCATATCAACGTTATTAAAACGCAACTGCATAGAATCGCCCGTGTTTTCATTAAATGAAACATAGGACAATTATGTAAGGGTATCTTACACGAGGTTTTCCGTGCAGTTTGGACAAACGCACAGTTGTCACATATGGGTTGCATGGACAGAAGTGTAGTCACACAGGCGGCTTATAATCGGACGGCAGCGTTGGGACACGCATCCCTATTGCTCTGGCTATAAACGTTAAATGTGCATATCAACGTTATTAAAACGCAACTGCATAGAATCGCCCGAGTTTTCATTAAATGAAACATAGGACAATTATGTAAGGGTATCTTACACGAGGTTTTCCGTGCAGTTTGGACAAACGCACAGTTGTCACATATGGGTTGCACGGACAGAAGTGTAGTCACACAGGCGGTTTATAATCGGACGGCAGCGTTGGGACACGCATCCCTACTGCTCTGGCTATAAACGTTAAATGTGCATATCAACGTTATTAAAACGCAACTGCATAGAATCGCCCGTGTTTTCATTAAATGAAACATAGGACATTTATGTAAGTGTATCTTACACGAGGTTTTCCGTGCAGTTTGGACAAACGCACAGTTGTCACATATGGGTTGCACTGACAGAAGTGTAGTCACACAGGCGGTTTATAATCGGACGGCAGCGTTGGGACACGCATCCCTACTGCTCTGGCTATAAACGTTAAATGTGCATATCAACGTTATTAAAACGCAACTGCATAGAATCGCCCGTGTTTTCATTAAATGAAACATAGGACAATTATGTAAGGGTATCTTACACGAGGTTTTCCGTGCAGTTTGGACAAACGCACAGTTGTCACATATGGGTTGCACGGACTGAAGTGTAGTCACACAGGCGGCTTATAATCGGACGGCAGCGTTGGGACACGCATCCCTATTGCTCTGGCTATAAACGTTAAATGTGCATATCAACGTTATTAAAACGCAACTGCATAGAATCGCCCGTGTTTTCATTAAATGAAACATAGGACAATTATGTAAGGGTATCTTACACGAGGTTTTCCGTGGAGTTTGGACAAACGCACAGTTGTCACAAATGGGTTGCACGGACAGAAGTGTAGTCACACAGGCGGTTTATAATCGGACGGCAGCGTTGGGACACGCATCCCTACTGCTCTGGCTATAAACGTTAAATGTGCATATCAACGTTATTAAAACGCAACTGCATAGAATCCCCGTGTTTTCATTAAATGAAACATAGGACAATTATGTAAGGGTATCTTGCACGAGGTTTTCCGTGCAGTTTGGACAAACGCACAGTTGTCACATATGGGTTACACGGACAGAAGTGTAGTCACACAGGCGGCTTATAATCGGACGGCAGCGTTGGGACACGCATCCCTACTGCTCTGGCTATAAATGTTAAATGTGCATATCAACGTTATTAAAACGCAACTGCATAGATTCGCCCGTGTTTTCATTAAATGAAACATAGGACAATTATGTAAGGGTATCTTACACGAGGTTTTCCGTGGAGTTTGGACAAACGCACAGTTGTCACAAATGGGTTGCACGGACAGAAGTGTAGTCACACAGGCGGTTTATAATCGGACGGCAGCGTTGGGACACGCATCCCTACTGCTCTGGCTATAAACGTTAAATGTGCATATCAACGTTATTAAAACGCAACTGCATAGAATCCCCGTGTTTTCATTAAATGAAACATAGGACAATTATGTAAGGGTATCTTGCACGAGGTTTTCCGTGCAGTTTGGACAAACGCACAGTTGTCACATATGGGTTGCACGGACTGAAGTGTAGTCACACAGGCGGCTTATAATCGGACGGCAGCGTTGGGACACGCATCCCTATTGCTCTGGCTATAAACGTTAAATGTGCATATCAACGTTATTAAAACGCAACTGCATAGAATCGCCCGTGTTTTCATTAAATGAAACATAGGACAATTATGTAAGGGTATCTTACACGAGGTTTTCCGTGGAGTTTGGACAAACGCACAGTTGTCACAAATGGGTTGCACGGACAGAAGTGTAGTCACACAGGCGGTTTATAATCGGACGGCAGCGTTGGGACACGCATCCCTACTGCTCTGGCTATAAACGTTAAATGTGCATATCAACGTTATTAAAACGCAACTGCATAGAATCCCCGTGTTTTCATTAAATGAAACATAGGACAATTATGTAAGGGTATCTTGCACGAGGTTTTCCGTGCAGTTTGGACAAACGCACAGTTGTCACATATGGGTTGCACGGACTGAAGTGTAGTCACACAGGCGGCTTATAATCGGACGGCAGCGTTGGGACACGCATCCCTATTGCTCTGGCTATAAACGTTAAATGTGCATATCAACGTTATTAAAACGCAACTGCATAGAATCGCCCGTGTTTTCATTAAATGAAACATAGGACAATTATGTAAGGGTATCTTACACGAGGTTTTCCGTGGAGTTTGGACAAACGCACAGTTGTCACAAATGGGTTGCACGGACAGAAGTGTAGTCACACAGGCGGCTTATAATCGGACGGCAGCGTTGGGACACGCATCCCTACTGCTCTGGCTATAAATGTTAAATGTGCATATCAACGTTATTAAAACGCAACTGCATAGAATCCCCGTGTTTTCATTAAATGAAACATAGGACAATTATGTAAGGGTATCTTGCACGAGGTTTTCCGTGCAGTTTGGACAAACGCACAGTTGTCACATATGGGTTACACGGACAGAAGTGTAGTCACACAGGCGGTTTATAATCGGACGGCAGCGTAGGGACACGCATCCCTACTGCTCTGGCTATAAACGTTAAATGTGCATATCAACGTTATTAAAACGCAACTGCATAGAATCGCCCGTGTTTTCATTAAATGAAACATAGGACAATTATGTAAGGGTATCTTACACGAGGTTTTCCGTGCAGTTTGGACAAACGCACAGTTGTCACATATGGGTTGCACGGACAGAAGTGTAGTCACACAGGCGGCTTATAATCGGACGGCAGCGTTGGGACACGCATCCCTATTGCTCTGGCTATAAACGTTAAATGTGCATATCAACGTTATTAAAACGCAACTGCATAGAATCGCCCGTGTTTTCATTAAATGAAACATAGGACAATTATGTAAGGGTATCTTACACGAGGTTTTCCGTGCAGTTTGGACAAACGCACAGTTGTCACATATGGGTTGCACGGACAGAAGTGTAGTCACACAGGCGGTTTATAATCGGACGGCAGCGTTGGGACACGCATCCCTACTGCTCTGGCTATAAACGTTAAATGTGCATATCAACGTTATTAAAACGCAACTGCATAGAATCGCCCGTTTTTTCATTAAATGAAACATAGGACAATTATGTAAGGGTATCTTACACGAGGTTTTCCGTGCAGTTTGGACAAACGCACAGTTGTCACATATGGGTTGCACGGACAGAAGTGTAGTCACACAGGCGGTTTATAATCGGACGGCAGCGTTGGGACACGCATCCCTACTGCTCTGGCTATAAACGTTAAATGTGCATATCAACGTTATTAAAACGCAACTGCATAGAATCGCCCGTGTTTTCATTAAATGAAACATAGGACAATTATGTAAGGGTATCTTAAACGAGGTTTTCCGTGCAGTTTGGACAAACGCACAGTTGTCACATATGGGTTGCACGGACAGAAGTGTAGTCGCACAGGCGGTTTATAATCGGACGGCAGCGTTGGGACACGCATCCCTACTGCTCTGGCTATAAACGTTAAATGTGCATATCAACGTTATTAAAACGCAACTGCATAGAATCGCCCGTGTTTTCATTAAATGAAACATAGGACAATTATGTAAGGGTATCTTACACGAGGTTTTCCGTGCAGTTTGGACAAACGCACAGTTGTCACATATGGGTTACACGGATAGAAGTGTAGTCACACAGGCGGCTTATAATCGGACGGCTGCGTTGGGACACGCATCCCTACTGCTCTGGCTATAAACGTTAAATGTGCATATCAACGTTATTAAAACGCAACTGCATAGAATCGCCCTTGTTTTCATTAAATGAAACATAGGACAATTATGTAAGGGTATCTTACACGAGGTTTTCCGTGCAGTTTGGACAAACGCACAGTTGTCACATATGGGTTGCACGGACAGAAGTGTAGTCACACAGGCGGTTTATAATCGGACGGCAGCGTTGGGACACGCATCCCTACTGCTCTGGCTATAAACGTTAAATGTGCATATCAACGTTATTAAAACGCAACTGCATAGAATCGCCCGTGTTTTCACTAAATGAAACATAGGACAATTATGTAAGTGTATCTTACACGAGGTTTTCCGTGTAGTTTGGACAAACGCACAGTTGTCACATATGGGTTGCACGGACAGAAGTGTAGTCACACAGGCGGTTTATAATCGGACGGCAGCGTTGGGACACGCATCCCTACTGCTCTGGCTATAAACGTTAAATGTGCATATCAACGTTATTAAAACGCAACTGCATAGAATCGCCCGTGTTTTCATTAAATGAAACATAGGACAATTATGTAAGGGTATCTTACACGAGGTTTTCCGTGCAGTTTGGACAAACGCACAGTTGTCACATATGGGTTGCACGGACAGAAGTGTAGTCACACAGGCGGCTTATAATCGGACGGCAGCGTTGGGACACGCATCCCTATTGCTCTGGCTATAAACGTTAAATGTGCATATCAACGTTATTAAAACGCAACTGCATAGAATCGCCCGTGTTTTCATTAAATGAAACATAGGACAATTATGTAAGGGTATCTTACACGAGGTTTTCCGTGCAGTTTGGACAAACGCACAGTTGTCACATATGGGTTGCACGGACAGAAGTGTAGTCACACAGGCGGCTTATAATCGGACGGCAGCGTTGGGACACGCATCCCTATTGCTCTGGCTATAAACGTTAAATGTGCATATCAACGTTATTAAAACGCAACTGCATAGAATCGCCCGTGTTTTCATTAAATGAAACATAGGACAATTATGTAAGGGTATCTTACACGAGGTTTTCCGTGCAGTTTGGACAAACGCACAGTTGTCACATATGGGTTGCACGGACAGAAGTGTAGTCACACAGGCGGTTTATAATCGGACGGCAGCGTTGGGACACGCATCCCTACTGCTCTGGCTATAAACGTTAAATGTGCATATCAACGTTATTAAAACGCAACTGCATAGAATCGCCCGTGTTTTCATTAAATGAAACATAGGACAATTATGTAAGGGTATCTTACACGAGGTTTTCCGTGCAGTTTGGACAAACGCACAGTTGTCACATATGGGTTGCACGGACAGAAGTGTAGTCACACAGGCGGTTTATAATCGGACGGCAGCGTTGGGACACGCATCCCTACTGCTCTGGCTATAAACGTTAAATGTGCATATCAACGTTATTAAAACGCAACTGCATAGAATCGCCCGTGTTTTCATTAAGTGAAACATAGGACAATTATGTAAGGGTATCTTACACGAGGTTTTCCGTGCAGTTTGGACAAACGCACAGTTGTCACATATGGGTTGCACGGACAGAAGTGTAGTCACACAGGCGGTTTATAATCGGACGGCAGCGTTGGGACACGCATCCCTACTGCTCTGGCTATAAACGTTAAATGTGCATATCAACGTTATTAAAACGCAACTGCATAGAATCGCCCGTGTTTTCATTAAGTGAAACATAGGACAATTATGTAAGGGTATCTTACACGAGGTTTTCCGTGCAGTTTGGACAAACGCACAGTTGTCACATATGGGTTGCACGGACAGAAGTGTAGTCACACAGGCGGTTTATAATCGGACGGCAGCGTTGGGACACGCATCCCTACTGCTCTGGCTATAAACGTTAAATGTGCATATCAACGTTATTAAAACGCAACTGCATAGAATCGCCCGTGTTTTCATTAAATGAAACATAGGACAATTATGTAAGGGTATCTTACACGAGGTTTTCCGTGCAGTTTGGACAAACGCACAGTTGTCACATATGGGTTACACGGATAGAAGTGTAGTCACACAGGCGGTTTATAATCGGACGGCAGCGTTGGGACACGCATCCCTACTGCTCTGGCTATAAACGTTAAATGTGCATATCAACGTTATTAAAACGCAACTGCATAGAATCGCCCGTGTTTTCATTAAATGAAACATAGGACAATTATGTAAGGGTATCTTACACGAGGTTTTCCGTGCAGTTTGGACAAACGCACAGTTGTCACATATGGGTTGCACGGACAGAAGTGTAGTCACACAGGCGGTTTATAATCGGACGGCAGCGTTGGGACACGCATCCCTATTGCTCTGGCTATAAACGTTAAATGTGCATATCAACGTTATTAAAACGCAACTGCATAGAATCGCCCGTGTTTTCATTAAATGAAACATAGGACAATTATGTAAGGGTATCTTACACGAGGTTTTCCGTGGAGTTTGGACAAACGCACAGTTGTCACATATGGGTTGCACGGACAGAAGTGTAGTCACACAGGCGGTTTATAATCGGACGGCAGCGTTGGGACACGCATCCCTATTGCTCTGGCTATAAACGTTAAATGTGCATATCAACGTTATTAAAACGCAACTGCATAGAATCGCCCGTGTTTTCATTAAATGAAACATAGGACAATTATGTAAGGGTATCTTACACGAGGTTTTCCGTGCAGTTTGGACAAACGCACAGTTGTCACATATGGGTTGCACGGACAGAAGTGTAGTCACACAGGCGGTTTATAATCGGACGGCAGCGTTGGGACACGCATCCCTACTGCTCTGGCTATAAACGTTAAATGTGCATATCAACGTTATTAAAACGCAACTGCATAGAATCGCCCGTGTTTTCAATAAATGAAACATAGGACAATTATGTAAGGGTATCTTACACGAGGTTTTCCGTGCAGTTTGGACAAACGCACAGTTGTCACATATGGGTTGCACGGACAGAAGTGTAGTCACACAGGCGGCTTATAATCGGACGGCAGCGTTGGGACACGCATCCCTATTGCACTGGCTATAAACCTTAAATGTGCATATCAACGTTATTAAAACGCAACTGCATAGAATCGCCCGTGTTTTCATTAAATGAAACATAGGACAATTATGTAAGGGTATCTTACACGAGGTTTTCCGTGGAGTTTGGACAAACGCACAGTTGCCACATATGGGTTACACGGACAGAAGTGTAGTCACACAGGCGGTTTATAATCGGACGGCAGCGTTGGGACACGCATCCCTACTGCTCTGGCTACAAACGTTAAATGTGCATATCAACGTTATTAAAACGCAACTGCATAGAATCGCCCGTGTTTTCATTAAATGAAACATAGGACAATTATGTAAGGGTATCTTACACGAGGTTTTCCGTGGAGTTTGGACAAACGCACAGTTGTCACATATGGGTTGCACGGACAGAAGTGTAGTCACACAGGCGGTTTATAATCGGACGGCAGCGTTGGGACACGCATCCCTATTGCTCTGGCTATAAACGTTAAATGTGCATATCAACGTTATTAAAACGCAACTGCATAGAATCGCCCGTGTTTTCATTAAATGAAACATAGGACAATTATGTAAGGGTATCTTACACGAGGTTTTCCGTGGAGTTTGGACAAACGCACAGTTGTCACATATGGGTTGCACGGACAGAAGTGTAGTCACACAGGCGGTTTATAATCGGACGGCAGCCTTGGGACACGCATCCCTACTGCTCTGGCTATAAACGTTAAATGTGCATATCAACGTTATTAAAACGCAACTGCATAGAATCGCCCGTGTTTTCATTAAATGAAACATAGGACAATTATGTAAGGGTATCTTACACGAGGTTTTCCGTGGAGTTTGGACAAACGCACAGTTGTCACATATGGGTTGCACGGACAGAAGTGTAGTCACACAGGCGGCTTATAATCGGACGGCAGCGTTGGGACACGCATCCCTACTGCTCTGGCTATAAAAGTTAAATGTGCATATCAACGTTATTAAAACGCAACTGCATAGAATCGCCCGTGTTCTCATTAAATGAAACATAGAACAAATAAGTAAGGGTATCTTACACGAGGTTTTCCGTGCAGTTTGGACAAACGCACAGTTGTCACATATGGGTTGCACGGACAGAAGTGTAGTCACACAGGCGGTTTATAATCGGACGTCAGCGTTTGGACACGCATCCCTACTGCTCTGGCTATAAACGTTAAATGTGTATATCAACGTTATTAAAACGCAACTGCATAGAATCGCCCGTGTTTTCATTAAATGAAACATAGGACAATTATGTAAGGGTATCTTACACGAGGTTTTCCGTGGAGTTTGGACAAACGCACAGTTGTCACATATGGGTTGCACGGACAGAAGTGTAGTCACACAGGCGGTTTATAATCGGACGGCAGCGTTGGGACACGCATCCCTATTGCTCTGGCTATAAACGTTAAATGTGCATATCAACGTTATTAAAACGCAACTGCATAGAATCGCCCGTGTTTTCATTAAATGAAACATAGGACAATTATGTAAGGGTATCTTACACGAGGTTTTCCGTGGAGTTTGGACAAACGCACAGTTGTCACATATGGGTTGCACGGACAGAAGTGTAGTCACACAGGCGGTTTATAATCGGACGGCAGCCTTGGGACACGCATCCCTACTGCTCTGGCTATAAACGTTAAATGTGCATATCAACGTTATTAAAACGCAACTGCATAGAATCGCCCGTGTTTTCATTAAATGAAACATAGGACAATTATGTAAGGGTATCTTACACGAGGTTTTCCGTGGAGTTTGGACAAACGCACAGTTGTCACATATGGGTTGCACGGACAGAAGTGTAGTCACACAGGCGGCTTATAATCGGACGGCAGCGTTGGGACACGCATCCCTACTGCTCTGGCTATAAAAGTTAAATGTGCATATCAACGTTATTAAAACGCAACTGCATAGAATCGCCCGTGTTCTCATTAAATGAAACATAGAACAAATAAGTAAGGGTATCTTACACGAGGTTTTCCGTGCAGTTTGGACAAACGCACAGTTGTCACATATGGGTTGCACGGACAGAAGTGTAGTCACACAGGCGGTTTATAATCGGACGTCAGCGTTTGGACACGCATCCCTACTGCTCTGGCTATAAACGTTAAATGTGTATATCAACGTTATTAAAACGCAACTGCATAGAATCGCCCGTGTTTTCATTAAATGAAACATAGGACAATTATGTAAGGGTATCTTACACGAGGTTTTCCGTGGAGTTTGGACAAACGCACAGTTGTCACATATGGGTTGCACGGACAGAAGTGTAGTCACACAGGCGGTTTATAATCGGACGGCAGCGTTGGGACACGCATCCCTATTGCTCTGGCTATAAACGTTAAATGTGCATATCAACGTTATTAAAACGCAACTGCATAGAATCGCCCGTGTTTTCATTAAATGAAACATAGGACAATTATGTAAGGGTATCTTACACGATGTTTTCCGTGGAGTTTGGACAAACGCACAGTTGTCACATCTGGGTTGCACGGACAGAAGTGTAGTCACACAGGCGGTTTATAATCGGACGGCAGCGTTGGGACACGCATCCCTACTGCTCTGGCTATAAACGTTAAATGTGCATATCAACGTTATTCAAACGCAACTGCATAGAATCGCCCGTGTTTTCATTAAATGAAACATAGGACAATTATGTAAGGGTATCTTACACGAGGTTTTCCGTGGAGTTTGGACAAACGCACAGTTGTCACATATGGGTTGCACGGACAGAAATGTAGTCACACAGGCGGCTTATAATCGGACGGCAGCGTTGGGACACGCATCCCTACTGCTCTGGCTATAATCGTTAAATGTGCATATCAACGTTATTAAAACGCAACTGCATAGAATCGCCCGTGTTTTCATTAAATGAACCATAGGACAATTATGTAAGGGTATCTTACACGAGGTTTTCCGTGCAGTTTGGACAAACGCACAGTTGTCACATATGGGTTACACGGACAGAAGTGTAGTCACACAGGCGGCTTATAATCGGACGGCAGCGTTGGGACACGCATCCCTAATGCTCTGGCTATAAACGTTAAATGTGCATATCAACGTTATTAAAACGCAACTGCATAGAATCGCCCGTGTTTTCATTAAATGAAACATAGGACAATTATGTAAGGGTATCTTACACGAGGTTTTCCGTGGAGTTTGGACAAACGCACAGTTGTCACATATGGGTTGCACGGACAGAAGTGTAGTCACACAGGCGGTTTATAATCGGACGGCAGCGTTGGGACACGCATCCCTACTGCTCTGGCTATAAACGTTAAATGTGCATATCAACGTTATTAAAACGCAACTGCATAGAATCGCCCGTGTTTTCATTAAATGAAACATAGGACAATTATGTAAGGGTATCTTACACGAGGTTTTCCGTGCAGTTTGGACAAACGCACAGTTGTCACATATGGGTTGCATGGACAGAAGTGTAGTCACACAGGCGGCTTATAATCGGACGGCAGCGTTGGGACACGCATCCCTATTGCTCTGGCTATAAACGTTAAATGTGCATATCAACGTTATTAAAACGCAACTGCATAGAATCGCCCGAGTTTTCATTAAATGAAACATAGGACAATTATGTAAGGGTATCTTACACGAGGTTTTCCGTGCAGTTTGGACAAACGCACAGTTGTCACATATGGGTTGCACGGACAGAAGTGTAGTCACACAGGCGGTTTATAATCGGACGGCAGCGTTGGGACACGCATCCCTACTGCTCTGGCTATAAACGTTAAATGTGCATATCAACGTTATTAAAACGCAACTGCATAGAATCGCCCGTGTTTTCATTAAATGAAACATAGGACATTTATGTAAGTGTATCTTACACGAGGTTTTCCGTGCAGTTTGGACAAACGCACAGTTGTCACATATGGGTTGCACTGACAGAAGTGTAGTCACACAGGCGGTTTATAATCGGACGGCAGCGTTGGGACACGCATCCCTACTGCTCTGGCTATAAACGTTAAATGTGCATATCAACGTTATTAAAACGCAACTGCATAGAATCGCCCGTGTTTTCATTAAATGAAACATAGGACAATTATGTAAGGGTATCTTACACGAGGTTTTCCGTGCAGTTTGGACAAACGCACAGTTGTCACATATGGGTTGCACGGACTGAAGTGTAGTCACACAGGCGGCTTATAATCGGACGGCAGCGTTGGGACACGCATCCCTATTGCTCTGGCTATAAACGTTAAATGTGCATATCAACGTTATTAAAACGCAACTGCATAGAATCGCCCGTGTTTTCATTAAATGAAACATAGGACAATTATGTAAGGGTATCTTACACGAGGTTTTCCGTGGAGTTTGGACAAACGCACAGTTGTCACAAATGGGTTGCACGGACAGAAGTGTAGTCACACAGGCGGTTTATAATCGGACGGCAGCGTTGGGACACGCATCCCTACTGCTCTGGCTATAAACGTTAAATGTGCATATCAACGTTATTAAAACGCAACTGCATAGAATCCCCGTGTTTTCATTAAATGAAACATAGGACAATTATGTAAGGGTATCTTGCACGAGGTTTTCCGTGCAGTTTGGACAAACGCACAGTTGTCACATATGGGTTACACGGACAGAAGTGTAGTCACACAGGCGGCTTATAATCGGACGGCAGCGTTGGGACACGCATCCCTACTGCTCTGGCTATAAATGTTAAATGTGCATATCAACGTTATTAAAACGCAACTGCATAGATTCGCCCGTGTTTTCATTAAATGAAACATAGGACAATTATGTAAGGGTATCTTACACGAGGTTTTCCGTGGAGTTTGGACAAACGCACAGTTGTCACAAATGGGTTGCACGGACAGAAGTGTAGTCACACAGGCGGTTTATAATCGGACGGCAGCGTTGGGACACGCATCCCTACTGCTCTGGCTATAAACGTTAAATGTGCATATCAACGTTATTAAAACGCAACTGCATAGAATCCCCGTGTTTTCATTAAATGAAACATAGGACAATTATGTAAGGGTATCTTGCACGAGGTTTTCCGTGCAGTTTGGACAAACGCACAGTTGTCACATATGGGTTGCACGGACTGAAGTGTAGTCACACAGGCGGCTTATAATCGGACGGCAGCGTTGGGACACGCATCCCTATTGCTCTGGCTATAAACGTTAAATGTGCATATCAACGTTATTAAAACGCAACTGCATAGAATCGCCCGTGTTTTCATTAAATGAAACATAGGACAATTATGTAAGGGTATCTTACACGAGGTTTTCCGTGGAGTTTGGACAAACGCACAGTTGTCACAAATGGGTTGCACGGACAGAAGTGTAGTCACACAGGCGGTTTATAATCGGACGGCAGCGTTGGGACACGCATCCCTACTGCTCTGGCTATAAACGTTAAATGTGCATATCAACGTTATTAAAACGCAACTGCATAGAATCCCCGTGTTTTCATTAAATGAAACATAGGACAATTATGTAAGGGTATCTTGCACGAGGTTTTCCGTGCAGTTTGGACAAACGCACAGTTGTCACATATGGGTTGCACGGACTGAAGTGTAGTCACACAGGCGGCTTATAATCGGACGGCAGCGTTGGGACACGCATCCCTATTGCTCTGGCTATAAACGTTAAATGTGCATATCAACGTTATTAAAACGCAACTGCATAGAATCGCCCGTGTTTTCATTAAATGAAACATAGGACAATTATGTAAGGGTATCTTACACGAGGTTTTCCGTGGAGTTTGGACAAACGCACAGTTGTCACAAATGGGTTGCACGGACAGAAGTGTAGTCACACAGGCGGCTTATAATCGGACGGCAGCGTTGGGACACGCATCCCTACTGCTCTGGCTATAAATGTTAAATGTGCATATCAACGTTATTAAAACGCAACTGCATAGAATCCCCGTGTTTTCATTAAATGAAACATAGGACAATTATGTAAGGGTATCTTGCACGAGGTTTTCCGTGCAGTTTGGACAAACGCACAGTTGTCACATATGGGTTACACGGACAGAAGTGTAGTCACACAGGCGGTTTATAATCGGACGGCAGCGTAGGGACACGCATCCCTACTGCTCTGGCTATAAACGTTAAATGTGCATATCAACGTTATTAAAACGCAACTGCATAGAATCGCCCGTGTTTTCATTAAATGAAACATAGGACAATTATGTAAGGGTATCTTACACGAGGTTTTCCGTGCAGTTTGGACAAACGCACAGTTGTCACATATGGGTTGCACGGACAGAAGTGTAGTCACACAGGCGGCTTATAATCGGACGGCAGCGTTGGGACACGCATCCCTATTGCTCTGGCTATAAACGTTAAATGTGCATATCAACGTTATTAAAACGCAACTGCATAGAATCGCCCGTGTTTTCATTAAATGAAACATAGGACAATTATGTAAGGGTATCTTACACGAGGTTTTCCGTGCAGTTTGGACAAACGCACAGTTGTCACATATGGGTTGCACGGACAGAAGTGTAGTCACACAGGCGGTTTATAATCGGACGGCAGCGTTGGGACACGCATCCCTACTGCTCTGGCTATAAACGTTAAATGTGCATATCAACGTTATTAAAACGCAACTGCATAGAATCGCCCGTTTTTTCATTAAATGAAACATAGGACAATTATGTAAGGGTATCTTACACGAGGTTTTCCGTGCAGTTTGGACAAACGCACAGTTGTCACATATGGGTTGCACGGACAGAAGTGTAGTCACACAGGCGGTTTATAATCGGACGGCAGCGTTGGGACACGCATCCCTACTGCTCTGGCTATAAACGTTAAATGTGCATATCAACGTTATTAAAACGCAACTGCATAGAATCGCCCGTGTTTTCATTAAATGAAACATAGGACAATTATGTAAGGGTATCTTAAACGAGGTTTTCCGTGCAGTTTGGACAAACGCACAGTTGTCACATATGGGTTGCACGGACAGAAGTGTAGTCGCACAGGCGGTTTATAATCGGACGGCAGCGTTGGGACACGCATCCCTACTGCTCTGGCTATAAACGTTAAATGTGCATATCAACGTTATTAAAACGCAACTGCATAGAATCGCCCGTGTTTTCATTAAATGAAACATAGGACAATTATGTAAGGGTATCTTACACGAGGTTTTCCGTGCAGTTTGGACAAACGCACAGTTGTCACATATGGGTTACACGGATAGAAGTGTAGTCACACAGGCGGCTTATAATCGGACGGCTGCGTTGGGACACGCATCCCTACTGCTCTGGCTATAAACGTTAAATGTGCATATCAACGTTATTAAAACGCAACTGCATAGAATCGCCCTTGTTTTCATTAAATGAAACATAGGACAATTATGTAAGGGTATCTTACACGAGGTTTTCCGTGCAGTTTGGACAAACGCACAGTTGTCACATATGGGTTGCACGGACAGAAGTGTAGTCACACAGGCGGTTTATAATCGGACGGCAGCGTTGGGACACGCATCCCTACTGCTCTGGCTATAAACGTTAAATGTGCATATCAACGTTATTAAAACGCAACTGCATAGAATCGCCCGTGTTTTCACTAAATGAAACATAGGACAATTATGTAAGTGTATCTTACACGAGGTTTTCCGTGTAGTTTGGACAAACGCACAGTTGTCACATATGGGTTGCACGGACAGAAGTGTAGTCACACAGGCGGTTTATAATCGGACGGCAGCGTTGGGACACGCATCCCTACTGCTCTGGCTATAAACGTTAAATGTGCATATCAACGTTATTAAAACGCAACTGCATAGAATCGCCCGTGTTTTCATTAAATGAAACATAGGACAATTATGTAAGGGTATCTTACACGAGGTTTTCCGTGCAGTTTGGACAAACGCACAGTTGTCACATATGGGTTGCACGGACAGAAGTGTAGTCACACAGGCGGCTTATAATCGGACGGCAGCGTTGGGACACGCATCCCTATTGCTCTGGCTATAAACGTTAAATGTGCATATCAACGTTATTAAAACGCAACTGCATAGAATCGCCCGTGTTTTCATTAAATGAAACATAGGACAATTATGTAAGGGTATCTTACACGAGGTTTTCCGTGCAGTTTGGACAAACGCACAGTTGTCACATATGGGTTGCACGGACAGAAGTGTAGTCACACAGGCGGCTTATAATCGGACGGCAGCGTTGGGACACGCATCCCTATTGCTCTGGCTATAAACGTTAAATGTGCATATCAACGTTATTAAAACGCAACTGCATAGAATCGCCCGTGTTTTCATTAAATGAAACATAGGACAATTATGTAAGGGTATCTTACACGAGGTTTTCCGTGCAGTTTGGACAAACGCACAGTTGTCACATATGGGTTGCACGGACAGAAGTGTAGTCACACAGGCGGTTTATAATCGGACGGCAGCGTTGGGACACGCATCCCTACTGCTCTGGCTATAAACGTTAAATGTGCATATCAACGTTATTAAAACGCAACTGCATAGAATCGCCCGTGTTTTCATTAAATGAAACATAGGACAATTATGTAAGGGTATCTTACACGAGGTTTTCCGTGCAGTTTGGACAAACGCACAGTTGTCACATATGGGTTGCACGGACAGAAGTGTAGTCACACAGGCGGTTTATAATCGGACGGCAGCGTTGGGACACGCATCCCTACTGCTCTGGCTATAAACGTTAAATGTGCATATCAACGTTATTAAAACGCAACTGCATAGAATCGCCCGTGTTTTCATTAAGTGAAACATAGGACAATTATGTAAGGGTATCTTACACGAGGTTTTCCGTGCAGTTTGGACAAACGCACAGTTGTCACATATGGGTTGCACGGACAGAAGTGTAGTCACACAGGCGGTTTATAATCGGACGGCAGCGTTGGGACACGCATCCCTACTGCTCTGGCTATAAACGTTAAATGTGCATATCAACGTTATTAAAACGCAACTGCATAGAATCGCCCGTGTTTTCATTAAGTGAAACATAGGACAATTATGTAAGGGTATCTTACACGAGGTTTTCCGTGCAGTTTGGACAAACGCACAGTTGTCACATATGGGTTGCACGGACAGAAGTGTAGTCACACAGGCGGTTTATAATCGGACGGCAGCGTTGGGACACGCATCCCTACTGCTCTGGCTATAAACGTTAAATGTGCATATCAACGTTATTAAAACGCAACTGCATAGAATCGCCCGTGTTTTCATTAAATGAAACATAGGACAATTATGTAAGGGTATCTTACACGAGGTTTTCCGTGCAGTTTGGACAAACGCACAGTTGTCACATATGGGTTACACGGATAGAAGTGTAGTCACACAGGCGGTTTATAATCGGACGGCAGCGTTGGGACACGCATCCCTACTGCTCTGGCTATAAACGTTAAATGTGCATATCAACGTTATTAAAACGCAACTGCATAGAATCGCCCGTGTTTTCATTAAATGAAACATAGGACAATTATGTAAGGGTATCTTACACGAGGTTTTCCGTGCAGTTTGGACAAACGCACAGTTGTCACATATGGGTTGCACGGACAGAAGTGTAGTCACACAGGCGGCTTATAATCGGACGGCAGCGTTGGGACACGCATCCCTATTGCTCTGGCTATAAACGTTAAATGTGCATATCAACGTTATTAAAACGCAACTGCATAGAATCGCCCGTGTTTTCATTAAATGAAACATAGGACAATTATGTAAGGGTATCTTACACGAGGTTTTCCGTGGAGTTTGGACAAACGCACAGTTGTCACAAATGGGTTGCACGGACAGAAGTGTAGTCACACAGGCGGTTTATAATCGGACGGCAGCGTTGGGACACGCATCCCTACTGCTCTGGCTATAAACGTTAAATGTGCATATCAACGTTATTAAAACGCAACTGCATAGAATCCCCGTGTTTTCATTAAATGAAACATAGGACAATTATGTAAGGGTATCTTGCACGAGGTTTTCCGTGCAGTTTGGACAAACGCACAGTTGTCACATATGGGTTACACGGACAGAAGTGTAGTCACACAGGCGGCTTATAATCGGACGGCAGCGTTGGGACACGCATCCCTACTGCTCTGGCTATAAACCTTAAATGTGCATATCAACGTTATTAAAACGCAACTGCATAGAATCGCCCGTGTTTTCATTAAATGAAACATAGGACAATTATGTAAGGGTATCTTACACGAGGTTTTCCGTGCAGTTTGGACAAACGCACAGTTGTCACATATGGGTTGCACGGACAGAAGTGTAGTCACACAGGCGGCTTATAATCGGACGGCAGCGTTGGGACACGCATCCCTATTGCTCTGGCTATAAACGTTAAATGTGCATATCAACGTTATTAAAACGCAACTGCATAGAATCGCCCGTGTTTTCATTAAATGAAACATAGGACAATTATGTAAGGGTATCTTACACGAGGTTTTCCGTGCAGTTTGGACAAACGCACAGTTGTCACATATGGGTTGCACGGACAGAAGTGTAGTCACACAGGCGGTTTATAATCGGACGGCAGCGTTGGGAAACGCATCCCTACTGCTCTGGCTATAAACGTTAAATGTGCATATCAACGTTATTAAAACGCAACTGCATAGAATCGCCCGTGTTTTCATTAAATGAAACATAGGACAATTATGTAAGGGTATCTTACACGAGGTTTTCCGTGCAGTTTGGACAAACGCACAGTTGTCACATATGGGTTGCACGGACATAAGTGTAGTCACACAGGCGGTTTATAATCGGACGGCAGCGTTGGGACACGCATCCCTACTGCTCTGGCTATAAACGTTAAATGTGCATATCAACGTTATTAAAACGCAACTGCATAGAATCGCCCGTGTTTTCATTAAATGAAACATAGGACAATTATGTAAGGGTATCTTAAACGAGGTTTTCCGTGCAGTTTGGACAAACGCACAGTTGTCACATATGGGTTGCACGGACAGAAGTGTAGTCGCACAGGCGGTTTATAATCGGACGGCAGCGTTGGGACACGCATCCCTACTGCTCTGGCTATAAACGTTAAATGTGCATATCAACGTTATTAAAACGCAACTGCATAGAATCGCCCGTGTTTTCATTAAGTGAAACATAGGACAATTATGTAAGGGTATCTTACACGAGGTTTTCCGTGCAGTTTGGACAAACGCACAGTTGTCACATATGGGTTGCACGGACAGAAGTGTAGTCACACAGGCGGTTTATAATCGGACGGCAGCGTTGGGACACGCATCCCTACTGCTCTGGCTATAAACGTTAAATGTGCATATCAACGTTATTAAAACGCAACTGCATAGAATCGCCCGTGTTTTCATTAAATGAAACATAGGACAATTATGTAAGGGTATCTTACACGAGGTTTTCCGTGCAGTTTGGACAAACGCACAGTTGTCACACATGGGTTACACGGATAGAAGTGTAGTCACACAGGCGGCTTATAATCGGACGGCAGCGATGGGACACGCATCCCTACTGCTCTGGCTATAAACGTTAAATGTGCATATCAACGTTATTAAAACGCAACTGCATAGAATCGCCCGTGTTTTCATTAAATGAAACATAGGACAATTATGTAAGGGTATCTTACACGAGGTTTTCCGTGCAGTTTGGACAAACGCACAGTTGTCACACATGGGTTACACGGATAGAAGTGTAGTCACACAGGCGGCTTATAATCGGACGGCAGCGATGGGACACGCATCCCTACTGCTCTGGCTATAAACGTTAAATGTGCATATCAACGTTATTAAAACGCAACTGCATAGAATCGCCCGTGTTTTCATTAAATGAAACATAGGACAATTATGTAAGGGTATCTTACACGAGGTTTTCCGTGCAGTTTGGACAAACGCACAGCTGTCACATATGGGTTGCACGGACAGAAGTGTAGTCACACAGGCGGTTTATAATCGGACGGCAGCGTTGGGACACGCATCCCTACTGCTCTGGCTATAAACGTTAAATGTGCATATCAACGTTATTAAAACGCAACTGCATAGAATCGCCCGTGTTTTCATTAAATGAAACATAGGACAATTATGTAAGTGTATCTTACACGAGGTTTTCCGTGCAGTTTGGACAAACGCACAGTTGTCACATATGGGTTGCACGGACAGAGGTGTAGTCACACAGGCGGTTTATAATCGGACGGCAGCGTTGGGACACGCATCCCTACTGCTCTGGCTATAAAAGTTAAATGTGCATATCAACGTTATTAAAACGCAACTGCATAGAATCGCCCGTGTTTTCATTAAATGAAACATAGGACAATTATGTAAGGGTATCTTACACGAGGTTTTCCGTGCAGTTTGGACAAACGCACAGTTGTCACATATGGGTTGCACGGACAGAAGTGTAGTCACACAGGCGGCTTATAATCGGACGGCAGCGTTGGGACACGCATCCCTATTGCTCTGGCTATAAACGTTAAATGTGCATATCAACGTTATTAAAACGCAACTGCATAGAATCGCCCGTGTTTTCATTAAATGAAACATAGGACAATTATGTAAGGGTATCTTACACGAGGTTTTCCGTGCAGTTTGGACAAACGCACAGTTGTCACATATGGGTTGCACGGACAGAAGTGTAGTCACACAGGCGGCTTATAATCGGACGGCAGCGTTGGGACACGCATCCCTATTGCTCTGGCTATAAACGTTAAATGTGCATATCAACGTTATTAAAACGCAACTGCATAGAATCGCCCGTGTTTTCATTAAATGAAACATAGGACAATTATGTAAGGGTATCTTACACGAGGTTTTCCGTGCAGTTTGGACAAACGCACAGTTGTCACATATGGGTTGCACGGACAAAAGTGTAGTCACACAGGCGGTTTATAATCGGACGGCAGCGTTGGGACACGCATCCCTACTGCTCTGGCTATAAACGTTAAATGTGCATATCAACGTTATTAAAACGCAACTGCATAGAATCGCCCGTGTTTTCATTAAATGAAACATAGGACAATTATGTAAGGGTATCTTACACGAGGTTTTCCGTGCAGTTTGGACAAACGCACAGTTGTCACATATGGGTTGCACGGACAGAAGTGTAGTCACACAGGCGGTTTATAATCGGACGGCAGCGTTGGGACACGCATCCCTACTGCTCTGGCTATAAACGTTAAATGTGCATATCAACGTTATTAAAACGCAACTGCATAGAATCGCCCGTGTTTTCATTTAATGAAACATAGGACAATTATGTAAGGGTATCTTACACGAGGTTTTCCGTGCAGTTTGGACAAACGCACAGTTGTCACATATGGGTTGCACGGACAGAAGTGTAGTCACACAGGCGGTTTATAATCGGACGGCAGCGTTGGGACACGCATCCCTACTGCTCTGGCTATAAACGTTAAATGTGCATATCAACGTTATTAAAACGCAACTGCATAGAATCGCCCGTGTTTTCATTAAATGAAACATAGGACAATTATGTAAGGGTATCTTACACGAGGTTTTCCGTGCAGTTTGGACAAACGCACAGTTGTCACATATGGGTTGCACGGACATAAGTGTAGTCACACAGGCGGTTTATAATCGGACGGCAGCGTTGGGACACGCATCCCTACTGCTCTGGCTATAAACGTTAAATGTGCATATCAACGTTATTAAAACGCAACTGCATAGAATCGCCCGTGTTTTCATTAAATGAAACATAGGACAATTATGTAAGGGTATCTTAAACGAGGTTTTCCGTGCAGTTTGGACAAACGCACAGTTGTCACATATGGGTTGCACGGACAGAAGTGTAGTCGCACAGGCGGTTTATAATCGGACGGCAGCGTTGGGACACGCATCCCTACTGCTCTGGCTATAAACGTTAAATGTGCATATCAACGTTATTAAAACGCAACTGCATAGAATCGCCCGTGTTTTCATTAAGTGAAACATAGGACAATTATGTAAGGGTATCTTACACGAGGTTTTCCGTGCAGTTTGGACAAACGCACAGTTGTCACATATGGGTTGCACGGACAGAAGTGTAGTCACACAGGCGGCTTATAATCGGACGGCAGCGTTGGGACACGCATCCCTACTGCTCTGGCTATAAAAGTTAAATGTGCATATCAACGTTATTAAAACGCAACTGCATAGAATCGCCCGTGTTCTCATTAAATGAAACATAGAACAAATAAGTAAGGGTATCTTACACGAGGTTTTCCGTGCAGTTTGGACAAACGCACAGTTGTCACATATGGGTTGCACGGACAGAAGTGTAGTCACACAGGCGGTTTATAATCGGACGTCAGCGTTTGGACACGCATCCCTACTGCTCTGGCTATAAACGTTAAATGTGTATATCAACGTTATTAAAACGCAACTGCATAGAATCGCCCGTGTTTTCATTAAATGAAACATAGGACAATTATGTAAGGGTATCTTACACGAGGTTTTCCGTGGAGTTTGGACAAACGCACAGTTGTCACATATGGGTTGCACGGACAGAAGTGTAGTCACACAGGCGGTTTATAATCGGACGGCAGCGTTGGGACACGCATCCCTATTGCTCTGGCTATAAACGTTAAATGTGCATATCAACGTTATTAAAACGCAACTGCATAGAATCGCCCGTGTTTTCATTAAATGAAACATAGGACAATTATGTAAGGGTATCTTACACGAGGTTTTCCGTGGAGTTTGGACAAACGCACAGTTGTCACATATGGGTTGCACGGACAGAAGTGTAGTCACACAGGCGGTTTATAATCGGACGGCAGCCTTGGGACACGCATCCCTACTGCTCTGGCTATAAACGTTAAATGTGCATATCAACGTTATTAAAACGCAACTGCATAGAATCGCCCGTGTTTTCATTAAATGAAACATAGGACAATTATGTAAGGGTATCTTACACGAGGTTTTCCGTGGAGTTTGGACAAACGCACAGTTGTCACATATGGGTTGCACGGACAGAAGTGTAGTCACACAGGCGGCTTATAATCGGACGGCAGCGTTGGGACACGCATCCCTACTGCTCTGGCTATAAAAGTTAAATGTGCATATCAACGTTATTAAAACGCAACTGCATAGAATCGCCCGTGTTCTCATTAAATGAAACATAGAACAAATAAGTAAGGGTATCTTACACGAGGTTTTCCGTGCAGTTTGGACAAACGCACAGTTGTCACATATGGGTTGCACGGACAGAAGTGTAGTCACACAGGCGGTTTATAATCGGACGTCAGCGTTTGGACACGCATCCCTACTGCTCTGGCTATAAACGTTAAATGTGTATATCAACGTTATTAAAACGCAACTGCATAGAATCGCCCGTGTTTTCATTAAATGAAACATAGGACAATTATGTAAGGGTATCTTACACGAGGTTTTCCGTGGAGTTTGGACAAACGCACAGTTGTCACATATGGGTTGCACGGACAGAAGTGTAGTCACACAGGCGGTTTATAATCGGACGGCAGCGTTGGGACACGCATCCCTATTGCTCTGGCTATAAACGTTAAATGTGCATATCAACGTTATTAAAACGCAACTGCATAGAATCGCCCGTGTTTTCATTAAATGAAACATAGGACAATTATGTAAGGGTATCTTACACGATGTTTTCCGTGGAGTTTGGACAAACGCACAGTTGTCACATCTGGGTTGCACGGACAGAAGTGTAGTCACACAGGCGGTTTATAATCGGACGGCAGCGTTGGGACACGCATCCCTACTGCTCTGGCTATAAACGTTAAATGTGCATATCAACGTTATTAAAACGCAACTGCATAGAATCGCCCGTGTTTTCATTAAATGAAACATAGGACAATTATGTAAGGGTATCTTACACGAGGTTTTCCGTGGAGTTTGGACAAACGCACAGTTGTCACATATGGGTTGCACGGACAGAAATGTAGTCACACAGGCGGCTTATAATCGGACGGCAGCGTTGGGACACGCATCCCTACTGCTCTGGCTATAATCGTTAAATGTGCATATCAACGTTATTAAAACGCAACTGCATAGAATCGCCCGTGTTTTCATTAAATGAACCATAGGACAATTATGTAAGGGTATCTTACACGAGGTTTTCCGTGCAGTTTGGACAAACGCACAGTTGTCAGATATGGGTTACACGGACAGAAGTGTAGTCACACAGGCGGCTTATAATCGGACGGCAGCGTTGGGACACGCATCCCTAATGCTCTGGCTATAAACGTTAAATGTGCATATCAACGTTATTAAAACGCAACTGCATAGAATCGCCCGTGTTTTCATTAAATGAAACATAGGACAATTATGTAAGGGTATCTTACACGAGGTTTTCCGTGGAGTTTGGACAAACGCACAGTTGTCACATATGGGTTGCACGGACAGAAGTGTAGTCACACAGGCGGTTTATAATCGGACGGCAGCGTTGGGACACGCATCCCTACTGCTCTGGCTATAAACGTTAAATGTGCATATCAACGTTATTAAAACGCAACTGCATAGAATCGCCCGTGTTTTCATTAAATGAAACATAGGACAATTATGTAAGGGTATCTTACACGAGGTTTTCCGTGCAGTTTGGACAAACGCACAGTTGTCACATATGGGTTGCATGGACAGAAGTGTAGTCACACAGGCGGCTTATAATCGGACGGCAGCGTTGGGACACGCATCCCTATTGCTCTGGCTATAAACGTTAAATGTGCATATCAACGTTATTAAAACGCAACTGCATAGAATCGCCCGAGTTTTCATTAAATGAAACATAGGACAATTATGTAAGTATATCTTACACGAGGTTTTCCGTGCAGTTTGGACAAACGCACAGTTGTCACATATGGGTTGCACGGACAGAAGTGTAGTCACACAGGCGGTTTATAATCGGACGGCAGCGTTGGGACACGCATCCCTACTGCTCTGGCTATAAACGTTAAATGTGCATATCAACGTTATTAAAACGCAACTGCATAGAATCGCCCGTGTTTTCATTAAATGAAACATAGGACATTTATGTAAGTGTATCTTACACGAGGTTTTCCGTGCAGTTTGGACAAACGCACAGTTGTCACATATGGGTTGCACTGACAGAAGTGTAGTCACACAGGCGGTTTATAATCGGACGGCAGCGTTGGGACACGCATCCCTACTGCTCTGGCTATAAACGTTAAATGTGCATATCAACGTTATTAAAACGCAACTGCATAGAATCGCCCGTGTTTTCATTAAATGAAACATAGGACAATTATGTAAGGGTATCTTACACGAGGTTTTCCGTGCAGTTTGGACAAACGCACAGTTGTCACATATGGGTTGCACGGACTGAAGTGTAGTCACACAGGCGGCTTATAATCGGACGGCAGCGTTGGGACACGCATCCCTATTGCTCTGGCTATAAACGTTAAATGTGCATATCAACGTTATTAAAACGCAACTGCATAGAATCGCCCGTGTTTTCATTAAATGAAACATAGGACAATTATGTAAGGGTATCTTACACGAGGTTTTCCGTGGAGTTTGGACAAACGCACAGTTGTCACAAATGGGTTGCACGGACAGAAGTGTAGTCACACAGGCGGTTTATAATCGGACGGCAGCGTTGGGACACGCATCCCTACTGCTCTGGCTATAAACGTTAAATGTGCATATCAACGTTATTAAAACGCAACTGCATAGAATCCCCGTGTTTTCATTAAATGAAACATAGGACAATTATGTAAGGGTATCTTGCACGAGGTTTTCCGTGCAGTTTGGACAAACGCACAGTTGTCACATATGGGTTACACGGACAGAAGTGTAGTCACACAGGCGGCTTATAATCGGACGGCAGCGTTGGGACACGCATCCCTACTGCTCTGGCTATAAATGTTAAATGTGCATATCAACGTTATTAAAACGCAACTGCATAGAATCGCCCGTGTTTTCATTAAATGAAACATAGGACAATTATGTAAGGGTATCTTACACGAGGTTTTCCGTGCAGTTTGGACAAACGCACAGTTGTCACATATGGGTTGCACGGACAGAAGTGTAGTCACACAGGCGGCTTATAATCGGACGGCAGCGTTGGGACACGCATCCCTATTGCTCTGGCTATAAACGTTAAATGTGCATATCAACGTTATTAAAACGCAACTGCATAGAATCGCCCGTGTTTTCATTAAGTGAAACATAGGACAATTATGTAAGGGTATCTTACACGAGGTTTTCCGTGCAGTTTGGACAAACGCACAGTTGTCACATATGGGTTGCACGGACAGAAGTGTAGTCACACAGGCGGTTTATAATCGGACGGCAGCGTTGGGACACGCATCCCTACTGCTCTGGCTATAAACGTTAAATGTGCATATCAACGTTATTAAAACGCAACTGCATAGAATCGCCCGTTTTTTCATTAAATGAAACATAGGACAATTATGTAAGGGTATCTTACACGAGGTTTTCCGTGCAGTTTGGACAAACGCACAGTTGTCACATATGGGTTGCACGGACAGAAGTGTAGTCACACAGGCGGTTTATAATCGGACGGCAGCGTTGGGACACGCATCCCTACTGCTCTGGCTATAAACGTTAAATGTGCATATCAACGTTATTAAAACGCAACTGCATAGAATCGCCCGTGTTTTCATTAAATGAAACATAGGACAATTATGTAAGGGTATCTTAAACGAGGTTTTCCGTGCAGTTTGGACAAACGCACAGTTGTCACATATGGGTTGCACGGACAGAAGTGTAGTCGCACAGGCGGTTTATAATCGGACGGCAGCGTTGGGACACGCATCCCTACTGCTCTGGCTATAAACGTTAAATGTGCATATCAACGTTATTAAAACGCAACTGCATAGAATCGCCCGTGTTTTCATTAAATGAAACATAGGACAATTATGTAAGGGTATCTTACACGAGGTTTTCCGTGCAGTTTGGACAAACGCACAGTTGTCACATATGGGTTACACGGATAGAAGTGTAGTCACACAGGCGGCTTATAATCGGACGGCTGCGTTGGGACACGCATCCCTACTGCTCTGGCTATAAACGTTAAATGTGCATATCAACGTTATTAAAACGCAACTGCATAGAATCGCCCTTGTTTTCATTAAATGAAACATAGGACAATTATGTAAGGGTATCTTACACGAGGTTTTCCGTGCAGTTTGGACAAACGCACAGTTGTCACATATGGGTTGCACGGACAGAAGTGTAGTCACACAGGCGGTTTATAATCGGACGGCAGCGTTGGGACACGCATCCCTACTGCTCTGGCTATAAACGTTAAATGTGCATATCAACGTTATTAAAACGCAACTGCATAGAATCGCCCGTGTTTTCACTAAATGAAACATAGGACAATTATGTAAGTGTATCTTACACGAGGTTTTCCGTGTAGTTTGGACAAACGCACAGTTGTCACATATGGGTTGCACGGACAGAAGTGTAGTCACACAGGCGGTTTATAATCGGACGGCAGCGTTGGGACACGCATCCCTACTGCTCTGGCTATAAACGTTAAATGTGCATATCAACGTTATTAAAACGCAACTGCATAGAATCGCCCGTGTTTTCATTAAATGAAACATAGGACAATTATGTAAGGGTATCTTACACGAGGTTTTCCGTGCAGTTTGGACAAACGCACAGTTGTCACATATGGGTTGCACGGACAGAAGTGTAGTCACACAGGCGGCTTATAATCGGACGGCAGCGTTGGGACACGCATCCCTATTGCTCTGGCTATAAACGTTAAATGTGCATATCAACGTTATTAAAACGCAACTGCATAGAATCGCCCGTGTTTTCATTAAATGAAACATAGGACAATTATGTAAGGGTATCTTACACGAGGTTTTCCGTGCAGTTTGGACAAACGCACAGTTGTCACATATGGGTTGCACGGACAGAAGTGTAGTCACACAGGCGGCTTATAATCGGACGGCAGCGTTGGGACACGCATCCCTATTGCTCTGGCTATAAACGTTAAATGTGCATATCAACGTTATTAAAACGCAACTGCATAGAATCGCCCGTGTTTTCATTAAATGAAACATAGGACAATTATGTAAGGGTATCTTACACGAGGTTTTCCGTGCAGTTTGGACAAACGCACAGTTGTCACATATGGGTTTTCGGACAGAAGTGTAGTCACACAGGCGGTTTATAATCGGACGGCAGCGTTGGGACACGCATCCCTACTGCTCTGGCTATAAACGTTAAATGTGCATATCAACGTTATTAAAACGCAACTGCATAGAATCGCCCGTGTTTTCATTAAATGAAACATAGGACAATTATGTAAGGGTATCTTACACGAGGTTTTCCGTGCAGTTTGGACAAACGCACAGTTGTCACATATGGGTTGCACGGACAGAAGTGTAGTCACACAGGCGGTTTATAATCGGACGGCAGCGTTGGGACACGCATCCCTACTGCTCTGGCTATAAACGTTAAATGTGCATATCAACGTTATTAAAACGCAACTGCATAGAATCGCCCGTGTTTTCATTAAGTGAAACATAGGACAATTATGTAAGGGTATCTTACACGAGGTTTTCCGTGCAGTTTGGACAAACGCACAGTTGTCACATATGGGTTGCACGGACAGAAGTGTAGTCACACAGGCGGTTTATAATCGGACGGCAGCGTTGGGACACGCATCCCTACTGCTCTGGCTATAAACGTTAAATGTGCATATCAACGTTATTAAAACGCAACTGCATAGAATCGCCCGTGTTTTCATTAAGTGAAACATAGGACAATTATGTAAGGGTATCTTACACGAGGTTTTCCGTGCAGTTTGGACAAACGCACAGTTGTCACATATGGGTTGCACGGACAGAAGTGTAGTCACACAGGCGGTTTATAATCGGACGGCAGCGTTGGGACACGCATCCCTACTGCTCTGGCTATAAACGTTAAATGTGCATATCAACGTTATTAAAACGCAACTGCATAGAATCGCCCGTGTTTTCATTAAATGAAACATAGGACAATTATGTAAGGGTATCTTACACGAGGTTTTCCGTGCAGTTTGGACAAACGCACAGTTGTCACATATGGGTTACACGGATAGAAGTGTAGTCACACAGGCGGTTTATAATCGGACGGCAGCGTTGGGACACGCATCCCTACTGCTCTGGCTATAAACGTTAAATGTGCATATCAACGTTATTAAAACGCAACTGCATAGAATCGCCCGTGTTTTCATTAAATGAAACATAGGACAATTATGTAAGGGTATCTTACACGAGGTTTTCCGTGCAGTTTGGACAAACGCACAGTTGTCACATATGGGTTGCACGGACAGAAGTGTAGTCACACAGGCGGCTTATAATCGGACGGCAGCGTTGGGACACGCATCCCTATTGCTCTGGCTATAAACGTTAAATGTGCATATCAACGTTATTAAAACGCAACTGCATAGAATCGCCCGTGTTTTCATTAAATGAAACATAGGACAATTATGTAAGGGTATCTTACACGAGGTTTTCCGTGGAGTTTGGACAAACGCACAGTTGTCACAAATGGGTTGCACGGACAGAAGTGTAGTCACACAGGCGGTTTATAATCGGACGGCAGCGTTGGGACACGCATCCCTACTGCTCTGGCTATAAACGTTAAATGTGCATATCAACGTTATTAAAACGCAACTGCATAGAATCCCCGTGTTTTCATTAAATGAAACATAGGACAATTATGTAAGGGTATCTTGCACGAGGTTTTCCGTGCAGTTTGGACAAACGCACAGTTGTCACATATGGGTTACACGGACAGAAGTGTAGTCACACAGGCGGCTTATAATCGGACGGCAGCGTTGGGACACGCATCCCTACTGCTCTGGCTATAAACCTTAAATGTGCATATCAACGTTATTAAAACGCAACTGCATAGAATCGCCCGTGTTTTCATTAAATGAAACATAGGACAATTATGTAAGGGTATCTTACACGAGGTTTTCCGTGCAGTTTGGACAAACGCACAGTTGTCACATATGGGTTGCACGGACAGAAGTGTAGTCACACAGGCGGCTTATAATCGGACGGCAGCGTTGGGACACGCATCCCTATTGCTCTGGCTATAAACGTTAAATGTGCATATCAACGTTATTAAAACGCAACTGCATAGAATCGCCCGTGTTTTCATTAAATGAAACATAGGACAATTATGTAAGGGTATCTTACACGAGGTTTTCCGTGCAGTTTGGACAAACGCACAGTTGTCACATATGGGTTGCACGGACAGAAGTGTAGTCACACAGGCGGTTTATAATCGGACGGCAGCGTTGGGAAACGCATCCCTACTGCTCTGGCTATAAACGTTAAATGTGCATATCAACGTTATTAAAACGCAACTGCATAGAATCGCCCGTGTTTTCATTAAATGAAACATAGGACAATTATGTAAGGGTATCTTACACGAGGTTTTCCGTGCAGTTTGGACAAACGCACAGTTGTCACATATGGGTTGCACTGACAGAAGTGTAGTCACACAGGCGGTTTATAATCGGACGGCAGCGTTGGGACACGCATCCCTACTGCTCTGGCTATAAACGTTAAATGTGCATATCAACGTTATTAAAACGCAACTGCATAGAATCGCCCGTGTTTTCATTAAATGAAACATAGGACAATTATGTAAGGGTATCTTACACGAGGTTTTCCGTGCAGTTTGGACAAACGCACAGTTGTCACATATGGGTTGCACGGACTGAAGTGTAGTCACACAGGCGGCTTATAATCGGACGGCAGCGTTGGGACACGCATCCCTATTGCTCTGGCTATAAACGTTAAATGTGCATATCAACGTTATTAAAACGCAACTGCATAGAATCGCCCGTGTTTTCATTAAATGAAACATAGGACAATTATGTAAGGGTATCTTACACGAGGTTTTCCGTGGAGTTTGGACAAACGCACAGTTGTCACAAATGGGTTGCACGGACAGAAGTGTAGTCACACAGGCGGTTTATAATCGGACGGCAGCGTTGGGACACGCATCCCTACTGCTCTGGCTATAAACGTTAAATGTGCATATCAACGTTATTAAAACGCAACTGCATAGAATCCCCGTGTTTTCATTAAATGAAACATAGGACAATTATGTAAGGGTATCTTGCACGAGGTTTTCCGTGCAGTTTGGACAAACGCACAGTTGTCACATATGGGTTACACGGACAGAAGTGTAGTCACACAGGCGGCTTATAATCGGACGGCAGCGTTGGGACACGCATCCCTACTGCTCTGGCTATAAATGTTAAATGTGCATATCAACGTTATTAAAACGCAACTGCATAGAATCGCCCGTGTTTTCATTAAATGAAACATAGGACAATTATGTAAGGGTATCTTACACGAGGTTTTCCGTGCAGTTTGGACAAACGCACAGTTGTCACATATGGGTTGCACGGACAGAAGTGTAGTCACACAGGCGGCTTATAATCGGACGGCAGCGTTGGGACACGCATCCCTATTGCTCTGGCTATAAACGTTAAATGTGCATATCAACGTTATTAAAACGCAACTGCATAGAATCGCCCGTGTTTTCATTAAGTGAAACATAGGACAATTATGTAAGGGTATCTTACACGAGGTTTTCCGTGCAGTTTGGACAAACGCACAGTTGTCACATATGGGTTGCACGGACAGAAGTGTAGTCACACAGGCGGTTTATAATCGGACGGCAGCGTTGGGACACGCATCCCTACTGCTCTGGCTATAAACGTTAAATGTGCATATCAACGTTATTAAAACGCAACTGCATAGAATCGCCCGTTTTTTCATTAAATGAAACATAGGACAATTATGTAAGGGTATCTTACACGAGGTTTTCCGTGCAGTTTGGACAAACGCACAGTTGTCACATATGGGTTGCACGGACAGAAGTGTAGTCACACAGGCGGTTTATAATCGGACGGCAGCGTTGGGACACGCATCCCTACTGCTCTGGCTATAAACGTTAAATGTGCATATCAACGTTATTAAAACGCAACTGCATAGAATCGCCCGTGTTTTCATTAAATGAAACATAGGACAATTATGTAAGGGTATCTTAAACGAGGTTTTCCGTGCAGTTTGGACAAACGCACAGTTGTCACATATGGGTTGCACGGACAGAAGTGTAGTCGCACAGGCGGTTTAAAATCGGACGGCAGCGTTGGGACACGCATCCCTACTGCTCTGGCTATAAACGTTAAATGTGCATATCAACGTTATTAAAACGCAACTGCATAGAATCGCCCGTGTTTTCATTAAATGAAACATAGGACAATTATGTAAGGGTATCTTACACGAGGTTTTCCGTGCAGTTTGGACAAACGCACAGTTGTCACATATGGGTTACACGGATAGAAGTGTAGTCACACAGGCGGCTTATAATCGGACGGCTGCGTTGGGACACGCATCCCTACTGCTCTGGCTATAAACGTTAAATGTGCATATCAACGTTATTAAAACGCAACTGCATAGAATCGCCCTTGTTTTCATTAAATGAAACATAGGACAATTATGTAAGGGTATCTTACACGAGGTTTTCCGTGCAGTTTGGACAAACGCACAGTTGTCACATATGGGTTGCACGGACAGAAGTGTAGTCACACAGGCGGTTTATAATCGGACGGCAGCGTTGGGACACGCATCCCTACTGCTCTGGCTATAAACGTTAAATGTGCATATCAACGTTATTAAAACGCAACTGCATAGAATCGCCCGTGTTTTCACTAAATGAAACATAGGACAATTATGTAAGTGTATCTTACACGAGGTTTTCCGTGTAGTTTGGACAAACGCACAGTTGTCACATATGGGTTGCACGGACAGAAGTGTAGTCACACAGGCGGTTTATAATCGGACGGCAGCGTTGGGACACGCATCCCTACTGCTCTGGCTATAAACGTTAAATGTGCATATCAACGTTATTAAAACGCAACTGCATAGAATCGCCCGTGTTTTCATTAAATGAAACATAGGACAATTATGTAAGGGTATCTTACACGAGGTTTTCCGTGCAGTTTGGACAAACGCACAGTTGTCACATATGGGTTGCACGGACAGAAGTGTAGTCACACAGGCGGCTTATAATCGGACGGCAGCGTTGGGACACGCATCCCTATTGCTCTGGCTATAAACGTTAAATGTGCATATCAACGTTATTAAAACGCAACTGCATAGAATCGCCCGTGTTTTCATTAAATGAAACATAGGACAATTATGTAAGGGTATCTTACACGAGGTTTTCCGTGCAGTTTGGACAAACGCACAGTTGTCACATATGGGTTGCACGGACAGAAGTGTAGTCACACAGGCGGCTTATAATCGGACGGCAGCGTTGGGACACGCATCCCTATTGCTCTGGCTATAAACGTTAAATGTGCATATCAACGTTATTAAAACGCAACTGCATAGAATCGCCCGTGTTTTCATTAAATGAAACATAGGACAATTATGTAAGGGTATCTTACACGAGGTTTTCCGTGCAGTTTGGACAAACGCACAGTTGTCACATATGGGTTTTCGGACAGAAGTGTAGTCACACAGGTGGTTTATAATCGGACGGCAGCGTTGGGACACGCATCCCTACTGCTCTGGCTATAAACGTTAAATGTGCATATCAACGTTATTAAAACGCAACTGCATAGAATCGCCCGTGTTTTCATTAAATGAAACATAGGACAATTATGTAAGGGTATCTTACACGAGGTTTTCCGTGCAGTTTGGACAAACGCACAGTTGTCACATATGGGTTGCACGGACAGAAGTGTAGTCACACAGGCGGTTTATAATCGGACGGCAGCGTTGGGACACGCATCCCTACTGCTCTGGCTATAAACGTTAAATGTGCATATCAACGTTATTAAAACGCAACTGCATAGAATCGCCCGTGTTTTCATTAAGTGAAACATAGGACAATTATGTAAGGGTATCTTACACGAGGTTTTCCGTGCAGTTTGGACAAACGCACAGTTGTCACATATGGGTTGCACGGACAGAAGTGTAGTCACACAGGCGGTTTATAATCGGACGGCAGCGTTGGGACACGCATCCCTACTGCTCTGGCTATAAACGTTAAATGTGCATATCAACGTTATTAAAACGCAACTGCATAGAATCGCCCGTGTTTTCATTAAGTGAAACATAGGACAATTATGTAAGGGTATCTTACACGAGGTTTTCCGTGCAGTTTGGACAAACGCACAGTTGTCACATATGGGTTGCACGGACAGAAGTGTAGTCACACAGGCGGTTTATAATCGGACGGCAGCGTTGGGACACGCATCCCTACTGCTCTGGCTATAAACGTTAAATGTGCATATCAACGTTATTAAAACGCAACTGCATAGAATCGCCCGTGTTTTCATTAAATGAAACATAGGACAATTATGTAAGGGTATCTTACACGAGGTTTTCCGTGCAGTTTGGACAAACGCACAGTTGTCACATATGGGTTACACGGATAGAAGTGTAGTCACACAGGCGGTTTATAATCGGACGGCAGCGTTGGGACACGCATCCCTACTGCTCTGGCTATAAACGTTAAATGTGCATATCAACGTTATTAAAACGCAACTGCATAGAATCGCCCGTGTTTTCATTAAATGAAACATAGGACAATTATGTAAGGGTATCTTACACGAGGTTTTCCGTGCAGTTTGGACAAACGCACAGTTGTCACATATGGGTTGCACGGACAGAAGTGTAGTCACACAGGCGGCTTATAATCGGACGGCAGCGTTGGGACACGCATCCCTATTGCTCTGGCTATAAACGTTAAATGTGCATATCAACGTTATTAAAACGCAACTGCATAGAATCGCCCGTGTTTTCATTAAATGAAACATAGGACAATTATGTAATGGTATCTTACACGAGGTTTTCCGTGGAGTTTGGACAAACGCACAGTTGTCACAAATGGGTTGCACGGACAGAAGTGTAGTCACACAGGCGGTTTATAATCGGACGGCAGCGTTGGGACACGCATCCCTACTGCTCTGGCTATAAACGTTAAATGTGCATATCAACGTTATTAAAACGCAACTGCATAGAATCCCCGTGTTTTCATTAAATGAAACATAGGACAATTATGTAAGGGTATCTTGCACGAGGTTTTCCGTGCAGTTTGGACAAACGCACAGTTGTCACATATGGGTTACACGGACAGAAGTGTAGTCACACAGGCGGCTTATAATCGGACGGCAGCGTTGGGACACGCATCCCTACTGCTCTGGCTATAAACCTTAAATGTGCATATCAACGTTATTAAAACGCAACTGCATAGAATCGCCCGTGTTTTCATTAAATGAAACATAGGACAATTATGTAAGGGTATCTTACACGAGGTTTTCCGTGCAGTTTGGACAAACGCACAGTTGTCACATATGGGTTGCACGGACAGAAGTGTAGTCACACAGGCGGCTTATAATCGGACGGCAGCGTTGGGACACGCATCCCTATTGCTCTGGCTATAAACGTTAAATGTGCATATCAACGTTATTAAAACGCAACTGCATAGAATCGCCCGTGTTTTCATTAAATGAAACATAGGACAATTATGTAAGGGTATCTTACACGAGGTTTTCCGTGCAGTTTGGACAAACGCACAGTTGTCACATATGGGTTGCACGGACAGAAGTGTAGTCACACAGGCGGTTTATAATCGGACGGCAGCGTTGGGAAACGCATCCCTACTGCTCTGGCTATAAACGTTAAATGTGCATATCAACGTTATTAAAACGCAACTGCATAGAATCGCCCGTGTTTTCATTAAATGAAACATAGGACAATTATGTAAGGGTATCTTACACGAGGTTTTCCGTGCAGTTTGGACAAACGCACAGTTGTCACATATGGGTTGCACGGACATAAGTGTAGTCACACAGGCGGTTTATAATCGGACGGCAGCGTTGGGACACGCATCCCTACTGCTCTGGCTATAAACGTTAAATGTGCATATCAACGTTATTAAAACGCAACTGCATAGAATCGCCCGTGTTTTCATTAAATGAAACATAGGACAATTATGTAAGGGTATCTTAAACGAGGTTTTCCGTGCAGTTTGGACAAACGCACAGTTGTCACATATGGGTTGCACGGACAGAAGTGTAGTCGCACAGGCGGTTTATAATCGGACGGCAGCGTTGGGACACGCATCCCTACTGCTCTGGCTATAAACGTTAAATGTGCATATCAACGTTATTAAAACGCAACTGCATAGAATCGCCCGTGTTTTCATTAAGTGAAACATAGGACAATTATGTAAGGGTATCTTACACGAGGTTTTCCGTGCAGTTTGGACAAACGCACAGTTGTCACATATGGGTTGCACGGACAGAAGTGTAGTCACACAGGCGGTTTATAATCGGACGGCAGCGTTGGGACACGCATCCCTACTGCTCTGGCTATAAACGTTAAATGTGCATATCAACGTTATTAAAACGCAACTGCATAGAATCGCCCGTGTTTTCATTAAATGAAACATAGGACAATTATGTAAGGGTATCTTACACGAGGTTTTCCGTGCAGTTTGGACAAACGCACAGTTGTCACACATGGGTTACACGGATAGAAGTGTAGTCACACAGGCGGCTTATAATCGGACGGCAGCGATGGGACACGCATCCCTACTGCTCTGGCTATAAACGTTAAATGTGCATATCAACGTTATTAAAACGCAACTGCATAGAATCGCCCGTGTTTTCATTAAATGAAACATAGGACAATTATGTAAGGGTATCTTACACGAGGTTTTCCGTGCAGTTTGGACAAACGCACAGTTGTCACACATGGGTTACACGGATAGAAGTGTAGTCACACAGGCGGCTTATAATCGGACGGCAGCGATGGGACACGCATCCCTACTGCTCTGGCTATAAACGTTAAACGTGCATATCAACGTTATTAAAACGCAACTGCATAGAATCGCCCGTGTTTTCATTAAATGAAACATAGGACAATTATGTAAGGGTATCTTACACGAGGTTTTCCGTGCAGTTTGGACAAACGCACAGCTGTCACATATGGGTTGCACGGACAGAAGTGTAGTCACACAGGCGGTTTATAATCGGACGGCAGCGTTGGGACACGCATCCCTACTGCTCTGGCTATAAACGTTAAATGTGCATATCAACGTTATTAAAACGCAACTGCATAGAATCGCCCGTGTTTTCATTAAATGAAACATAGGACAATTATGTAAGTGTATCTTACACGAGGTTTTCCGTGCAGTTTGGACAAACGCACAGTTGTCACATATGGGTTGCACGGACAGAGGTGTAGTCACACAGGCGGTTTATAATCGGACGGCAGCGTTGGGACACGCATCCCTACTGCTCTGGCTATAAACGTTAAATGTGCATATCAACGTTATTAAAACGCAACTGCATAGAATCGCCCGTGTTTTCATTAAATGAAACATAGGACAATTATGTAAGGGTATCTTACACGAGGTTTTCCGTGCAGTTTGGACAAACGCACAGTTGTCACATATGGGTTGCACGGACAGAAGTGTAGTCACACAGGCGGCTTATAATCGGACGGCAGCGTTGGGACACGCATCCCTATTGCTCTGGCTATAAACGTTAAATGTGCATATCAACGTTATTAAAACGCAACTGCATAGAATCGCCCGTGTTTTCATTAAATGAAACATAGGACAATTATGTAAGGGTATCTTACACGAGGTTTTCCGTGCAGTTTGGACAAACGCACAGTTGTCACATATGGGTTGCACGGACAGAAGTGTAGTCACACAGGCGGCTTATAATCGGACGGCAGCGTTGGGACACGCATCCCTATTGCTCTGGCTATAAACGTTAAATGTGCATATCAACGTTATTAAAACGCAACTGCATAGAATCGCCCGTGTTTTCATTAAATGAAACATAGGACAATTATGTAAGGGTATCTTACACGAGGTTTTCCGTGCAGTTTGGACAAACGCACAGTTGTCACATATGGGTTGCACGGACAAAAGTGTAGTCACACAGGCGGTTTATAATCGGACGGCAGCGTTGGGACACGCATCCCTACTGCTCTGGCTATAAACGTTAAATGTGCATATCAACGTTATTAAAACGCAACTGCATAGAATCGCCCGTGTTTTCATTAAATGAAACATAGGACAATTATGTAAGGGTATCTTACACGAGGTTTTCCGTGCAGTTTGGACAAACGCACAGTTGTCACATATGGGTTGCACGGACAGAAGTGTAGTCACACAGGCGGTTTATAATCGGACGGCAGCGTTGGGACACGCATCCCTACTGCTCTGGCTATAAACGTTAAATGTGCATATCAACGTTATTAAAACGCAACTGCATAGAATCGCCCGTGTTTTCATTTAATGAAACATAGGACAATTATGTAAGGGTATCTTACACGAGGTTTTCCGTGCAGTTTGGACAAACGCACAGTTGTCACATATGGGTTGCACGGACAGAAGTGTAGTCACACAGGCGGTTTATAATCGGACGGCAGCGTTGGGACACGCATCCCTACTGCTCTGGCTATAAACGTTAAATGTGCATATCAACGTTATTAAAACGCAACTGCATAGAATCGCCCGTGTTTTCATTAAATGAAACATAGGACAATTATGTAAGGGTATCTTACACGAGGTTTTCCGTGCAGTTTGGACAAACGCACAGTTGTCACATATGGGTTGCACGGACATAAGTGTAGTCACACAGGCGGTTTATAATCGGACGGCAGCGTTGGGACACGCATCCCTACTGCTCTGGCTATAAACGTTAAATGTGCATATCAACGTTATTAAAACGCAACTGCATAGAATCGCCCGTGTTTTCATTAAATGAAACATAGGACAATTATGTAAGGGTATCTTAAACGAGGTTTTCCGTGCAGTTTGGACAAACGCACAGTTGTCACATATGGGTTGCACGGACAGAAGTGTAGTCGCACAGGCGGTTTATAATCGGACGGCAACGTTGGGACACGCATCCCTACTGCTCTGGCTATAAACGTTAAATGTGCATATCAACGTTATTAAAACGCAACTGCATAGAATCGCCCGTGTTTTCATTAAGTGAAACATAGGACAATTATGTAAGGGTATCTTACACGAGGTTTTCCGTGCAGTTTGGACAAACGCACAGTTGTCACATATGGGTTGCACGGACAGAAGTGTAGTCACACAGGCGGTTTATAATCGGACGGCAGCATTCGGACACGCATCCCTACTGCTCTGGCTATAAACGTTAAATGTGCATATCAACGTTATTAAAACGCAACTGCATAGAATCGCCCGTGTTTTCATTAAATGAAACATAGGACAATTATGTAAGGGTATCTTACACGAGGTTTTCCGTGCAGTTTGGACAAACGCACAGTTGTCACACATGGGTTACACGGATAGAAGTGTAGTCACACAGGCGGCTTATAATCGGACGGCAGCGATGGGACACGCATCCCTACTGCTCTGGCTATAAACGTTAAATGTGCATATCAACGTTATTAAAACGCAACTGCATAGAATCGCCCGTGTTTTCATTAAATGAAACATAGGACAATTATGTAAGGGTATCTTACACGAGGTTTTCCGTGCAGTTTGGACAAACGCACAGTTGTCACACATGGGTTACACGGATAGAAGTGTAGTCACACAGGCGGCTTATAATCGGACGGCAGCGATGGGACACGCATCCCTACTGCTCTGGCTATAAACGTTAAATGTGCATATCAACGTTATTAAAACGCAACTGCATAGAATCGCCCGTGTTTTCATTAAATGAAACATAGGACAATTATGTAAGGGTATCTTACACGAGGTTTTCCGTGCAGTTTGGACAAACGCACAGCTGTCACATATGGGTTGCACGGACAGAAGTGTAGTCACACAGGCGGTTTATAATCGGACGGCAGCGTTGGGACACGCATCCCTACTGCTCTGGCTATAAACGTTAAATGTGCATATCAACGTTATTAAAACGCAACTGCATAGAATCGCCCGTGTTTTCGTTAAATGAAACATAGGACAATTATGTAAGTGTATCTTACACGAGGTTTTCCGTGCAGTTTGGACAAACGCACAGTTGTCACATATGGGTTGCACGGACAGAGGTGTAGTCACACAGGCGGTTTATAATCGGACGGCAGCGTTGGGACACGCATCCCTACTGCTCTGGCTATAAACGTTAAATGTGCATATCAACGTTATTAAAACGCAACTGCATAGAATCGCCCGTGTTTTCATTAAATGAAACATAGGACAATTATGTAAGGGTATCTTACACGAGGTTTTCCGTGCAGTTTGGACAAACGCACAGTTGTCACATATGGGTTGCACGGACAGAAGTGTAGTCACACAGGCGGCTTATAATCGGACGGCAGCGTTGGGACACGCATCCCTATTGCTCTGGCTATAAACGTTAAATGTGCATATCAACGTTATTAAAACGCAACTGCATAGAATCGCCCGTGTTTTCATTAAATGAAACATAGGACAATTATGTAAGGGTATCTTACACGAGGTTTTCCGTGCAGTTTGGACAAACGCACAGTTGTCACATATGGGTTGCACGGACAGAAGTGTAGTCACACAGGCGGCTTATAATCGGACGGCAGCGTTGGGACACGCATCCCTATTGCTCTGGCTATAAACGTTAAATGTGCATATCAACGTTATTAAAACGCAACTGCATAGAATCGCCCGTGTTTTCATTAAATGAAACATAGGACAATTATGTAAGGGTATCTTACACGAGGTTTTCCGTGCAGTTTGGACAAACGCACAGTTGTCACATATGGGTTGCACGGACAGAAGTGTAGTCACACAGGCGGTTTATAATCGGACGGCAGCGTTGGGACACGCATCCCTACTGCTCTGGCTATAAACGTTAAATGTGCATATCAACGTTATTAAAACGCAACTGCATAGAATCGCCCGTGTTTTCATTAAATGAAACATAGGACAATTATGTAAGGGTATCTTACACGAGGTTTTCCGTGCAGTTTGGACAAACGCACAGTTGTCACATATGGGTTGCACGGACAGAAGTGTAGTCACACAGGCGGTTTATAATCGGACGGCAGCGTTGGGACACGCATCCCTACTGCTCTGGCTATAAACGTTAAATGTGCATATCAACGTTATTAAAACGCAACTGCATAGAATGGCCCGTGTTTTCATTAAATGAAACATAGGACAATTATGTAAGGGTATCTTACACGAGGTTTTCCGTGCAGTTTGGACAAACGCACAGTTGTCACATATGGGTTGCACGGACAGAAGTGTAGTCACACAGGCGGTTTATAATCGGACGGCAGCGTTGGGACACGCATCCCTACTGCTCTGGCTATAAACGTTAAATGTGCATATCAACGTTATTAAAACGCAACTGCATAGAATCGCCCGTGTTTTCATTAAATGAAACATAGGACAATAATGTAAGGGTATCTTACACGAGGTTTTCCGTGCAGTTTGGACAAACGCACAGTTGTCACATATGGGTTACACGGATAGAAGTGTAGTCACACAGGCGGTTTATAATCGGACGGCAGCGTTGGGACACGCATCCCTACTGCTCTGGCTATAAACGTTAAATGTGCATATCAACGTTATTAAAACGCAACTGCATAGAATCGCCCGTGTTTTCATTAAATGAAACATAGGACAATTATGTAAGGGTATCTTACACGAGGTTTTCCGTGCAGTTTGGACAAACGCACAGTTGTCACATATGGGTTACACGGACAGAAGTGTAGTCACACAGGCGGCTTATAATCGGACGGCAGCGTTGGGACACGCATCCCTACTGCTCTGGCTATAAACGTTAAATGTGCATATCAACGTTATTAAAACGCAACTGAATGGAATCGCCCGTGTTTTCATTAAATGAAACATAGGACAATTATGTAAGGGTATCTTACACGAGGTTTTCCGTGCAGTTTGGACAAACGCGCAGTTGTCACATATGGGTTGCACGGACAGAAGTGTAGTCACACAGGCGGCTTATAATCGGACGGCAGCGTTGGGACACGCATCCCTATTGCTCTGTCTATAAACGTTAAATGTGCATATCAACGTTATTAAAACGCAACTGCATAGAATCGCTCGTGTTTTCATTAAATGAAACATTGGACAATTATGTAAGGGTATCTTACACGAGGTTTTCCGTGGAGTTTGGACAAACGCACAGTTGTCACATATGGGTTGCACGGACAGAAGTGTAGTCACACAGGCGGCTTATAATCGGACGGCAGCGTTGGGACACGCATCCCTACTCCTCTGGCTATAAACGTTAAATGTGCATATCAACGTTATTAAAACGCAACTGCATAGAATCGCCCGTGTTTTCATTAAATGAAACATAGGACAATTATGTACGGGTATCTTACACGAGGTTTTCCGTGGAGTTTGGACAAACGCACAGTTGTCACATATGGGTTGCACGGACAGAAGTGTAGTCACACAGGCGGTTTATAATCGGACGGCAGCGTTGGGACACGCATCCCTACTGCTCTGGCTATAAACGTTAAATGTGCATATCAACGTTATTAAAACGCAACTGCATAGAATCGCCCGTGTTTTCATTAAATGAAACATAGGACAATTATGTAAGGGTATCTTACACGAGGTTTTCCGTGCAGTTTGGACAAACGCACAGTTGTCACATATGGGTTGCACGGACAGAAGTGTAGTCACACAGGCGGTTTATAATCGGACGGCAGCGTTGGGACACGCATCCCTACTGCTCTGGCTATAAACGTTAAATGTGCATATCGACGTTATTAAAACGCAACTGCATAGAATCGCCCGTGTTTTCATTAAATGAAACATAGGACAATTATGTAAGGGTATCTTACACGAGGTTTTCCGTGCAGTTTGGACAAACGCACAGTTGTCACATATGGGTTGCACGGACAGAAGTGTAGTCACACAGGCGGCTTATAATCGGACGGCAGCGTTGGGACACGCATCCCTATTGCTCTGGCTATAAACGTTAAATGTGCATATCAACGTTATTAAAACGCAACTGCATAGAATCGCCCGTGTTTTCATTAAATGAAACATAGGACAATTATGTAAGGGTATCTTACACGAGGTTTTCCGTGGAGTTTGGACAAACGCACAGTTGTCACAAATGGGTTGCACGGACAGAAGTGTAGTCACACAGGCGGCTTATAATCGGACGGCAGCGTTGGGACACGCATCCCTACTGCTCTGGCTATAAATGTTAAATGTGCATATCAACGTTATTAAAACGCAACTGCATAGAATCCCCGTGTTTTCATTAAATGAAACATAGGACAATTATGTAAGGGTATCTTGCACGAGGTTTTCCGTGCAGTTTGGACAAACGCACAGTTGTCACATATGGGTTACACGGACAGAAGTGTAGTCACACAGGCGGTTTATAATCGGACGGCAGCGTAGGGACACGCATCCCTACTGCTCTGGCTATAAACGTTAAATGTGCATATCAACGTTATTAAAACGCAACTGCATAGAATCGCCCGTGTTTTCATTAAATGAAACATAGGACAATTATGTAAGGGTATCTTACACGAGGTTTTCCGTGCAGTTTGGACAAACGCACAGTTGTCACATATGGGTTGCACGGACAGAAGTGTAGTCACACAGGCGGCTTATAATCGGACGGCAGCGTTGGGACACGCATCCCTATTGCTCTGGCTATAAACGTTAAATGTGCATATCAACGTTATTAAAACGCAACTGCATAGAATCGCCCGTGTTTTCATTAAATGAAACATAGGACAATTATGTAAGGGTATCTTACACGAGGTTTTCCGTGCAGTTTGGACAAACGCACAGTTGTCACATATGGGTTGCACGGACAGAAGTGTAGTCACACAGGCGGTTTATAATCGGACGGCAGCGTTGGGACACGCATCCCTACTGCTCTGGCTATAAACGTTAAATGTGCATATCAACGTTATTAAAACGCAACTGCATAGAATCGCCCGTTTTTTCATTAAATGAAACATAGGACAATTATGTAAGGGTATCTTACACGTGGTTTTCCGTGCAGTTTGGACAAACGCACAGTTGTCACATATGGGTTGCACGGACAGAAGTGTAGTCACACAGGCGGTTTATAATCGGACGGCAGCGTTGGGACACGCATCCCTACTGCTCTGGCTATAAACGTTAAATGTGCATATCAACGTTATTAAAACGCAACTGCATAGAATCGCCCGTGTTTTCATTAAATGAAACATAGGACAATTATGTAAGGGTATCTTAAACGAGGTTTTCCGTGCAGTTTGGACAAACGCACAGTTGTCACATATGGGTTGCACGGACAGAAGTGTAGTCGCACAGGCGGTTTATAATCGGACGGCAGCGTTGGGACACGCATCCCTACTGCTCTGGCTATAAACGTTAAATGTGCATATCAACGTTATTAAAACGCAACTGCATAGAATCGCCCGTGTTTTCATTAAATGAAACATAGGACAATTATGTAAGGGTATCTTACACGAGGTTTTCCGTGCAGTTTGGACAAACGCACAGTTGTCACATATGGGTTACACGGATAGAAGTGTAGTCACACAGGCGGCTTATAATCGGACGGCTGCGTTGGGACACGCATCCCTACTGCTCTGGCTATAAACGTTAAATGTGCATATCAACGTTATTAAAACGCAACTGCATAGAATCGCCCTTGTTTTCATTAAATGAAACATAGGACAATTATGTAAGGGTATCTTACACGAGGTTTTCCGTGCAGTTTGGACAAACGCACAGTTGTCACATATGGGTTGCACGGACAGAAGTGTAGTCACACAGGCGGTTTATAATCGGACGGCAGCGTTGGGACACGCATCCCTACTGCTCTGGCTATAAACGTTAAATGTGCATATCAACGTTATTAAAACGCAACTGCATAGAATCGCCCGTGTTTTCACTAAATGAAACATAGGACAATTATGTAAGTGTATCTTACACGAGGTTTTCCGTGTAGTTTGGACAAACGCACAGTTGTCACATATGGGTTGCACGGACAGAAGTGTAGTCACACAGGCGGTTTATAATCGGACGGCAGCGTTGGGACACGCATCCCTACTGCTCTGGCTATAAACGTTAAATGTGCATATCAACGTTATTAAAACGCAACTGCATAGAATCGCCCGTGTTTTCATTAAATGAAACATAGGACAATTATGTAAGGGTATCTTACACGAGGTTTTCCGTGCAGTTTGGACAAACGCACAGTTGTCACATATGGGTTGCACGGACAGAAGTGTAGTCACACAGGCGGCTTATAATCGGACGGCAGCGTTGGGACACGCATCCCTATTGCTCTGGCTATAAACGTTAAATGTGCATATCAACGTTATTAAAACGCAACTGCATAGAATCGCCCGTGTTTTCATTAAATGAAACATAGGACAATTATGTAAGGGTATCTTACACGAGGTTTTCCGTGCAGTTTGGACAAACGCACAGTTGTCACATATGGGTTGCACGGACAGAAGTGTAGTCACACAGGCGGCTTATAATCGGACGGCAGCGTTGGGACACGCATCCCTATTGCTCTGGCTATAAACGTTAAATGTGCATATCAACGTTATTAAAACGCAACTGCATAGAATCGCCCGTGTTTTCATTAAATGAAACATAGGACAATTATGTAAGGGTATCTTACACGAGGTTTTCCGTGCAGTTTGGACAAACGCACAGTTGTCACATATGGGTTTTCGGACAGAAGTGTAGTCACACAGGCGGTTTATAATCGGACGGCAGCGTTGGGACACGCATCCCTACTGCTCTGGCTATAAACGTTAAATGTGCATATCAACGTTATTAAAACGCAACTGCATAGAATCGCCCGTGTTTTCATTAAATGAAACATAGGACAATTATGTAAGGGTATCTTACACGAGGTTTTCCGTGCAGTTTGGACAAACGCACAGTTGTCACATATGGGTTGCACGGACAGAAGTGTAGTCACACAGGCGGTTTATAATCGGACGGCAGCGTTGGGACACGCATCCCTACTGCTCTGGCTATAAACGTTAAATGTGCATATCAACGTTATTAAAACGCAACTGCATAGAATCGCCCGTGTTTTCATTAAGTGAAACATAGGACAATTATGTAAGGGTATCTTACACGAGGTTTTCCGTGCAGTTTGGACAAACGCACAGTTGTCACATATGGGTTGCACGGACAGAAGTGTAGTCACACAGGCGGTTTATAATCGGACGGCAGCGTTGGGACACGCATCCCTACTGCTCTGGCTATAAACGTTAAATGTGCATATCAACGTTATTAAAACGCAACTGCATAGAATCGCCCGTGTTTTCATTAAGTGAAACATAGGACAATTATGTAAGGGTATCTTACACGAGGTTTTCCGTGCAGTTTGGACAAACGCACAGTTGTCACATATGGGTTGCACGGACAGAAGTGTAGTCACACAGGCGGTTTATAATCGGACGGCAGCGTTGGGACACGCATCCCTACTGCTCTGGCTATAAACGTTAAATGTGCATATCAACGTTATTAAAACGCAACTGCATAGAATCGCCCGTGTTTTCATTAAATGAAACATAGGACAATTATGTAAGGGTATCTTACACGAGGTTTTCCGTGCAGTTTGGACAAACGCACAGTTGTCACATATGGGTTACACGGATAGAAGTGTAGTCACACAGGCGGTTTATAATCGGACGGCAGCGTTGGGACACGCATCCCTACTGCTCTGGCTATAAACGTTAAATGTGCATATCAACGTTATTAAAACGCAACTGCATAGAATCGCCCGTGTTTTCATTAAATGAAACATAGGACAATTATGTAAGGGTATCTTACACGAGGTTTTCCGTGCAGTTTGGACAAACGCACAGTTGTCACATATGGGTTGCACGGACAGAAGTGTAGTCACACAGGCGGCTTATAATCGGACGGCAGCGTTGGGACACGCATCCCTATTGCTCTGGCTATAAACGTTAAATGTGCATATCAACGTTATTAAAACGCAACTGCATAGAATCGCCCGTGTTTTCATTAAATGAAACATAGGACAATTATGTAAGGGTATCTTACACGAGGTTTTCCGTGGAGTTTGGACAAACGCACAGTTGTCACAAATGGGTTGCACGGACAGAAGTGTAGTCACACAGGCGGTTTATAATCGGACGGCAGCGTTGGGACACGCATCCCTACTGCTCTGGCTATAAACGTTAAATGTGCATATCAACGTTATTAAAACGCAACTGCATAGAATCCCCGTGTTTTCATTAAATGAAACATAGGACAATTATGTAAGGGTATCTTGCACGAGGTTTTCCGTGCAGTTTGGACAAACGCACAGTTGTCACATATGGGTTACACGGACAGAAGTGTAGTCACACAGGCGGCTTATAATCGGACGGCAGCGTTGGGACACGCATCCCTACTGCTCTGGCTATAAACCTTAAATGTGCATATCAACGTTATTAAAACGCAACTGCATAGAATCGCCCGTGTTTTCATTAAATGAAACATAGGACAATTATGTAAGGGTATCTTACACGAGGTTTTCCGTGCAGTTTGGACAAACGCACAGTTGTCACATATGGGTTGCACGGACAGAAGTGTAGTCACACAGGCGGCTTATAATCGGACGGCAGCGTTGGGACACGCATCCCTATTGCTCTGGCTATAAACGTTAAATGTGCATATCAACGTTATTAAAACGCAACTGCATAGAATCGCCCGTGTTTTCATTAAATGAAACATAGGACAATTATGTAAGGGTATCTTACACGAGGTTTTCCGTGCAGTTTGGACAAACGCACAGTTGTCACATATGGGTTGCACGGACAGAAGTGTAGTCACACAGGCGGTTTATAATCGGACGGCAGCGTTGGGAAACGCATCCCTACTGCTCTGGCTATAAACGTTAAATGTGCATATCAACGTTATTAAAACGCAACTGCATAGAATCGCCCGTGTTTTCATTAAATGAAACATAGGACAATTATGTAAGGGTATCTTACACGAGGTTTTCCGTGCAGTTTGGACAAACGCACAGTTGTCACATATGGGTTGCACGGACATAAGTGTAGTCACACAGGCGGTTTATAATCGGACGGCAGCGTTGGGACACGCATCCCTACTGCTCTGGCTATAAACGTTAAATGTGCATATCAACGTTATTAAAACGCAACTGCATAGAATCGCCCGTGTTTTCATTAAATGAAACATAGGACAATTATGTAAGGGTATCTTAAACGAGGTTTTCCGTGCAGTTTGGACAAACGCACAGTTGTCACATATGGGTTGCACGGACAGAAGTGTAGTCGCACAGGCGGTTTATAATCGGACGGCAGCGTTGGGACACGCATCCCTACTGCTCTGGCTATAAACGTTAAATGTGCATATCAACGTTATTAAAACGCAACTGCATAGAATCGCCCGTGTTTTCATTAAGTGAAACATAGGACAATTATGTAAGGGTATCTTACACGAGGTTTTCCGTGCAGTTTGGACAAACGCACAGTTGTCACATATGGGTTGCACGGACAGAAGTGTAGTCACACAGGCGGTTTATAATCGGACGCAGCGTTGGGACACGCATCCCTACTGCTCTGGCTATAAACGTTAAATGTGCATATCAACGTTATTAAAACGCAACTGCATAGAATCGCCCGTGTTTTCATTAAATGAAACATAGGACAATTATGTAAGGGTATCTTACACGAGGTTTTCCGTGCAGTTTGGACAAACGCACAGTTGTCACACATGGGTTACACGGATAGAAGTGTAGTCACACAGGCGGCTTATAATCGGACGGCAGCGATGGGACACGCATCCCTACTGCTCTGGCTATAAACGTTAAATGTGCATATCAACGTTATTAAAACGCAACTGCATAGAATCGCCCGTGTTTTCATTAAATGAAACATAGGACAATTATGTAAGGGTATCTTACACGAGGTTTTCCGTGCAGTTTGGACAAACGCACAGTTGTCACACATGGGTTACACGGATAGAAGTGTAGTCACACAGGCGGCTTATAATCGGACGGCAGGCGATGGGACACGCATCCCTACTGCTCTGGCTATAAACGTTAAATGTGCATATCAACGTTATTAAAACGCAACTGCATAGAATCGCCCGTGTTTTCATTAAATGAAACATAGGACAATTATGTAAGGGTATCTTACACGAGGTTTTCCGTGCAGTTTGGACAAACGCACAGCTGTCACATATGGGTTGCACGGACAGAAGTGTAGTCACACAGGCGGTTTATAATCGGACGGCAGCGTTGGGACACGCATCCCTACTGCTCTGGCTATAAACGTTAAATGTGCATATCAACGTTATTAAAACGCAACTGCATAGAATCGCCCGTGTTTTCATTAAATGAAACATAGGACAATTATGTAAGTGTATCTTACACGAGGTTTTCCGTGCAGTTTGGACAAACGCACAGTTGTCACATATGGGTTGCACGGACAGAGGTGTAGTCACACAGGCGGTTTATAATCGGACGGCAGCGTTGGGACACGCATCCCTACTGCTCTGGCTATAAAAGTTAAATGTGCATATCAACGTTATTAAAACGCAACTGCATAGAATCGCCCGTGTTTTCATTAAATGAAACATAGGACAATTATGTAAGGGTATCTTACACGAGGTTTTCCGTGCAGTTTGGACAAACGCACAGTTGTCACATATGGGTTGCACGGACAGAAGTGTAGTCACACAGGCGGCTTATAATCGGACGGCAGCGTTGGGACACGCATCCCTATTGCTCTGGCTATAAACGTTAAATGTGCATATCAACGTTATTAAAACGCAACTGCATAGAATCGCCCGTGTTTTCATTAAATGAAACATAGGACAATTATGTAAGGGTATCTTACACGAGGTTTTCCGTGCAGTTTGGACAAACGCACAGTTGTCACATATGGGTTGCACGGACAGAAGTGTAGTCACACAGGCGGCTTATAATCGGACGGCAGCGTTGGGACACGCATCCCTATTGCTCTGGCTATAAACGTTAAATGTGCATATCAACGTTATTAAAACGCAACTGCATAGAATCGCCCGTGTTTTCATTAAATGAAACATAGGACAATTATGTAAGGGTATCTTACACGAGGGTTTTCCGTGCAGTTTGGACAAACGCACAGTTGTCACATATGGGTTTGCACGGACAAAAGTGTAGTCACACAGGCGGTTTATAATCGGACGGCAGCGTTGGGACACGCATCCCTACTGCTCTGGCTATAAACGTTAAAAGTGCATATCAACGTTATTAAAACGCAACTGCATAGAATCGCCCGTGTTTTCATTAAATGAAACATAGGACAATTATGTAAGGGTATCTTACACGAGGTTTTCCGTGCAGTTTGGACAAACGCACAGTTGTCACATATGGGTTGCACGGACAGAAGTGTAGTCACACAGGCGGTTTATAATCGGACGGCAGCGTTGGGACACGCATCCCTACTGCTCTGGCTATAAACGTTAAATGTGCATATCAACGTTATTAAAACGCAACTGCATAGAATCGCCCGTGTTTTCATTTAATGAAACATAGGACAAATTATGTAAGGGTATCTTACACGAGGTTTTTCCGTGCAGTTTGGACAAACGCACAGTTGTCACATATGGGTTGCACGGACAGAAGTGTAGTCACACAGGCGGTTTATAATCGGACGGCAGCGTTGGGACACGCATCCCTACTGCTCTGGCTATAAACGTTAAATGTGCATATCAACGTTATTAAAACGCAACTGCATAGAATCGCCCGTGTTTTCATTAAATGAAACATAGGACAATTATGTAAGGGTATCTTACACGAGGTTTTCCGTGCAGTTTGGACAAACGCACAGTTGTCACATATGGGTTGCACGGACATAAGTGTAGTCACACAGGCGGTTTATAATCGGACGGCAGCGTTGGGGACACGCATCCCTACTGCTCTGGCTATAAACGTTAAATGTGCATATCAACGTTATTAAAACGCAACTGCATAGAATCGCCCGTGTTTTCATTAAATGAAACATAGGACAATTATGTAAGGGTATCTTAAACGAGGTTTTCCGTGCAGTTTGGACAAACGCACAGTTGTCACATATGGGTTGCACGAAGTGTAGTCGCACAGGCGGTTTATAATCGGACGGCAGCGTTGGGACACGCATCCCTACTGCTCTGGCTATAAACGTTAAATGTGCATATCAACGTTATTAAAACGCAACTGCATAGAATCGCCCGTGTTTTCATTAAGTGAAACATAGGACAATTATGTAAGGGTATCTTACACGAGGTTTTCCGTGCAGTTTGGACAAACGCACAGTTGTCACATATGGGTTGCACGGACAGAAGTGTAGTCACACAGGCGGCTTATAATCGGACGGCAGCGTTGGGACACGCATCCCTACTGCTCTGGCTATAAAAGTTAAATGTGCATATCAACGTTATTAAAACGCAACTGCATAGAATCGCCCGTGTTCTCATTAAATGAAACATAGAACAAATAAGTAAGGGTATCTTACACGAGGTTTTCCGTGCAGTTTGGACAAACGCACAGTTGTCACATATGGGTTGCACGGACAGAAGTGTAGTCACACAGGCGGTTTATAATCGGACGTCAGCGTTTGGACACGCATCCCTACTGCTCTGGCTATAAACGTTAAATGTGTATATCAACGTTATTAAAACGCAACTGCATAGAATCGCCCGTGTTTTCATTAAATGAAACATAGGACAATTATGTAAGGGTATCTTACACGAGGTTTTCCGTGGAGTTTGGACAAACGCACAGTTGTCACATATGGGTTGCACGGACAGAAGTGTAGTCACACAGGCGGTTTATAATCGGACGGCAGCGTTGGGACACGCATCCCTATTGCTCTGGCTATAAACGTTAAATGTGCATATCAACGTTATTAAAACGCAACTGCATAGAATCGCCCGTGTTTTCATTAAATGAAACATAGGACAATTATGTAAGGGTATCTTACACGAGGTTTTCCGTGGAGTTTGGACAAACGCACAGTTGTCACATATGGGTTGCACGGACAGAAGTGTAGTCACACAGGCGGTTTATAATCGGACGGCAGCCTTGGGACACGCATCCCTACTGCTCTGGCTATAAACGTTAAATGTGCATATCAACGTTATTAAAACGCAACTGCATAGAATCGCCCGTGTTTTCATTAAATGAAACATAGGACAATTATGTAAGGGTATCTTACACGAGGTTTTCCGTGGAGTTTGGACAAACGCACAGTTGTCACATATGGGTTGCACGGACAGAAGTGTAGTCACACAGGCGGCTTATAATCGGACGGCAGCGTTGGGACACGCATCCCTACTGCTCTGGCTATAAAAGTTAAATGTGCATATCAACGTTATTAAAACGCAACTGCATAGAATCGCCCGTGTTCTCATTAAATGAAACATAGAACAAATAAGTAAGGGTATCTTACACGAGGTTTTCCGTGCAGTTTGGACAAACGCACAGTTGTCACATATGGGTTGCACGGACAGAAGTGTAGTCACACAGGCGGTTTATAATCGGACGTCAGCGTTTGGACACGCATCCCTACTGCTCTGGCTATAAACGTTAAATGTGTATATCAACGTTATTAAAACGCAACTGCATAGAATCGCCCGTGTTTTCATTAAATGAAACATAGGACAATTATGTAAGGGTATCTTACACGAGGTTTTCCGTGGAGTTTGGACAAACGCACAGTTGTCACATATGGGTTGCACGGACAGAAGTGTAGTCACACAGGCGGTTTATAATCGGACGGCAGCGTTGGGACACGCATCCCTATTGCTCTGGCTATAAACGTTAAATGTGCATATCAACGTTATTAAAACGCAACTGCATAGAATCGCCCGTGTTTTCATTAAATGAAACATAGGACAATTATGTAAGGGTATCTTACACGATGTTTTCCGTGGAGTTTGGACAAACGCACAGTTGTCACATCTGGGTTGCACGGACAGAAGTGTAGTCACACAGGCGGTTTATAATCGGACGGCAGCGTTGGGACACGCATCCCTACTGCTCTGGCTATAAACGTTAAATGTGCATATCAACGTTATTAAAACGCAACTGCATAGAATCGCCCGTGTTTTCATTAAATGAAACATAGGACAATTATGTAAGGGTATCTTACACGAGGTTTTCCGTGGAGTTTGGACAAACGCACAGTTGTCACATATGGGTTGCACGGACAGAAATGTAGTCACACAGGCGGCTTATAATCGGACGGCAGCGTTGGGACACGCATCCCTACTGCTCTGGCTATAATCGTTAAATGTGCATATCAACGTTATTAAAACGCAACTGCATAGAATCGCCCGTGTTTTCATTAAATGAACCATAGGACAATTATGTAAGGGTATCTTACACGAGGTTTTCCGTGCAGTTTGGACAAACGCACAGTTGTCAGATATGGGTTACACGGACAGAAGTGTAGTCACACAGGCGGCTTATAATCGGACGGCAGCGTTGGGACACGCATCCCTAATGCTCTGGCTATAAACGTTAAATGTGCATATCAACGTTATTAAAACGCAACTGCATAGAATCGCCCGTGTTTTCATTAAATGAAACATAGGACAATTATGTAAGGGTATCTTACACGAGGTTTTCCGTGGAGTTTGGACAAACGCACAGTTGTCACATATGGGTTGCACGGACAGAAGTGTAGTCACACAGGCGGTTTATAATCGGACGGCAGCGTTGGGACACGCATCCCTACTGCTCTGGCTATAAACGTTAAATGTGCATATCAACGTTATTAAAACGCAACTGCATAGAATCGCCCGTGTTTTCATTAAATGAAACATAGGACAATTATGTAAGGGTATCTTACACGAGGTTTTCCGTGCAGTTTGGACAAACGCACAGTTGTCACATATGGGTTGCATGGACAGAAGTGTAGTCACACAGGCGGCTTATAATCGGACGGCAGCGTTGGGACACGCATCCCTATTGCTCTGGCTATAAACGTTAAATGTGCATATCAACGTTATTAAAACGCAACTGCATAGAATCGCCCGAGTTTTCATTAAATGAAACATAGGACAATTATGTAAGTATATCTTACACGAGGTTTTCCGTGCAGTTTGGACAAACGCACAGTTGTCACATATGGGTTGCACGGACAGAAGTGTAGTCACACAGGCGGTTTATAATCGGACGGCAGCGTTGGGACACGCATCCCTACTGCTCTGGCTATAAACGTTAAATGTGCATATCAACGTTATTAAAACGCAACTGCATAGAATCGCCCGTGTTTTCATTAAATGAAACATAGGACATTTATGTAAGTGTATCTTACACGAGGTTTTCCGTGCAGTTTGGACAAACGCACAGTTGTCACATATGGGTTGCACTGACAGAAGTGTAGTCACACAGGCGGTTTATAATCGGACGGCAGCGTTGGGACACGCATCCCTACTGCTCTGGCTATAAACGTTAAATGTGCATATCAACGTTATTAAAACGCAACTGCATAGAATCGCCCGTGTTTTCATTAAATGAAACATAGGACAATTATGTAAGGGTATCTTACACGAGGTTTTCCGTGCAGTTTGGACAAACGCACAGTTGTCACATATGGGTTGCACGGACTGAAGTGTAGTCACACAGGCGGCTTATAATCGGACGGCAGCGTTGGGACACGCATCCCTATTGCTCTGGCTATAAACGTTAAATGTGCATATCAACGTTATTAAAACGCAACTGCATAGAATCGCCCGTGTTTTCATTAAATGAAACATAGGACAATTATGTAAGGGTATCTTACACGAGGTTTTCCGTGGAGTTTGGACAAACGCACAGTTGTCACAAATGGGTTGCACGGACAGAAGTGTAGTCACACAGGCGGTTTATAATCGGACGGCAGCGTTGGGACACGCATCCCTACTGCTCTGGCTATAAACGTTAAATGTGCATATCAACGTTATTAAAACGCAACTGCATAGAATCCCCGTGTTTTCATTAAATGAAACATAGGACAATTATGTAAGGGTATCTTGCACGAGGTTTTCCGTGCAGTTTGGACAAACGCACAGTTGTCACATATGGGTTACACGGACAGAAGTGTAGTCACACAGGCGGCTTATAATCGGACGGCAGCGTTGGGACACGCATCCCTACTGCTCTGGCTATAAATGTTAAATGTGCATATCAACGTTATTAAAACGCAACTGCATAGAATCGCCCGTGTTTTCATTAAATGAAACATAGGACAATTATGTAAGGGTATCTTACACGAGGTTTTCCGTGCAGTTTGGACAAACGCACAGTTGTCACATATGGGTTGCACGGACAGAAGTGTAGTCACACAGGCGGCTTATAATCGGACGGCAGCGTTGGGACACGCATCCCTATTGCTCTGGCTATAAACGTTAAATGTGCATATCAACGTTATTAAAACGCAACTGCATAGAATCGCCCGTGTTTTCATTAAGTGAAACATAGGACAATTATGTAAGGGTATCTTACACGAGGTTTTCCGTGCAGTTTGGACAAACGCACAGTTGTCACATATGGGTTGCACGGACAGAAGTGTAGTCACACAGGCGGTTTATAATCGGACGGCAGCGTTGGGACACGCATCCCTACTGCTCTGGCTATAAACGTTAAATGTGCATATCAACGTTATTAAAACGCAACTGCATAGAATCGCCCGTTTTTTCATTAAATGAAACATAGGACAATTATGTAAGGGTATCTTACACGAGGTTTTCCGTGCAGTTTGGACAAACGCACAGTTGTCACATATGGGTTGCACGGACAGAAGTGTAGTCACACAGGCGGTTTATAATCGGACGGCAGCGTTGGGACACGCATCCCTACTGCTCTGGCTATAAACGTTAAATGTGCATATCAACGTTATTAAAACGCAACTGCATAGAATCGCCCGTGTTTTCATTAAATGAAACATAGGACAATTATGTAAGGGTATCTTAAACGAGGTTTTCCGTGCAGTTTGGACAAACGCACAGTTGTCACATATGGGTTGCACGGACAGAAGTGTAGTCGCACAGGCGGTTTATAATCGGACGGCAGCGTTGGGACACGCATCCCTACTGCTCTGGCTATAAACGTTAAATGTGCATATCAACGTTATTAAAACGCAACTGCATAGAATCGCCCGTGTTTTCATTAAATGAAACATAGGACAATTATGTAAGGGTATCTTACACGAGGTTTTCCGTGCAGTTTGGACAAACGCACAGTTGTCACATATGGGTTACACGGATAGAAGTGTAGTCACACAGGCGGCTTATAATCGGACGGCTGCGTTGGGACACGCATCCCTACTGCTCTGGCTATAAACGTTAAATGTGCATATCAACGTTATTAAAACGCAACTGCATAGAATCGCCCTTGTTTTCATTAAATGAAACATAGGACAATTATGTAAGGGTATCTTACACGAGGTTTTCCGTGCAGTTTGGACAAACGCACAGTTGTCACATATGGGTTGCACGGACAGAAGTGTAGTCACACAGGCGGTTTATAATCGGACGGCAGCGTTGGGACACGCATCCCTACTGCTCTGGCTATAAACGTTAAATGTGCATATCAACGTTATTAAAACGCAACTGCATAGAATCGCCCGTGTTTTCACTAAATGAAACATAGGACAATTATGTAAGTGTATCTTACACGAGGTTTTCCGTGTAGTTTGGACAAACGCACAGTTGTCACATATGGGTTGCACGGACAGAAGTGTAGTCACACAGGCGGTTTATAATCGGACGGCAGCGTTGGGACACGCATCCCTACTGCTCTGGCTATAAACGTTAAATGTGCATATCAACGTTATTAAAACGCAACTGCATAGAATCGCCCGTGTTTTCATTAAATGAAACATAGGACAATTATGTCAGGGTATCTTACACGAGGTTTTCCGTGCAGTTTGGACAAACGCACAGTTGTCACATATGGGTTGCACGGACAGAAGTGTAGTCACACAGGCGGCTTATAATCGGACGGCAGCGTTGGGACACGCATCCCTATTGCTCTGGCTATAAACGTTAAATGTGCATATCAACGTTATTAAAACGCAACTGCATAGAATCGCCCGTGTTTTCATTAAATGAAACATAGGACAATTATGTAAGGGTATCTTACACGAGGTTTTCCGTGCAGTTTGGACAAACGCACAGTTGTCACATATGGGTTGCACGGACAGAAGTGTAGTCACACAGGCGGCTTATAATCGGACGGCAGCGTTGGGACACGCATCCCTATTGCTCTGGCTATAAACGTTAAATGTGCATATCAACGTTATTAAAACGCAACTGCATAGAATCGCCCGTGTTTTCATTAAATGAAACATAGGACAATTATGTAAGGGTATCTTACACGAGGTTTTCCGTGCAGTTTGGACAAACGCACAGTTGTCACATATGGGTTTTCGGACAGAAGTGTAGTCACACAGGCGGTTTATAATCGGACGGCAGCGTTGGGACACGCATCCCTACTGCTCTGGCTATAAACGTTAAATGTGCATATCAACGTTATTAAAACGCAACTGCATAGAATCGCCCGTGTTTTCATTAAATGAAACATAGGACAATTATGTAAGGGTATCTTACACGAGGTTTTCCGTGCAGTTTGGACAAACGCACAGTTGTCACATATGGGTTGCACGGACAGAAGTGTAGTCACACAGGCGGTTTATAATCGGACGGCAGCGTTGGGACACGCATCCCTACTGCTCTGGCTATAAACGTTAAATGTGCATATCAACGTTATTAAAACGCAACTGCATAGAATCGCCCGTGTTTTCATTAAGTGAAACATAGGACAATTATGTAAGGGTATCTTACACGAGGTTTTCCGTGCAGTTTGGACAAACGCACAGTTGTCACATATGGGTTGCACGGACAGAAGTGTAGTCACACAGGCGGTTTATAATCGGACGGCAGCGTTGGGACACGCATCCCTACTGCTCTGGCTATAAACGTTAAATGTGCATATCAACGTTATTAAAACGCAACTGCATAGAATCGCCCGTGTTTTCATTAAGTGAAACATAGGACAATTATGTAAGGGTATCTTACACGAGGTTTTCCGTGCAGTTTGGACAAACGCACAGTTGTCACATATGGGTTGCACGGACAGAAGTGTAGTCACACAGGCGGTTTATAATCGGACGGCAGCGTTGGGACACGCATCCCTACTGCTCTGGCTATAAACGTTAATTGTGCATATCAACGTTATTAAAACGCAACTGCATAGAATCGCCCGTGTTTTCATTAAATGAAACATAGGACAATTATGTAAGGGTATCTTACACGAGGTTTTCCGTGCAGTTTGGACAAACGCACAGTTGTCACATATGGGTTACACGGATAGAAGTGTAGTCACACAGGCGGTTTATAATCGGACGGCAGCGTTGGGACACGCATCCCTACTGCTCTGGCTATAAACGTTAAATGTGCATATCAACGTTATTAAAACGCAACTGCATAGAATCGCCCGTGTTTTCATTAAATGAAACATAGGACAATTATGTAAGGGTATCTTACACGAGGTTTTCCGTGCAGTTTGGACAAACGCACAGTTGTCACATATGGGTTGCACGGACAGAAGTGTAGTCACACAGGCGGCTTATAATCGGACGGCAGCGTTGGGACACGCATCCCTATTGCTCTGGCTATAAACGTTAAATGTGCATATCAACGTTATTAAAACGCAACTGCATAGAATCGCCCGTGTTTTCATTAAATGAAACATAGGACAATTATGTAAGGGTATCTTACACGAGGTTTTCCGTGGAGTTTGGACAAACGCACAGTTGTCACAAATGGGTTGCACGGACAGAAGTGTAGTCACACAGGCGGTTTATAATCGGACGGCAGCGTTGGGACACGCATCCCTACTGCTCTGGCTATAAACGTTAAATGTGCATATCAACGTTATTAAAACGCAACTGCATAGAATCCCCGTGTTTTCATTAAATGAAACATAGGACAATTATGTAAGGGTATCTTGCACGAGGTTTTCCGTGCAGTTTGGACAAACGCACAGTTGTCACATATGGGTTACACGGACAGAAGTGTAGTCACACAGGCGGCTTATAATCGGACGGCAGCGTTGGGACACGCATCCCTACTGCTCTGGCTATAAACCTTAAATGTGCATATCAACGTTATTAAAACGCAACTGCATAGAATCGCCCGTGTTTTCATTAAATGAAACATAGGACAATTATGTAAGGGTATCTTACACGAGGTTTTCCGTGCAGTTTGGACAAACGCACAGTTGTCACATATGGGTTGCACGGACAGAAGTGTAGTCACACAGGCGGCTTATAATCGGACGGCAGCGTTGGGACACGCATCCCTATTGCTCTGGCTATAAACGTTAAATGTGCATATCAACGTTATTAAAACGCAACTGCATAGAATCGCCCGTGTTTTCATTAAATGAAACATAGGACAATTATGTAAGGGTATCTTACACGAGGTTTTCCGTGCAGTTTGGACAAACGCACAGTTGTCACATATGGGTTGCACGGACAGAAGTGTAGTCACACAGGCGGTTTATAATCGGACGGCAGCGTTGGGAAACGCATCCCTACTGCTCTGGCTATAAACGTTAAATGTGCATATCAACGTTATTAAAACGCAACTGCATAGAATCGCCCGTGTTTTCATTAAATGAAACATAGGACAATTATGTAAGGGTATCTTACACGAGGTTTTCCGTGCAGTTTGGACAAACGCACAGTTGTCACATATGGGTTGCACTGACAGAAGTGTAGTCACACAGGCGGTTTATAATCGGACGGCAGCGTTGGGACACGCATCCCTACTGCTCTGGCTATAAACGTTAAATGTGCATATCAACGTTATTAAAACGCAACTGCATAGAATCGCCCGTGTTTTCATTAAATGAAACATAGGACAATTATGTAAGGGTATCTTACACGAGGTTTTCCGTGCAGTTTGGACAAACGCACAGTTGTCACATATGGGTTGCACGGACTGAAGTGTAGTCACACAGGCGGCTTATAATCGGACGGCAGCGTTGGGACACGCATCCCTATTGCTCTGGCTATAAACGTTAAATGTGCATATCAACGTTATTAAAACGCAACTGCATAGAATCGCCCGTGTTTTCATTAAATGAAACATAGGACAATTATGTAAGGGTATCTTACACGAGGTTTTCCGTGGAGTTTGGACAAACGCACAGTTGTCACAAATGGGTTGCACGGACAGAAGTGTAGTCACACAGGCGGTTTATAATCGGACGGCAGCGTTGGGACACGCATCCCTACTGCTCTGGCTATAAACGTTAAATGTGCATATCAACGTTATTAAAACGCAACTGCATAGAATCCCCGTGTTTTCATTAAATGAAACATAGGACAATTATGTAAGGGTATCTTGCACGAGGTTTTCCGTGCAGTTTGGACAAACGCACAGTTGTCACATATGGGTTACACGGACAGAAGTGTAGTCACACAGGCGGCTTATAATCGGACGGCAGCGTTGGGACACGCATCCCTACTGCTCTGGCTATAAATGTTAAATGTGCATATCAACGTTATTAAAACGCAACTGCATAGAATCGCCCGTGTTTTCATTAAATGAAACATAGGACAATTATGTAAGGGTATCTTACACGAGGTTTTCCGTGCAGTTTGGACAAACGCACAGTTGTCACATATGGGTTGCACGGACAGAAGTGTAGTCACACAGGCGGCTTATAATCGGACGGCAGCGTTGGGACACGCATCCCTATTGCTCTGGCTATAAACGTTAAATGTGCATATCAACGTTATTAAAACGCAACTGCATAGAATCGCCCGTGTTTTCATTAAGTGAAACATAGGACAATTATGTAAGGGTATCTTACACGAGGTTTTCCGTGCAGTTTGGACAAACGCACAGTTGTCACATATGGGTTGCACGGACAGAAGTGTAGTCACACAGGCGGTTTATAATCGGACGGCAGCGTTGGGACACGCATCCCTACTGCTCTGGCTATAAACGTTAAATGTGCATATCAACGTTATTAAAACGCAACTGCATAGAATCGCCCGTTTTTTCATTAAATGAAACATAGGACAATTATGTAAGGGTATCTTACACGAGGTTTTCCGTGCAGTTTGGACAAACGCACAGTTGTCACATATGGGTTGCACGGACAGAAGTGTAGTCACACAGGCGGTTTATAATCGGACGGCAGCGTTGGGACACGCATCCCTACTGCTCTGGCTATAAACGTTAAATGTGCATATCAACGTTATTAAAACGCAACTGCATAGAATCGCCCGTGTTTTCATTAAATGAAACATAGGACAATTATGTAAGGGTATCTTAAACGAGGTTTTCCGTGCAGTTTGGACAAACGCACAGTTGTCACATATGGGTTGCACGGACAGAAGTGTAGTCGCACAGGCGGTTTATAATCGGACGGCAGCGTTGGGACACGCATCCCTACTGCTCTGGCTATAAACGTTAAATGTGCATATCAACGTTATTAAAACGCAACTGCATAGAATCGCCCGTGTTTTCATTAAATGAAACATAGGACAATTATGTAAGGGTATCTTACACGAGGTTTTCCGTGCAGTTTGGACAAACGCACAGTTGTCACATATGGGTTACACGGATAGAAGTGTAGTCACACAGGCGGCTTATAATCGGACGGCTGCGTTGGGACACGCATCCCTACTGCTCTGGCTATAAACGTTAAATGTGCATATCAACGTTATTAAAACGCAACTGCATAGAATCGCCCTTGTTTTCATTAAATGAAACATAGGACAATTATGTAAGGGTATCTTACACGAGGTTTTCCGTGCAGTTTGGACAAACGCACAGTTGTCACATATGGGTTGCACGGACAGAAGTGTAGTCACACAGGCGGTTTATAATCGGACGGCAGCGTTGGGACACGCATCCCTACTGCTCTGGCTATAAACGTTAAATGTGCATATCAACGTTATTAAAACGCAACTGCATAGAATCGCCCGTGTTTTCACTAAATGAAACATAGGACAATTATGTAAGTGTATCTTACACGAGGTTTTCCGTGTAGTTTGGACAAACGCACAGTTGTCACATATGGGTTGCACGGACAGAAGTGTAGTCACACAGGCGGTTTATAATCGGACGGCAGCGTTGGGACACGCATCCCTACTGCTCTGGCTATAAACGTTAAATGTGCATATCAACGTTATTAAAACGCAACTGCATAGAATCGCCCGTGTTTTCATTAAATGAAACATAGGACAATTATGTAAGGGTATCTTACACGAGGTTTTCCGTGCAGTTTGGACAAACGCACAGTTGTCACATATGGGTTGCACGGACAGAAGTGTAGTCACACAGGCGGCTTATAATCGGACGGCAGCGTTGGGACACGCATCCCTATTGCTCTGGCTATAAACGTTAAATGTGCATATCAACGTTATTAAAACGCAACTGCATAGAATCGCCCGTGTTTTCATTAAATGAAACATAGGACAATTATGTAAGGGTATCTTACACGAGGTTTTCCGTGCAGTTTGGACAAACGCACAGTTGTCACATATGGGTTGCACGGACAGAAGTGTAGTCACACAGGCGGCTTATAATCGGACGGCAGCGTTGGGACACGCATCCCTATTGCTCTGGCTATAAACGTTAAATGTGCATATCAACGTTATTAAAACGCAACTGCATAGAATCGCCCGTGTTTTCATTAAATGAAACATAGGACAATTATGTAAGGGTATCTTACACGAGGTTTTCCGTGCAGTTTGGACAAACGCACAGTTGTCACATATGGGTTTTCGGACAGAAGTGTAGTCACACAGGCGGTTTATAATCGGACGGCAGCGTTGGGACACGCATCCCTACTGCTCTGGCTATAAACGTTAAATGTGCATATCAACGTTATTAAAACGCAACTGCATAGAATCGCCCGTGTTTTCATTAAATGAAACATAGGACAATTATGTAAGGGTATCTTACACGAGGTTTTCCGTGCAGTTTGGACAAACGCACAGTTGTCACATATGGGTTGCACGGACAGAAGTGTAGTCACACAGGCGGTTTATAATCGGACGGCAGCGTTGGGACACGCATCCCTACTGCTCTGGCTATAAACGTTAAATGTGCATATCAACGTTATTAAAACGCAACTGCATAGAATCGCCCGTGTTTTCATTAAGTGAAACATAGGACAATTATGTAAGGGTATCTTACACGAGGTTTTCCGTGCAGTTTGGACAAACGCACAGTTGTCACATATGGGTTGCACGGACAGAAGTGTAGTCACACAGGCGGTTTATAATCGGACGGCAGCGTTGGGACACGCATCCCTACTGCTCTGGCTATAAACGTTAAATGTGCATATCAACGTTATTAAAACGCAACTGCATAGAATCGCCCGTGTTTTCATTAAGTGAAACATAGGACAATTATGTAAGGGTATCTTACACGAGGTTTTCCGTGCAGTTTGGACAAACGCACAGTTGTCACATATGGGTTGCACGGACAGAAGTGTAGTCACACAGGCGGTTTATAATCGGACGGCAGCGTTGGGACACGCATCCCTACTGCTCTGGCTATAAACGTTAAATGTGCATATCAACGTTATTAAAACGCAACTGCATAGAATCGCCCGTGTTTTCATTAAATGAAACATAGGACAATTATGTAAGGGTATCTTACACGAGGTTTTCCGTGCAGTTTGGACAAACGCACAGTTGTCACATATGGGTTACACGGATAGAAGTGTAGTCACACAGGCGGTTTATAATCGGACGGCAGCGTTGGGACACGCATCCCTACTGCTCTGGCTATAAACGTTAAATGTGCATATCAACGTTATTAAAACGCAACTGCATAGAATCGCCCGTGTTTTCATTAAATGAAACATAGGACAATTATGTAAGGGTATCTTACACGAGGTTTTCCGTGCAGTTTGGACAAACGCACAGTTGTCACATATGGGTTGCACGGACAGAAGTGTAGTCACACAGGCGGCTTATAATCGGACGGCAGCGTTGGGACACGCATCCCTATTGCTCTGGCTATAAACGTTAAATGTGCATATCAACGTTATTAAAACGCAACTGCATAGAATCGCCCGTGTTTTCATTAAATGAAACATAGGACAATTATGTAAGGGTATCTTACACGAGGTTTTCCGTGGAGTTTGGACAAACGCACAGTTGTCACAAATGGGTTGCACGGACAGAAGTGTAGTCACACAGGCGGTTTATAATCGGACGGCAGCGTTGGGACACGCATCCCTACTGCTCTGGCTATAAACGTTAAATGTGCATATCAACGTTATTAAAACGCAACTGCATAGAATCCCCGTGTTTTCATTAAATGAAACATAGGACAATTATGTAAGGGTATCTTGCACGAGGTTTTCCGTGCAGTTTGGACAAACGCACAGTTGTCACATATGGGTTACACGGACAGAAGTGTAGTCACACAGGCGGCTTATAATCGGACGGCAGCGTTGGGACACGCATCCCTACTGCTCTGGCTATAAACCTTAAATGTGCATATCAACGTTATTAAAACGCAACTGCATAGAATCGCCCGTGTTTTCATTAAATGAAACATAGGACAATTATGTAAGGGTATCTTACACGAGGTTTTCCGTGCAGTTTGGACAAACGCACAGTTGTCACATATGGGTTGCACGGACAGAAGTGTAGTCACACAGGCGGCTTATAATCGGACGGCAGCGTTGGGACACGCATCCCTATTGCTCTGGCTATAAACGTTAAATGTGCATATCAACGTTTTTAAAACGCAACTGCATAGAATCGCCCGTGTTTTCATTAAATGAAACATAGGACAATTATGTAAGGGTATCTTACACGAGGTTTTCCGTGCAGTTTGGACAAACGCACAGTTGTCACATATGGGTTGCACGGACAGAAGTGTAGTCACACAGGCGGTTTATAATCGGACGGCAGCGTTGGGAAACGCATCCCTACTGCTCTGGCTATAAACGTTAAATGTGCATATCAACGTTATTAAAACGCAACTGCATAGAATCGCCCGTGTTTTCATTAAATGAAACATAGGACAATTATGTAAGGGTATCTTACACGAGGTTTTCCGTGCAGTTTGGACAAACGCACAGTTGTCACATATGGGTTGCACGGACATAAGTGTAGTCACACAGGCGGTTTATAATCGGACGGCAGCGTTGGGACACGCATCCCTACTGCTCTGGCTATAAACGTTAAATGTGCATATCAACGTTATTAAAACGCAACTGCATAGAATCGCCCGTGTTTTCATTAAATGAAACATAGGACAATTATGTAAGGGTATCTTAAACGAGGTTTTCCGTGCAGTTTGGACAAACGCACAGTTGTCACATATGGGTTGCACGGACAGAAGTGTAGTCGCACAGGCGGTTTATAATCGGACGGCAGCGTTGGGACACGCATCCCTACTGCTCTGGCTATAAACGTTAAATGTGCATATCAACGTTATTAAAACGCAACTGCATAGAATCGCCCGTGTTTTCATTAAGTGAAACATAGGACAATTATGTAAGGGTATCTTACACGAGGTTTTCCGTGCAGTTTGGACAAACGCACAGTTGTCACATATGGGTTGCACGGACAGAAGTGTAGTCACACAGGCGGTTTATAATCGGACGGCAGCGTTGGGACACGCATCCCTACTGCTCTGGCTATAAACGTTAAATGTGCATATCAACGTTATTAAAACGCAACTGCATAGAATCGCCCGTGTTTTCATTAAATGAAACATAGGACAATTATGTAAGGGTATCTTACACGAGGTTTTCCGTGCAGTTTGGACAAACGCACAGTTGTCACACATGGGTTACACGGATAGAAGTGTAGTCACACAGGCGGCTTATAATCGGACGGCAGCGATGGGACACGCATCCCTACTGCTCTGGCTATAAACGTTAAATGTGCATATCAACGTTATTAAAACGCAACTGCATAGAATCGCCCGTGTTTTCATTAAATGAAACATAGGACAATTATGTAAGGGTATCTTACACGAGGTTTTCCGTGCAGTTTGGACAAACGCACAGTTGTCACACATGGGTTACACGGATAGAAGTGTAGTCACACAGGCGGCTTATAATCGGACGGCAGCGATGGGACACGCATCCCTACTGCTCTGGCTATAAACGTTAAACGTGCATATCAACGTTATTAAAACGCAACTGCATAGAATCGCCCGTGTTTTCATTAAATGAAACATAGGACAATTATGTAAGGGTATCTTACACGAGGTTTTCCGTGCAGTTTGGACAAACGCACAGCTGTCACATATGGGTTGCACGGACAGAAGTGTAGTCACACAGGCGGTTTATAATCGGACGGCAGCGTTGGGACACGCATCCCTACTGCTCTGGCTATAAACGTTAAATGTGCATATCAACGTTATTAAAACGCAACTGCATAGAATCGCCCGTGTTTTCATTAAATGAAACATAGGACAATTATGTAAGGGTATCTTACACGAGGTTTTCCGTGCAGTTTGGACAAACGCACAGTTGTCACATATGGGTTGCACGGACAGAAGTGTAGTCACACAGGCGGCTTATAATCGGACGGCAGCGTTGGGACACGCATCCCTATTGCTCTGGCTATAAACGTTAAATGTGCATATCAACGTTATTAAAACGCAACTGCATAGAATCGCCCGTGTTTTCATTAAATGAAACATAGGACAATTATGTAAGGGTATCTTACACGAGGTTTTCCGTGCAGTTTGGACAAACGCACAGTTGTCACATATGGGTTGCACGGACAGAAGTGTAGTCACACAGGCGGCTTATAATCGGACGGCAGCGTTGGGACACGCATCCCTATTGCTCTGGCTATAAACGTTAAATGTGCATATCAACGTTATTAAAACGCAACTGCATAGAATCGCCCGTGTTTTCATTAAATGAAACATAGGACAATTATGTAAGGGTATCTTACACGAGGTTTTCCGTGCAGTTTGGACAAACGCACAGTTGTCACATATGGGTTGCACGGACAAAAGTGTAGTCACACAGGCGGTTTATAATCGGACGGCAGCGTTGGGACACGCATCCCTACTGCTCTGGCTATAAACGTTAAATGTGCATATCAACGTTATTAAAACGCAACTGCATAGAATCGCCCGTGTTTTCATTAAATGAAACATAGGACAATTATGTAAGGGTATCTTACACGAGGTTTTCCGTGCAGTTTGGACAAACGCACAGTTGTCACATATGGGTTGCACGGACAGAAGTGTAGTCACACAGGCGGTTTATAATCGGACGGCAGCGTTGGGACACGCATCCCTACTGCTCTGGCTATAAACGTTAAATGTGCATATCAACGTTATTAAAACGCAACTGCATAGAATCGCCCGTGTTTTCATTAAGTGAAACATAGGACAATTATGTAAGGGTATCTTACACGAGGTTTTCCGTGCAGTTTGGACAAACGCACAGTTGTCACATATGGGTTGCACGGACAGAAGTGTAGTCACACAGGCGGTTTATAATCGGACGGCAGCATTCGGACACGCATCCCTACTGCTCTGGCTATAAACGTTAAATGTGCATATCAACGTTATTAAAACGCAACTGCATAGAATCGCCCGTGTTTTCATTAAATGAAACATAGGACAATTATGTAAGGGTATCTTACACGAGGTTTTCCGTGCAGTTTGGACAAACGCACAGTTGTCACACATGGGTTACACGGATAGAAGTGTAGTCACACAGGCGGCTTATAATCGGACGGCAGCGATGGGACACGCATCCCTACTGCTCTGGCTATAAACGTTAAATGTGCATATCAACGTTATTAAAACGCAACTGCATAGAATCGCCCGTGTTTTCATTAAATGAAACATAGGACAATTATGTAAGGGTATCTTACACGAGGTTTTCCGTGCAGTTTGGACAAACGCACAGTTGTCACACATGGGTTACACGGATAGAAGTGTAGTCACACAGGCGGCTTATAATCGGACGGCAGCGATGGGACACGCATCCCTACTGCTCTGGCTATAAACGTTAAATGTGCATATCAACGTTATTAAAACGCAACTGCATAGAATCGCCCGTGTTTTCATTAAATGAAACATAGGACAATTATGTAAGGGTATCTTACACGAGGTTTTCCGTGCAGTTTGGACAAACGCACAGTTGTCACATATGGGTTGCACGGACAGAAGTGTAGTCACACAGGCGGTTTATAATCGGACGGCAGCATTCGGACACGCATCCCTACTGCTCTGGCTATAAACGTTAAATGTGCATATCAACGTTATTAAAACGCAACTGCATAGAATCGCCCGTGTTTTCATTAAATGAAACATAGGACAATTATGTAAGGGTATCTTACACGAGGTTTTCCGTGCAGTTTGGACAAACGCACAGTTGTCACACATGGGTTACACGGATAGAAGTGTAGTCACACAGGCGGCTTATAATCGGACGGCAGCGATGGGACACGCATCCCTACTGCTCTGGCTATAAACGTTAAATGTGCATATCAACGTTATTAAAACGCAACTGCATAGAATCGCCCGTGTTTTCATTAAATGAAACATAGGACAATTATGTAAGGGTATCTTACACGAGGTTTTCCGTGCAGTTTGGACAAACGCACAGTTGTCACACATGGGTTACACGGATAGAAGTGTAGTCACACAGGCGGCTTATAATCGGACGGCAGCGATGGGACACGCATCCCTACTGCTCTGGCTATAAACGTTAAATGTGCATATCAACGTTATTAAAACGCAACTGCATAGAATCGCCCGTGTTTTCATTAAATGAAACATAGGACAATTATGTAAGGGTATCTTACACGAGGTTTTCCGTGCAGTTTGGACAAACGCACAGCTGTCACATATGGGTTGCACGGACAGAAGTGTAGTCACACAGGCGGTTTATAATCGGACGGCAGCGTTGGGACACGCATCCCTACTGCTCTGGCTATAAACGTTAAATGTGCATATCAACGTTATTAAAACGCAACTGCATAGAATCGCCCGTGTTTTCATTAAATGAAACATAGGACAATTATGTAAGTGTATCTTACACGAGGTTTTCCGTGCAGTTTGGACAAACGCACAGTTGTCACATATGGGTTGCACGGACAGAGGTGTAGTCACACAGGCGGTTTATAATCGGACGGCAGCGTTGGGACACGCATCCCTACTGCTCTGGCTATAAACGTTAAATGTGCATATCAACGTTATTAAAACGCAACTGCATAGAATCGCCCGTGTTTTCATTAAATGAAACATAGGACAATTATGTAAGGGTATCTTACACGAGGTTTTCCGTGCAGTTTGGACAAACGCACAGTTGTCACATATGGGTTGCACGGACAGAAGTGTAGTCACACAGGCGGCTTATAATCGGACGGCAGCGTTGGGACACGCATCCCTATTGCTCTGGCTATAAACGTTAAATGTGCATATCAACGTTATTAAAACGCAACTGCATAGAATCGCCCGTGTTTTCATTAAATGAAACATAGGACAATTATGTAAGGGTATCTTACACGAGGTTTTCCGTGCAGTTTGGACAAACGCACAGTTGTCACATATGGGTTGCACGGACAGAAGTGTAGTCACACAGGCGGCTTATAATCGGACGGCAGCGTTGGGACACGCATCCCTATTGCTCTGGCTATAAACGTTAAATGTGCATATCAACGTTATTAAAACGCAACTGCATAGAATCGCCCGTGTTTTCATTAAATGAAACATAGGACAATTATGTAAGGGTATCTTACACGAGGTTTTCCGTGCAGTTTGGACAAACGCACAGTTGTCACATATGGGTTGCACGGACAGAAGTGTAGTCACACAGGCGGTTTATAATCGGACGGCAGCGTTGGGACACGCATCCCTACTGCTCTGGCTATAAACGTTAAATGTGCATATCAACGTTATTAAAACGCAACTGCATAGAATCGCCCGTGTTTTCATTAAATGAAACATAGGACAATTATGTAAGGGTATCTTACACGAGGTTTTCCGTGCAGTTTGGACAAACGCACAGTTGTCACATATGGGTTGCACGGACAGAAGTGTAGTCACACAGGCGGTTTATAATCGGACGGCAGCGTTGGGACACGCATCCCTACTGCTCTGGCTATAAACGTTAAATGTGCATATCAACGTTATTAAAACGCAACTGCATAGAATCGCCCGTGTTTTCATTAAATGAAACATAGGACAATTATGTAAGGGTATCTTACACGAGGTTTTCCGTGCAGTTTGGACAAACGCACAGTTGTCACATATGGGTTGCACGGACAGAAGTGTAGTCACACAGGCGGTTTATAATCGGACGGCAGCGTTGGGACACGCATCCCTACTGCTCTGGCTATAAACGTTAAATGTGCATATCGACGTTATTAAAACGCAACTGCATAGAATCGCCCGTGTTTTCATTAAATGAAACATAGGACAATAATGTAAGGGTATCTTACACGAGGTTTTCCGTGCAGTTTGGACAAACGCACAGTTGTCACATATGGGTTACACGGATAGAAGTGTAGTCACACAGGCGGTTTATAATCGGACGGCAGCGTTGGGACACGCATCCCTACTGCTCTGGCTATAAACGTTAAATGTGCATATCAACGTTATTAAAACGCAACTGCATAGAATCGCCCGTGTTTTCATTAAATGAAACATAGGACAATTATGTAAGGGTATCTTACACGAGGTTTTCCGTGCAGTTTGGACAAACGCACAGTTGTCACATATGGGTTACACGGACAGAAGTGTAGTCACACAGGCGGCTTATAATCGGACGGCAGCGTTGGGACACGCATCCCTACTGCTCTGGCTATAAACGTTAAATGTGCATATCAACGTTATTAAAACGCAACTGAATGGAATCGCCCGTGTTTTCATTAAATGAAACATAGGACAATTATGTAAGGGTATCTTACACGAGGTTTTCCGTGCAGTTTGGACAAACGCGCAGTTGTCACATATGGGTTGCACGGACAGAAGTGTAGTCACACAGGCGGCTTATAATCGGACGGCAGCGTTGGGACACGCATCCCTATTGCTCTGTCTATAAACGTTAAATGTGCATATCAACGTTATTAAAACGCAACTGCATAGAATCGCTCGTGTTTTCATTAAATGAAACATTGGACAATTATGTAAGGGTATCTTACACGAGGTTTTCCGTGGAGTTTGGACAAACGCACAGTTGTCACATATGGGTTGCACGGACAGAAGTGTAGTCACACAGGCGGCTTATAATCGGACGGCAGCGTTGGGACACGCATCCCTACTCCTCTGGCTATAAACGTTAAATGTGCATATCAACGTTATTAAAACGCAACTGCATAGAATCGCCCGTGTTTTCATTAAATGAAACATAGGACAATTATGTACGGGTATCTTACACGAGGTTTTCCGTGGAGTTTGGACAAACGCACAGTTGTCACATATGGGTTGCACGGACAGAAGTGTAGTCACACAGGCGGTTTATAATCGGACGGCAGCGTTGGGACACGCATCCCTACTGCTCTGGCTATAAACGTTAAATGTGCATATCAACGTTATTAAAACGCAACTGCATAGAATCGCCCGTGTTTTCATTAAATGAAACATAGGACAATTATGTAAGGGTATCTTACACGAGGTTTTCCGTGCAGTTTGGACAAACGCACAGTTGTCACATATGGGTTGCACGGACAGAAGTGTAGTCACACAGGCGGTTTATAATCGGACGGCAGCGTTGGGACACGCATCCCTACTGCTCTGGCTATAAACGTTAAATGTGCATATCGACGTTATTAAAACGCAACTGCATAGAATCGCCCGTGTTTTCATTAAATGAAACATAGGACAATTATGTAAGGGTATCTTACACGAGGTTTTCCGTGCAGTTTGGACAAACGCACAGTTGTCACATATGGGTTGCACGGACAGAAGTGTAGTCACACAGGCGGCTTATAATCGGACGGCAGCGTTGGGACACGCATCCCTATTGCTCTGGCTATAAACGTTAAATGTGCATATCAACGTTATTAAAACGCAACTGCATAGAATCGCCCGTGTTTTCATTAAATGAAACATAGGACAATTATGTAAGGGTATCTTACACGAGGTTTTCCGTGCAGTTTGGACAAACGCACAGCTGTCACATATGGGTTGCACGGACAGAAGTGTAGTCACACAGGCGGTTTATAATCGGACGGCAGCGTTGGGACACGCATCCCTACTGCTCTGGCTATAAACGTTAAATGTGCATATCAACGTTATTAAAACGCAACTGCATAGAATCGCCCGTGTTTTCATTAAATGAAACATAGGACAATTATGTAAGTGTATCTTACACGAGGTTTTCCGTGCAGTTTGGACAAACGCACAGTTGTCACATATGGGTTGCACGGACAGAGGTGTAGTCACACAGGCGGTTTATAATCGGACGGCAGCGTTGGGACACGCATCCCTACTGCTCTGGCTATAAACGTTAAATGTGCATATCAACGTTATTAAAACGCAACTGCATAGAATCGCCCGTGTTTTCATTAAATGAAACATTGGACAATTATGTAAGGGTATCTTACACGAGGTTTTCCGTGCAGTTTGGACAAACGCACAGTTGTCACATATGGGTTGCACGGACAGAAGTGTAGTCACACAGGCGGCTTATAATCGGACGGCAGCGTTGGGACACGCATCCCTATTGCTCTGGCTATAAACGTTAAATGTGCATATCAACGTTATTAAAACGCAACTGCATAGAATCGCCCGTGTTTTCATTAAATGAAACATAGGACAATTATGTAAGGGTATCTTACACGAGGTTTTCCGTGCAGTTTGGACAAACGCACAGTTGTCACATATGGGTTGCACGGACAGAAGTGTAGTCACACAGGCGGCTTATAATCGGACGGCAGCGTTGGGACACGCATCCCTATTGCTCTGGCTATAAACGTTAAATGTGCATATCAACGTTATTAAAACGCAACTGCATAGAATCGCCCGTGTTTTCATTAAATGAAACATAGGACAATTATGTAAGGGTATCTTACACGAGGTTTTCCGTGCAGTTTGGACAAACGCACAGTTGTCACATATGGGTTGCACGGACAGAAGTGTAGTCACACAGGCGGTTTATAATCGGACGGCAGCGTTGGGACACGCATCCCTACTGCTCTGGCTATAAACGTTAAATGTGCATATCAACGTTATTAAAACGCAACTGCATAGAATCGCCCGTGTTTTCATTAAATGAAACATAGGACAATTATGTAAGGGTATCTTACACGAGGTTTTCCGTGCAGTTTGGACAAACGCACAGTTGTCACATATGGGTTGCACGGACAGAAGTGTAGTCACACAGGCGGTTTATAATCGGACGGCAGCGTTGGGACACGCATCCCTACTGCTCTGGCTATAAACGTTAAATGTGCATATCAACGTTATTAAAACGCAGCTGCATAGAATCGCCCGTGTTTTCATTAAATGAAACATAGGACAATTATGTAAGGGTATCTTACACGAGGTTTTCCGTGCAGTTTGGACAAACGCACAGTTGTCACATATGGGTTGCACGGACAGAAGTGTAGTCACACAGGCGGTTTATAATCGGACGGCAGCGTTGGGACACGCATCCCTACTGCTCTGGCTATAAACGTTAAATGTGCATATCAACGTTATTAAAACGCAACTGCATAGAATCGCCCGTGTTTTCATTAAGTGAAACATAGGACAATTATGTAAGGGTATCTTACACGAGGTTTTCCGTGCAGTTTGGACAAACGCACAGTTGTCACATATGGGTTGCACGGACAGAAGTGTAGTCACACAGGCGGTTTATAATCGGACGGCAGCGTTGGGACACGCATCCCTACTGCTCTGGCTATAAACGTTAAATGTGCATATCAACGTTATTAAAACGCAACTGCATAGAATCGCCCGTGTTTTCATTAAATGAAACATAGGACAATAATGTAAGGGTATCTTACACGAGGTTTTCCGTGCAGTTTGGACAAACGCACAGTTGTCACATATGGGTTACACGGATAGAAGTGTAGTCACACAGGCGGTTTATAATCGGACGGCAGCGTTGGGACACGCATCCCTACTGCTCTGGCTATAAACGTTAAATGTGCATATCAACGTTATTAAAACGCAACTGCATAGAATCGCCCGTGTTTTCATTAAATGAAACATAGGACAATTATGTAAGGGTATCTTACACGAGGTTTTCCGTGCAGTTTGGACAAACGCACAGTTGTCACATATGGGTTACACGGACAGAAGTGTAGTCACACAGGCGGCTTATAATCGGACGGCAGCGTTGGGACACGCATCCCTACTGCTCTGGCTATAAACGTTAAATGTGCATATCAACGTTATTAAAACGCAACTGAATGGAATCGCCCGTGTTTTCATTAAATGAAACATAGGACAATTATGTAAGGGTATCTTACACGAGGTTTTCCGTGCAGTTTGGACAAACGCGCAGTTGTCACATATGGGTTGCACGGACAGAAGTGTAGTCACACAGGCGGCTTATAATCGGACGGCAGCGTTGGGACACGCATCCCTATTGCTCTGGCTATAAACGTTAAATGTGCATATCAACGTTATTAAAACGCAACTGCATAGAATCGCTCGTGTTTTCATTAAATGAAACATAGGACAATTATGTAAGGGTATCTTACACGAGGTTTTCCGTGGAGTTTGGACAAACGCACAGTTGTCACATATGGGTTGCACGGACAGAAGTGTAGTCACACAGGCGGCTTATAATCGGACGGCAGCGTTGGGACACGCATCCCTACTCCTCTGGCTATAAAAGTTAAATGTGCATATCAACGTTATTAAAACGCAACTGCATAGAATCGCCCGTGTTTTCATTAAATGAAACATAGGACAATTATGTACGGGTATCTTACACGAGGTTTTCCGTGGAGTTTGGACAAACGCACAGTTGTCACATATGGGTTGCACGGACAGAAGTGTAGTCACACAGGCGGTTTATAATCGGACGGCAGCGTTGGGACACGCATCCCTACTGCTCTGGCTATAAACGTTAAATGTGCATATCAACGTTATTAAAACGCAACTGCATAGAATCGCCCGTGTTTTCATTAAATGAAACATAGGACAATTATGTAAGGGTATCTTACACGAGGTTTTCCGTGCAGTTTGGACAAACGCACAGTTGTCACATATGGGTTGCACGGACAGAAGTGTAGTCACACAGGCGGTTTATAATCGGACGGCAGCGTTGGGACACGCATCCCTACTGCTCTGGATATAAACGTTAAATGTGCATATCGACGTTATTAAAACGCAACTGCATAGAATCGCCCGTGTTTTCATTAAATGAAACATAGGACAATTATGTAAGGGTATCTTACACGAGGTTTTCCGTGCAGTTTGGACAAACGCACAGTTGTCACATATGGGTTGCACGGACAGAAGTGTAGTCACACAGGCGGCTTATAATCGGACGGCAGCGTTGGGACACGCATCCCTATTGCTCTGGCTATAAACGTTAAATGTGCATATCAACGTTATTAAAACGCAACTGCATAGAATCGCCCGTGTTTTCATTAAATGAAACATAGGACAATTATGTAAGGGTATCTTACACGAGGTTTTCCGTGCAGTTTGGACAAACGCACAGTTGTCACATATGGGTTGCACGGACAGAAGTGTAGTCACACAGGCGGCTTATAATCGGACGGCAGCGTTGGGACACGCATCCCTATTGCTCTGGCTATAAACGTTAAATGTGCATATCAACGTTATTAAAACGCAACTGCATAGAATCGCCCGTGTTTTCATTAAATGAAACATAGGACAATTATGTAAGGGTATCTTACACGAGGTTTTCCGTGCAGTTTGGACAAACGCACAGTTGTCACATATGGGTTGCACGGACAGAAGTGTAGTCACACAGGCGGTTTATAATCGGACGGCAGCGTTGGGACACGCATCCCTACTGCTCTGGCTATAAACGTTAAATGTGCATATCAACGTTATTAAAACGCAACTGCATAGAATCGCCCGTGTTTTCATTAAATGAAACATAGGACAATTATGTAAGGGTATCTTACACGAGGTTTTCCGTGCAGTTTGGACAAACGCACAGTTGTCACATATGGGTTGCACGGACAGAAGTGTAGTCACACAGGCGGTTTATAATCGGACGGCAGCGTTGGGACACGCATCCCTACTGCTCTGGCTATAAACGTTAAATGTGCATATCAACGTTATTAAAACGCAGCTGCATAGAATCGCCCGTGTTTTCATTAAATGAAACATAGGACAATTATGTAAGGGTATCTTACACGAGGTTTTCCGTGCAGTTTGGACAAACGCACAGTTGTCACATATGGGTTGCACGGACAGAAGTGTAGTCACACAGGCGGTTTATAATCGGACGGCAGCGTTGGGACACGCATCCCTACTGCTCTGGCTATAAACGTTAAATGTGCATATCAACGTTATTAAAACGCAACTGCATAGAATCGCCCGTGTTTTCATTAAGTGAAACATAGGACAATTATGTAAGGGTATCTTACACGAGGTTTTCCGTGCAGTTTGGACAAACGCACAGTTGTCACATATGGGTTGCACGGACAGAAGTGTAGTCACACAGGCGGTTTATAATCGGACGGCAGCGTTGGGACACGCATCCCTACTGCTCTGGCTATAAACGTTAAATGTGCATATCAACGTTATTAAAACGCAACTGCATAGAATCGCCCGTGTTTTCATTAAATGAAACATAGGACAATAATGTAAGGGTATCTTACACGAGGTTTTCCGTGCAGTTTGGACAAACGCACAGTTGTCACATATGGGTTACACGGATAGAAGTGTAGTCACACAGGCGGTTTATAATCGGACGGCAGCGTTGGGACACGCATCCCTACTGCTCTGGCTATAAACGTTAAATGTGCATATCAACGTTATTAAAACGCAACTGCATAGAATCGCCCGTGTTTTCATTAAATGAAACATAGGACAATTATGTAAGGGTATCTTACACGAGGTTTTCCGTGCAGTTTGGACAAACGCACAGTTGTCACATATGGGTTACACGGACAGAAGTGTAGTCACACAGGCGGCTTATAATCGGACGGCAGCGTTGGGACACGCATCCCTACTGCTCTGGCTATAAACGTTAAATGTGCATATCAACGTTATTAAAACGCAACTGAATGGAATCGCCCGTGTTTTCATTAAATGAAACATAGGACAATTATGTAAGGGTATCTTACACGAGGTTTTCCGTGCAGTTTGGACAAACGCGCAGTTGTCACATATGGGTTGCACGGACAGAAGTGTAGTCACACAGGCGGCTTATAATCGGACGGCAGCGTTGGGACACGCATCCCTATTGCTCTGGCTATAAACGTTAAATGTGCATATCAACGTTATTAAAACGCAACTGCATAGAATCGCTCGTGTTTTCATTAAATGAAACATAGGACAATTATGTAAGGGTATCTTACACGAGGTTTTCCGTGGAGTTTGGACAAACGCACAGTTGTCACATATGGGTTGCACGGACAGAAGTGTAGTCACACAGGCGGCTTATAATCGGACGGCAGCGTTGGGACACGCATCCCTACTCCTCTGGCTATAAACGTTAAATGTGCATATCAACGTTATTAAAACGCAACTGCATAGAATCGCCCGTGTTTTCATTAAATGAAACATAGGACAATTATGTACGGGTATCTTACACGAGGTTTTCCGTGGAGTTTGGACAAACGCACAGTTGTCACATATGGGTTGCACGGACAGAAGTGTAGTCACACAGGCGGTTTATAATCGGACGGCAGCGTTGGGACACGCATCCCTACTGCTCTGGCTATAAACGTTAAATGTGCATATCAACGTTATTAAAACGCAACTGCATAGAATCGCCCGTGTTTTCATTAAATGAAACATAGGACAATTATGTAAGGGTATCTTACACGAGGTTTTCCGTGCAGTTTGGACAAACGCACAGTTGTCACATATGGGTTGCACGGACAGAAGTGTAGTCACACAGGCGGTTTATAATCGGACGGCAGCGTTGGGACACGCATCCCTACTGCTCTGGCTATAAACGTTAAATGTGCATATCGACGTTATTAAAACGCAACTGCATAGAATCGCCCGTGTTTTCATTAAATGAAACATAGGACAATTATGTAAGGGTATCTTACACGAGGTTTTCCGTGCAGTTTGGACAAACGCACAGTTGTCACATATGGGTTGCACGGACAGAAGTGTAGTCACACAGGCGGCTTATAATCGGACGGCAGCGTTGGGACACGCATCCCTATTGCTCTGGCTATAAACGTTAAATGTGCATATCAACGTTATTAAAACGCAACTGCATAGAATCGCCCGTGTTTTCATTAAATGAAACATAGGACAATTATGTAAGTGTATCTTACACGAGGTTTTCCGTGCAGTTTGGACAAACGCACAGTTGTCACATATGGGTTGCACTGACAGAAGTGTAGTCACACAGGCGGTTTATAATCGGACGGCAGCGTTGGGACACGCATCCCTACTGCTCTGGCTATAAACGTTAAATGTGCATATCAACGTTATTAAAACGCAACTGCATAGAATCCCCGTGTTTTCATTAAATGAAACATAGGACAATTATGTAAGGGTATCTTACACGAGGTTTTCCGTGCAGTTTGGACAAACGCACAGTTGTCACATATGGGTTACACGGACAGAAGTGTAGTCACACAGGCGGCTTATAATCGGACGGCAGCGTTGGGACACGCATCCCTACTGCTCTGGCTATAAACGTTAAATGTGCATATCAACGTTATTAAAACGCAACTGCATAGAATCGCCCGTGTTTTCATTAAATGAAACATAGGACAATTATGTAAGGGTATCTTACACGAGGTTTTCCGTGCAGTTTGGACAAACGCACAGTTGTCACATATGGGTTGCACGGACAGAAGTGTAGTCACACAGGCGGCTTATAATCGGACGGCAGCGTTGGGACACGCATCCCTATTGCTCTGGCTATAAACGTTAAATGTGCATAACAACGTTATTAAAACGCAACTGCATAGAATCGCCCGTGTTTTCATTAAATGAAACATAGGACAATTATGTAAGGGTATCTTACACGAGGTTTTCCGTGCAGTTTGGACAAACGCACAGTTGTCACATATGGGTTGCACGGACAGAAGTGTAGTCACACAGGCGGTTTATAATCGGACGGCAGCGTTGGGACACGCATCCCTACTGCTCTGGCTATAAACGTTAAATGTGCATATCAACGTTATTAAAACGCAACTGCATAGAATCGCCCGTGTTTTCATTAAATGAAACATAGGACAATTATGTAAGGGTATCTTACACGAGGTTTTCCGTGCAGTTTGGACAAACGCACAGTTGTCACATATGGGTTGCACGGACAGAAGTGTAGTCACACAGGCGGTTTATAATCGGACGGCAGCGTTGGGACACGCATCCCTACTGCTCTGGCTATAAACGTTAAATGTGCATATCAACGTTATTAAAACGCAACTGCATAGAATCGCCCGTGTTTTCATTAAATGAAACATAGGACAATTATGTAAGGGTATCTTAAACGAGGTTTTCCGTGCAGTTTGGACAAACGCACAGTTGTCACATATGGGTTGCACGGACAGAAGTGTAGTCGCACAGGCGGTTTATAATCGGACGGCAGCGTTGGGACACGCATCACTACTGCTCTGGCTATAAACGTTAAATGTGCATATCAACGTTATTAAAACGCAACTGCATAGAATCGCCCGTGTTTTCATTAAGTGAAACATAGGACAATTATGTAAGGGTATCTTACACGAGGTTTTCCGTGCAGTTTGGACAAACGCACAGTTGTCACATATGGGTTGCACGGACAGAAGTGTAGTCACACAGGCGGTTTATAATCGGACGGCAGCGTTGGGACACGCATCCCTACTGCTCTGGCTATAAACGTTAAATGTGCATATCAACGTTATTAAAACGCAACTGCATAGAATCGCCCGTGTTTTCATTAAATGAAACATAGGACAATTATGTAAGGGTACCTTACACGAGGTTTTCCGTGCAGTTTGGACAAACGCACAGTTGTCACATATGGGTTACACGGATAGAAGTGTAGTCACACAGGCGGCTTATAATCGGACGGCTGCGTTGGGACACGCATCCCTACTGCTCTGGCTATAAACGTTAAATGTGCATATCAACGTTATTAAAACGCAACTGCATAGAATCGCCCGTGTTTTCATTAAATGAAACATAGGACAATTATGTAAGGGTATCTTACACGAGGTTTTCCGTGCAGTTTGGACAAACGCACAGTTGTCACATATGGGTTGCACGGACAGAAGTGTAGTCACACAGGCGGTTTATAATCGGACGGCAGCGTTGGGACACGCATCCCTACTGCTCTGGCTATAAACGTTAAATGTGCATATCAACGTTATTAAAACGCAACTGCATAGAATCGCCCGTGTTTTCATTAAATGAAACATAGGACAATTATGTAAGTGTATCTTACACGAGGTTTTCCGTGCAGTTTGGACAAACGCACAGTTGTCACATATGGGTTGCACGGACAGAAGTGTAGTCACACAGGCGGTTTATAATCGGACGGCAGCGTTGGGACACGCATCCCTACTGCTCTGGCTATAAACGTTAAATGTGCATATCAACGTTATTAAAACGCAACTGCATAGAATCGCCCGTGTTTTCATTAAATGAAACATAGGACAATTATGTAAGGGTATCTTACACGAGGTTTTCCGTGCAGTTTGGACAAACGCACAGTTGTCACATATGGGTTGCACGGACAGAAGTGTAGTCACACAGGCGGTTTATAATCGGACGGCAGCGTTGGGACACGCATCCCTACTGCTCTGGCTATAAACGTTAAATGTGCATATCAACGTTATTAAAACGCAACTGCATAGAATCGCCCGTGTTTTCATTAAATGAAACATAGGACAATTATGTAAGGGTATCTTACACGAGGTTTTCCGTGCAGTTTGGACAAACGCACAGTTGTCACATATGGGTTGCACGGACAGAAGTGTAGTCACACAGGCGGTTTATAATCGGACGGCAGCGTTGGGACACGCATCCCTATTGCTCTGGCTATAAACGTTAAATGTGCATATCAACGTTATTAAAACGCAACTGCATAGAATCGCCCGTATTTTCATTAAATGAAACATAGGACAATTATGTACGGGTATCTTACACGAGGTTTTCCGTGGAGTTTGGACAAACGCACAGTTGTCACATATGTGTTGCACGGACAGAAGTGTAGTCACACAGGCGGTTTATAATCGGACGGCAGCGTTGGGACACGCATCCCTACTGCTCTGGCTATAAACGTTAAATGTGCATATCAACGTTATTAAAACGCAACTGCATAGAATCGCCCGTGTTTTCATTAAATGAAACATAGGACAATTATGTAAGGGTATCTTACACGAGGTTTTCCGTGGAGTTTGGACAAACGCACAGTTGTCACATATGGGTTACACGGACAGAAGTGTAGTCACACAGGCGGCTTATAATCGGACGGCAGCGTTGGGACACGCATCCCTACTGCTCTGGCTATAAACGTTAAATGTGCATATCAACGTTATTAAAACGCAACTGAATAGAATCGCCCGTGTTTTCATTAAATGAAACATAGGACAATTATGTAAGGGTATCTTACACGAGGTTTTCCGTGCAGTTTGGACAAACGCGCAGTTGTCACATATGGGTTGCACGGACAGAAGTATAGTCACACAGGCGGCTTATAATCGGACGGCAGCGTTGGGACACGCATCCCTATTGCTCTGGCTATAAACGTTAAATGTGCATATCAACGTTATTAAAACGCAACTGCATAGAATCGCTCGTGTTTTCAATAAATGAAACATAGGACAATTATGTAAGGGTATCTTACACGAGGTTTTCCGTGGAGTTTGGACAAACGCACAGTTGTCACATATGGGTTGCACGGACAGAAGTGTAGTCACACAGGCGGCTTATAATCGGACGGCAGCGTTGGGACACGCATCCCTACTGCTCTGGCTATAAACGTTAAATGTGCATATCAACGTTATTAAAACGCAACTGCATAGAATCGCCCGTGTTTTCATTAAATGAAACATAGGACAATTATGTAAGGGTACCTTACACGAGGTTTTCCGTGCAGTTTGGACAAACGCACAGTTGTCACATATGGGTTACACGGATAGAAGTGTAGTCACACAGGCGGTTTATAATCGGACGGCAGCGTTGGGACACGCATCCCCACTGCTCTGGCTATAAACGTTAAATGTGCATATCAACGTTATTAAAACGCAACTGCATAGAATCGCCCGTGTTTTCATTAAATGAAACATAGGACAATTATGTAAGGGTATCTTACACGAGGTTTTCCGTGCAGTTTGGACAAACGCACAGTTGTCACATATGGGTTGCACGGACAGAAGTGTAGTCACACAGGCGGCTTATAATCGGACGGCAGCGTTGGGACACGCATCCCTACTGCTCTGGCTATAAACGTTAAATGTGCATATCAACGTTATTAAAACGCAACTGCATAGAATCGCCCGTGTTTTCATTAAATGAAACATAGGACAATTATGTAAGGGTATCTTACACGAGGTTTTCCGTGCAGTTTGGACAAACGCACAGTTGTCACATATGGGTTACACGGATAGAAGTGTAGTCACACAGGCGGCTTATAATCGGACGGCTGCGTTGGGACACGCATCCCTACTGCTCTGGCTATAAACGTTAAATGTGCATATCAACGTTATTAAAACGTAACTGCATAGAATCGCCCGTGTTTTCATTAAATGAAACATAGGACAATTATGTAAGGGTATCTTACACGAGGTTTTCCGTGCAGTTTGGACAAACGCACAGTTGTCACATATGGGTTGCACGGACAGAAGTGTAGTCACACAGGCGGTTTATAATCGGACGGCAGCGTTGGGACACGCATCCCTACTGCTCTGGCTATAAACGTTAAATGTGCATATCAACGTTATTAAAACGCAACTGCATAGAATCGCCCATGTTTTCATTAAATGAAACATAGGACAATTATGTAAGGGTATCTTACACGAGGTTTTCCGTGCAGTTTGGACAAACGCACAGTTGTCACATATGGGTTGCACGGACAGAAGTGTAGTCACACAGGCGGTTTATAATCGGACGGCAGCGTTGGGACACGCATCCCTACTGCTCTGGCTATAAACGTTAAATGTGCATATCAACGTTATTAAAACGCAACTGCATAGAATCGCCCGTGTTTTCATTAAATGAAACATAGGACAATAATGTAAGGGTATCTTACACGAGGTTTTCCGTGCAGTTTGGACAAACGCACAGTTGTCACATATGGGTTACACGGATAGAAGTGTAGTCACACAGGCGGTTTATAATCGGACGGCAGCGTTGGGACACGCATCCCTACTGCTCTGGCTATAAACGTTAAATGTGCATATCAACGTTATTAAAACGCAACTGCATAGAATCGCCCGTGTTTTCATTAAATGAAACATAGGACAATTATGTAAGGGTATCTTACACGAGGTTTTCCGTGCAGTTTGGACAAACGCACAGTTGTCACATATGGGTTACACGGACAGAAGTGTAGTCACACAGGCGGCTTATAATCGGACGGCAGCGTTGGGACACGCATCCCTACTGCTCTGGCTATAAACGTTAAATGTGCATATCAACGTTATTAAAACGCAACTGAATGGAATCGCCCGTGTTTTCATTAAATGAAACATAGGACAATTATGTAAGGGTATCTTACACGAGGTTTTCCGTGCAGTTTGGACAAACGCGCAGTTGTCACATATGGGTTGCACGGACAGAAGTGTAGTCACACAGGCGGCTTATAATCGGACGGCAGCGTTGGGACACGCATCCCTATTGCTCTGTCTATAAACGTTAAATGTGCATATCAACGTTATTAAAACGCAACTGCATAGAATCGCTCGTGTTTTCATTAAATGAAACATAGGACAATTATGTAAGGGTATCTTACACGAGGTTTTCCGTGGAGTTTGGACAAACGCACAGTTGTCACATATGGGTTGCACGGACAGAAGTGTAGTCACACAGGCGGCTTATAATCGGACGGCAGCGTTGGGACACGCATCCCTACTCCTCTGGCTATAAACGTTAAATGTGCATATCAACGTTATTAAAACGCAACTGCATAGAATCGCCCGTGTTTTCATTAAATGAAACATAGGACAATTATGTACGGGTATCTTACACGAGGTTTTCCGTGGAGTTTGGACAAACGCACAGTTGTCACATATGGGTTGCACGGACAGAAGTGTAGTCACACAGGCGGTTTATAATCGGACGGCAGCGTTGGGACACGCATCCCTACTGCTCTGGCTATAAACGTTAAATGTGCATATCAACGTTATTAAAACGCAACTGCATAGAATCGCCCGTGTTTTCATTAAATGAAACATAGGACAATTATGTAAGGGTATCTTACACGAGGTTTTCCGTGCAGTTTGGACAAACGCACAGTTGTCACATATGGGTTGCACGGACAGAAGTGTAGTCACACAGGCGGTTTATAATCGGACGGCAGCGTTGGGACACGCATCCCTACTGCTCTGGCTATAAACGTTAAATGTGCATATCGACGTTATTAAAACGCAACTGCATAGAATCGCCCGTGTTTTCATTAAATGAAACATAGGACAATTATGTAAGGGTATCTTACACGAGGTTTTCCGTGCAGTTTGGACAAACGCACAGTTGTCACATATGGGTTGCACGGACAGAAGTGTAGTCACACAGGCGGCTTATAATCGGACGGCAGCGTTGGGACACGCATCCCTATTGCTCTGGCTATAAACGTTAAATGTGCATATCAACGTTATTAAAACGCAACTGCATAGAATCGCCCGTGTTTTCATTAAATGAAACATAGGACAATTATGTAAGGGTATCTTACACGAGGTTTTCCGTGCAGTTTGGACAAACGCACAGCTGTCACATATGGGTTGCACGGACAGAAGTGTAGTCACACAGGCGGTTTATAATCGGACGGCAGCGTTGGGACACGCATCCCTACTGCTCTGGCTATAAACGTTAAATGTGCATATCAACGTTATTAAAACGCAACTGCATAGAATCGCCCGTGTTTTCATTAAATGAAACATAGGACAATTATGTAAGTGTATCTTACACGAGGTTTTCCGTGCAGTTTGGACAAACGCACAGTTGTCACATATGGGTTGCACGGACAGAGGTGTAGTCACACAGGCGGTTTATAATCGGACGGCAGCGTTGGGACACGCATCCCTACTGCTCTGGCTATAAACGTTAAATGTGCATATCAACGTTATTAAAACGCAACTGCATAGAATCGCCCGTGTTTTCATTAAATGAAACATTGGACAATTATGTAAGGGTATCTTACACGAGGTTTTCCGTGCAGTTTGGACAAACGCACAGTTGTCACATATGGGTTGCACGGACAGAAGTGTAGTCACACAGGCGGCTTATAATCGGACGGCAGCGTTGGGACACGCATCCCTATTGCTCTGGCTATAACGTTAAATGTGCATATCAACGTTATTAAAACGCAACTGCATAGAATCGCCCGTGTTTTCATTAAATGAAACATAGGACAATTATGTAAGGGTATCTTACACGAGGTTTTCCGTGCAGTTTGGACAAACGCACAGTTGTCACATATGGGTTGCACGGACAGAAGTGTAGTCACACAGGCGGCTTATAATCGGACGGCAGCGTTGGGACACGCATCCCTATTGCTCTGGCTATAAACGTTAAATGTGCATATCAACGTTATTAAAACGCAACTGCATAGAATCGCCCGTGTTTTCATTAAATGAAACATAGGACAATTATGTAAGGGTATCTTACACGAGGTTTTCCGTGCAGTTTGGACAAACGCACAGTTGTCACATATGGGTTGCACGGACAGAAGTGTAGTCACACAGGCGGTTTATAATCGGACGGCAGCGTTGGGACACGCATCCCTACTGCTCTGGCTATAAACGTTAAATGTGCATATCAACGTTATTAAAACGCAACTGCATAGAATCGCCCGTGTTTTCATTAAATGAAACATAGGACAATTATGTAAGGGTATCTTACACGAGGTTTTCCGTGCAGTTTGGACAAACGCACAGTTGTCACATATGGGTTGCACGGACAGAAGTGTAGTCACACAGGCGGTTTATAATCGGACGGCAGCGTTGGGACACGCATCCCTACTGCTCTGGCTATAAACGTTAAATGTGCATATCAACGTTATTAAAACGCAACTGCATAGAATCGCCCGTGTTTTCATTAAATGAAACATAGGACAATTATGTAAGGGTATCTTACACGAGGTTTTCCGTGGAGTTTGGACAAACGCACAGTTGTCACATATGGGTTACACGGACAGAAGTGTAGTCACACAGGCGGCTTATAATCGGACGGCAGCGTTGGGACACGCATCCCTACTGCTCTGGCTATAAACGTTAAATGTGCATATCAACGTTATTAAAACGCAACTGAATAGAATCGCCCGTGTTTTCATTAAATGAAACATAGGACAATTATGTAAGGGTATCTTACACGAGGTTTTCCGTGCAGTTTGGACAAACGCGCAGTTGTCACATATGGGTTGCACGGACAGAAGTATAGTCACACAGGCGGCTTATAATCGGACGGCAGCGTTGGGACACGCATCCCTATTGCTCTGGCTATAAACGTTAAATGTGCATATCAACGTTATTAAAACGCAACTGCATAGAATCGCTCGTGTTTTCATTAAATGAAACATAGGACAATTATGTAAGGGTATCTTACACGAGGTTTTCCGTGGAGTTTGGACAAACGCACAGTTGTCACATATGGGTTGCACGGACAGAAGTGTAGTCACACAGGCGGCTTATAATCGGACGGCAGCGTTGGGACACGCATCCCTACTGCTCTGGCTATAAACGTTAAATGTGCATATCAACGTTATTAAAACGCAACTGCATAGAATCGCCCGTGTTTTCATTAAATGAAACATAGGACAATTATGTAAGGGTACCTTACACGAGGTTTTCCGTGCAGTTTGGACAAACGCACAGTTGTCACATATGGGTTACACGGATAGAAGTGTAGTCACACAGGCGGTTTATAATCGGACGGCAGCGTTGGGACACGCATCCCCACTGCTCTGGCTATAAACGTTAAATGTGCATATCAACGTTATTAAAACGCAACTGCATAGAATCGCCCGTGTTTTCATTAAATGAAACATAGGACAATTATGTAAGGGTATCTTACACGAGGTTTTCCGTGCAGTTTGGACAAACGCACAGTTGTCACATATGGGTTGCACGGACAGAAGTGTAGTCACACAGGCGGCTTATAATCGGACGGCAGCGTTGGGACACGCATCCCTACTGCTCTGGCTATAAACGTTAAATGTGCATATCAACGTTATTAAAACGCAACTGCATAGAATCGCCCGTGTTTTCATTAAATGAAACATAGGACAATTATGTAAGGGTATCTTACACGAGGTTTTCCGTGCAGTTTGGACAAACGCACAGTTGTCACATATGGGTTACACGGATAGAAGTGTAGTCACACAGGCGGCTTATAATCGGACGGCTGCGTTGGGACACGCATCCCTACTGCTCTGGCTATAAACGTTAAATGTGCATATCAACGTTATTAAAACGCAACTGCATAGAATCGCCCGTGTTTTCATTAAATGAAACATAGGACAATTATGTAAGGGTATCTTACACGAGGTTTTCCGTGCAGTTTGGACAAACGCACAGTTGTCACATATGGGTTGCACGGACAGAAGTGTAGTCACACAGGCGGTTTATAATCGGACGGCAGCGTTGGGACACGCATCCCTACTGCTCTGGCTATAAACGTTAAATGTGCATATCAACGTTATTAAAACGCAACTGCATAGAATCGCCCGTGTTTTCATTAAATGAAACATAGGACAATTATGTAAGGGTATCTTACACGAGGTTTTCCGTGCAGTTTGGACAAACGCACAGTTGTCACATATGGGTTGCACGGACAGAAGTGTAGTCACACAGGCGGTTTATAATCGGACGGCAGCGTTGGGACACGCATCCCTACTGCTCTGGCTATAAACGTTAAATGTGCATATCAACGTTATTAAAACGCAACTGCATAGAATCGCCCGTGTTTTCATTAAATGAAACATAGGACAATAATGTAAGGGTATCTTACACGAGGTTTTCCGTGCAGTTTGGACAAACGCACAGTTGTCACATATGGGTTACACGGATAGAAGTGTAGTCACACAGGCGGTTTATAATCGGACGGCAGCGTTGGGACACGCATCCCTACTGCTCTGGCTATAAACGTTAAATGTGCATATCAACGTTATTAAAACGCAACTGCATAGAATCGCCCGTGTTTTCATTAAATGAAACATAGGACAATTATGTAAGGGTATCTTACACGAGGTTTTCCGTGCAGTTTGGACAAACGCACAGTTGTCACATATGGGTTACACGGACAGAAGTGTAGTCACACAGGCGGCTTATAATCGGACGGCAGCGTTGGGACACGCATCCCTACTGCTCTGGCTATAAACGTTAAATGTGCATATCAACGTTATTAAAACGCAACTGAATGGAATCGCCCGTGTTTTCATTAAATGAAACATAGGACAATTATGTAAGGGTATCTTACACGAGGTTTTCCGTGCAGTTTGGACAAACGCGCAGTTGTCACATATGGGTTGCACGGACAGAAGTGTAGTCACACAGGCGGCTTATAATCGGACGGCAGCGTTGGGACACGCATCCCTATTGCTCTGTCTATAAACGTTAAATGTGCATATCAACGTTATTAAAACGCAACTGCATAGAATCGCTCGTGTTTTCATTAAATGAAACATAGGACAATTATGTAAGGGTATCTTACACGAGGTTTTCCGTGGAGTTTGGACAAACGCACAGTTGTCACATATGGGTTGCACGGACAGAAGTGTAGTCACACAGGCGGCTTATAATCGGACGGCAGCGTTGGGACACGCATCCCTACTCCTCTGGCTATAAACGTTAAATGTGCATATCAACGTTATTAAAACGCAACTGCATAGAATCGCCCGTGTTTTCTTTAAATGAAACATAGGACAATTATGTACGGGTATCTTACACGAGGTTTTCCGTGGAGTTTGGACAAACGCACAGTTGTCACATATGGGTTGCACGGACAGAAGTGTAGTCACACAGGCGGTTTATAATCGGACGGCAGCGTTGGGACACGCATCCCTACTGCTCTGGCTATAAACGTTAAATGTGCATATCAACGTTATTAAAACGCAACTGCATAGAATCGCCCGTGTTTTCATTAAATGAAACATAGGACAATTATGTAAGGGTATCTTACACGAGGTTTTCCGTGCAGTTTGGACAAACGCACAGTGGTCACATATGGGTTGCACGGACAGAAGTGTAGTCACACAGGCGGTTTATAATCGGACGGCAGCGTTGGGACACGCATCCCTACTGCTCTGGCTATAAACGTTAAATGTGCATATCGACGTTATTAAAACGCAACTGCATAGAATCGCCCGTGTTTTCATTAAATGAAACATAGGACAATTATGTAAGGGTATCTTACACGAGGTTTTCCGTGCAGTTTGGACAAACGCACAGTTGTCACATATGGGTTGCACGGACAGAAGTGTAGTCACACAGGCGGCTTATAATCGGACGGCAGCGTTGGGACACGCATCCCTATTGCTCTGGCTATAAACGTTAAATGTGCATATCAACGTTATTAAAACGCAACTGCATAGAATCGCCCGTGTTTTCATTAAATGAAACATAGGACAATTATGTAAGGGTATCTTACACGAGGTTTTCCGTGCAGTTTGGACAAACGCACAGCTGTCACATATGGGTTGCACGGACAGAAGTGTAGTCACACAGGCGGTTTATAATCGGACGGCAGCGTTGGGACACGCATCCCTACTGCTCTGGCTATAAACGTTAAATGTGCATATCAACGTTATTAAAACGCAACTGCATAGAATCGCCCGTGTTTTCATTAAATGAAACATAGGACAATTATGTAAGTGTATCTTACACGAGGTTTTCCGTGCAGTTTGGACAAACGCACAGTTGTCACATATGGGTTGCACGGACAGAGGTGTAGTCACACAGGCGGTTTATAATCGGACGGCAGCGTTGGGACACGCATCCCTACTGCTCTGGCTATAAACGTTAAATGTGCATATCAACGTTATTAAAACGCAACTGCATAGAATCGCCCGTGTTTTCATTAAATGAAACATTGGACAATTATGTAAGGGTATCTTACACGAGGTTTTCCGTGCAGTTTGGACAAACGCACAGTTGTCACATATGGGTTGCACGGACAGAAGTGTAGTCACACAGGCGGCTTATAATCGGACGGCAGCGTTGGGACACGCATCCCTATTGCTCTGGCTATAAACGTTAAATGTGCATATCAACGTTATTAAAACGCAACTGCATAGAATCGCCCGTGTTTTCATTAAATGAAACATAGGACAATTATGTAAGGGTATCTTACACGAGGTTTTCCGTGCAGTTTGGACAAACGCACAGTTGTCACATATGGGTTGCACGGACAGAAGTGTAGTCACACAGGCGGCTTATAATCGGACGGCAGCGTTGGGACACGCATCCCTATTGCTCTGGCTATAAACGTTAAATGTGCATATCAACGTTATTAAAACGCAACTGCATAGAATCGCCCGTGTTTTCATTAAATGAAACATAGGACAATTATGTAAGGGTATCTTACACGAGGTTTTCCGTGCAGTTTGGACAAACGCACAGTTGTCACATATGGGTTGCACGGACAGAAGTGTAGTCACACAGGCGGTTTATAATCGGACGGCAGCGTTGGGACACGCATCCCTACTGCTCTGGCTATAAACGTTAAATGTGCATATCAACGTTATTAAAACGCAACTGCATAGAATCGCCCGTGTTTTCATTAAATGAAACATAGGACAATTATGTAAGGGTATCTTACACGAGGTTTTCCGTGCAGTTTGGACAAACGCACAGTTGTCACATATGGGTTGCACGGACAGAAGTGTAGTCACACAGGCGGTTTATAATCGGACGGCAGCGTTGGGACACGCATCCCTACTGCTCTGGCTATAAACGTTAAATGTGCATATCAACGTTATTAAAACGCAACTGCATAGAATCGCCCGTGTTTTCATTAAATGAAACATAGGACAATTATGTAAGGGTATCTTACACGAGGTTTTCCGTGCAGTTTGGACAAACGCACAGTTGTCACATATGGGTTGCACGGACAGAAGTGTAGTCACACAGGCGGTTTATAATCGGACGGCAGCGTTGGGACACGCATCCCTACTGCTCTGGCTATAAACGTTAAATGTGCATATCAACGTTATTAAAACGCAACTGCATAGAATCGCCCGTGTTTTCATTAAGTGAAACATAGGACAATTATGTAAGGGTATCTTACACGAGGTTTTCCGTGCAGTTTGGACAAACGCACAGTTGTCACATATGGGTTGCACGGACAGAAGTGTAGTCACACAGGCGGTTTATAATCGGACGGCAGCGTTGGGACACGCATCCCTACTGCTCTGGCTATAAACGTTAAATGTGCATATCAACGTTATTAAAACGCAACTGCATAGAATCGCCCGTGTTTTCATTAAATGAAACATAGGACAATAATGTAAGGGTATCTTACACGAGGTTTTCCGTGCAGTTTGGACAAACGCACAGTTGTCACATATGGGTTACACGGATAGAAGTGTAGTCACACAGGCGGTTTATAATCGGACGGCAGCGTTGGGACACGCATCCCTACTGCTCTGGCTATAAACGTTAAATGTGCATATCAACGTTATTAAAACGCAACTGCATAGAATCGCCCGTGTTTTCATTAAATGAAACATAGGACAATTATGTAAGGGTATCTTACACGAGGTTTTCCGTGCAGTTTGGACAAACGCACAGTTGTCACATATGGGTTACACGGACAGAAGTGTAGTCACACAGGCGGCTTATAATCGGACGGCAGCGTTGGGACACGCATCCCTACTGCTCTGGCTATAAACGTTAAATGTGCATATCAACGTTATTAAAACGCAACTGAATGGAATCGCCCGTGTTTTCATTAAATGAAACATAGGACAATTATGTAAGGGTATCTTACACGAGGTTTTCCGTGCAGTTTGGACAAACGCGCAGTTGTCACATATGGGTTGCACGGACAGAAGTGTAGTCACACAGGCGGCTTATAATCGGACGGCAGCGTTGGGACACGCATCCCTATTGCTCTGGCTATAAACGTTAAATGTGCATATCAACGTTATTAAAACGCAACTGCATAGAATCGCTCGTGTTTTCATTAAATGAAACATAGGACAATTATGTAAGTGTATCTTACACGAGGTTTTCCGTGGAGTTTGGACAAACGCACAGTTGTCACATATGGGTTGCACGGACAGAAGTGTAGTCACACAGGCGGCTTATAATCGGACGGCAGCGTTGGGACACGCATCCCTACTCCTCTGGCTATAAACGTTAAATGTGCATATCAACGTTATTAAAACGCAACTGCATAGAATCGCCCGTGTTTTCATTAAATGAAACATAGGACAATTATGTACGGGTATCTTACACGAGGTTTTCCGTGGAGTTTGGACAAACGCACATTTGTCACATATGGGTTGCACGGACAGAAGTGTAGTCACACAGGCGGTTTATAATCGGACGGCAGCGTTGGGACACGCATCCCTACTGCTCTGGCTATAAACGTTAAATGTGCATATCAACGTTATTAAAACGCAACTGCATAGAATCGCCCGTGTTTTCATTAAATGAAACATAGGACAATTATGTAAGGGTATCTTACACGAGGTTTTCCGTGCAGTTTGGACAAACGCACAGTTGTCACATATGGGTTGCACGGACAGAAGTGTAGTCGCACAGGCGGTTTATAATCGGACGGCAGCGTTGGGACACGCATCACTACTGCTCTGGCTATAAACGTTAAATGTGCATATCAACGTTATTAAAACGCAACTGCATAGAATCGCCCGTGTTTTCATTAAGTGAAACATAGGACAATTATGTAAGGGTATCTTACACGAGGTTTTCCGTGCAGTTTGGACAAACGCACAGTTGTCACATATGGGTTGCACGGACAGAAGTGTAGTCACACAGGCTGTTTATAATCGGACGGCAGCGTTGGGACACGCATCCCTACTGCTCTGGCTATAAACGTTAAATGTGCATATCAACGTTATTAAAACGCAACTGCATAGAATCGCCCGTGTTTTCATTAAATGAAACATAGGACAATTATGTAAGGGTACCTTACACGAGGTTTTCCGTGCAGTTTGGACAAACGCACAGTTGTCACATATGGGTTACACGGATAGAAGTGTAGTCACACAGGCGGCTTATAATCGGACGGCTGCGTTGGGACACGCATCCCTACTGCTCTGGCTATAAACGTTAAATGTGCATATCAACGTTATTAAAACGCAACTGCATAGAATCGCCCGTGTTTTCATTAAATGAAACATAGGACAATTATGTAAGGGTATCTTACACGAGGTTTTCCGTGCAGTTTGGACAAACGCACAGTTGTCACATATGGGTTGCACGGACAGAAGTGTAGTCACACAGGCGGTTTATAATCGGACGGCAGCGTTGGGACACGCATCCCTACTGCTCTGGCTATAAACGTTAAATGTGCATATCAACGTTATTAAAACGCAACTGCATAGAATCGCCCGTGTTTTCATTAAATGAAACATAGGACAATTATGTAAGTGTATCTTACACGAGGTTTTCCGTGCAGTTTGGACAAACGCACAGTTGTCACATATGGGTTGCACGGACAGAAGTGTAGTCACACAGGCGGTTTATAATCGGACGGCAGCGTTGGGACACGCATCACTACTGCTCTGGCTATAAACGTTAAATGTGCATAACAACGTTATTAAAACGCAACTGCATAGAATCGCCCGTGTTTTCATTAAATGAAACATAGGACAATTATGTAAGGGTATCTTAAACGAGGTTTTCCGTGCAGTTTGGACAAACGCACAGTTGTCACATATGGGTTGCACGGACAGAAGTGTAGTCACACAGGCGGTTTATAATCGGACGGCAGCGTTGGGACACGCATCCCTACTGCTCTGGCTATAAACGTTAAATGTGCATATCAACGTTATTAAAACGCAACTGCATAGAATCGCCCGTGTTTTCATTAAATGAAACATAGGACAATTATGTAAGGGTATCTTACACGAGGTTTTCCGTGCAGTTTGGACAAACGCACAGTTGTCACATATGGGTTACACGGATAGAAGTGTAGTCACACAGGCGGTTTATAATCGGACGGCAGCGTTGGGACACGCATCCCCACTGCTCTGGCTATAAACGTTAAATGTGCATATCAACGTTATTAAAACGCAACTGCATAGAATCGCCCGTGTTTTCATTAAATGAAACATAGGACAATTATGTAAGGGTATCTTACACGAGGTTTTCCGTGCAGTTTGGACAAACGCACAGTTGTCACATATGGGTTGCACGGACAGAAGTGTAGTCACACAGGCGGCTTATAATCGGACGGCAGCGTTGGGACACGCATCCCTACTGCTCTGGCTATAAACGTTAAATGTGCATATCAACGTTATTAAAACGCAACTGCATAGAATCGCCCGTGTTTTCATTAAATGAAACATAGGACAATTATGTAAGGGTATCTTACACGAGGTTTTCCGTGCAGTTTGGACAAACGCACAGTTGTCACATATGGGTTACACGGATAGAAGTGTAGTCACACAGGCGGCTTATAATCGGACGGCTGCGTTGGGACACGCATCCCTACTGCTCTGGCTATAAACGTTAAATGTGCATATCAACGTTATTAAAACGCAACTGCATAGAATCGCCCGTGTTTTCATTAAATGAAACATAGGACAATTATGTAAGGGTATCTTACACGAGGTTTTCCGTGCAGTTTGGACAAACGCACAGTTGTCACATATGGGTTGCACGGACAGAAGTGTAGTCACACAGGCGGTTTATAATCGGACGGCAGCGTTGGGACACGCATCCCTACTGCTCTGGCTATAAACGTTAAATGTGCATATCAACGTTATTAAAACGCAACTGCATAGAATCGCCCGTGTTTTCATTAAATGAAACATAGGACAATTATGTAAGTGTATCTTACACGAGGTTTTCCGTGCAGTTTGGACAAACGCACAGTTGTCACATATGGGTTGCACGGACAGAAGTGTAGTCACACAGGCGGTTTATAATCGGACGGCAGCATTGGGACACGCATCCCTACTGCTCTGGCTATAAACGTTAAATGTGCATATCAACGTTATTAAAACGCAACTGCATAGAATCGCCCGTGTTTTCATTAAATGAAACATAGGACAATTATGTAAGGGTATCTTACACGAGGTTTTCCGTGCAGTTTGGACAAACGCACAGTTGTCACATATGGGTTGCACGGACAGAAGTGTAGTCACACAGGCGGCTTATAATCGGACGGCAGCGTTGGGACACGCATCCCTATTGCTCTGGCTATAAACGTTAAATGTGCATATCAACGTTATTAAAACGCAACTGCATAGAATCGCCCGTGTTTTCATTAAATGAAACATAGGACAATTATGTAAGGGTATCTTACACGAGGTTTTCCGTGCAGTTTGGACAAACGCACAGTTGTCACATATGGGTTGCACGGACAGAAGTGTAGTCACACAGGCGGCTTATAATCGGACGGCAGCGTTGGGACACGAATCCCTATTGCTCTGGCTATAAACGTTAAATGTGCATATCAACGTTATTAAAACGCAACTGCATAGAATCGCCCGTGTTTTCATTAAATGAAACATAGGACAATTATGTAAGGGTATCTTACACGAGGTTTTCCGTGCAGTTTGGACAAACGCACAGTTGTCACATATGGGTTGCACGGACAGAAGTGTAGTCACACAGGCGGTTTATAATCGGACGGCAGCGTTGGGACACGCATCCCTACTGCTCTGGCTATAAACGTTAAATGTGCATATCAACGTTATTAAAACGCAACTGCATAGAATCGCCCGTGTTTTCATTAAATGAAACATAGGACAATTATGTAAGGGTATCTTACACGAGGTTTTCCGTGCAGTTTGGACAAACGCACAGTTGTCACATATGGGTTGCACGGACAGAAGTGTAGTCACACAGGCGGTTTATAATCGGACGGCAGCGTTGGGACACGCATCCCTACTGCTCTGGCTATAAACGTTAAATGTGCATATCAACGTTATTAAAACGCAACTGCATAGAATCGCCCGTGTTTTCATTAAATGAAACATAGGACAATTATGTAAGGGTATCTTACACGAGGTTTTCCGTGCAGTTTGGACAAACGCACAGTTGTCACATATGGGTTGCACGGACAGAAGTGTAGTCACACAGGCGGTTTATAATCGGACGGCAGCGTTGGGACACGCATCCCTACTGCTCTGGCTATAAACGTTAAATGTGCATATCAACGTTATTAAAACGCAACTGCATAGAATCGCCCGTGTTTTCATTAAGTGAAACATAGGACAATTATGTAAGGGTATCTTACACGAGGTTTTCCGTGCAGTTTGGACAAACGCACAGTTGTCACATATGGGTTGCACGGACAGAAGTGTAGTCACACAGGCGGTTTATAATCGGACGGCAGCGTTGGGACACGCATCCCTACTGCTCTGGCTATAAACGTTAAATGTGCATATCAACGTTATTAAAACGCAACTGCATAGAATAGCCCGTGTTTTCATTAAATGAAACATAGGACAATTATGTAAGGGTATCTTACACGAGGTTTTCCGTGCAGTTTGGACAAACGCACAGTTGTCACATATGGGTTACACGGATAGAAGTGTAGTCACACAGGCGGTTTATAATCGGACGGCAGCGTTGGGACACGCATCCCTACTGCTCTGGCTATAAACGTTAAATGTGCATATCAACGTTATTAAAACGCAACTGCATAGAATCGCCCGTGTTTTCATTAAATGAAACATAGGACAATTATGTAAGGGTATCTTACACGAGGTTTTCCGTGCAGTTTGGACAAACGCACAGTTGTCACATATGGGTTACACGGACAGAAGTGTAGTCACACAGGCGGCTTATAATCGGACGGCAGCGTTGGGACACGCATCCCTACTGCTCTGGCTATAAACGTTAAATGTGCATATCAACGTTATTAAAACGCAACTGAATGGAATCGCCCGTGTTTTCATTAAATGAAACATAGGACAATTATGTAAGGGTATCTTACACGAGGTTTTCCGTGCAGTTTGGACAAACGCGCAGTTGTCACATATGGGTTGCACGGACAGAAGTGTAGTCACACAGGCGGCTTATAATCGGACGGCAGCGTTGGGACACGCATCCCTACTGCTCTGGCTATAAACGGTAAATGTGCATATCAACGTTATTAAAACGCAACTGCATAGAATCGCCCGTGTTTTCATTAAATGAAACATAGGACAATTATGTACGGGTATCTTACACGAGGTTTTCCGTGGAGTTTGGACAAACGCACAGTTGTCACATATGGGTTGCACGGACAGAAGTGTAGTCACACAGGCGGTTTATAATCGGACGGCAGCGTTGGGACACGCATCCCTACTGCTCTGGCTATAAACGTTAAATGTGCATATCAACGTTATTAAAACGCAACTGCATAGAATCGCCCGTGTTTTCATTAAATGAAACATAGGACAATTATGTAAGGGTATCTTACACGAGGTTTTCCGTGCAGTTTGGACAAACGCACAGTTGTCACATATGGGTTGCACGGACAGAAGTGTAGTCACACAGGCGGTTTATAATCGGACGGCAGCGTTGGGACACGCATCCCTACTGCTCTGGCTATAAACGTCAAATGTGCATATCAACGTTATTAAAACGCAACTGCATAGAATCGCCCGTGTTTTCATTAAATGAAACATAGGACAATTATGTAAGGGTATCTTACACGAGGTTTTCCGTGCAGTTTGGACAAACGCACAGTTGTCACATATGGGTTGCACGGACAGAAGTGTAGTCACACAGGCGGCTTATAATCGGACGGCAGCGTTGGGACACGCATCCCTATTGGTCTGGCTATAAACGTTAAATGTGCATATCAACGTTATTAAAACGCAACTGCATAGAATCGCCCGTGTTTTCATTAAATGAAACATAGGACAATTATGTAAGGGTATCTTACACGAGGTTTTCCGTGCAGTTTGGACAAACGCACAGTTTTCACATATGGGTTGCACGGACAGAAGTGTAGTCACACAGGCGGTTTATAATCGGACGGCAGCGTTGGGACACGCATCCCTACTGCTCTGGCTATAAACGTTAAATGTGCATATCAACGTTATTAAAACGCAACTGCATAGAATCGCCCGTGTTTTCATTAAATGAAACATAGGACAATTATGTAAGGGTATCTTACACGAGGTTTTCCGTGCAGTTTGTACAAACGCACAGTTGTCACATATGGGTTGCACTGACAGAAGTGTAGTCACACAGGCGGTTTATAATCGGACGGCAGCGTTGGGACACGCATCCCTACTGCTCTGGCTATAAACGTTAAATGTGCATATCAACGTTACTAAAACGCAACTGCATAGAATCGCCCGTGTTTTCATTAAATGAAACATAGGACAATTATGTAAGGGTATCTTACACGAGGTTTTCCGTGCAGTTTGGACAAACGCACAGTTGTCACATATGGGTTGCACGGACAGAAGTGTAGTCACACAGGCGGCTTATAATCGGACGGCAGCGTTGGGACACGCATCCCTATTGCTCTGGCTATAAACGTTAAATGTGCATATCAACGTTATTAAAACGCAACTGCATAGAATCGCCCGTGTTTTCATTAAATGAAACATAGGACAATTATGTAAGGGTATCTTACACGAGGTTTTCCGTGGAGTTTGGACAAACGCACAGTTGTCACAAATGGGTTGCACGGACAGAAGTGTAGTCACACAGGCGGTTTATAATCGGACGGCAGCGTTGGGACACGCATCCCTACTGCTCTGGATATAAACGTTAAATGTGCATATCAACGTTATTAAAACGCAACTGCATAGAATCGCCCGTGTTTTCATTAAATGAAACATAGGACAATTATGTAAGGGTATCTTACACGAGGTTTTCCGTGCAGTTTGGACAAACGCACAGTTGTCACATATGGGTTGCACGGACAGAAGTGTAGTCACACAGGCGGTTTATAATCGGACGGCAGCGTTGGGACACGCATCCCTACTGCTCTGGCTATAAACGTTAAATGTGCATATCAACGTTATTAAAACGCAACTGCATAGAATCGCCCGTGTTTTCATTAAATGAAACATAGGACAATTATGTAAGGGTATCTTACACGAGGTTTTCCGTGCAGTTTGGACAAACGCACAGTTGTCACATATGGGTTGCACGGACAGAAGTGTAGTCACACAGGCGGTTTATAATCGGACGGCAGCGTTGGGACACGCATCCCTACTGCTCTGGCTATAAACGTTAAATGTGCATATCAACGTTATTAAAACGCAACTGCATAGAATCGCCCGTGTTTTCATTAAATGAAACATAGGACAATTATGTAAGGGTATCTTACACGAGGTTTTCCGTGGAGTTTGGACAAACGCACAGTTGTCACATATGGGTTACACGGACAGAAGTGTAGTCACACAGGCGGCTTATAATCGGACGGCAGCGTTGGGACACGCATCCCTACTGCTCTGGCTATAAACGTTAAATGTGCATATCAACGTTATTAAAACGCAACTGAATAGAATCGCCCGTGTTTTCATTAAATGAAACATAGGACAATTATGTAAGGGTATCTTACACGAGGTTTTCCGTGCAGTTTGGACAAACGCGCAGTTGTCACATATGGGTTGCACGGACAGAAGTATAGTCACACAGGCGGCTTATAATCGGACGGCAGCGTTGGGACACGCATCCCTATTGCTCTGGCTATAAACGTTAAATGTGCATATCAACGTTATTAAAACGCAACTGCATAGAATCGCTCGTGTTTTCATTAAATGAAACATAGGACAATTATGTAAGGGTATCTTACACGAGGTTTTCCGTGGAGTTTGGACAAACGCACAGTTGTCACATATGGGTTGCACGGACAGAAGTGTAGTCACACAGGCGGCTTATAATCGGACGGCAGCGTTGGGACACGCATCCCTACTGCTCTGGCTATAAACGTTAAATGTGCATATCAACGTTATTAAAACGCAACTGCATAGAATCGCCCGTGTTTTCATTAAATGAAACATAGGACAATTATGTAAGGGTACCTTACACGAGGTTTTCCGTGCAGTTTGGACAAACGCACAGTTGTCACATATGGGTTACACGGATAGAAGTGTAGTCACACAGGCGGTTTATAATCGGACGGCAGCGTTGGGACACGCATCCCCACTGCTCTGGCTATAAACGTTAAATGTGCATATCAACGTTATTAAAACGCAACTGCATAGAATCGCCCGTGTTTTCATTAAATGAAACATAGGACAATTATGTAAGGGTATCTTACACGAGGTTTTCCGTGCAGTTTGGACAAACGCACAGTTGTCACATATGGGTTGCACGGACAGAAGTGTAGTCACACAGGCGGCTTATAATCGGACGGCAGCGTTGGGACACGCATCCCTACTGCTCTGGCTATAAACGTTAAATGTGCATATCAACGTTATTAAAACGCAACTGCATAGAATCGCCCGTGTTTTCATTAAATGAAACATAGGACAATTATGTAAGGGTATCTTACACGAGGTTTTCCGTGCAGTTTGGACAAACGCACAGTTGTCACATATGGGTTACACGGATAGAAGTGTAGTCACACAGGCGGCTTATAATCGGACGGCTGCGTTGGGACACGCATCCCTACTGCTCTGGCTATAAACGTTAAATGTGCATATCAACGTTATTAAAACGCAACTGCATAGAATCGCCCGTGTTTTCATTAAATGAAACATAGGACAATTATGTAAGGGTATCTTACACGAGGTTTTCCGTGCAGTTTGGACAAACGCACAGTTGTCACATATGGGTTGCACGGACAGAAGTGTAGTCACACAGGCGGTTTATAATCGGACGGCAGCGTTGGGACACGCATCCCTACTGCTCTGGCTATAAACGTTAAATGTGCATATCAACGTTATTAAAACGCAACTGCATAGAATCGCCCGTGTTTTCATTAAATGAAACATAGGACAATTATGTAAGGGTATCTTACACGAGGTTTTCCGTGCAGTTTGGACAAACGCACAGTTGTCACATATGGGTTGCACGGACAGAAGTGTAGTCACACAGGCGGTTTATAATCGGACGGCAGCGTTGGGACACGCATCCCTACTGCTCTGGCTATAAACGTTAAATGTGCATATCAACGTTATTAAAACGCAACTGCATAGAATCGCCCGTGTTTTCATTAAATGAAACATAGGACAATAATGTAAGGGTATCTTACACGAGGTTTTCCGTGCAGTTTGGACAAACGCACAGTTGTCACATATGGGTTACACGGATAGAAGTGTAGTCACACAGGCGGTTTATAATCGGACGGCAGCGTTGGGACACGCATCCCTACTGCTCTGGCTATAAACGTTAAATGTGCATATCAACGTTATTAAAACGCAACTGCATAGAATCGCCCGTGTTTTCATTAAATGAAACATAGGACAATTATGTAAGGGTATCTTACACGAGGTTTTCCGTGCAGTTTGGACAAACGCACAGTTGTCACATATGGGTTACACGGACAGAAGTGTAGTCACACAGGCGGCTTATAATCGGACGGCAGCGTTGGGACACGCATCCCTACTGCTCTGGCTATAAACGTTAAATGTGCATATCAACGTTATTAAAACGCAACTGAATGGAATCGCCCGTGTTTTCATTAAATGAAACATAGGACAATTATGTAAGGGTATCTTACACGAGGTTTTCCGTGCAGTTTGGACAAACGCGCAGTTGTCACATATGGGTTGCACGGACAGAAGTGTAGTCACACAGGCGGCTTATAATCGGACGGCAGCGTTGGGACACGCATCCCTATTGCTCTGTCTATAAACGTTAAATGTGCATATCAACGTTATTAAAACGCAACTGCATAGAATCGCTCGTGTTTTCATTAAATGAAACATAGGACAATTATGTAAGGGTATCTTACACGAGGTTTTCCGTGGAGTTTGGACAAACGCACAGTTGTCACATATGGGTTGCACGGACAGAAGTGTAGTCACACAGGCGGCTTATAATCGGACGGCAGCGTTGGGACACGCATCCCTACTCCTCTGGCTATAAACGTTAAATGTGCATATCAACGTTATTAAAACGCAACTGCATAGAATCGCCCGTGTTTTCATTAAATGAAACATAGGACAATTATGTACGGGTATCTTACACGAGGTTTTCCGTGGAGTTTGGACAAACGCACAGTTGTCACATATGGGTTGCACGGACAGAAGTGTAGTCACACAGGCGGTTTATAATCGGACGGCAGCGTTGGGACACGCATCCCTACTGCTCTGGCTATAAACTTTAAATGTGCATATCAACGTTATTAAAACGCAACTGCATAGAATCGCCCGTGTTTTCATTAAATGAAACATAGGACAATTATGTAAGGGTATCTTACACGAGGTTTTCCGTGCAGTTTGGACAAACGCACAGTGGTCACATATGGGTTGCACGGACAGAAGTGTAGTCACACAGGCGGTTTATAATCGGACGGCAGCGTTGGGACACGCATCCCTACTGCTCTGGCTATAAACGTTAAATGTGCATATCGACGTTATTAAAACGCAACTGCATAGAATCGCCCGTGTTTTCATTAAATGAAACATAGGACAATTATGTAAGGGTATCTTACACGAGGTTTTCCGTGCAGTTTGGACAAACGCACAGTTGTCACATATGGGTTGCACGGACAGAAGTGTAGTCACACAGGCGGCTTATAATCGGACGGCAGCGTTGGGACACGCATCCCTATTGCTCTGGCTATAAACGTTAAATGTGCATATCAACGTTATTAAAACGCAACTGCATAGAATCGCCCGTGTTTTCATTAAATGAAACATAGGACAATTATGTAAGGGTATCTTACACGAGGTTTTCCGTGCAGTTTGGACAAACGCACAGCTGTCACATATGGGTTGCACGGACAGAAGTGTAGTCACACAGGCGGTTTATAATCGGACGGCAGCGTTGGGACACGCATCCCTACTGCTCTGGCTATAAACGTTAAATGTGCATATCAACGTTATTAAAACGCAACTGCATAGAATCGCCCGTGTTTTCATTAAATGAAACATAGGACAATTATGTAAGTGTATCTTACACGAGGTTTTCCGTGCAGTTTGGACAAACGCACAGTTGTCACATATGGGTTGCACGGACAGAGGTGTAGTCACACAGGCGGTTTATAATCGGACGGCAGCGTTGGGACACGCATCCCTACTGCTCTGGCTATAAACGTTAAATGTGCATATCAACGTTATTAAAACGCAACTGCATAGAATCGCCCGTGTTTTCATTAAATGAAACATTGGACAATTATGTAAGGGTATCTTACACGAGGTTTTCCGTGCAGTTTGGACAAACGCACAGTTGTCACATATGGGTTGCACGGACAGAAGTGTAGTCACACAGGCGGCTTATAATCGGACGGCAGCGTTGGGACACGCATCCCTATTGCTCTGGCTATAAACGTTAAATGTGCATATCAACGTTATTAAAACGCAACTGCATAGAATCGCCCGTGTTTTCATTAAATGAAACATAGGACAATTATGTAAGGGTATCTTACACGAGGTTTTCCGTGCAGTTTGGACAAACGCACAGTTGTCACATATGGGTTGCACGGACAGAAGTGTAGTCACACAGGCGGCTTATAATCGGACGGCAGCGTTGGGACACGCATCCCTATTGCTCTGGCTATAAACGTTAAATGTGCATATCAACGTTATTAAAACGCAACTGCATAGAATCGCCCGTGTTTTCATTAAATGAAACATAGGACAATTATGTAAGGGTATCTTACACGAGGTTTTCCGTGCAGTTTGGACAAACGCACAGTTGTCACATATGGGTTGCACGGACAGAAGTGTAGTCACACAGGCGGTTTATAATCGGACGGCAGCGTTGGGACACGCATCCCTACTGCTCTGGCTATAAACGTTAAATGTGCATATCAACGTTATTAAAACGCAACTGCATAGAATCGCCCGTGTTTTCATTAAATGAAACATAGGACAATTATGTAAGGGTATCTTACACGAGGTTTTCCGTGCAGTTTGGACAAACGCACAGTTGTCACATATGGGTTGCACGGACAGAAGTGTAGTCACACAGGCGGTTTATAATCGGACGGCAGCGTTGGGACACGCATCCCTACTGCTCTGGCTATAAACGTTAAATGTGCATATCAACGTTATTAAAACGCAACTGCATAGAATCGCCCGTGTTTTCATTAAATGAAACATAGGACAATTATGTAAGGGTATCTTACACGAGGTTTTCCGTGCAGTTTGGACAAACGCACAGTTGTCACATATGGGTTGCACGGACAGAAGTGTAGTCACACAGGCGGTTTATAATCGGACGGCAGCGTTGGGACACGCATCCCTACTGCTCTGGCTATAAACGTTAAATGTGCATATCAACGTTATTAAAACGCAACTGCATAGAATCGCCCGTGTTTTCATTAAGTGAAACATAGGACAATTATGTAAGGGTATCTTACACGAGGTTTTCCGTGCAGTTTGGACAAACGCACAGTTGTCACATATGGGTTGCACGGACAGAAGTGTAGTCACACAGGCGGTTTATAATCGGACGGCAGCGTTGGGACACGCATCCCTACTGCTCTGGCTATAAACGTTAAATGTGCATATCAACGTTATTAAAACGCAACTGCATAGAATCGCCCGTGTTTTCATTAAATGAAACATAGGACAATAATGTAAGGGTATCTTACACGAGGTTTTCCGTGCAGTTTGGACAAACGCACAGTTGTCACATATGGGTTACACGGATAGAAGTGTAGTCACACAGGCGGTTTATAATCGGACGGCAGCGTTGGGACACGCATCCCTACTGCTCTGGCTATAAACGTTAAATGTGCATATCAACGTTATTAAAACGCAACTGCATAGAATCGCCCGTGTTTTCATTAAATGAAACATAGGACAATTATGTAAGGGTATCTTACACGAGGTTTTCCCTGCAGTTTGGACAAACGCGCAGTTGTCACATATGGGTTGCACGGACAGAAGTGTAGTCACACAGGCGGCTTATAATCGGACGGCAGCGTTGGGACACGCATCCCTATTGCTCTGGCTATAAACGTTAAATGTGCATATCAACGTTATTAAAACGCAACTGCATAGAATCGCTCGTGTTTTCATTAAATGAAACATAGGACAATTATGTAAGGGTATCTTACACGAGGTTTTCCGTGGAGTTTGGACAAACGCACAGTTGTCACATATGGGTTGCACGGACAGAAGTGTAGTCACACAGGCGGCTTATAATCGGACGGCAGCGTTGGGACACGCATCCCTACTCCTCTGGCTATAAACGTTAAATGTGCATATCAACGTTATTAAAACGCAACTGCATAGAATCGCCCGTGTTTTCATTAAATGAAACATAGGACAATTATGTACGGGTATCTTACACGAGGTTTTCCGTGGAGTTTGGACAAACGCACAGTTGTCACATATGGGTTGCACGGACAGAAGTGTAGTCACACAGGCGGTTTATAATCGGACGGCAGCGTTGGGACACGCATCCCTACTGCTCTGGCTATAAACGTTAAATGTGCATATCAACGTTATTAAAACGCAACTGCATAGAATCGCCCGTGTTTTCATTAAATGAAACATAGGACAATTATGTAAGGGTATCTTACACGAGGTTTTCCGTGCAGTTTGGACAAACGCACAGTTGTCACATATGGGTTGCACGGACAGAAATGTAGTCACCCAGGCGGTTTATAATCGGACGGCAGCGTTGGGACACGCATCCCTACTGCTCTGGCTATAAACGTTAAATGTGCATATCGACGTTATTAAAACGCAACTGCATAGAATCGCCCGTGTTTTCATTAAATGAAACATAGGACAATTATGTAAGGGTATCTTACACGAGGTTTTCCGTGCAGTTTGGACAAACGCACAGTTGTCACATATGGGTTGCACGGACAGAAGTGTAGTCACACAGGCGGCTTATAATCGGACGGCAGCGTTGGGACACGCATCCCTATTGCTCTGGCTATAAACGTTAAATGTGCATATCAACGTTATTAAAACGCAACTGCATAGAATCGCCCGTGTTTTCATTAAATGAAACATAGGACAATTATGTAAGTGTATCTTACACGATGTTTTCCGTGCAGTTTGGACAAACGCACAGTTGTCACATATGGGTTGCACTGACAGAAGTGTAGTCACACAGGCGGTTTATAATCGGACGGCAGCGTTGGGACACGCATCCCTACTGCTCTGGCTATAAACGTTAAATGTGCATATCAACGTTATTAAAACGCAACTGCATAGAATCCCCGTGTTTTCATTAAATGAAACATAGGACAATTATGTAAGGGTATCTTACACGAGGTTTTCCGTGCAGTTTGGACAAACGCACAGTTGTCACATATGGGTTACACGGACAGAAGTGTAGTCACACAGGCGGCTTATAATCGGACGGCAGCGTTGGGACACGCATCCCTACTGCTCTGGCTATAAACGTTAAATGTGCATATCAACGTTATTAAAACGCAACTGCATAGAATCGCCCGTGTTTTCATTAAATGAAACATAGGACAATTATGTAAGGGTATCTTACACGAGGTTTTCCGTGCAGTTTGGACAAACGCACAGTTGTCACATATGGGTTGCACGGACAGAAGTGTAGTCACACAGGCGGCTTATAATCGGACGGCAGCGTTGGGACACGCATCCCTATTGCTCTGGCTATAAACGTTAAATGTGCATAACAACGTTATTAAAACGCAACTGCATAGAATCGCCCGTGTTTTCATTAAATGAAACATAGGACAATTATGTAAGGGTATCTTACACGAGGTTTTCCGTGCAGTTTGGACAAACGCACAGTTGTCACATATGGGTTGCACGGACAGAAGTGTAGTCACACAGGCGGTTTATAATCGGACGGCAGCGTTGGGACACGCATCCCTACTGCTCTGGCTATAAACGTTAAATGTGCATATCAACGTTATTAAAACGCAACTGCATAGAATCGCCCGTGTTTTCATTAAATGAAACATAGGACAATTATGTAAGGGTATCTTACACGAGGTTTTCCGTGCAGTTTGGACAAACGCACAGTTGTCACATATGGGTTGCACGGACAGAAGTGTAGTCACACAGGCGGTTTATAATCGGACGGCAGCGTTGGGACACGCATCCCTACTGCTCTGGCTATAAACGTTAAATGTGCATATCAACGTTATTAAAACGCAACTGCATAGAATCGCCCGTGTTTTCATTAAATGAAACATAGGACAATTATGTAAGGGTATCTTAAACGAGGTTTTCCGTGCAGTTTGGACAAACGCACAGTTGTCACATATGGGTTGCACGGACAGAAGTGTAGTCGCACAGGCGGTTTATAATCGGACGGCAGCGTTGGGACACGCATCACTACTGCTCTGGCTATAAACGTTAAATGTGCATATCAACGTTATTAAAACGCAACTGCATAGAATCGCCCGTGTTTTCATTAAGTGAAACATAGGACAATTATGTAAGGTTATCTTACACGAGGTTTTCCGTGCAGTTTGGACAAACGCACAGTTGTCACATATGGGTTGCACGGACAGAAGTGTAGTCACACAGGCTGTTTATAATCGGACGGCAGCGTTGGGACACGCATCCCTACTGCTCTGGCTATAAACGTTAAATGTGCATATCAACGTTATTAAAACGCAACTGCATAGAATCGCCCGTGTTTTCATTAAATGAAACATAGGACAATTATGTAAGGGTACCTTACACGAGGTTTTCCGTGCAGTTTGGACAAACGCACAGTTGTCACATATGGGTTACACGGATAGAAGTGTAGTCACACAGGCGGCTTATAATCGGACGGCTGCGTTGGGACACGCATCCCTACTGCTCTGGCTATAAACGTTAAATGTGCATATCAACGTTATTAAAACGCAACTGCATAGAATCGCCCGTGTTTTCATTAAATGAAACATAGGACAATTATGTAAGGGTATCTTACACGAGGTTTTCCGTGCAGTTTGGACAAACGCACAGTTGTCACATATGGGTTGCACGGACAGAAGTGTAGTCACACAGGCGGTTTATAATCGGACGGCAGCGTTGGGACACGCATCCCTACTGCTCTGGCTATAAACGTTAAATGTGCATATCAACGTTATTAAAACGCAACTGCATAGAATCGCCCGTGTTTTCATTAAATGAAACATAGGACAATTATGTAAGTGTATCTTACACGAGGTTTTCCGTGCAGTTTGGACAAACGCACAGTTGTCACATATGGGTTGCACGGACAGAAGTGTAGTCACACAGGCGGTTTATAATCGGACGGCAGCGTTGGGACACGCATCACTACTGCTCTGGCTATAAACGTTAAATGTGCATAACAACGTTATTAAAACGCAACTGCATAGAATCGCCCGTGTTTTCATTAAATGAAACATAGGACAATTATGTAAGGGTATCTTAAACGAGGTTTTCCGTGCAGTTTGGACAAACGCACAGTTGTCACATATGGGTTGCACGGACAGAAGTGTAGTCACACAGGCGGTTTATAATCGGACGGCAGCGTTGGGACACGCATCCCTACTGCTCTGGCTATAAACGTTAAATGTGCATATCTACGTTATTAAAACGCAACTGCATAGAATCGCCCGTGTTTTCATTAAATGAAACATAGGACAATTATGTAAGGGTATCTTACACGAGGTTTTCCGTGCAGTTTGGACAAACGCACAGTTGTCACATATGGGTTACACGGATAGAAGTGTAGTCACACAGGCGGTTTATAATCGGACGGCAGCGTTGGGACACGCATCCCCACTGCTCTGGCTATAAACGTTAAATGTGCATATCAACGTTATTAAAACGCAACTGCATAGAATCGCCCGTGTTTTCATTAAATGAAACATAGGACAATTATGTAAGGGTATCTTACACGAGGTTTTCCGTGCAGTTTGGACAAACGCACAGTTGTCACATATGGGTTGCACGGACAGAAGTGTAGTCACACAGGCGGCTTATAATCGGACGGCAGCGTTGGGACACGCATCCCTACTGCTCTGGCTATAAACGTTAAATGTGCATATCAACGTTATTAAAACGCAACTGCATAGAATCGCCCGTGTTTTCATTAAATGAAACATAGGACAATTATGTAAGGGTATCTTACACGAGGTTTTCCGTGCAGTTTGGACAAACGCACAGTTGTCACATATGGGTTACACGGATAGAAGTGTAGTCACACAGGCGGCTTATAATCGGACGGCTGCGTTGGGACACGCATCCCTACTGCTCTGGCTATAAACGTTAAATGTGCATATCAACTTTATTAAAACGCAACTGCATAGAATCGCCCGTGTTTTCATTAAATGAAACATAGGACAATTATGTAAGGGTATCTTACACGAGGTTTTCCGTGCAGTTTGGACAAACGCACAGTTGTCACATATGGGTTGCACGGACAGAAGTGTAGTCACACAGGCGGTTTATAATCGGACGGCAGCGTTGGGACACGCATCCCTACTGCTCTGGCTATAAACGTTAAATGTGCATATCAACGTTATTAAAACGCAACTGCATAGAATCGCCCGTGTTTTCATTAAATGAAACATAGGACAATTATGTAAGTGTATCTTACACGAGGTTTTCCGTGCAGTTTGGACAAACGCACAGTTGTCACATATGGGTTGCACGGACAGAAGTGTAGTCACACAGGCGGTTTATAATCGGACGGCAGCATTGGGACACGCATCCCTACTGCTCTGGCTATAAACGTTAAATGTGCATATCAACGTTATTAAAACGCAACTGCATAGAATCGCCCGTGTTTTCATTAAATGAAACATAGGACAATTATGTAAGGGTATCTTACACGAGGTTTTCCGTGCAGTTTGGACAAACGCACAGTTGTCACATATGGGTTGCACGGACAGAAGTGTAGTCACACAGGCGGCTTATAATCGGACGGCAGCGTTGGGACACGCATCCCTATTGCTCTGGCTATAAACGTTAAATGTGCATATCAACGTTATTAAAACGCAACTGCATAGAATCGCCCGTGTTTTCATTAAATGAAACATAGGACAATTATGTAAGGGTATCTTACACGAGGTTTTCCGTGCAGTTTGGACAAACGCACAGTTGTCACATATGGGTTGCACGGACAGAAGTGTAGTCACACAGGCGGCTTATAATCGGACGGCAGCGTTGGGACACGAATCCCTATTGCTCTGGCTATAAACGTTAAATGTGCATATCAACGTTATTAAAACGCAACTGCATAGAATCGCCCGTGTTTTCATTAAATGAAACATAGGACAATTATGTAAGGGTATCTTACACGAGGTTTTCCGTGCAGTTTGGACAAACGCACAGTTGTCACATATGGGTTGCACGGACAGAAGTGTAGTCACACAGGCGGTTTATAATCGGACGGCAGCGTTGGGACACGCATCCCTACTGCTCTGGCTATAAACGTTAAATGTGCATATCAACGTTATTAAAACGCAACTGCATAGAATCGCCCGTGTTTTCATTAAATGAAACATAGGACAATTATGTAAGGGTATCTTACACGAGGTTTTCCGTGCAGTTTGGACAAACGCACAGTTGTCACATATGGGTTGCACGGACAGAAGTGTAGTCACACAGGCGGTTTATAATCGGACGGCAGCGTTGGGACACGCATCCCTACTGCTCTGGCTATAAACGTTAAATGTGCATATCAACGTTATTAAAACGCAACTGCATAGAATCGCCCGTGTTTTCATTAAATGAAACATAGGACAATTATGTAAGGGTATCTTACACGAGGTTTTCCGTGCAGTTTGGACAAACGCACAGTTGTCACATATGGGTTGCACGGACAGAAGTGTAGTCACACAGGCGGTTTATAATCGGACGGCAGCGTTGGGACACGCATCCCTACTGCTCTGGCTATAAACGTTAAATGTGCATATCAACGTTATTAAAACGCAACTGCATAGAATCGCCCGTGTTTTCATTAAGTGAAACATAGGACAATTATGTAAGGGTATCTTACACGAGGTTTTCCGTGCAGTTTGGACAAACGCACAGTTGTCACATATGGGTTGCACGGACAGAAGTGTAGTCACACAGGCGGTTTATAATCGGACGGCAGCGTTGGGACACGCATCCCTACTGCTCTGGCTATAAACGTTAAATGTGCATATCAACGTTATTAAAACGCAACTGCATAGAATAGCCCGTGTTTTCATTAAATGAAACATAGGACAATTATGTAAGGGTATCTTACACGAGGTTTTCCGTGCAGTTTGGACAAACGCACAGTTGTCACATATGGGTTACACGGATAGAAGTGTAGTCACACAGGCGGTTTATAATCGGACGGCAGCGTTGGGACACGCATCCCTACTGCTCTGGCTATAAACGTTAAATGTGCATATCAACGTTATTAAAACGCAACTGCATAGAATCGCCCGTGTTTTCATTAAATGAAACATAGGACAATTATGTAAGGGTATCTTACACGAGGTTTTCCGTGCAGTTTGGACAAACGCACAGTTGTCACATATGGGTTACACGGACAGAAGTGTAGTCACACAGGCGGCTTATAATCGGACGGCAGCGTTGGGACACGCATCCCTACTGCTCTGGCTATAAACGTTAAATGTGCATATCAACGTTATTAAAACGCAACTGAATGGAATCGCCCGTGTTTTCATTAAATGAAACATAGGACAATTATGTAAGGGTATCTTACACGAGGTTTTCCGTGCAGTTTGGACAAACGCGCAGTTGTCACATATGGGTTGCACGGACAGAAGTGTAGTCACACAGGCGGCTTATAATCGGACGGCAGCGTTGGGACACGCATCCCTACTGCTCTGGCTATAAACGGTAAATGTGCATATCAACGTTATTAAAACGCAACTGCATAGAATCGCCCGTGTTTTCATTAAATGAAACATAGGACAATTATGTACGGTTATCTTACACGAGGTTTTCCGTGGAGTTTGGACAAACGCACAGTTGTCACATATGGGTTGCACGGACAGAAGTGTAGTCACACAGGCGGTTTATAATCGGACGGCAGCGTTGGGACACGCATCCCTACTGCTCTGGCTATAAACGTTAAATGTGCATATCAACGTTATTAAAACGCAACTGCATAGAATCGCCCGTGTTTTCATTAAATGAAACATAGGACAATTATGTAAGGGTATCTTACACGAGGTTTTCCGTGCAGTTTGGACAAACGCACAGTTGTCACATATGGGTTGCACGGACAGAAGTGTAGTCACACAGGCGGTTTATAATCGGACGGCAGCGTTGGGACACGCATCCCTACTGCTCTGGCTATAAACGTCAAATGTGCATATCAACGTTATTAAAACGCAACTGCATAGAATCGCCCGTGTTTTCATTAAATGAAACATAGGACAATTATGTAAGGGTATCTTACACGAGGTTTTCCGTGCAGTTTGGACAAACGCACAGTTGTCACATATGGGTTGCACGGACAGAAGTGTAGTCACACAGGCGGCTTATAATCGGACGGCAGCGTTGGGACACGCATCCCTATTGGTCTGGCTATAAACGTTAAATGTGCATATCAACGTTATTAAAACGCAACTGCATAGAATCGCCCGTGTTTTCATTAAATGAAACATAGGACAATTATGTAAGGGTATCTTACACGAGGTTTTCCGTGCAGTTTGGACAAACGCACAGTTTTCACATATGGGTTGCACGGACAGAAGTGTAGTCACACAGGCGGTTTATAATCGGACGGCAGCGTTGGGACACGCATCCCTACTGCTCTGGCTATAAACGTTAAATGTGCATATCAACGTTATTAAAACGCAACTGCATAGAATCGCCCGTGTTTTCATTAAATGAAACATAGGACAATTATGTAAGGGTATCTTACACGAGGTTTTCCGTGCAGTTTGTACAAACGCACAGTTGTCACATATGGGTTGCACTGACAGAAGTGTAGTCACACAGGCGGTTTATAATCGGACGGCAGCGTTGGGACACGCATCCCTACTGCTCTGGCTATAAACGTTAAATGTGCATATCAACGTTACTAAAACGCAACTGCATAGAATCGCCCGTGTTTTCATTAAATGAAACATAGGACAATTATGTAAGGGTATCTTACACGAGGTTTTCCGTGCAGTTTGGACAAACGCACAGTTGTCACATATGGGTTGCACGGACAGAAGTGTAGTCACACAGGCGGCTTATAATCGGACGGCAGCGTTGGGACACGCATCCCTATTGCTCTGGCTATAAACGTTAAATGTGCATATCAACGTTATTAAAACGCAACTGCATAGAATCGCCCGTGTTTTCATTAAATGAAACATAGGACAATTATGTAAGGGTATCTTACACGAGGTTTTCCGTGGAGTTTGGACAAACGCACAGTTGTCACAAATGGGTTGCACGGACAGAAGTGTAGTCACACAGGCGGTTTATAATCGGACGGCAGCGTTGGGACACGCATCCCTACTGCTCTGGATATAAACGTTAAATGTGCATATCAACGTTATTAAAACGCAACTGCATAGAATCCCCGTGTTTTCATTAAATGAAACATAGGACAATTATGTAAGGGTATCTTACACGAGGTTTTCCGTGCAGTTTGGACAAACGCACAGTTGTCACATATGGGTTACACGGACAGAAGTGTAGTCACACAGGCGGCTTATAATCGGACGGCAGCGTTGGGACACGCATCCCTACTGCTCTGGCTATAAACGTTAAATGTGCATATCAACGTTATTAAAACGCAACTGCATAGAATCGCCCGTGTTTTCATTAAATGAAACATAGGACAATTATGTAAGGGTATCTTACACGAGGTTTTCCGTGCAGTTTGGACAAACGCACAGTTGTCACATATGGGTTGCACGGACAGAAGTGTAGTCACACAGGCGGCTTATAATCGGACGGCAGCGTTGGGACACGCATCCCAATTGCTCTGGCTATAAACGTTAAATGTGCATATCAACGTTATTAAAACGCAACTGCATAGAATCGCCCGTGTTTTCATTAAATGAAACATAGGACAATTATGTAAGGGTATCTTACACGAGGTTTTCCGTGCAGTTTGGACAAACGCACAGTTGTCACATATGGGTTGCACGGACAGAAGTGTAGTCACACAGGCGGTATATAATCGGACGGCAGCGTTGGGACACGCATCCCTACTGCTCTGGCTATAAACGTTAAATGTGCATATCAACGTTATTAAAACGCAACTGCATAGAATCGCCCGTGTTTTCATTAAATGAAACATAGGACAATTATGTAAGGGTATCTTACACGAGGTTTTCCGTACAGTTTGGACAAACGCACAGTTGTCACATATGGGTTGCACGGACAGAAGTGTAGTCACACAGGCGGTTTATAATCGGACGGCAGCGTTGGGACACGCATCCCTACTGCTCTGGCTATAAACGTTAAATGTGCATAACAACGTTATTAAAACGCAACTGCATAGAATCGCCCGTGTTTTCATTAAATGAAACATAGGACAATTATGTAAGGGTATCTTAAACGAGGTTTTCCGTGCAGTTTGGACAAACGCACAGTTGTCACATATGGGTTGCACGGACAGAAGTGTAGTCGCACAGGCGGTTTATAATCGGACGGCAGCGTTGGGACACGCATCACTACTGCTCTGGCTATAAACGTTAAATGTGCATATCAACGTTATTAAAACGCAACTGCATAGAATCGCCCGTGTTTTCATTAAGTGAAACATAGGACAATTATGTAAGGGTATCTTACACGAGGTTTTCCGTGCAGTTTGGACAAACGCACAGTTGTCACATATGGGTTGCACGGACAGAAGTGTAGTCACACAGGCGGTTTATAATCGGACGGCAGCGTTGGGACACGCATCCCTACTGCTCTGGCTATAAACGTTAAATGTGCATATCAACGTTATTAAAACGCAACTGCATAGAATCGCCCGTGTTTTCATTAAATGAAACATAGGACAATTATGTAAGGGTATCTTACACGAGGTTTTCCGTGCAGTTTGGACAAACGCACAGTTGTCACATATGGGTTACACGGATAGAAGTGTAGTCACACAGGCGGCTTATAATCGGACGGCTGCGTTGGGACACGCATCCCTACTGCTCTGGCTATAAACGTTAAATGTGCATATCAACGTTATTAAAACGCAACTGCATAGAATCGCCCGTGTTTTCATTAAATGAAACATAGGACAATTATGTAAGGGTATCTTACACGAGGTTTTCCGTGCAGTTTGGACAAACTCACAGTTGTCACATATGGGTTGCACGGACAGAAGTGTAGTCACACAGGCGGCTTATAATCGGACGGCAGCGTTGGGACACGCATCCCAATTGCTCTGGCTATAAACGTTAAATGTGCATATCAACGTTATTAAAACGCAACTGCATAGAATCGCCCGTGTTTTCATTAAATGAAACATAGGACAATTATGTAAGGGTATCTTACACGAGGTTTTCCGTGCAGTTTGGACAAACGCACAGTTGTCACATATGGGTTGCACGGACAGAAGTGTAGTCACACAGGCGGTTTATAATCGGACGGCAGCGTTGGGACACGCATCCCTACTGCTCTGGCTATAAACGTTAAATGTGCATATCAACGTTATTAAAACGCAACTGCATAGAATCGCCCGTGTTTTCATTAAATGAAACATAGGACAATTATGTAAGGGTATCTTACACGAGGTTTTCCGTACAGTTTGGACAAACGCACAGTTGTCACATATGGGTTGCACGGACAGAAGTGTAGTCACACAGGCGGTTTATAATCGGACGGCAGCGTTGGGACACGCATCCCTACTGCTCTGGCTATAAACGTTAAATGTGCATAACAACGTTATTAAAACGCAACTGCATAGAATCGCCCGTGTTTTCATTAAATGAAACATAGGACAATTATGTAAGGGTATCTTAAACGAGGTTTTCCGTGCAGTTTGGACAAACGCACAGTTGTCACATATGGGTTGCACGGACAGAAGTGTAGTCGCACAGGCGGTTTATAATCGGACGGCAGCGTTGGGACACGCATCACTACTGCTCTGGCTATAAACGTTAAATGTGCATATCAACGTTATTAAAACGCAACTGCATAGAATCGCCCGTGTTTTCATTAAGTGAAACATAGGACAATTATGTAAGGGTATCTTACACGAGGTTTTCCGTGCAGTTTGGACAAACGCACAGTTGTCACATATGGGTTGCACGGACAGAAGTGTAGTCACACAGGCGGTTTATAATCGGACGGCAGCGTTGGGACACGCATCCCTACTGCTCTGGCTATAAACGTTAAATGTGCATATCAACGTTATTAAAACGCAACTGCATAGAATCGCCCGTGTTTTCATTAAATGAAACATAGGACAATTATGTAAGGGTATCTTACACGAGGTTTTCCGTGCAGTTTGGACAAACGCACAGTTGTCACATATGGGTTACACGGATAGAAGTGTAGTCACACAGGCGGCTTATAATCGGACGGCTGCGTTGGGACACGCATCCCTACTGCTCTGGCTATAAACGTTAAATGTGCATATCAACGTTATTAAAACGCAACTGCATAGAATCGCCCGTGTTTTCATTAAATGAAACATAGGACAATTATGTAAGGGTATCTTACACGAGGTTTTCCGTGCAGTTTGGACAAACTCACAGTTGTCACATATGGGTTGCACGGACAGAAGTGTAGTCACACAGGCGGTTTATAATCGGACGGCAGCGTTGGGACACGCATCCCTACTGCTCTGGCTATAAACGTTAAATGTGCATATCAACGTTATTAAAACGCAACTGCATAGAATCGCCCGTGTTTTCATTAAATGAAACATAGGACAATTATGTAAGTGTATCTTACACGAGGTTTTCCGTGCAGTTTGGACAAACGCACAGTTGTCACATATGGGTTGCACGGACAGAAGTGTAGTCACACAGGCGGTTTATAATCGGACGGCAGCGTTGGGACACGCATCCCTACTGCTCTGGCTATAAACGTTAAATGTGCATATCAACGTTATTAAAACGCAACTGCATAGAATCGCCCGTGTTTTCATTAAATGAAACATAGGACAATTATGTAAGGGTATCTTACACGAGGTTTTCCGTGGAGTTTGGACAAACGCACAGTTGTCACATATGGGTTGCACGGACAGAAGTGTAGTCACACAGGCGGTTTATAATCGGACGGCAGCGTTGGGACACGCATCCCTACTGCTCTGGCTATAAACGTTAAATGTGCATATCAACGTTATTAAAACGCAACTGCATAGAATCGCCCGTGTTTTCATTAAGTGGAACATAGGACAATTATGTAAGGGTATCTTACACGAGGTTTTCCGTGCAGTTTGGACAAACGCACAGTTGCCACATATGGGTTGCACGGACAGAAGTGTAGTCACACAGGCGGTTTATAATCGGACGGCAGCGTTGGGACACGCATCCCTACTGCTCTGGCTATAAACGTTAAATGTGCATATCAACGTTATTAAAACGCAACTGCATAGAATCGCCCGTGTTTTCATTAAATGAAACATAGGACAATTATGTAAGGGTATCTTACACGAGGTTTTCCGTGCAGTTTGGACAAACGCACAGTTGTCACATATGGGTTACACGGATAGAAGTGTAGTCACACAGGCAGTTTATAATCGGACGGCAGCGTTGGGACACGCATCCCTACTGCTCTGGCTATAAACGTTAAATGTGCATATCAACGTTATTAAAACGCAACTGCATAGAATCGCCCGTGTTTTCATTAAATGAAACATAGGACAATTATGTAAGGGTATCTTACACGAGGTTTTCCGTGCAGTTTGGACAAACGCGCAGTTGTCACATATGGGTTGCACGGACAGAAGTGTAGTCACACAGGCGGCTTATAATCGGACGGCAGCGTTGGGACACGCATCCCTATTGCTCTGGCTATAAACGTTAAATGTGCATATCAACGTTATTAAAACGCAACTGCATAGAATCGCCCGTGTTTTCATTAAATGAAACATAGGATAATTATGTAAGGGTATCTTACACGAGGTTTTCCGTGGAGTTTGGACAAACGCACAGTTGTCACATATGGGTTACACGGACAGAAGTGTAGTCACACAGGCGGCTTATAATCGGACGGCAGCGTTGGGACACGCATCCCTACTGCTCTGGCTATAAACGTTAAATGTGCATATCAACGTTATTAAAACGCAACTGAATAGAATCGCCCGTGTTTTCATTAAATGAAACATAGGACAATTATGTAAGGGTATCTTACACGAGGTTTTCCGTGCAGTTTGGACAAACGCGCAGTTGTCACATATGGGTTGCACGGACAGAAGTATAGTCACACAGGCGGCTTATAATCGGACGGCAGCGTTGGGACACGCATCCCTATTGCTCTGGCTATAAACGTTAAATGTGCATATCAACGTTATTAAAACGCAACTGCATAGAATCGCTCGTGTTTTCATTAAATGAAACATAGGACAATTATGTAAGGGTATCTTACACGAGGTTTTCCGTGGAGTTTGGACAAACGCACAGTTGTCACATATGGGTTGCACGGACAGAAGTGTAGTCACACAGGCGGCTTATAATCGGACGGCAGCGTTGGGACACGCATCCCTACTGCTCTGGCTATAAACGTTAAATGTGCATATCAACGTTATTAAAACGCAACTGCATAGAATCGCCCGTGTTTTCATTAAATGAAACATAGGACAATTATGTACGGGTATCTTACACGAGGTTTTCCGTGGAGTTTGGACAAACGCACAGTTGTCACATATGGGTTGCACGGACAGAAGTTTAGTCACACAGGCGGTTTATAATCGGACGGCAGCGTTGGGACACGCATCCCTACTGCTCTGGCTATAAACGTTAAATGTGCATATCAACGTTATTAAAACGCAACTGCATAGAATCGCCCGTGTTTTCATTAAATGAAACATAGGACAATTATGTAAGGGTATCTTACACGAGGTTTTCCGTGCAGTTTGGACAAACGCACAGTTGTCACATATGGGTTGCACGGACAGAAGTGTAGTCACACAGGCGGCTTATAATCGGACGGCAGCGTTGGGACACGCATCCCTAGTGCTCTGGCTATAAACGTTAAATGTGCATATCAACGTTATTAAAACGCAACTGCATAGAATCGCCCGTGTTTTCATTAAATGAAACATAGGACAATTATGTAAGGGTATCTTACACGAGGTTTTCCGTGCAGTTTGGACAAACGCACAGTTGTCACATATGGGTTGCACGGACAGAAGTGTAGTCACACAGGCGGTTTATAATCGGACGGCAGCGTTGGGACACGCATCCCTATTGCTCTGGCTATAAACGTTAAATGTGCATATCAACGTTATTAAAACGCAACTGCATAGAATCGCCCGTGTTTTCATTAAATGAAACATAGGACAATTATGTACGGGTATCTTACACGAGGTTTTCCGTGGAGTTTGGACAAACGCACAGTTGTCACATATGGGTTGCACGGACAGAAGTGTAGTCACACAGGCGGTTTATAATCGGACGGCAGCGTTGGGACACGCATCCCTACTGCTCTGGCTATAAACGTTAAATGTGCATATCAACGTTATTAAAACGCAACTGCATAGAATCGCCCGTGTTTTCATTAAATGAAACATAGGACAATTATGTAAGGGTATCTTACACGAGGTTTTCCGTGCAGTTTGGACAAACGCACAGTTGTCACATATGGGTTGCACGGACAGAAGTGTAGTCACACAGGCGGTTTATAATCGGACGGCAGCGTTGGGACACGCATCCCTACTGCTCTGGCTATAAACGTTAAATGTGCATATCAACGTTATTAAAACGCAACTGCATAGAATCGCCCGTATTTTCATTAAATGAAACATAGGACAATTATGTAAGGGTATCTTACACGAGGTTTTCCGTGCAGTTTGGACAAACGCACAGTTGTCACATATGGGTTGCACGGACAGAAGTGTAGTCACACAGGCGGTTTATAATCGGACGGCAGCGTTGGGACACGCATCCCTATTGCTCTGGCTATAAACGTTAAATGTGCATATCAACGTTATTAAAACGCAACTGCATAGAATCGCCCGTGTTTTCATTAAATGAGACATAGGACAATTATGTAAGGGTATCTTACACGAGGTTTTCCGTGCAGTTTGGACAAACGCACAGTTGTCACATATGGGTTGCACGGACAGAAGTGTAGTCACACAGGCGGCTTATAATCGGACGGCAGCGTTGGGACACGCATCCCTAGTGCTCTGGCTATAAACGTTAAATGTGCATATCAACGTTATTAAAACGCAACTGCATAGAATCGCCCGTGTTTTCATTAAATGAAACATAGGACAATTATGTAAGGGTATCTTACACGAGGTTTTCCGTGCAGTTTGGACAAACGCACAGTTGTCACATATGGGTTGCACGGACAGAAGTGTAGTCACACAGGCGGCTTATAATCGGACGGCAGCGTTGGGACACGCATCCCTACTGCTCTGGCTATAAACGTTAAATGTGCATATCAACGTTATTAAAACGCAACTGCATAGAATCGCCCGTGTTTTCATTAAATGAAACATAGGACAATTATGTACGGGTATCTTACACGAGGTTTTCCGTGGAGTTTGGACAAACGCACAGTTGTCACATATGGGTTGCACGGACAGAAGTTTAGTCACACAGGCGGTTTATAATCGGACGGCAGCGTTGGGACACGCATCCCTACTGCTCTGGCTATAAACGTTAAATGTGCATATCAACGTTATTAAAACGCAACTGCATAGAATCGCCCGTGTTTTCATTAAATGAAACATAGGACAATTATGTAAGGGTATCTTACACGAGGTTTTCCGTGCAGTTTGGACAAACGCACAGTTGTCACATATGGGTTGCACGGACAGAAGTGTAGTCACACAGGCGGCTTATAATCGGACGGCAGCGTTGGGACACGCATCCCTAGTGCTCTGGCTATAAACGTTAAATGTGCATATCAACGTTATTAAAACGCAACTGCATAGAATCGCCCGTGTTTTCATTAAATGAAACATAGGACAATTATGTAAGGGTATCTTACACGAGGTTTTCCGTGCAGTTTGGACAAACGCACAGTTGTCACATATGGGTTGCACGGACAGAAGTGTAGTCACACAGGCGGTTTATAATCGGACGGCAGCGTTGGGACACGCATCCCTATTGCTCTGGCTATAAACGTTAAATGTGCATATCAACGTTATTAAAACGCAACTGCATAGAATCGCCCGTGTTTTCATTAAATGAAACATAGGACAATTATGTACGGGTATCTTACACGAGGTTTTCCGTGGAGTTTGGACAAACGCACAGTTGTCACATATGGGTTGCACGGACAGAAGTGTAGTCACACAGGCGGTTTATAATCGGACGGCAGCGTTGGGACACGCATCCCTACTGCTCTGGCTATAAACGTTAAATGTGCATATCAACGTTATTAAAACGCAACTGCATAGAATCGCCCGTGTTTTCATTAAATGAAACATAGGACAATTATGTAAGGGTATCTTACACGAGGTTTTCCGTGCAGTTTGGACAAACGCACAGTTGTCACATATGGGTTGCACGGACAGAAGTGTAGTCACACAGGCGGTTTATAATCGGACGGCAGCGTTGGGACACGCATCCCTACTGCTCTGGCTATAAACGTTAAATGTGCATATCAACGTTATTAAAACGCAACTGAATAGAATCGCCCGTGTTTTCATTAAATGAAACATAGGACAATTATGTAAGGGTATCTTACACGAGGTTTTCCGTGCAGTTTGGACAAACGCGCAGTTGTCACATATGGGTTGCACGGACAGAAGTATAGTCACACAGGCGGCTTATAATCGGACGGCAGCGTTGGGACACGCATCCCTATTGCTCTGGCTATAAACGTTAAATGTGCATATCAACGTTATTAAAACGCAACTGCATAGAATCGCTCGTGTTTTCATTAAATGAAACATAGGACAATTATGTAAGGGTATCTTACACGAGGTTTTCCGTGGAGTTTGGACAAACGCACAGTTGTCACATATGGGTTGCACGGACAGAAGTGTAGTCACACAGGCGGCTTATAATCGGACGGCAGCGTTGGGACACGCATCCCTACTGCTCTGGCTATAAACGTTAAATGTGCATATCAACGTTATTAAAACGCAACTGCATAGAATCGCCCGTGTTTTCATTAAATGAAACATAGGACAATTATGTACGGGTATCTTACACGATGTTTTCCGTGGAGTTTGGACAAACGCACAGTTGTCACATATGGGTTGCACGGACAGAAGTTTAGTCACACAGGCGGTTTATAATCGGACGGCAGCGTTGGGACACGCATCCCTACTGCTCTGGCTATAAACGTTAAATGTGCATATCAACGTTATTAAAACGCAACTGCATAGAATCGCCCGTGTTTTCATTAAATGAAACATAGGACAATTATGTAAGGGTATCTTACACGAGGTTTTCCGTGCAGTTTGGACAAACGCACAGTTGTCACATATGGGTTGCACGGACAGAAGTGTAGTCACACAGGCGGCTTATAATCGGACGGCAGCGTTGGGACACGCATCCCTAGTGCTCTGGCTATAAACGTTAAATGTGCATATCAACGTTATTAAAACGCAACTGCATAGAATCGCCCGTGTTTTCATTAAATGAAACATAGGACAATTATGTAAGGGTATCTTACACGAGGTTTTCCGTGCAGTTTGGACAAACGCACAGTTGTCACATATGGGTTGCACGGACAGAAGTGTAGTCACACAGGCGGTTTATAATCGGACGGCAGCGTTGGGACACGCATCCCTATTGCTCTGGCTATAAACGTTAAATGTGCATATCAACGTTATTAAAACGCAACTGCATAGAATCGCCCGTGTTTTCATTAAATGAAACATAGGACAATTATGTACGGGTATCTTACACGAGGTTTTCCGTGGAGTTTGGACAAACGCACAGTTGTCACATATGGGTTGCACGGACAGAAGTGTAGTCACACAGGCGGTTTATAATCGGACGGCAGCGTTGGGACACGCATCCCTACTGCTCTGGCTATAAACGTTAAATGTGCATATCAACGTTATTAAAACGCAACTGCATAGAATCGCCCGTGTTTTCATTAAATGAAACATAGGACAATTATGTAAGGGTATCTTACACGAGGTTTTCCGTGCAGTTTGGACAAACGCACAGTTGTCACATATGGGTTGCACGGACAGAAGTGTAGTCACACAGGCGGTTTATAATCGGACGGCAGCGTTGGGACACGCATCCCTATTGCTCTGGCTATAAACGTTAAATGTGCATATCAACGTTATTAAAACGCAACTGCATAGAATCGCCCGTATTTTCATTAAATGAAACATAGGACAATTATGTACGGGTATCTTACACGAGGTTTTCCGTGGAGTTTGGACAAACGCACAGTGGTCACATATGGGTTGCACGGACAGAAGTGTAGTCACACAGGCGGTTTATAATCGGACGGCAGCGTTGGGACACGCATCCCTACTGCTCTGGCTATAAACGTTAAATGTGCATATCAACGTTATTAAAACGCAACTGCATAGAATCGCCCGTGTTTTCATTAAATGAAACATAGGACAATTATGTAAGGGTATCTTACACGAGGTTTTCCGTGGAGTTTGGACAAACGCACAGTTGTCACATATGGGTTACACGGACAGAAGTGTAGTCACACAGGCGGCTTATAATCGGACGGCAGCGTTGGGACACGCATCCCTACTGCTCTGGCTATAAACGTTAAATGTGCATATCAACGTTATTAAAACGCAACTGAATAGAATCGCCCGTGTTTTCATTAAATGAAACATAGGACAATTATGTAAGGGTATCTTACACGAGGTTTTCCGTGCAGTTTGGACAAACGCGCAGTTGTCACATATGGGTTGCACGGACAGAAGTATAGTCACACAGGCGGCTTATAATCGGACGGCAGCGTTGGGACACGCATCCCTATTGCTCTGGCTATAAACGTTAAATGTGCATATCAACGTTATTAAAACGCAACTGCATAGAATCGCTCGTGTTTTCATTAAATGAAACATAGGACAATTATGTAAGGGTATCTTACACGAGGTTTTCCGTGGAGTTTGGACAAACGCACAGTTGTCACATATGGGTTGCACGGACAGAAGTGTAGTCACACAGGCGGCTTATAATCGGACGGCAGCGTTGGGACACGCATCCCTACTGCTCTGGCTATAAACGTTAAATGTGCATATCAACGTTATTAAAACGCAACTGCATAGAATCGCCCGTGTTTTCATTAAATGAAACATAGGACAATTATGTACGGGTATCTTACACGAGGTTTTCCGTGGAGTTTGGACAAACGCACAGTTGTCACATATGGGTTGCACGGACAGAAGTTTAGTCACACAGGCGGTTTATAATCGGACGGCAGCGTTGGGACACGCATCCCTACTGCTCTGGCTATAAACGTTAAATGTGCATATCAACGTTATTAAAACGCAACTGCATAGAATCGCCCGTGTTTTCATTAAATGAAACATAGGACAATTATGTAAGGGTATCTTACACGAGGTTTTCCGTGCAGTTTGGACAAACGCACAGTTGTCACATATGGGTTGCACGGACAGAAGTGTAGTCACACAGGCGGCTTATAATCGGACGGCAGCGTTGGGACACGCATCCCTAGTGCTCTGGCTATAAACGTTAAATGTGCATATCAACGTTATTAAAACGCAACTGCATAGAATCGCCCGTGTTTTCATTAAATGAAACATAGGACAATTATGTAAGGGTATCTTACACGAGGTTTTCCGTGCAGTTTGGACAAACGCACAGTTGTCACATATGGGTTGCACGGACAGAAGTGTAGTCACACAGGCGGTTTATAATCGGACGGCAGCGTTGGGACACGCATCCCTATTGCTCTGGCTATAAACGTTAAATGTGCATATCAACGTTATTAAAACGCAACTGCATAGAATCGCCCGTGTTTTCATTAAATGAAACATAGGACAATTATGTACGGGTATCTTACACGAGGTTTTCCGTGGAGTTTGGACAAACGCACAGTTGTCACATATGGGTTGCACGGACAGAAGTGTAGTCACACAGGCGGTTTATAATCGGACGGCAGCGTTGGGACACGCATCCCTACTGCTCTGGCTATAAACGTTAAATGTGCATATCAACGTTATTAAAACGCAACTGCATAGAATCGCCCGTATTTTCATTAAATGAAACATAGGACAATTATGTAAGGGTATCTTACACGAGGTTTTCCGTGCAGTTTGGACAAACACACAGTTGTCACATATGGGTTGCACGGACAGAAGTGTAGTCACACAGGCGGTTTATAATCGGACGGCAGCGTTGGGACACGCATCCCTATTGCTCTGGCTATAAACGTTAAATGTGCATATCAACGTTATTAAAACGCAACTGCATAGAATCGCCCGTGTTTTCATTAAATGAGACATAGGACAATTATGTAAGGGTATCTTACACGAGGTTTTCCGTGCAGTTTGGACAAACGCACAGTTGTCACATATGGGTTGCACGGACAGAAGTGTAGTCACACAGGCGGCTTATAATCGGACGGCAGCGTTGGGACACGCATCCCTAGTGCTCTGGCTATAAACGTTAAATGTGCATATCAACGTTATTAAAACGCAACTGCATAGAATCGCCCGTGTTTTCATTAAATGAAACATAGGACAATTATGTAAGGGTATCTTACACGAGGTTTTCCGTGCAGTTTGGACAAACGCACAGTTGTCACATATGGGTTGCACGGACAGAAGTGTAGTCACACAGGCGGCTTATAATCGGACGGCAGCGTTGGGACACGCATCCCTACTGCTCTGGCTATAAACGTTAAATGTGCATATCAACGTTATTAAAACGCAACTGCATAGAATCGCCCGTATTTTCATTAAATGAAACATAGGACAATTATGTAAGGGTATCTTACACGAGGTTTTCCGTGGAGTTTGGACAAACGCACAGTTGTCACATATTGGTTGCACGGACAGAAGTGTAGTCACACAGGCGGTTTATAATCGGACGGCAGCGTTGGGACACGCATCCCTATTGCTCTGGCTATAAACGTTAAATGTGCATATCAACGTTATTAAAACGCAACTGCATAGAATCGCCCGTGTTTTCATTAAATGAGACATAGGACAATTATGTAAGGGTATCTTACACGAGGTTTTCCGTGCAGTTTGGACAAACGCACAGTTGTCACATATGGGTTGCACGGACAGAAGTGTAGTCACACAGGCGGCTTATAATCGGACGGCAGCGTTGGGACACACATCCCTAGTGCTCTGGCTATAGACGTTAAATGTGCATATCAACGTTATTAAAACGCAACTGCATAGAATCGCCCGTGTTTTCATTAAATGAAACATAGGACAATTATGTAAGGGTATCTTACACGAGGTTTTCCGTGCAGTTTGGACAAACGCACAGTTGTCACATATGGGTTGCACGGACAGAAGTGTAGTCACACAGGCGGCTTATAATCGGACTGCAGCGTTGGGACACGCATCCCTACTGCTCTGGCTATAAACGTTAAATGTGCATATCAACGTTATTAAAACGCAACTGCATAGAATCGCCCGTGTTTTCATTAAATGAAACATAGGACAATTATGTAAGGGTATCTTACACGAGGTTTTCCGTGCAGTTTGGACAAACGCACAGTTGTCACATATGGGTTGCACGGACAGAAGTGTAGTCACACAGGCGGCTTATAATCGGACGGCAGCGTTGGGACACGCATCCCTAGTGCTCTGGCTATAAACGTTAAATGTGCATATCAACGTTATTAAAACGCAACTGCATAGAATCGCCCGTGTTTTCATTAAATGAAACATAGGACAATTATGTAAGGGTATCTTACACGAGGTTTTCCGTGCAGTTTGGACAAACGCACAGTTGTCACATATGGGTTGCACGGACAGAAGTGTAGTCACACAGGCGGTTTATAATCGGACGGCAGCGTTGGGACACGCATCCCTATTGCTCTGGCTATAAACGTTAAATGTGCATATCAACGTTATTAAAACGCAACTGCATAGAATCGCCCGTGTTTTCATTAAATGAAACATAGGACAATTATGTAAGGGTATCTTACACGAGGTTTTCCGTGGAGTTTGGACAAACGCACAGTTGTCACATATGGGTTGCACGGACAGAAGTGTAGTCACACAGGCGGTTTATAATCGGACGGTAGCGTTGGGACACGCATCCCTACTGCTCTGGCTATAAACGTTAAATGTGCATATCAACGTTATTAAAACGCAACTGCATAAAATCGCCCGTGTTTTCATTAAATGAAACATAGGACAATTATGTAAGGGTATCTTACACGAGGTTTTCCGTGCAGTTTGGACAAACGCACAGTTGTCACATATGGGTTGCACGGACAGAAGTGTAGTCACACAGGCGGTTTATAATCGGAGGGCAGCGCTGGGACACGCATCCCTACTGCTCTGGCTATAAACGTTAAATGTGCATATCAACGTTATTAAAACGCAACTGAATAGAATCGCCCGTGTTTTCATTAAATGAAACATAGGACAATTATGTAAGGGTATCTTACACGAGGTTTTCCGTGCAGTTTGGACAAACGCGCAGTTGTCACATATGGGTTGCACGGACAGAAGTATAGTAACACAGGCGGCTTATAATCGGACGGCAGCGTTGGGACACGCATCCCTATTGATCTGGCTATAAACGTTAAATGTGCATATCAACGTTATTAAAACGCAACTGCATAGAATCGCTCGTGTTTTCATTAAATGAAACATAGGACAATTATGTAAGGGTATCTTACACGAGGTTTTCCGTGGAGTTTGGACAAACGCACAGTTGTCACATATGGGTTGCACGGACAGAAGTGTAGTCACACAGGCGGCTTATAATCGGACGGCAGCGTTGGGACACGCATCCCTACTGCTCTGGCTATAAACGTTAAATGTGCATATCAACGTTATTAAAACGCAACTGCATAGAATCGCCCGTGTTTTCATTAAATGAAACATAGGACAATTATGTACGGGTATCTTACACGAGGTTTTCCGTGGAGTTTGGACAAACGCACAGTTGTCACATATGGGTTGCACGGACAGAAGTTTAGTCACACAGGCGGTTTATAATCGGACGGCAGCGTTGGGACACGCATCCCTACTGCTCTGGCTATAAACGTTAAATGTGCATATCAACGTTATTAAAACGCAACTGCATAGAATCGCCCGTGTTTTCATTAAATGAAACATAGGACAATTATGTAAGGGTATCTTACACGAGGTTTTCCGTGCAGTTTGGACAAACGCACAGTTGTCACATATGGGTTGCACGGACAGAAGTGTAGTCACACAGGCGGCTTATAATCGGACGGCAGCGTTGGGACACGCATCCCTAGTGCTCTGGCTATAAACGTTAAATGTGCATATCAACGTTATTAAAACGCAACTGCATAGAATCGCCCGTGTTTTCATTAAATGAAACATAGGACAATTATGTAAGGGTATCTTACACGAGGTTTTCCGTGCAGTTTGGACAAACGCACAGTTGTCACATATGGGTTGCACGGACAGAAGTGTAGTCACACAGGCGGTTTATAATCGGACCGCAGCGTTGGGACACGCATCCCTATTGCTCTGGCTATAAACGTTAAATGTGCATATCAACGTTATTAAAACGCAACTGCATAGAATCGCCCGTGTTTTCATTAAATGAAACATAGGACAATTATGTACGGGTATCTTACACGAGGTTTTCCGTGGAGTTTGGACAAACGCACAGTTGTCACATATGGGTTGCACGGACAGAAGTGTAGTCACACAGGCGGTTTATAATCGGACGGCAGCGTTGGGACACGCATCCCTACTGCTCTGGCTATAAACGTTAAATGTGCATATCAACGTTATTAAAACGCAACTGCATAGAATCGCCCGTGTTTTCATTAAATGAAACATAGGACAATTATGTAAGGGTATCTTACACGAGGTTTTCCGTGCAGTTTGGACAAACGCACAGTTGTCACATATGGGTTGCACGGACAGAAGTGTAGTCACACAGGCGGTTTATAATCGGACGGCAGCGTTGGGACACGCATCCCTATTGCTCTGGCTATAAACGTTAAATGTGCATATCAACGTTATTAAAACGCAACTGCATAGAATCGCCCGTATTTTCATTAAATGAAACATAGGACAATTATGTACGGGTATCTTACACGAGGTTTTCCGTGGAGTTTGGACAAACGCACAGTTGTCACATATGGGTTGCACGGACAGAAGTGTAGTCACACAGGCGGTTTATAATCGGACGGCAGCGTTGGGACACGCATCCCTACTGCTCTGGCTATAAACGTTAAATGTGCATATCAACGTTATTAAAACGCAACTGCATAGAATCGCCCGTGTTTTCATTAAATGAAACATAGGACAATTATGTAAGGGTATCTTACACGAGGTTTTCCGTGCAGTTTGGACAAACGCACAGTTGTCACATATGGGTTACACGGACAGAAGTGTAGTCACACAGGCGGCTTATAATCGGACGGCAGCGTTGGGACACGCATCCCTACTGCTCTGGCTATAAACGTTAAATGTGCATATCAACGTTATAAAAACGCAACTGAATAGAATCGCCCGTGTTTTCATTAAATGAAACATAGGACAATTATGTAAGGGTATCTTACACGAGGTTTTCCGTGCAGTTTGGACAAACGCGCAGTTGTCACATATGGGTTGCACGGACAGAAGTATAGTCACACAGGCGGCTTATAATCGGACGGCAGCGTTGGGACACGCATCCCTATTGCTCTGGCTATAAACGTTAAATGTGCATATCAACGTTATTAAAACGCAACTGCATAGAATCGCTCGTGTTTTCATTAAATGAAACATAGGACAATTATGTAAGGGTATCTTACACGAGGTTTTCCGTGGAGTTTGGACAAACGCACAGTTGTCACATATGGGTTGCACGGACAGAAGTGTAGTCACACAGGCGGCTTATAATCGGACGGCAGCGTTGGGACACGCATCCCTACTGCTCTGGCTATAAACTTTAAATGTGCATATCAACGTTATTAAAACGCAACTGCATAGAATCGCCCGTGTTTTCATTAAATGAAACATAGGACAATTATGTACGGGTATCTTACACGAGGTTTTCCGTGGAGTTTGGACAAACGCACAGTTGTCACATATGGGTTGCACGGACAGAAGTTTAGTCACACAGGCGGTTTATAATCGGACGGCAGCGTTGGGACACGCATCCCTACTGCTCTGGCTATAAACGTTAAATGTGCATATCAACGTTATTAAAACGCAACTGCATAGAATCGCCCGTGTTTTCATTAAATGAAACATAGGACAATTATGTAAGGGTATCTTACACGAGGTTTTCCGTGCAGTTTGGACAAACGCACAGTTGTCACATATGGGTTGCACGGACAGAAGTGTAGTCACACAGGCGGCTTATAATCGGACGGCAGCGTTGGGACACGCATCCCTAGTGCTCTGGCTATAAACGTTAAATGTGCATATCAACGTTATTAAAACGCAACTGCATAGAATCGCCCGTGTTTTCATTAAATGAAACATAGGACAATTATGTAAGGGTATCTTACACGAGGTTTTCCGTGCAGTTTGGACAAACGCACAGTTGTCACATATGGGTTGCACGGACAGAAGTGTAGTCACACAGGCGGTTTATAATCGGACGGCAGCGTTGGGACACGCATCCCTACTGCTCTGGCTATAAACGTTAAATGTGCATATCAACGTTATTAAAACGCAACTGCATAGAATCGCCCGTGTTTTCATTAAGTGAAACATAGGACAATTATGTAAGGGTATCTTACACGAGGTTTTCCGTGCAGTTTGGACAAACGCACAGTTGTCACATATGGGTTGCACGGACAGAAGTGTAGTCACACAGGCGGTTTATAATCGGACGGCAGCGTTGGGACACGCATCCCTACTGCTCTGGCTATAAACGTTAAATGTGCATATCAACGTTATTAAAACGCAACTGCATAGAATCGCCCGTGTTTTCATTAAATGAAACATAGGACAATTATGTAAGGGTATCTTACACGAGGTTTTCCGTGCAGTTTGGACAAACGCACAGTTGTCACAAATGGGTTGCACGGACAGAAGTGTAGTCACACAGGCGGTTTATAATCGGACGGCAGCGTTGGGACACGCATCCCTACTGCTCTGGCTATAAACGTTAAATGTGCATATCAACGTTATTAAAACGCAACTGCATAGAATCCCCGTGTTTTCATTAAATGAAACATAGGACAATTATGTAAGGGTATCTTACACGAGGTTTTCCGTGCAGTTTGGACAAACGCACAGTTGTCACATATGGGTTACACGGACAGAAGTGTAGTCACACAGGCGGCTTATAATCGGACGGCAGCGTTGGGACACGCATCCCTACTGCTCTGGCTATAAACGTTAAATGTGCATATCAACGTTATTAAAACGCAACTGCATAGAATCGCCCGTGTTTTCATTAAATGAAACATAGGACAATTATGTAAGGGTATCTTACACGAGGTTTTCCGTGCAGTTTGGACAAACGCACAGTTGTCACATATGGGTTGCACGGACAGAAGTGTAGTCACACAGGCGGCTTATAATCGGACGGCAGCGTTGGGACACGCATCCCATTTGCTCTGGCTATAAACGTTAAATGTGCATATCAACGTTATTAAAACGCAACTGCATAGAATCGCCCGTGTTTTCATTAAATGAAACATAGGACAATTATGTAAGGGTATCTTACACGAGGTTTTCCGTGCAGTTTGGACAAACGCACAGTTGTCACATATGGGTTGCACGGACAGAAGTGTAGTCACACAGGCGGTTTATAATCGGACGGCAGCGTTGGGACACGCATCCCTACTGCTCTGGCTATAAACGTTAAATGTGCATATCAACGTTATTAAAACGCAACTGCATAGAATCGCCCGTGTTTTCATTAAATGAAACATAGGACAATTATGTAAGGGTATCTTACACGAGGTTTTCCGTACAGTTTGGACAAACGCACAGTTGTCACATATGGGTTGCACGGACAGAAGTGTAGTCACACAGGCGGTTTATAATCGGACGGCAGCGTTGGGACACGCATCCCTACTGCTCTGGCTATAAACGTTAAATGTGCATAACAACGTTATTAAAACGCAACTGCATAGAATCGCCCGTGTTTTCATTAAATGAAACATAGGACAATTATGTAATGGTATCTTAAACGAGGTTTTCCGTGCAGTTTGGACAAACGCACAGTTGTCACATATGGGTTGCACGGACAGAAGTGTAGTCGCACAGGCGGTTTATAATCGGACGGCAGCGTTGGGACACGCATCACTACTGCTCTGGCTATAAACGTTAAATGTGCATATCAACGTTATTAAAACGCAACTGCATAGAATCGCCCGTGTTTTCATTAAGTGAAACATAGGACAATTATGTAAGGGTATCTTACACGAGGTTTTCCGTGCAGTTTGGACAAACGCACAGTTGTCACATATGGGTTGCACGGACAGAAGTGTAGTCACACAGGCGGTTTATAATCGGACGGCAGCGTTGGGACACGCATCCCTACTGCTCTGGCTATAAACGTTAAATGTGCATATCAACGTTATTAAAACGCAACTGCATAGAATCGCCCGTGTTTTCATTAAATGAAACATAGGACAATTATGTAAGGGTATCTTACACGAGGTTTTCCGTGCAGTTTGGACAAACGCACAGTTGTCACATATGGGTTACACGGATAGAAGTGTAGTCACACAGGCGGCTTATAATCGGACGGCTGCGTTGGGACACGCATCCCTACTGCTCTGGCTATAAACGTTAAATGTGCATATCAACGTTATTAAAACGCAACTGCATAGAATCGCCCGTGTTTTCATTAAATGAAACATAGGACAATTATGTAAGGGTATCTTACACGAGGTTTTCCGTGCAGTTTGGACAAACTCACAGTTGTCACATATGGGTTGCACGGACAGAAGTGTAGTCACACAGGCGGTTTATAATCGGACGGCAGCGTTGGGACACGCATCCCTACTGCTCTGGCTATAAACGTTAAATGTGCATATCAACGTTATTAAAACGCAACTGCATAGAATCGCCCGTGTTTTCATTAAATGAAACATAGGACAATTATGTAAGTGTATCTTACACGAGGTTTTCCGTGCAGTTTGGACAAACGCACAGTTGTCACATATGGTTTGCACGGACAGAAGTGTAGTCACACAGGCGGTTTATAATCGGACGGCAGCGTTGGGACACGCATCCCTACTGCTCTGGCTATAAACGTTAAATGTGCATATCAACGTTATTAAAACGCAACTGCATAGAATCGCCCGTGTTTTCATTAAATGAAACATAGGACAATTATGTAAGGGTATCTTACACGAGGTTTTCCGTGCAGTTTGGACAAACGCACAGTTGTCACATATGGGTTGCACGGACAGAAGTGTAGTCACACAGGCGGTTTATAATCGGACGGCAGCGTTGGGACACGCATCCCTACTGCTCTGGCTATAAACGTTAAATGTGCATATCAACGTTATTAAAACGCAACTGCATAGAATCGCCCGTGTTTTCATTAAGTGAAACATAGGACAATTATGTAAGGGTATCTTACACGAGGTTTTCCGTGCAGTTTGGACAAACGCACAGTTGTCACATATGGGTTGCACGGACAGAAGTGTAGTCACACAGGCGGTTTATAATCGGACGGCAGCGTTGGGACACGCATCCCTACTGCTCTGGCTATAAACGTTAAATGTGCATATCAACGTTATTAAAACGCAACTGCATAGAATCGCCCGTGTTTTCATTAAATGAAACATAGGACAATTATGTAAGGGTATCTTACACGAGGTTTTCCGTGCAGTTTGGACAAACGCACAGTTGTCACATATGGGTTACACGGATAGAAGTGTAGTCACACAGGCGGTTTATAATCGGACGGCAGCGTTGGGACACGCATCCCTACTGCTCTGGCTATAAACGTTAAATGTGCATATCAACGTTATTAAAACGCAACTGCATAGAATCGCCCGTGTTTTCATTAAATGAAACATAGGACAATTATGTAAGGGTATCTTACACGAGGTTTTCCGTGCAGTTTGGACAAACGCACAGATGTCACATATGGGTTGCACGGACAGAAGTGTAGTCACACAGGCGGCTTATAATCGGACGGCAGCGTTGGGACACGCATCCCTATTGCTCTGGCTATAAACGTTAAATGTGCATATCAACGTTATTAAAACGCAACTGCATAGAATCGCCCGTGTTTTCATTAAATGAAACATAGGATAATTATGTAAGGGTATCTTACACGAGGTTTTCCGTGGAGTTTGGACAAACGCACAGTTGTCACATATGGGTTGCACGGACAGAAGTGTAGTCACACAGGCGGTTTATAATCGGACGGCAGCGTTGGGACACGCATCCCTACTGCTCTGGCTATAAACGTTAAATGTGCATATCAACGTTATTAAAACGCAACTGCATAGAATCGCCCGTGTTTTCATTAAATGAAACATAGGACAATTATGTAAGGGTATCTTACACGAGGTTTTCCGTGCAGTTTGGACAAACGCACAGTTGTCACATATGGGTTACACGGACAGAAGTGTAGTCACACAGGCGGCTTATAATCGGACGGCAGCGTTGGGACACGCATCCCTACTGCTCTGGCTATAAACGTTAAATGTGCATATCAACGTTATTAAAACGCAACTGAATAGAATCGCCCGTGTTTTCATTAAATGAAACATAGGACAATTATGTAAGGGTATCTTACACGAGGTTTTCCGTGCAGTTTGGACAAACGCGCAGTTGTCACATATGGGTTGCACGGACAGAAGTATAGTCACACAGGCGGCTTATAATCGGACGGCAGCGTTGGGACACGCATCCCTATTGCTCTGGCTATAAACGTTAAATGTGCATATCAACGTTATTAAAACGCAACTGCATAGAATCGCTCGTGTTTTCATTAAATGAAACATAGGACAATTATGTAAGGGTATCTTACACGAGGTTTTCCGTGGTGTTTGGACAAACGCACAGTTGTCACATATGGGTTGCACGGACAGAAGTGTAGTCACACAGGCGGCTTATAATCGGACGGCAGCGTTGGGACACGCATCCCTACTGCTCTGGCTATAAACGTTAAATGTGCATATCAACGTTATTAAAACGCAACTGCATAGAATCGCCCGTGTTTTCATTAAATGAAACATAGGACAATTATGTACGGGTATCTTACACGAGGTTTTCCGTTGAGTTTGGACAAACGCACAGTTGTCACATATGGGTTGCACGGACAGAAGTTTAGTCACACAGGCGGTTTATAATCGGACGGCAGCGTTGGGACACGCATCCCTACTGCTCTGGCTATAAACGTTAAATGTGCATATCAACGTTATTAAAACGCAACTGCATAGAATCGCCCGTGTTTTCATTAAATGAAACATAGGACAATTATGTAAGGGTATCTTACACGAGGTTTTCCGTGCAGTTTGGACAAACGCACAGTTGTCACATATGGGTTGCACGGACAGAAGTGTAGTCACACAGGCGGCTTATAATCGGACGGCAGCGTTGGGACACGCATCCCTAGTGCTCTGGCTATAAACGTTAAATGTGCATATCAACGTTATTAAAACGCAACTGCATAGAATCGCCCGTGTTTTCATTAAATGAAACATAGGACAATTATGTAAGGGTATCTTACACGAGGTTTTCCGTGCAGTTTGGACAAACGCACAGTTGTCACATATGGGTTGCACGGACAGAAGTGTAGTCACACAGGCGGTTTATAATCGGACCGCAGCGTTGGGACACGCATCCCTATTGCTCTGGCTATAAACGTTAAATGTGCATATCAACGTTATTAAAACGCAACTGCATAGAATCGCCCGTGTTTTCATTAAATGAAACATAGGACAATTATGTACGGGTATCTTACACGAGGTTTTCCGTGCAGTTTGGACAAACGCACAGTTGTCACATATGGGTTGCACGGACAGAAGTGTAGTCACACAGGCGGTTTATAATCGGACGGCAGCGTTGGGACACGCATCCCTACTGCTCTGGCTATAAACGTTAAATGTGCATATCAACGTTATTAAAACGCAACTGCATAGAATCGCCCGTGTTTTCATTAAATGAAACATAGGACAATTATGTAAGGGTATCTTACACGAGGTTTTCCGTGCAGTTTGGACAAACGCACAGTTGTCACATATGGGTTGCACGGACAGAAGTGTAGTCACACAGGCGGTTTATAATCGGACGGCAGCGTTGGGACACGCATCCCTACTGCTCTGGCTATAAACGTTAAATGTGCATATCAACGTTATTAAAACGCAACTGCATAGAATCGCCCGTATTTTCATTAAATGAAACATAGGACAATTATGTAAGGGTATCTTACACGAGGTTTTCCGTGGAGTTTGGACAAACGCACAGTTGTCACATATGGGTTGCACGGACAGAAGTGTAGTCACACAGGCGGTTTATAATCGGACGGCAGCGTTGGGACACGCATCCCTATTGCTCTGGCTATAAACGTTAAATGTGCATATCAACGTTATTAAAACGCAACTGCATAGAATCGCCCGTGTTTTCATTAAATGAGACATAGGACAATTATGTAAGGGTATCTTACACGAGGTTTTCCGTGCAGTTTGGACAAACGCACAGTTGTCACATATGGGTTGCACGGACAGAAGTGTAGTCACACAGGCGGCTTATAATCGGACGGCAGCGTTGGGACACGCATCCCTAGTGCTCTGGCTATAAACGTTAAATGTGCATATCAACGTTATTAAAACGCAACTGCATAGAATCGCCCGTGTTTTCATTAAATGAAACATAGGACAATTATGTAAGGGTATCTTACACGAGGTTTTCCGTGCAGTTTGGACAAACGCACAGTTGTCACATATGGGTTGCACGGACAGAAGTGTAGTCACACAGGCGGCTTATAATCGGACGGCAGCGTTGGGACACGCATCCCTACTGCTCTGGCTATAAACGTTAAATGTGCATATCAACGTTATTAAAACGCAACTGCATAGAATCGCCCGTGTTTTCATTAAATGAAACATAGGACAATTATGTACGGGTATCTTACACGAGGTTTTCCGTGGAGTTTGGACAAACGCACAGTTGTCACATATGGGTTGCACGGACAGAAGTTTAGTCACACAGGCGGTTTATAATCGGACGGCAGCGTTGGGACACGCATCCCTACTGCTCTGGCTATAAACGTTAAATGTGCATATCAACGTTATTAAAACGCAACTGCATAGAATCGCCCGTGTTTTCATTAAATGAAACATAGGACAATTATGTAAGGGTATCTTACACGAGGTTTTCCGTGCAGTTTGGACAAACGCACAGTTGTCACATATGGGTTGCACGGACAGAAGTGTAGTCACACAGGCGGCTTATAATCGGACGGCAGCGTTGGGACACGCATCCCTAGTGCTCTGGCTATAAACGTTAAATGTGCATATCAACGTTATTAAAACGCAACTGCATAGAATCGCCCGTGTTTTCATTAAATGAAACATAGGACAATTATGTAAGGGTATCTTACACGAGGTTTTCCGTGCAGTTTGGACAAACGCACAGTTGTCACATATGGGTTGCACGGACAGAAGTGTAGTCACACAGGCGGTTTATAATCGGACGGCAGCGTTGGGACACGCATCCCTATTGCTCTGGCTATAAACGTTAAATGTGCATATCAACGTTATTAAAACGCAACTGCATAGAATCGCCCGTGTTTTCATTAAATGAAACATAGGACAATTATGTACGGGTATCTTACACGAGGTTTTCCGTGGAGTTTGGACAAACGCACAGTTGTCACATATGGGTTGCACGGACAGAAGTGTAGTCACACAGGCGGTTTATAATCGGACGGCAGCGTTGGGACACGCATCCCTACTGCTCTGGCTATAAACGTTAAATGTGCATATCAACGTTATTAAAACGCAACTGCATAGAATCGCCCGTGTTTTCATTAAATGAAACATAGGACAATTATGTAAGGGTATCTTACACGAGGTTTTCCGTGCAGTTTGGACAAACGCACAGTTGTCACATATGGGTTGCACGGACAGAAGTGTAGTCACACAGGCGGTTTATAATCGGACGGCAGCGTTGGGACACGCATCCCTACTGCTCTGGCTATAAACGTTAAATGTGCATATCAACGTTATTAAAACGCAACTGAATAGAATCGCCCGTGTTTTCATTAAATGAAACATAGGACAATTATGTAAGGGTATCTTACACGAGGTTTTCCGTGCAGTTTGGACAAACGCGCAGTTGTCACATATGGGTTGCACGGACAGAAGTATAGTCACACAGGCGGCTTATAATCGGACGGCAGCGTTGGGACACGCATCCCTATTGCTCTGGCTATAAACGTTAAATGTGCATATCAACGTTATTAAAACGCAACTGCATAGAATCGCCCGTGTTTTCATTAAATGAAACATAGGACAATTATGTACGGGTATCTTACACGAGGTTTTCCGTGGAGTTTGGACAAACGCACAGTTGTCACATATGGGTTGCACGGACAGAAGTTTAGTCACACAGGCGGTTTATAATCGGACGGCAGCGTTGGGACACGCATCCCTACTGCTCTGGCTATAAACGTTAAATGTGCATATCAACGTTATTAAAACGCAACTGCATAGAATCGCCCGTGTTTTCATTAAATGAAACATAGGACAATTATGTAAGGGTATCTTACACGAGGTTTTCCGTGCAGTTTGGACAAACGCACAGTTGTCACATATGGGTTGCACGGACAGAAGTGTAGTCACACAGGCGGCTTATAATCGGACGGCAGCGTTGGGACACGCATCCCTAGTGCTCTGGCTATAAACGTTAAATGTGCATATCAACGTTATTAAAACGCAACTGCATAGAATCGCCCGTGTTTTCATTAAATGAAACATAGGACAATTATGTAAGGGTATCTTACACGAGGTTTTCCGTGCAGTTTGGACAAACGCACAGTTGTCACATATGGGTTGCACGGACAGAAGTGTAGTCACACAGGCGGTTTATAATCGGACGGCAGCGTTGGGACACGCATCCCTATTGCTCTGGCTATAAACGTTAAATGTGCATATCAACGTTATTAAAACGCAACTGCATAGAATCGCCCGTGTTTTCATTAAATGAAACATAGGACAATTATGTACGGGTATCTTACACGAGGTTTTCCGTGGAGTTTGGACAAACGCACAGTTGTCACATATGGGTTGCACGGACAGAAGTGTAGTCACACAGGCGGTTTATAATCGGACGGCAGCGTTGGGACACGCATCCCTACTGCTCTGGCTATAAACGTTAAATGTGCATATCAACGTTATTAAAACGCAACTGCATAGAATCGCCCGTGTTTTCATTAAATGAAACATAGGACAATTATGTAAGGGTATCTTACACGAGGTTTTCCGTGCAGTTTGGACAAACGCACAGTTGTCACATATGGGTTGCACGGACAGAAGTGTAGTCACACAGGCGGTTTATAATCGGACGGCAGCGTTGGGACACGCATCCCTATTGCTCTGGCTATAAACGTTAAATGTGCATATCAACGTTATTAAAACGCAACTGCATAGAATCGCCCGTATTTTCATTAAATGAAACATAGGACAATTATGTACGGGTATCTTACACGAGGTTTTCCGTGGAGTTTGGACAAACGCACAGTTGTCACATATGGGTTGCACGGACAGAAGTGTAGTCACACAGGCGGTTTATAATCGGACGGCAGCGTTGGGACACGCATCCCTACTGCTCTGGCTATAAACGTTAAATGTGCATATCAACGTTATTAAAACGCAACTGCATAGAATCGCCCGTGTTTTCATTAAATGAAACATAGGACAATTATGTAAGGGTATCTTACACGAGGTTTTCCGTGGAGTTTGGACAAACGCACAGTTGTCACATATGGGTTACACGGACAGAAGTGTAGTCACACAGGCGGCTTATAATCGGACGGCAGCGTTGGGACACGCATCCCTACTGCTCTGGCTATAAACGTTAAATGTGCATATCAACGTTATTAAAACGCAACTGAATAGAATCGCCCGTGTTTTCATTAAATGAAACATAGGACAATTATGTAAGGGTATCTTACACGAGGTTTTCCGTGCAGTTTGGACAAACGCGCAGTTGTCACATATGGGTTGCACGGACAGAAGTATAGTCACACAGGCGGCTTATAATCGGACGGCAGCGTTGGGACACGCATCCCTATTGCTCTGGCTATAAACGTTAAATGTGCATATCAACGTTATTAAAACGCAACTGCATAGAATCGATCGTGTTTTCATTAAATGAAACATAGGACAATTATGTAAGGGTATCTTACACGAGGTTTTCCGTGGAGTTTGGACAAACGCACAGTTGTCACATATGGGTTGCACGGACAGAAGTGTAGTCACACAGGCGGCTTATAATCGGACGGCAGCGTTGGGACACGCATCCCTACTGCTCTGGCTATAAACGTTAAATGTGCATATCAACGTTATTAAAACGCAACTGCATAGAATCGCCCGTGTTTTCATTAAATGAAACATAGGACAATTATGTACGGGTATCTTACACGAGGTTTTCCGTGGAGTTTGGACAAACGCACAGTTGTCACATATGGGTTGCACGGACAGAAGTTTAGTCACACAGGCGGTTTATAATCGGACGGCAGCGTTGGGACACGCATCCCTACTGCTCTGGCTATAAACGTTAAATGTGCATATCAACGTTATTAAAACGCAACTGCATAGAATCGCCCGTGTTTTCATTAAATGAAACATAGGACAATTATGTAAGGGTATCCTACACGAGGTTTTCCGTGCAGTTTGGACAAACGCACAGTTGTCACATATGGGTTGCACGGACAGAAGTGTAGTCACACAGGCGGCTTATAATCGGACGGCAGCGTTGGGACACGCATCCCTAGTGCTCTGGCTATAAACGTTAAATGTGCATATCAACGTTATTAAAACGCAACTGCATAGAATCGCCCGTGTTTTCATTAAACGAAACATAGGACAATTATGTAAGGGTATCTTACACGAGGTTTTCCGTGCAGTTTGGACAAACGCACAGTTGTCACATATGGGTTGCACGGACAGAAGTGTAGTCACACAGGCGGTTTATAATCGGACGGCAGCGTTGGGACACGCATCCCTATTGCTCTGGCTATAAACGTTAAATGTGCATATCAACGTTATTAAAACGCAACTGCATAGAATCGCCCGTGTTTTCATTAAATGAAACATAGGACAATTATGTACGGGTATCTTACACGAGGTTTTCCGTGGAGTTTGGACAAACGCACAGTTGTCACATATGGGTTGCACGGACAGAAGTGTAGTCACACAGGCGGTTTATAATCGGACGGCAGCGTTGGGACACGCATCCCTACTGCTCTGGCTATAAACGTTAAATGTGCATATCAACGTTATTAAAACGCAACTGCATAGAATCGCCCGTGTTTTCATTAAATGAAACATAGGACAATTATGTAAGGGTATCTTACACGAGGTTTTCCGTGCAGTTTGGACAAACGCACAGTTGTCACATATGGGTTGCACGGACAGAAGTTTAGTCACACAGGCGGTTTATAATCGGACGGCAGCGTTGGGACACGCATCCCTACTGCTCTGGCTATAAACGTTAAATGTGCATATCAACGTTATTAAAACGCAACTGCATAGAATCGCCCGTATTTTCATTAAATGAAACATAGGACAATTATGTAAGGGTATCTTACACGAGGTTTTCCGTGCAGTTTGGACAAACGCACAGTTGTCACATATGGGTAGCACGGACAGAAGTGTAGTCACACAGGCGGTTTATAATCGGACGGCAGCGTTGGGACACGCATCCCTATTGCTCTGGCTATAAACGTTAAATGTGCATATCAACGTTATTAAAACGCAACTGCATAGAATCGCCCGTGTTTTCATTAAATGAGACATAGGACAATTATGTAAGGGTATCTTACACGAGGTTTTCCGTGCAGTTTGGACAAACGCACAGTTGTCACATATGGGTTGCACGGACAGAAGTGTAGTCACACAGGCGGCTTATAATCGGACGGCAGCGTTGGGACACGCATCCCTAGTGCTCTGGCTATAAACGTTAAATGTGCATATCAACGTTATTAAAACGCAACTGCATAGAATCGCCCGTGTTTTCATTAAATGAAACATAGGACAATTATGTAAGGGTATCTTACACGAGGTTTTCCGTGCAGTTTGGACAAACGCACAGTTGTCACATATGGGTTGCACGGACAGAAGTGTAGTCACACAGGCGGCTTATAATCGGACGGCAGCGTTGGGACACGCATCCCTACTGCTCTGGCTATAAACGTTAAATGTGCATATCAACGTTATTAAAACGCAACTGCATAGAATCGCCCGTATTTTCATTAAATGAAACATAGGACAATTATGTAAGGGTATCTTACACGAGGTTTTCCGTGGAGTTTGGACAAACGCACAGTTGTCACATATGGGTTGCACGGACAGAAGTGTAGTCACACATGCGGTTTATAATCGGACGGCAGCGTTGGGACACGCATCCCTATTGCTCTGGCTATAAACGTTAAATGTGCATATCAACGTTATTAAAACGCAACTGCATAGAATCGCCCGTGTTTTCATTAAATGAGACATAGGACAATTATGTAAGGGTATCTTACACGAGGTTTTCCGTGCAGTTTGGACAAACGCACAGTTGTCACATATGGGTTGCACGGACAGAAGTGTAGTCACACAGGCGGCTTATAATCGGACGGCAGCGTTGGGACACGCATCCCTAGTGCTCTGGCTATAAACGTTAAATGTGCATATCAACGTTATTAAAACGCAACTGCATAGAATCGCCCGTGTTTTCATTAAATGAAACATAGGACAATTATGTAAGGGTATCTTACACGAGGTTTTCCGTGCAGTTTGGACAAACGCACAGTTGTCACATATGGGTTGCACGGACAGAAGTGTAGTCACACAGGCGGCTTATAATCGGACGGCAGCGTTGGGACACGCATCCCTACTGCTCTGGCTATAAACGTTAAATGTGCATATCAACGTTATTAAAACGCAACTGCATAGAATCGCCCGTGTTTTCATTAAATGAAACATAGGACAATTATGTAAGGGTATCTTACACGAGGTTTTCCGTGCAGTTTGGACAAACGCACAGTTGTCACATATGGGTTGCACGGACAGAAGTGTAGTCACACAGGCGGCTTATAATCGGACGGCAGCGTTGGGACACGCATCCCTAGTGCTCTGGCTATAAACGTTAAATGTGCATATCAACGTTATTAAAACGCAACTGCATAGAATCGCCCGTGTTTTCATTAAATGAAACATAGGACAATTATGTAAGGGTATCTTACACGAGGTTTTCCGTGCAGTTTGGACAAACGCACAGTTGTCACATATGGGTTGCACGGACAGAAGTGTAGTCACACAGGCGGTTTATAATCGGACGGCAGCGTTGGGACACGCATCCCTATTGCTCTGGCTATAAACGTTAAATGTGCATATCAACGTTATTAAAACGCAACTGCATAGAATCGCCCGTGTTTTCATTAAATGAAACATAGGACAATTATGTACGGGTATCTTACACGAGGTTTTCCGTGGAGTTTGGACAAACGCACAGTTGTCACATATGGGTTGCACGGACAGAAGTGTAGTCACACAGGCGGTTTATAATCGGACGGCAGCGTTGGGACACGCATCTCTACTGCTCTGGCTATAAACGTTAAATGTGCATATCAACGTTATTAAAACGCAACTGCATAGAATCGCCCGTGTTTTCATTAAATGAAACATAGGACAATTATGTAAGGGTATCTTACACGAGGTTTTCCGTGCAGTTTGGACAAACGCACAGTTGTCACATATGGGTTGCACGGACAGAAGTGTAGTCACACAGGCGGTTTATAATCGGACGGCAGCGTTGGGACACGCATCCCTACTGCTCTGGCTATAAACGTTAAATGTGCATATCAACGTTATTAAAACGCAACTGAATAGAATCGCCCGTGTTTTCATTAAATGAAACATAGGACAATTATGTAAGGGTATCTTACACGAGGTTTTCCGTGCAGTTTGGACAAACGCGCAGTTGTCACATATGGGTTGCACGGACAGAAGTATAGTCACACAGGCGGCTTATAATCGGACGGCAGCGTTGGGACACGCATCCCTATTGCTCTGGCTATAAACGTTAAATGTGCATATCAACGTTATTAAAACGCAACTGCATAGAATCGCTCGTGTTTTCATTAAATGAAACATAGGACAATTATGTAAGGGTATCTTACACGAGGTTTTCCGTGGAGTTTGGACAAACGCACAGTTGTCACATATGGGTTGCACGGACAGAAGTGTAGTCACACAGGCGGCTTATAATTGGACGGCAGCGTTGGGACACGCATCCTTACTGCTCTGGCTATAAACGTTAAATGTGCATATCAACGTTATTAAAACGCAACTGCATAGAAACGCCCGTGTTTTCATTAAATGAAACATAGGACAATTATGTACGGGTATCTTACACGAGGTTTTCCGTGGAGTTTGGACAAACGCACAGTTGTCACATATGGGTTGCACGGACAGAAGTTTAGTCACACAGGCGGTTTATAATCGGACGGCAGCGTTGGAACACGCATCCCTACTGCTCTGGCTATAAACGTTAAATGTGCATATCAACGTTATTAAAACGCAACTGCATAGAATCGCCCGTGTTTTCATTAAATGAAACATAGGACAATTATGTAAGGGTATCTTACACGAGGTTTTCCGTGCAGTTTGGACAAACGCACAGTTGTCACATATGGGTTGCACGGACAGAAGTGTAGTCACACAGGCGGCTTATAATCGGACGGCAGCGTTGGGACACGCATCCCTAGTGCTCTGGCTATAAACGTTAAATGTGCATATCAACGTTATTAAAACGCAACTGCATAGAATCGCCCGTGTTTTCATTAAATGAAACATAGGACAATTATGTAAGGGTATCTTACACGAGGTTTTCCGTGCAGTTTGGACAAACGCACAGTTGTCACATATGGGTTGCACGGACAGAAGTGTAGTCACACAGGCGGTTTATAATCGGACTGCAGCGTTGGGACACGCATCCCTATTGCTCTGGCTATAAACGTTAAATGTGCATATCAACGTTATTAAATCGCAACTGCATAGAATCGCCCGTGTTTTCATTAAATGAAACATAGGACAATTATGTACGGGTATCTTACACGAGGTTTTCCGTGGAGTTTGGACAAACGCACAGTTGTCACATATGGGTTGCACGGACAGAAGTGTAGTCACACAGGCGGTTTATAATCGGACGGCAGCGTTGGGACACGCATCCCTACTGCTCTGGCTATAAACGTTAAATGTGCATATCAACGTTATTAAAACGCAACTGCATAGAATCGCCCGTGTTTTCATTAAATGAAACATAGGACAATTATGTAAGGGTATCTTACACGAAGTTTTCCGTGCAGTTTGGACAAACGCACAGTTGTCACATATGGGTTGCACGGACAGAAGTGTAGTCACACAGGCGGTTTATAATCGGACGGCAGCGTTGGGACACGCATCCCTATTGCTCTGGCTATAAACGTTAAATGTGCATATCAACGTTATTAAAACGCAACTGCATAGAATCGCCCGTATTTTCATTAAATGAAACATAGGACAATTATGTACGGGTATCTTACACGAGGTTTTCCGTGGAGTTTGGACAAACGCACAGTTGTCACATATGGGTTGCACGGACAGAAGTGTAGTCACACAGGCGGTTTATAATCGGACGGCAGCGTTGGGACACGCATCCCTACTGCTCTGGCTATAAACGTTAAATGTGCATATCAACGTTATTAAAACGCAACTGCATAGAATCGCCCGTGTTTTCATTAAATGAAACATAGGACAATTATGTAAGGGTATCTTACACGAGGTTTTCCGTGCAGTTTGGACAAACGCACAGTTGTCACATATGGGTTACACGGACAGAAGTGTAGTCACACAGGCGGCTTATAATCGGACGGCAGCGTTGGGACACGCATCCCTACTGCTCTGGCTATAAACGTTAAATGTGCATATCAACGTTATTAAAACTCAACTGAATAGAATCGCCCGTGTTTTCATTAAATGAAACATAGGACAATTATGTAAGGGTATCTTACACGAGGTTTTCCGTGCAGTTTGGACAAACGCGCAGTTGTCACATATGGGTTGCACGGACAGAAGTATAGTCACACAGGCGGCTTATAATCGGACGGCAGCGTTGGGACACGCATCCCTATTGCTCTGGCTATAAACGTTAAATGTGCATATCAACGTTATTAAAACGCAACTGCATAGAATCGCTCGTGTTTTCATTAAATGAAACATAGGACAATTATGTAAGGGTATCTTACACGAGGTTTTCCGTGGAGTTTGGACAAACGCACAGTTGTCACATATGGGTTGCACGGACAGAAGTGTAGTCACACAGGCGGCTTATAATCGGACGGCAGCGTTGGGACACGCATCCCTACTGCTCTGGCTATAAACTTTAAATGTGCATATCAACGTTATTAAAACGCAACTGCATAGAATCGCCCGTGTTTTCATTAAATGAAACATAGGACAATTATGTACGGGTATCTTACACGATGTTTTCCGTGGAGTTTGGACAAACGCACAGTTGTCACATATGGGTTGCACGGACAGAAGTTTAGTCACACAGGCGGTTTATAATCGGACGGCAGCGTTGGGACACGCATCCCTACTGCTCTGGCTATAAACGTTAAATGTGCATATCAACGTTATTAAAACGCAACTGCATAAAATCGCCCGTGTTTTCATTAAATGAAACATAGGACAATTATGTAAGGGTATCTTACACGAGGTTTTCCGTGCAGTTTGGACAAACGCACAGTTGTCACATATGGGTTGCACGGACAGAAGTGTAGTCACACAGGCGGCTTATAATCGGACGGCAGCGTTGGGACACGCATCCCTAGTGCTCTGGCTATAAACGTTAAATGTGCATATCAACGTTATTAAAACGCAACTGCATAGAATCGCCCGTGTTTTCATTAAATGAAACATAGGACAATTATGTAAGGGTATCTTACACGAGGTTTTCCGTGCAGTTTGGACAAACGCACAGTTGTCACATATGGGTTGCACGGACAGAAGTGTAGTCACACAGGCGGTTTATAATCGGACGGCAGCGTTGGGACACGCATCCCTATTGCTCTGGCTATAAACGTTAAATGTGCATATCAACGTTATTAAAACGCAACTGCATAGAATCGCCCGTGTTTTCATTAAATGAAACATAGGACAATTATGTACGGGTATCTTACACGAGGTTTTCCGTGGAGTTTGGACAAACGCACAGTTGTCACATATGGGTTGCACGGACAGAAGTGTAGTCACACAGGCGGTTTATAATCGGACGGCAGCGTTGGGACACGCATCCCTACTGCTCTGGCTATAAACGTTAAATGTGCATATCAACGTTATTAAAACGCAACTGCATAGAATCGCCCGTGTTTTCATTAAATGAAACATAGGACAATTATGTAAGGGTATCTTACACGAGGTTTTCCGTGCAGTTTGGACAAACGCACAGTTGTCACATATGGGTTGCACGGACAGAAGTGTAGTCACACAGGCGGTTTATAATCGGACGGCAGCGTTGGGACACGCATCCCTACTGCTCTGGCTATAAACGTTAAATGTGCATATCAACGTTATTAAAACGCAACTGCATAGAATCGCCCGTATTTTCATTAAATGAAACATAGGACAATTATGTAAGGGTATCTTACACGAGGTTTTCCGTGCAGTTTGGACAAACGCACAGTTGTCACATATGGGTTGCACGGACAGAAGTGTAGTCACACAGGCGGTTTATAATCGGACGGCAGCGTTGGGACACGCATCCCTATTGCTCTGGCTATAAACGTTAAATGTGCATATCAACGTTATTAAAACGCAACTGCATAGAATCGCCCGTGTTTTCATTAAATGAGACATAGGACAATTATGTAAGGGTATCTTACACGAGGTTTTCCGTGCAGTTTGGACAAACGCACAGTTGTCACATATGGGTTGCACGGACAGAAGTGTAGTCACACAGGCGGCTTATAATCGGACGGCAGCGTTGGGACACGCATCCCTAGTGCTCTGGCTATAAACGTTAAATGTGCATATCAACGTTATTAAAACGCAACTGCATAGAATCGCCCGTGTTTTCATTAAATGAAACATAGGACAATTATGTAAGGGTATCTTACACGAGGTTTTCCGTGCAGTTTGGACAAACGCACAGTTGTCACATATGGGTTGCACGGACAGAAGTGTAGTCACACAGGCGGCTTATAATCGGACGGCAGCGTTGGGACACGCATCCCTACTGCTCTGGCTATAAACGTTAAATGTGCATATCAACGTTATTAAAACGCAACTGCATAGAATCGCCCGTGTTTTCATTAAATGAAACATAGGACAATTATGTACGGGTATCTTACACGAGGTTTTCCGTGGAGTTTGGACAAACGCACAGTTGTCACATATGGGTTGCACGGACAGAAGTTTAGTCACACAGGCGGTTTATAATCGGACGGCAGCGTTGGGGCACGCATCCCTACTGCTCTGGCTATAAACGTTAAATGTGCATATCAACGTTATTAAAACGCAACTGCATAGAATCGCCCGTGTTTTCATTAAATGAAACATAGGACAATTATGTAAGGGTATCTTACACGAGGTTTTCCGTGCAGTTTGGACAAACGCACAGTTGTCACATATGGGTTGCACGGACAGAAGTGTAGTCACACAGGCGGCTTATAATCGGACGGCAGCGTTGGGACACGCATCCCTAGTGCTCTGGCTATAAACGTTAAATGTGCATATCAACGTTATTAAAACGCAACTGCATAGAATCGCCCGTGTTTTCATTAAATGAAACATAGGACAATTATGTAAGGGTATCTTACACGAGGTTTTCCGTGCAGTTTGGACAAACGCACAGTTGTCACATATGGGTTGCACGGACAGAAGTGTAGTCACACAGGCGGTTTATAATCGGACGGCAGCGTTGGGACACGCATCCCTATTGCTCTGGCTATAAACGTTAAATGTGCATATCAACGTTATTAAAACGCAACTGCATAGAATCGCCCGTGTTTTCATTAAATGAAACATAGGACAATTATGTACGGGTATCTTACACGAGGTTTTCCGTGGAGTTTGGACAAACGCACAGTTGTCACATATGGGTTGCACGGACAGAAGTGTAGTCACACAGGCGGTTTATAATCGGACGGCAGCGTTGGGACACGCATCCCTACTGCTCTGGCTATAAACGTTAAATGTGCATATCAACGTTATTAAAACGCAACTGCATAGAATCGCCCGTGTTTTCATTAAATGAAACATAGGACAATTATGTAAGGGTATCTTACACGAGGTTTTCCGTGCAGTTTGGACAAACGCACAGTTGTCACATATGGGTTGCACGGACAGAAGTGTAGTCACACAGGCGGTTTATAATCGGACGGCAGCGTTGGGACACGCATCCCTACTGCTCTGGCTATAAACGTTAAATGTGCATATCAACGTTATTAAAACGCAACTGCATAGAATCGCCCGTATTTTCATTAAATGAAACATAGGACAATTATGTAAGGGTATCTTACACGAGGTTTTCCGTGCAGTTTGGACAAACGCACAGTTGTCACATATGGGTTGCACGGACAGAAGTGTAGTCACACAGGCGGTTTATAATCGGACGGCAGCGTTGGGACACGCATCCCTATTGCTCTGGCTATAAACGTTAAATGTGCATATCAACGTTATTAAAACGCAACTGCATAGAATCGCCCGTGTTTTCATTAAATGAGACATAGGACAATTATGTAAGGGTATCTTACACGAGGTTTTCCGTGCAGTTTGGACAAACGCACAGTTGTCACATATGGGTTGCACGGACAGAAGTGTAGTCACACAGGCGGCTTATAATCAGACGGCAGCGTTGGGACACGCACCCCTAGTGCTCTGGCTATAAACGTTAAATGTGCATATCAACGTTATTAAAACGCAACTGCATAGAATCGCCCGTGTTTTCATTAAATGAAACATAGGACAATTATGTAAGGGTATCTTACACGAGGTTTTCCGTGCAGTTTGGACAAACGCACAGTTGTCACATATGGGTTGCACGGACAGAAATGTAGTCACACAGGCGGCTTATAATCGGACGGCAGCGTTGGGACACGCATTCCTATTGCTCTGGCTATAAACGTTAAATGTGCATATCTACGTTATTAAAACGCAACTGCAAAGAATCGCCCGTGTTTTCATTAAATGAAACATAGGACAATTATGTAAGGGTATCTTACACGAGGTTTTCCGTGGAGTTTGGACAAACGCACAGTTGTCACATATGGGTTGCACGGACAGAAGTGTAGTCACACAGGCGGCTTATAATCGGACGGCAGCGTTGGGACACGCATCCCTACTGCTCTGGCTATAAACGTTAAATGTGCATATCAACGTTATTAAAACGCAACTGCATAGAATCGCCCGTGTTTTAATTAAATGAAACATAGGACAATTATGTAAGGGTATCTTACACGAGGTTTTCCGTGGAGTTTGGACAAACGCACAGTTGTCACATATGGGTTGCACGGACAGAAGTGTAGTCACACAGGCGGCTTATAATCGGACGGCAGCGTTGGGACACGCATCCCTACTGCTCTGGCTATAAACGTTAAATGTGCATATCAACGTTATTAAAACGCAACTGCATAGAATCGCCCGTGTTTTCATTAAATGAAACATAGGACAATTATGTACGGGTATCTTACACGAGGTTTTCCGTGGAGTTTGGACAAACGCACAGTTGCCACATATGGGTTGCACGGACAGAAGTGTAGTCACACAGGCGGTTTATAATCGGACGGCAGCGTTGGGACACGCATCCCTACTGCTCTGGCTATAAACGTTAAATGTGCATATCAACGTTATTAAAACGCAACTGCATAGAATCGCCCGTGTTTTCATTAAATGAAACATAGGACAATTATGTAAGGGTATCTTACACGAGGTTTTCCGTGGAGTTTGGACAAACGCACAGTTGTCACATATGGGTTGCACGGACAGAAGTGTAGTCACACAGGCGGTTTATAATCGGACGGCAGCGTTGGGACACGCATCCCTATTGCTCTGGCTATAAACGTTAAATGTGCATATCAACGTTATTAAAACGCAACTGCATAGAATCGCCCGTGTTTTCATTAAATGAAACATAGGACAATTATGTAAGGGTATCTTACACGAGGTTTTCCGTGGAGTTTGGACAAACGCACAGTTGTCACATATGGGTTGCACGGACAGAAGTGTAGTCACACAGGCGGTTTATAATCGGACGGCAGCGTTGGGACACGCATCCCTACTGCTCTGGCTATAAACGTTAAATGTGCATATCAACGTTATTAAAACGCAACTGCATAGAATCGCCCGTGTTTTCATTAAATGAAACATAGGACAATTATGTAAGGGTATCTTACACGAGGTTTTCCGTGGAGTTTGGACAAACGCACAGTTGTCACATATGGGTTGCACGGACAGAAGTGTAGTCACACAGGCGGCTTATAATCGGACGGCAGCGTTGGGACACACATCCCTACTGCTCTGGCTATAAAAGTTAAATGTGCATATCAACGTTATTAAAACGCAACTGCATAGAATCGCCGTTGTTTTCATTAAATGAAACATAGGACAATTATGTAAGGGTATCTTACACGAGGTTTTCCGTGCAGTTTGGACAAACGCACAGTTGTCACATATGGGTTGCACGGACAGAAGTGTAGTCACACAGGCGGTTTATAATCGGACGGCAGCGTTGGGACACGCATCCCTACTGCTCTGGCTATAAACGTTAAATGTGCATATCAACGTTATTAAAACGCAACTGCATAGAATCGCCCGTGTTTTCATTAAATGAAACATAGGACAATTATGTAAGGGTATCTTACACGAGGTTTTCCGTGCAGTTTGGACAAACGCACAGTTGTCACATATGGGTTGCACGGACAGAAATGTAGTGACACAGGCGGCTTATAATCGGACGGCAGCGTTGGGACACGCATCCCTACTGCTCTGGCTATAAACGTTAAATGTGCATATCAACGTTATTAAAACGCAACTGCATAGAATCGCCCGTGTTTTCATTAAATGAAACATAGGACAATTATGTAAGGGTATCTTACACGAGGTTTTCCGTGGAGTTTGGACAAACGCACAGTTGTCCCATATGGGTTGCACGGACAGAAGTGTAGTCACACAGGCGGCTTATAATCGGACGGCAGCGTTGGGACACGCATCCCTACTGCTCTGGCTATAAACGTTAAATGTGCATATCAACGTTATTAAAACGCAACTGCATAGAATCGCCCGTGTTTTCATTAAATGAAACATAGGACAATTATGTAAGGGTAACTTACACGAGGTTTTCCGTGCAGTTTGGACAAACGCACAGTTGTCACATATGGGTTACACGGACAGAAGTGTAGTCACACAGGCGGCTTATAATCGGACGGCAGCGTTGGGACACGCATCCCTACTGCTCTGGCTATAAACGTTAAATGTGCATATCAACGTTATTAAAACGCAACTGCATAGAATCGCCCGTGTTTTCATAAAATGAAACATAGGTCAATTATGTAAGGGTATCTTACACGAGGTTTTCCGTGCAGTTTGGACAAACGCACAGTTGTCACATATGGGTTGCACGGACAGAAGTGTAGTCACACAGGCGGCTTATAATCGGACGGCAGCGTTGGGACACGCATCCCTACTGCTCTGGCTATAAACGTTAAATGTGCATATCAACGTTATTAAAACGCAACTGCATAGAATCGCCCGTGTTTTCATTAAATGGAACATAGGACAATTATGTACGGGTATCTTACACGAGGTTTTCCGTGGAGTTTGGACAAACGCACAGTTGTCACATATGGGTTGCACGGACAGAAGTGTAGTCACACAGGCGGTTTATAATCGGACGGCAGCGTTGGGACACGCATCCCTACTGCTCTGGCTATAAACGTTAAATGTGCATATCAACGTTATTAAAACGCAACTGCATAGAATCGCCCGTGTTTTCATTAAATGAAACATAGGACAATTATGTAAGGGTATCTTACACGAGGTTTTCCGTGGAGTTTGGACAAACGCACAGTTGTCACATATGGGTTGCACGGACAGAAGTGTAGTCACACAGGCGGTTTATAATCGGACGGCAGCGTTGGGACACGCATCCCTACTGCTCTGGCTATAAACGTTAAATGTGCATATCAACGTTATTAAAACGCAACTACCTAGAATCGCCCGTGTTTTCATTAAATGAAACATAGGACAATTATGTAAGGGTATCTTACACGAGGTTTTCCGTGCAGTTTGGACAAACGCACAGTTGTCACATATGGGTTGCACGGACAGAAGTGTAGTCACACAGGCGGCTTATAATCGGACGGCAGCGTTGGGACACGCATCCCTACTGCTCTGGCTATAAACGTTAAATGTGCATATCAACGTTATTAAAACGCAACTGCATAGAATCGCCCGTGTTTTCATTAAATGAAACATAGGACAATTATGTAAGGGTATCTTACACGAGGTTTTCCGTGCAGTTTGGACAAACGCACAGTTGTCACATATGGGTTGCACGGACAGAAGTGTAGTCACGCAGGCGGTTTATAATCGGACGGCAGCGTTGGGACACGCATCCCTATTGCTCTGGCTATAAACGTTAAATGTGCATATCAACGTTATTAAAACGCAACTGCATAGAATCGCCCGTGTTTTCATTAAATGAAACATAGGACAATTATGTAAGGGTATCTTACACGAGGTTTTCCGTGCAGTTTGGACAAACGCACAGTTGTCACATATGTGTTGCACGGACAGACGTGTAGTCACACAGGCGGTTTATAATCGGACGGCAGCGTTGGGACACGCATCCCTACTGCTCTGGCTATAAACGTTAAATGTGCATATCAACGTTATTAAAACGCAACTGCATAGAATCGCCCGTGTTTTCATTAAATGAAACATAGGACAATTATGTAAGTGTATCTTACACGAGGTTTTCCGTGCAGTTTGGACAAACGCACAGTTGTCACATATGGGTTGCACGGACAGAAGTGTAGTCACACAGGCGGTTTATAATCGGACGGCAGCGTTGGGACACGCATCCCTACTGCTCTGGCTATAAACGTTAAATGTGCATATCAACGTTATTAAAACGCAACTGCATAGAATCGCCCGTGTTTTCATTAAATGAAACATAGGACAATTATGTAAGGGTATCTTACACGAGGTTTTCCGTGCAGTTTGGACAAACGCACAGTTGTCACATATGGGTTGCACGGACAGAAGTGTAGTCACACAGGCGGTTTATAATCGGACGGCAGCGTTGTGACACGCATCCCTACTGCTCTGGCTATAAACGTTAAATGTGCATATCAACGTTATTAAAACGCAACTGCATAGAATCGCCCGTGTTTTCATTAAGTGAAACATAGGACAATTATGTAAGGGTATCTTACACGAGGTTTTCCGTGCAGTTTGGACAAACGCACAGTTGTCACATATGGGTTGCACGGACAGAAGTGTAGTCACACAGGCGGTTTATAATCGGACGGCAGCGTTGGGACACGCATCCCTACTGCTCTGGCTATAAACGTTAAATGTGCATATCAACGTTATTAAAACGCAACTGCATAGAATCGCCCGTGTTTTCATTAAATGAAACATAGGACAATTATGTAAGGGTATCTTACACGAGGTTTTCCGTGCAGTTTGGACAAACGCACAGTTGTCACATATGGGTTACACGGATAGAAGTGTAGTCACACAGGCGGTTTATAATCGGACGGCAGCGTTGGGACACGCATCCCTACTGCTCTGGCTATAAACGTTAAATGTGCATATCAACGTTATTAAAACGCAACTGCATAGAATCGCCCGTGTTTTCATTAAATGAAACATAGGACAATTATGTAAGGGTATCTTACACGAGGTTTTCCGTGCAGTTTGGACAAACGCACAGTTGTCACATATGGGTTGCACGGACAGAAGTGTAGTCACACAGGCGGCTTATAATCGGACGGCAGCGTTGGGACACGCATCCCTATTGCTCTGGCTATAAACGTTAAATGTGCATATCAACGTTATTAAAACGCAACTGCATAGAATCGCCCGTGTTTTCATTAAATGAAACATAGGACAATTATGTAAGGGTATCTTACACGAGGTTTTCCGTGGAGTTTGGACAAATGCACAGTTGTCACATATGGGTTGCACGGACAGAAGTGTAGTCACACAGGCGGTTTATAATCGGACGGCAGCGTTGGGACACGCATCCCTACTGCTCTGGCTATAAACGTTAAATGTGCATATCAACGTTATTAAAACGCAACTGCATAGAATCGCCCGTGTTTTCATTAAATGGAACATAGGACAGTTATGTAAGGGTATCTTACACGAGGTTTTCCGTGCAGTTTGGACAAACGCACAGTTGTCACATATGGGTTACACGGACAGAAGTGTAGTCACACAGGCGGCTTATAATCGGACGGCAGCGTTGGGACACGCATCCCTACTGCTCTGGCTATAAACGTTAAATGTGCATATCAACGTTATTAAAACGCAACTGAATAGAATCGCCCGTCTTTTCATTAAATGAAACATAGGACAATTATGTAAGGGTATCTTACACGAGGTTTTCCGTGCAGTTTGGACAAACGCGCAGTTGTCACATATGGGTTGCACGGACAGAAGTATAGTCACACAGGCGGCTTATAATCGGACGGCAGCGTTGGGACACGCATCCCTATTGCTCTGGCTATAAACGTTAAATGTGCATATCAACGTTATTAAAACGCAACTGCATAGAATCGCTCGTGTTTTCATTAAATGAAACATAGGACAATTATGTAAGGGTATCTTACACGAGGTTTTCCGTGGAGTTTGGACAAACGCACAGTTGTCACATATGGGTTGCACGGACAGAAGTGTAGTCACACAGGCGGCTTATAATCGGACGGCAGCGTTGGGACACGCATCCCTACTGCTCTGGCTATAAACGTTAAATGTGCATATCAACGTTATTAAAACGCAACTGCATAGAATCGCCCGTGTTTTCATTAAATGAAACATAGGACAATTATGTACGGGTATCTTACACGAGGTTTTCCGTGGAGTTTGGACAAACGCACAGTTGTCACATATGGGTTCCACGGACAGAAGTTTAGTCACACAGGCGGTTTATAATCGGACGGCAGCGTTGGGACACGCATCCCTACTGCTCTGGCTATAAACGTTAAATGTGCATATCAACGTTATTAAAACGCAACTGCATAGAATCGCCCGTGTTTTCATTAAATGAAACATAGGACAATTATGTAAGGGTATCTTACACGAGGTTTTCCGTGCAGTTTGGACAAACGCACAGTTGTCACATATGGGTTGCACGGACAGAAGTGTAGTCACACAGGCGGCTTATAATCGGACGGCAGCGTTGGGACACGCATCCCTAGTGCTCTGGCTATAAACGTTAAATGTGCATATCAACGTTATTAAAACGCAACTGCATAGAATCGCCCGTGTTTTCATTAAATGAAACATAGGACAATTATGTAAGGGTATCTTACACGAGGTTTTCCGTGCAGTTTGGACAAACGCACAGTTGTCACATATGGGTTGCACGGACAGAAGTGTAGTCACACAGGCGGTTTATAATCGGACGGCAGCGTTGGGACACGCATCCCTATTGCTCTGGCTATAAACGTTAAATGTGCATATCAACGTTATTAAAACGCAACTGCATAGAATCGCCCGTGTTTTCATTAAATGAAACATAGGACAATTATGTACGGGTATCTTACACGAGGTTTTCCGTGGAGTTTGGACAAACGCACAGTTGTCACATATGGGTTGCACGGACAGAAGTGTAGTCACACAGGCGGTTTATAATCGGACGGCAGCGTTGGGACACGCATCCCTACTGCTCTGGCTATAAACGTTAAATGTGCATATCAACGTTATTAAAACGCAACTGCATAGAATCGCCCGTGTTTTCATTAAATGAAACATAGGACAATTATGTAAGGGTATCTTACACGAGGTTTTCCGTGCAGTTTGGACAAACGCACAGTTGTCACATATGGGTTGCACGGACAGAAGTGTAGTCACACAGGCGGTTTATAATCGGACGGCAGCGTTGGGACACGCATCCCTACTGCTCTGGCTATAAACGTTAAATGTGCATATCAACGTTATTAAAACGCAACTGCATAGAATCGCCCGTGTTTTCATTAAATGAAACATAGGACAATTATGTAAGGGTATCTTACACGAGGTTTTCCGTGCAGTTTGGACAAACGCACAGTTGTCACATATGGGTTGCACGGACAGAAGTGTAGTCACACAGGCGGTTTATAATCGGACGGCAGCGTTGGGACACGCATCCCTATTGCTCTGGCTATAAACGTTAAATGTGCATATCAACGTTATTAAAACGCAACTGCATAGAATCGCCCGTGTTTTCATTAAATGAGACATAGGACAATTATGTAAGGGTATCTTACACGAGGTTTTCCGTGCAGTTTGGACAAACGCACAGTTGTCACATATGGGTTGCACGGACAGAAATGTAGTCACACAGGCGGCTTATAATCGGACGGCAGCGTTGGGACACGCATTCCTATTGCTCTGGCTATAAACGTTAAATGTGCATATCAACGTTATTAAAACGCAACTGCAAAGAATCGCCCGTGTTTTCATTAAATGAAACATAGGACAATTATGTAAGGGTATCTTACACGAGGTTTTCCGTGGAGTTTGGACAAACGCACAGTTGTCACATATGGGTTGCACGGACAGAAGTGTAGTCACACAGGCGGCTTATAATCGGACGGCAGCGTTGGGACACGCATCCCTACTGCTCTGGCTATAAACGTTAAATGTGCATATCAACGTTATTAAAACGCAACTGCATAGAATCGCCCGTGTTTTCATTAAATGAAACATAGGACAATTATGTAAGGGTATCTTACACGAGGTTTTCCGTGGAGTTTGGACAAACGCACAGGTGTCACATATGGGTTGCACGGACAGAAGTGTAGTCACACAGGCGGCTTATAATCGGACGGCAGCGTTGGGACACGCATCCCTACTGCTCTGGCTATAAACGTTAAATGTGCATATCAACGTTATTAAAACGCAACTGCATAGAATCGCCCGTGTTTTCATTAAATGAAACATAGGACAATTATGTACGGGTATCTTACACGAGGTTTTCCGTGGAGTTTGGACAAACGCACAGTTGCCACATATGGGTTGCACGGACAGAAGTGTAGTCACACAGGCGGTTTATAATCGGACGGCAGCGTTGGGACACGCATCCCTACTGCTCTGGCTATAAACGTTAAATGTGCATATCAACGTTATTAAAACGCAACTGCATAGAATCGCCCGTGTTTTCATTAAATGAAACATAGGACAATTATGTAAGGGTATCTTACACGAGGTTTTCCGTGGAGTTTGGACAAACGCACAGTTGTCACATATGGGTTGCACGGACAGAAGTGTAGTCACACAGGCGGTTTATAATCGGACGGCAGCGTTGGGACACGCATCCCTATTGCTCTGGCTATAAACGTTAAATGTGCATATCAACGTTATTAAAACGCAACTGCATAGAATCGCCCGTGTTTTCATTAAATGAAACATAGGACAATTATGTAAGGGTATCTTACACGAGGTTTTCCGTGGAGTTTGGACAAACGCACAGTTGTCACATATGGGTTGCACGGACAGAAGTGTAGTCACACAGGCGGTTTATAATCGGACGGCAGCGTTGGGACACGCATCCCTACTGCTCTGGCTATAAAGGTTAAATGTGCATATCAACGTTATTAAAACGCAACTGCATAGAATCGCCCGTGTTTTCATTAAATGAAACATAGGACAATTATGTAAGGGTATCTTACACGAGGTTTTCCGTGGAGTTTGGACAAACGCACAGTTGTCACATATGGGTTGCACGGACAGAAGTGTAGTCACACAGGCGGCTTATAATCGGACGGCAGCGTTGGGACACACATCCCTACTGCTCTGGCTATAAAAGTTAAATGTGCATATCAACGTTATTAAAACGCAACTGCATAGAATCGCCCTTGTTTTCATTAAATGAAACATAGGACAATTATGTAAGGGTATCTTACACGAGGTTTTCCGTGGAGTTTGGACAAACGCACAGTTGTCACATATGGGTTGCACGGACAGAAGTGTAGTCACACAGGCGGCTTATAATCGGACGGCAGCGTTGGGACACGCATCCCTACTGCTCTGGCTATAAACGTTAAATGTGCATATCAACGTTATTAAAACGCAACTGCATAGAATCGCCCGTGTTTTCATTAAATGAAACATAGGACAATTATGTAAGGGTATCTTACACGAGGTTTTCCGTGCAGTTTGGACAAACGCACAGTTGTCACATATGGGTTACACGGACAGAAGTGTAGTCACACAGGCGGCTTATAATCGGACGGCAGCGTTGGGACACGCATCCCTACTGCTCTGGCTATAAACGTTAAATGTGCATATCAACGTTATTAAAACGCAACTGCATAGAATCGCCCGTGTTTTCATTAAAAGAAACATAGGTCAATTATGTAAGGGTATCTTACACGAGGTTTTCCGTGCAGTTTGGACAAACGCACAGTTGTCACATATGGGTTGCACGGACAGAAGTGTAGTCACACAGGCGGCTTATAATCGGACGGCAGCGTTGGGACACGCATCCCTACTGCTCTGGCTATAAACGTTAAATGTGCATATCAACGTTATTAAAACGCAACTGCATAGAATCGCCCGTGTTTTCATTAAATGGAACATAGGACAATTATGTACGGGTATCTTACACGAGGTTTTCCGTGGAGTTTGGACAAACGCACAGTTGTCACATATGGGTTGCACGGACAGAAGTGTAGTCACACAGGCGGTTTATAATGGGACGGCAGCGTTGGGACACGCATCCCTACTGCTCTGGCTATAAACGTTAAATGTGCATATCAACGTTATTAAAACGCAACTGCATAGAATCGCCCGTGTTTTCATTAAATGAAACATAGGACAATTATGTAAGGGTATCTTACACGAGGTTTTCCGTGCAGTTTGGACAAACGCACAGTTGTCACATATGGGTTGCACGGACAGAAGTGTAGTCACACAGGCGGTTTATAATCGGACGGCAGCGTTGGGACACGCATCCCTACTGCTCTGGCTATAAACGTTAAATGTGCATATCAACGTTATTAAAACGCAACTACCTAGAATCGCCCGTGTTTTCATTAAATGAAACATAGGACAATTATGTAAGGGTATCTTACACGAGGTTTTCCGTGCAGTTTGGACAAACGCACAGTTGTCACATATGGGTTGCACGGACAGAAGTGTAGTCACACAGGCGGTTTATAATCGGACGGCAGCGTTGGGACACGCATCCCTATTGCTCTGGCTATAAACGTTAAATGTGCATATCAACGTTATTAAAACGCAACTGCATAGAATCGCCCGTGTTTTCATTAAATGAGACATAGGACAATTATGTAAGGGTATCTTACACGAGGTTTTCCGTGGAGTTTGGACAAACGCACAGTTGTCACATATGGGTTGCACGGACAGAAGTGTAGTCACACAGGCGGCTTATAATCGGACGGCAGCGTTGGGACACGCATCCCTACTGCTCTGGCTATAAACGTTAAATGTGCATATCAACGTTATTAAAACGCAACTGCATAGAATCGCCCGTGTTTTCATTAAATGAAACATAGGACAATTATGTAAGGGTATCTTACACGAGGTTTTCCGTGCAGTTTGGACAAACGCACAGTTGTCACATATGGGTTGCACGGACAGAAGTGTAGTCACACAGGCGGTTTATAATCGGACGGCAGCGTTGGGACACGCATCCCTATTGCTCTGGCTATAAACGTTAAATGTGCATATCAACGTTATTAAAACGCAACTGCATAGAATCGCCCGTGTTTTCATTAAATGAAACATAGGACAATTATGTAAGGGTATCTTACACGAGGTTTTCCGTGCAGTTTGGACAAACGCACAGTTGTCACATATGGGTTGCACGGACAGAAGTGTAGTCACACAGGCGGCTTATAATCGGACGGCAGCGTTGGGACACGCATCCCTATTGCTCTGGCTATAAACGTTAAATGTGCATATCAACGTTATTAAAACGCAACTGCATAGAATCGCCCGTGTTTTCATTAAATGAAACATAGGACAATTATGTAAGGGTATCTTACACGAGGTTTTCCGTGGAGTTTGGACAAACGCACAGTTGTCACATATGGGTTGCACGGACAGAAGTGTAGTCACACAGGCGGCTTATAATCGGACGGCAGCGTTGGGACACGCATCCCTACTGCTCTGGCTATAAACGTTAAATGTGCATATCAACGTTATTAAAACGCAACTGCATAGAATCGCCCGTGTTTTCATTAAATGAAACATAGGACAATTATGTAAGGGTATCTTACACGAGGTTTTCCGTGGAGTTTGGACAAACGCACAGTTGTCACATATGGGTTGCACGGACAGAAGTGTAGTCACACAGGCGGCTTATAATCGGACGGCAGCGTTGGGACACGCATCCCTACTGCTCTGGCTATAAACGTTAAATGTGCATATCAACGTTATTAAAACGCAACTGCATAGAATCGCCCGTGTTTTCATTAAATGAAACATAGGACAATTATGTACGGGTATCTTACACGAGGTTTTCCGTGGAGTTTGGACAAACGCACAGTTGCCACATATGGGTTGCACGGACAGAAGTGTAGTCACACAGGCGGTTTATAATCGGACGGCAGCGTTGGGACACGCATCCCTACTGCTCTGGCTATAAACGTTAAATGTTCATATCAACGTTATTAAAACGCAACTGCATAGAATCGCCCGTGTTTTCATTAAATGAAACATAGGACAATTATGTAAGGGTATCTTACACGAGGTTTTCCGTGGAGTTTGGACAAACGCACAGTTGTCACATATGGGTTGCACGGACAGAAGTGTAGTCACACAGGCGGCTTATAATCGGACGGCAGCGTTGGGACACGCATCCCTATTGCTCTGGCTATAAACGTTAAATGTGCATATCAACGTTATTAAAACGCAACTGCATAGAATCGCCCGTGTTTTCATTAAATGAAACATAGGACAATTATGTAAGGGTATCTTACACGAGGTTTTCCGTGCAGTTTGGACAAACGCACAGTTGTCACATATGGGTTGCACGGACAGAAGTGTAGTGACACAGGCGGCTTATAATCGGACGGCAGCGTTGGGACACGCATCCCTAGTGCTCTGGCTATAAACGTTAAATGTGCATATCAACGTTATTAAAACGCAACTGCATAGAATCGCCCGTGTTTTCATTAAATGAAACATAGGACAATTATGTAAGGGTATCTTACACGAGGTTTTCCGTGCAGTTTGGACAAACGCACAGTTGTCACATATGGGTTGCACGGACAGAAGTGTAGTCACACAGGCGGTTTATAATCGGACGGCAGCGTTGGGACACGCATCCCTACTGCTCTGGCTATAAACGTTAAATGTGCATATCAACGTTATTAAAACGCAACTGCATAGAATCGCCCGTGTTTTCATTAAATGAAACATAGGACAATTATGTACGGGTATCTTACACGAGGTTTTCCGTGGAGTTTGGACAAACGCACAGTTGTCACATATGGGTTGCACGGACAGAAGTGTAGTCACACAGGCGGTTTATAATCGGACGGCAGCGTTGGGACACGCATCCCTACTGCTCTGGCTATAAACGTTAAATGTGCATATCAACGTTATTAAAACGCAACTGCATAGAATCGCCCGTGTTTTCATTAAATGAAACATAGGACAATTATGTAAGGGTATCTTACACGAGGTTTTCCGTGCAGTTTGGACAAACGCACAGTTGTCACATATGGGTTGCACGGACAGAAGTGTAGTCACACAGGCGGTTTATAATCGGACGGCAGCGTTGGGACACGCATCCCTACTGCTCTGGCTATAAACGTTAAATGTGCATATCAACGTTATTAAAACGCAACTGCATAGAATCGCCCGTGTTTTCATTAAATGAAACATAGGACAATTATGTAAGGGTATCTTACACGAGGTTTTCCGTGCAGTTTGGACAAACGCACAGTTGTCACATATGGGTTGCACGGACAGAAGTGTAGTCACACAGGCGGTTTATAATCGGACGGCAGCGTTGGGACACGCATCCCTATTGCTCTGGCTATAAACGTTAAATGTGCATATCAACGTTATTAAAACGCAACTGCATAGAATCGCCCGTGTTTTCATTAAATGAGACATAGGACAATTATGTAAGGGTATCTTACACGAGGTTTTCCGTGCAGTTTGGACAAACGCACAGTTGTCACATATGGGTTGCACGGACAGAAGTGTAGTCACACAGGCGGCTTATAATCGGACGGCAGCGTTGGGACACGCATCCCTACTGCTCTGGCTATAAACGTTAAATGTGCATATCAACGTTATTAAAACGCAACTGCATAGAATCGCCCGTGTTTTCATTAAAAGAAACATAGGTCAATTATGTAAGGGTATCTTACACGAGGTTTTCCGTGCAGTTTGGACAAACGCACAGTTGTCACATATGGGTTGCACGGACAGAAGTGTAGTCACACAGGCGGTTTATAATCGGACGGCAGCGTTGGGACACGCATCCCTATTGCTCTGGCTATAAACGTTAAATGTGCATATCAACGTTATTAAAACGCAACTGCATAGAATCGCCCGTGTTTTCATTAAATGAGACATAGGACAATTATGTAAGGGTATCTTACACGAGGTTTTCCGTGCAGTTTGGACAAACGCACAGTTGTCACATATGGGTTGCACGGACAGAAGTGTAGTCACACAGGCGGCTTATAATCGGACGGCAGCGTTGGGACACGCATCCCTACTGCTCTGGCTATAAACGTTAAATGTGCATATCAACGTTATTAAAACGCAACTGCATAGAATCGCCCGTGTTTTCATTAAATGAAACATAGGACAATTATGTAAGGGTATCTTACACGAGGTTTTCCGTGCAGTTTGGACAAACGCACAGTTGTCACATATGGGTTGCACGGACAGAAGTGTAGTCACACAGGCGGTTTATAATCGGACGGCAGCGTTGGGACACGCATCCCTATTGCTCTGGCTATAAACGTTAAATGTGCATATCAACGTTATTAAAACGCAACTGCATAGAATCGCCCGTGTTTTCATTAAATGAAACATAGGACAATTATGTAAGGGTATCTTACACGAGGTTTTCCGTGCAGTTTGGACAAACGCACAGATGTCACATATGGGTTGCACGGACAGAAGTGTAGTCACACAGGCGGCTTATAATCGGACGGCAGCGTTGGGACACGCATCCCTACTGCTCTGGCTATAAACGTTAAATGTGCATATCAACGTTATTAAAACGCAACTGCATAGAATCGCCCGTGTTTTCATTAAATGAAACATAGGACAATTATGTACGGGTATCTTACACGAGGTTTTCCGTGGAGTTTGGACAAACGCACAGTTGCCACATATGGGTTGCACGGACAGAAGTGTAGTCACACAGGCGGTTTATAATCGGACGGCAGCGTTGGGACACGCATCCCTACTGCTCTGGCTATAAACGTTAAATGTTCATATCAACGTTATTAAAACGCAACTGCATAGAATCGCCCGTGTTTTCATTAAATGAAACATAGGACAATTATGTAAGGGTATCTTACACGAGGTTTTCCGTGGAGTTTGGACAAACGCACAGTTGTCACATATGGGTTGCACGGACAGAAGTGTAGTCACACAGGCGGCTTATAATCGGACGGCAGCGTTGGGACACGCATCCCTATTGCTCTGGCTATAAACGTTAAATGTGCATATCAACGTTATTAAAACGCAACTGCATAGAATCGCCCGTGTTTTCATTAAATGAAACATAGGACAATTATGTAAGGGTATCTTACACGAGGTTTTCCGTGCAGTTTGGACAAACGCACAGTTGTCACATATGGGTTGCACGGACAGAAGTGTAGTGACACAGGCGGCTTATAATCGGACGGCAGCGTTGGGACACGCATCCCTAGTGCTCTGGCTATAAACGTTAAATGTGCATATCAACGTTATTAAAACGCAACTGCATAGAATCGCCCGTGTTTTCATTAAATGAAACATAGGACAATTATGTAAGGGTATCTTACACGAGGTTTTCCGTGCAGTTTGGACAAACGCACAGTTGTCACATATGGGTTGCACGGACAGAAGTGTAGTCACACAGGCGGTTTATAATCGGACGGCAGCGTTGGGACACGCATCCCTACTGCTCTGGCTATAAACGTTAAATGTGCATATCAACGTTATTAAAACGCAACTGCATAGAATCGCCCGTGTTTTCATTAAATGAAACATAGGACAATTATGTACGGGTATCTTACACGAGGTTTTCCGTGGAGTTTGGACAAACGCACAGTTGTCACATATGGGTTGCACGGACAGAAGTGTAGTCACACAGGCGGTTTATAATCGGACGGCAGCGTTGGGACACGCATCCCTACTGCTCTGGCTATAAACGTTAAATGTGCATATCAACGTTATTAAAACGCAACTGCATAGAATCGCCCGTGTTTTCATTAAATGAAACATAGGACAATTATGTAAGGGTATCTTACACGAGGTTTTCCGTGCAGTTTGGACAAACGCACAGTTGTCACATATGGGTTGCACGGACAGAAGTGTAGTCACACAGGCGGTTTATAATCGGACGGCAGCGTTGGGACACGCATCCCTACTGCTCTGGCTATAAACGTTAAATGTGCATATCAACGTTATTAAAACGCAACTGCATAGAATCGCCCGTGTTTTCATTAAATGAAACATAGGACAATTATGTAAGGGTATCTTACACGAGGTTTTCCGTGCAGTTTGGACAAACGCACAGATGTCACATATGGGTTGCACGGACAGAAGTGTAGTCACACAGGCGGCTTATAATCGGACGGCAGCGTTGGGACACGCATCCCTACTGCTCTGGCTATAAACGTTAAATGTGCATATCAACGTTATTAAAACGCAACTGCATAGAATCGCCCGTGTTTTCATTAAATGAAACATAGGACAATTATGTACGGGTATCTTACACGAGGTTTTCCGTGGAGTTTGGACAAACGCACAGTTGCCACATATGGGTTGCACGGACAGAAGTGTAGTCACACAGGCGGTTTATAATCGGACGGCAGCGTTGGGACACGCATCCCTACTGCTCTGGCTATAAACGTTAAATGTTCATATCAACGTTATTAAAACGCAACTGCATAGAATCGCCCGTGTTTTCATTAAATGAAACATAGGACAATTATGTAAGGGTATCTTACACGAGGTTTTCCGTGGAGTTTGGACAAACGCACAGTTGTCACATATGGGTTGCACGGACAGAAGTGTAGTCACACAGGCGGCTTATAATCGGACGGCAGCGTTGGGACACGCATCCCTATTGCTCTGGCTATAAACGTTAAATGTGCATATCAACGTTATTAAAACGCAACTGCATAGAATCGCCCGTGTTTTCATTAAATGAAACATAGGACAATTATGTAAGGGTATCTTACACGAGGTTTTCCGTGCAGTTTGGACAAACGCACAGTTGTCACATATGGGTTGCACGGACAGAAGTGTAGTGACACAGGCGGCTTATAATCGGACGGCAGCGTTGGGACACGCATCCCTAGTGCTCTGGCTATAAACGTTAAATGTGCATATCAACGTTATTAAAACGCAACTGCATAGAATCGCCCGTGTTTTCATTAAATGAAACATAGGACAATTATGTAAGGGTATCTTACACGAGGTTTTCCGTGCAGTTTGGACAAACGCACAGTTGTCACATATGGGTTGCACGGACAGAAGTGTAGTCACACAGGCGGTTTATAATCGGACGGCAGCGTTGGGACACGCATCCCTACTGCTCTGGCTATAAACGTTAAATGTGCATATCAACGTTATTAAAACGCAACTGCATAGAATCGCCCGTGTTTTCATTAAATGAAACATAGGACAATTATGTACGGGTATCTTACACGAGGTTTTCCGTGGAGTTTGGACAAACGCACAGTTGTCACATATGGGTTGCACGGACAGAAGTGTAGTCACACAGGCGGTTTATAATCGGACGGCAGCGTTGGGACACGCATCCCTACTGCTCTGGCTATAAACGTTAAATGTGCATATCAACGTTATTAAAACGCAACTGCATAGAATCGCCCGTGTTTTCATTAAATGAAACATAGGACAATTATGTAAGGGTATCTTACACGAGGTTTTCCGTGCAGTTTGGACAAACGCACAGTTGTCACATATGGGTTGCACGGACAGAAGTGTAGTCACACAGGCGGTTTATAATCGGACGGCAGCGTTGGGACACGCATCCCTACTGCTCTGGCTATAAACGTTAAATGTGCATATCAACGTTATTAAAACGCAACTGCATAGAATCGCCCGTGTTTTCATTAAATGAAACATAGGACAATTATGTAAGGGTATCTTACACGAGGTTTTCCGTGCAGTTTGGACAAACGCACAGTTGTCACATATGGGTTGCACGGACAGAAGTGTAGTCACACAGGCGGTTTATAATCGGACGGCAGCGTTGGGACACGCATCCCTATTGCTCTGGCTATAAACGTTAAATGTGCATATCAACGTTATTAAAACGCAACTGCATAGAATCGCCCGTGTTTTCATTAAATGAGACATAGGACAATTATGTAAAGGTATCTTACACGAGGTTTTCCGTGCAGTTTGGACAAACGCACAGTTGTCACATATGGGTTGCACGGACAGAAGTGTAGTCACACAGGCGGCTTATAATCGGACGGCAGCGTTGGGACACGCATCCCTACTGCTCTGGCTATAAACGTTAAATGTGCATATCAACGTTATTAAAACGCAACTGCATAGAATCGCCCGTGTTTTCATTAAAAGAAACATAGGTCAATTATGTAAGGGTATCTTACACGAGGTTTTCCGTGCAGTTTGGACAAATGCACAGTTGTCACATATGGGTTGCACGGACAGAAGTGTAGTCACACAGGCGGCTTATAATCGGACGGCAGCGTTGGGACACGCATCCCTACTGCTCTGGCTATAAACGTTAAATGTGCATATCAACGTTATTAAAACGCAACTGCATAGAATCGCCCGTGTTTTCATTAAATGGAACATAGGACAATTATGTACGGGTATCTTACACGAGGTTTTCCGTGGAGTTTGGACAAACGCACAGTTGTCACATATGGGTTGCACGGACAGAAGTGTAGTCACACAGGCGGTTTATAATCGGACGGCAGCGTTGGGACACGCATCCCTACTGCTCTGGCTATAAACGTTAAATGTGCATATAAACGTTATTAAAACGCAACTGCATAGAATCGCCCGTGTTTTCATTAAATGAAACATAGGACAATTATGTAAGGGTATCTTACACGAGGTTTTCCGTGGAGTTTGGACAAACGCACAGTTGTCACATATGGGTTGCACGGACAGAAGTGTAGTCACACAGGCGGTTTATAATCGGACGGCAGCGTTGGGACACGCATCCCTACTGCTCTGGCTATAAACGTTAAATGTGCATATCAACGTTATTAAAACGCAACTACCTAGAATCGCCCGTGTTTTCATTAAATGAAACATAGGACAATTATGTAAGGGTATCTTACACGAGGTTTTCCGTGCAGTTTGGACAAACGCACAGTTGTCACATATGGGTTGCACGGACAGAAGTGTAGTCACACAGGCGGTTTATAATCGGACGGCAGCGTTGGGACACGCATCCCTACTGCTCTGGCTATAAACGTTAAATGTGCATATCAACGTTATTAAAACGCAACTGCATAGAATCGCCCGTGTTTTCATTAAATGAAACATAGGACAATTATGTAAGGGTATCTTACACGAGGTTTTCCGTGGAGTTTGGACAAACGCACAGATGTCACATATGGGTTGCACGGACAGAAGTGTAGTCACACAGGCGGCTTATAATCGGACGGCAGCGTTGGGACACGCATCCCTACTGCTCTGGCTATAAACGTTAAATGTGCATATCAACGTTATTAAAACGCAACTGCATAGAATCGCCCGTGTTTTCATTAAATGAAACATAGGACAATTATGTAAGGGTATCTTACACGAGGTTTTCCGTGCAGTTTGGACAAACGCACAGTTGTCACATATGGGTTGCACGGACAGAAGTGTAGTCACACAGGCGGTTTATAATCGGACGGCAGCGTTGGGACACGCATCCCTATTGCTCTGGCTATAAACGTTAAATGTGCATATCAACGTTATTAAAACGCAACTGCATAGAATCGCCCGTGTTTTCATTAAATGAGACATAGGACAATTATGTAAGGGTATCTTACACGAGGTTTTCCGAGCAGTTTGGACAAACGCACAGTTGTCACATATGGGTTGCACGGACAGAAGTGTAGTCACACAGGCGGCTTATAATCGGACGGCAGCGTTGGGACACGCATCCCTACTGCTCTGGCTATAAACGTTAAATGTGCATATCAACGTTATTAAAACGCAACTGCATAGAATCGCCCGTGTTTTCATTAAATGAAACATAGGACAATTATGTAAGGGTATCTTACACGAGGTTTTCCGTGCAGTTTGGACAAACGCACAGTTGTCACATATGGGTTGCACGGACAGAAGTGTAGTCACACAGGCTGTTTATAATCGGACGGCAGCGTTGGGACACGCATCCCTATTGCTCTGGCTATAAACGTTAAATGTGCATATCAACGTTATTAAAACGCAACTGCATAGAATCGCCCGTGTTTTCATTAAATGAAACATAGGACAATTATGTAAGGGTATCTTACACGAGGTTTTCCGTGCAGTTTGGACAAACGCACAGTTGTCACATATGGGTTGCACGGACAGAAGTGTAGTCACACAGGCGGCTTATAATCGGACGGCAGCGTTTGGACACGCATCCCTATTGCTCTGGCTATAAACGTTAAATGTGCATATCAACGTTATTAAAACGCAACTGCATAGAATCGCCCGTGTTTTCATTAAATGAAACATAGGACAATTATGTAAGGGTATCTTACACGAGGTTTTCCGTGGAGTTTGGACAAACGCACAGTTGTCACATATGGGTTGCACGGACAGAAGTGTAGTCACACAGGCGGCTTATAATCGGACGGCAGCGTTGGGACACGCATCCCTACTGCTCTGGCTATAAACGTTAAATGTGCATATCAACGTTATTAAAACGCAACTGCATAGAATCGCCCGTGTTTTCATTAAATGAAACATAGGACAATTATGTAAGGGTATCTTACACGAGGTTTTCCGTGGAGTTTGGACAAACGCACAGTTGTCACATATGGGTTGCACGGACAGAAGTGTAGTCACACAGGCGGCTTATAATCGGACGGCAGCGTTGGGACACGCATCCCTACTGCTCTGGCTATAATCGTTAAATGTGCATATCAACGTTATTAAAACGCAACTGCATAGAATCGCCCGTGTTTTCATTAAATGAAACATAGGACAATTATGTACGGGTATCTTACACGAGGTTTTCCGTGGAGTTTGGACAATCGCACAGTTGCCACATATGGGTTGCACGGACAGAAGTGTAGTCACACAGGCGGTTTATAATCGGACGGCAGCGTTGGGACACGCATCCCTACTGCTCTGGCTATAAACGTTAAATGTTCATATCAACGTTATTAAAACGCAACTGCATAGAATCGCCCGTGTTTTCATTAAATGAAACATAGGACAATTATGTAAGGGTATCTTACACGAGGTTTTCCGTGGAGTTTGGACAAACGCACAGTTGTCACATATGGGTTGCACGGACAGAAGTGTAGTCACACAGGCGGCTTATAATCGGACGGCAGCGTTGGGACACGCATCCCTATTGCTCTGGCTATAAACGTTAAATGTTCATATCAACGTTATTAAAACGCAACTGCATAGAATCGCCCGTGTTTTCATTAAATGAAACATAGGACAATTATGTAAGGGTATCTTACACGAGGTTTTCCGTGCAGTTTGGACAAACGCACAGTTGTCACATATGGGTTGCACGGACAGAAGTGTAGTGACACAGGCGGCTTATAATCGGACGGCAGCGTTGGGACACGCATCCCTAGTGCTCTGGCTATAAACGTTAAATGTGCATATCAACGTTATTAAAACGCAACTGCATAGAATCGCCCGTGTTTTCATTAAATGAAACATAGGACAATTATGTAAGGGTATCTTACACGAGGTTTTCCGTGCAGTTTGGACAAACGCACAGTTGTCACATATGGGTTGCACGGACAGAAGTGTAGTCACACAGGCAGTTTATAATCGGACGGCAGCGTTGGGACACGCATCCCTATTGCTCTGGCTATAAACGTTAAATGTGCATATCAACGTTATTAAAACGCAACTGCATAGAATCGCCCGTGTTTTCATTAAATGAAACATAGGACAATTATGTAAGGGTATCTTACACGAGGTTTTCCGTGCAGTTTGGACAAACGCACAGTTGTCACATATGGGTTGCACGGACAGAAGTGTAGTCACACAGGCCTCTTATAATCGGACGGCAGCGTTGGGACACGCATCCCTAGTGCTCTGGCTATAAACGTTAAATGTGCATATCAACGTTATTAAAACGCAACTGCATAGAATCGCCCGTGTTTTCATTAAATGAAACATAGGACAATTATGTAAGGGTATCTTACACGAGGTTTTCCGTGGAGTTTGGACAAACGCACAGATGTCACATATGGGTTGCACGGACAGAAGTGTAGTCACACAGGCGGCTTATAATCGGACGGCAGCGTTGGGACACGCATCCCTACTGCTCTGGCTATAAACGTTAAATGTGCATATCAACGTTATTAAAACGCAACTGCATAGAATCGCCCGTGTTTTCATTAAATGAAACATAGGACAATTATGTAAGGGTATCTTACACGAGGTTTTCCGTGGAGTTTGGACAAACGCACAGTTGTCACATATGGGTTGCACGGACAGAAGTGTAGTCACACAGGCGGCTTATAATCGGACGGCAGCGTTGGGACACGCATCCCTACTGCTCTGGCTATAAACGTTAAATGTGCATATCAACGTTATTAAAACGCAACTGCATAGAATCGCCCGTGTTTTCATTAAATGAAACATAGGACAATTATGTAAGGGTATCTTACACGAGGTTTTCCGTGCAGTTTGGACAAACGCACAGTTGACACATATGGGTTGCACGGACAGAAGTGTAGTCACACAGGCGGTTTATAATCGGACGGCAGCGTTGGGACACGCATCCCTACTGCTCTGGCTATAAACGTTAAATGTGCATATCAACGTTATTAAAACGCAACTGCATAGAATCGCCCGTGTTTTCATTAAATGAAACATAGGACAATTATGTAAGGGTATCTTACACGAGGTTTTCCGTGGAGTTACGGACAAACGCACAGTTGTCACATATGGGTTGCACGGACAGAAGTGTAGTCACACAGGCGGTTTATAATCGGACGGCAGCGTTGGGACACGCATCCCTACTGCTCTGGCTATAAACGTTAAATGTGCATATCAACGTTATTAAAACGCAACTACCTAGAATCGCCCGTGTTTTCATTAAATGAAACATAGGACAATTATGTAAGGGTATCTTACACGAGGTTTTCCGTGCAGTTTGGACAAACGCACAGTTGTCACATATGGGTTGCACGGACAGAAGTGTAGTCACACAGGCGGTTTATAATCGGACGGCAGCGTTGGGACACGCATCCCTATTGCTCTGGCTATAAACGTTAAATGTGCATATCAACGTTATTAAAACGCAACTGCATAGAATCGCCCGTGTTTTCATTAAATGAGACATAGGACAATTATGTAAGGGTATCTTACACGAGGTTTTCCGTGCAGTTTGGACAAACGCACAGTTGTCACATATGGGTTGCACGGACAGAAGTGTAGTCACACAGGCGGCTTATAATCGGACGGCAGCGTTGGGACACGCATCCCTACTGCTCTGGCTATAAACGTTAAATGTGCATATCAACGTTATTAAAACGCAACTGCATAGAATCGCCCGTGTTTTCATTAAATGAAACATAGGACAATTATGTAAGGGTATCTTACACGAGGTTTTCCGTGCAGTTTGGACAAACGCACAGTTGTCACATATGGGTTGCACGGACAGAAGTGTAGTCACACAGGCGGTTTATAATCGGACGGCAGCGTTGGGACACGCATCCCTATTGCTCTGGCTATAAACGTTAAATGTGCATATCAACGTTATTAAAACGCAACTGCATAGAATCGCCCGTGTTTTCATTAAAAGAAACATAGGACAATTATGTAAGGGTATCTTACACGAGGTTTTCCGTGCAGTTTGGACAAACGCACAGTTGTCACATATGGGTTGCACGGACAGAAGTGTAGTCACACAGGCGGCTTATAATCGGACGGCAGCGTTGGGACACGCATACCTATTGCTCTGGCTATAAACGTTAAATGTGCATATCAACGTTATTAAAACGCAACTGCATAGAATCGCCCGTGTTTTCATTAAATGAAACATAGGACAATTATGTAAGGGTATCTTACACGAGGTTTTCCGTGGAGTTTGGACAAACGCACAGTTGTCACTTATGGGTTGCACGGACAGAAGTGTAGTCACACAGGCGGCTTATAATCGGACGGCAGCGTTGGGACACGCATCCCTACTGCTCTGGCTATAAACGTTAAATGTGCATATCAACGTTATTAAAACGCAACTGCATAGAATCGCCCGTGTTTTCATTAAATGAAACATAGGACAATTATGTAAGTGTATCTTACACGAGGTTTTCCGTGGAGTTTGGACAAACGCACAGTTGTCACATATGGGTTGCACGGACAGAAGTGTAGTCACACAGGCGGCTTATAATCGGACGGCAGCGTTGGGACACGCATCCCTACTGCTCTGGCTATAAACGTTAAATGTGCATATCAACGTTATTAAAACGCAACTGCATAGAATCGCCCGTGTTTTCATTAAATGAAACATAGGACAATTATGTACGGGTATCTTACACGAGGTTTTCCGTGGAGTTTGGACAAACGCACAGTTGCCACATATGGGTTGCACGGACAGAAGTGTAGTCACACAGGCGGTTTATAATCGGACGGCAGCGTTGGGACACGCATCCCTACTGCTCTGGCTATAAACGTTAAATGTGCATATCAACGTTATTAAAACGCAACTGCATAGAATCGCCCGTGTTTTCATTAAATGAAACATAGGACAATTATGTAAGGGTATCTTACACGAGGTTTTCCGTGGAGTTTGGACAAACGCACAGTTGTCACATATGGGTTGCACGGACAGAAGTATAGTCACACAGGCGGCTTATAATCGGACGGCAGCGTTGGGACACGCATCCCTATTGCTCTGGCTATAAACGTTAAATGTGCATATCAACGTTATTAAAACGCAACTGCATAGAATCGCCCGTGTTTTCATTAAATGAAACATAGGACAATTATGTAAGGGTATCTTACACGAGGTTTTCCGTGGAGTTTGGACAAACGCACAGTTGTCACATATGGGTTGCACGGACAGAAGTGTAGTGACACAGGCGGCTTATAATCGGACGGCAGCGTTGGGACACGCATCCCTAGTGCTCTGGCTATAAACGTTAAATGTGCATATCAACGTTATTAAAACGCAACTGCATAGAATCGCCCGTGTTTTCATTAAATGAAACATAGGACAATTATGTAAGGGTATCTTACACGAGGTTTTCCGTGCAGTTTGGACAAACGCACAGTTGTCACATATGGGTTGCACGGACAGAAGTGTAGTCACATAGGCGGTTTATAATCGGACGGCAGCGTTGGGACACGCATCCCTATTGCTCTGGCTATAAACGTTAAATGTGCATATCAACGTTATTAAAACGCAACTGCATAGAATCGCCCGTGTTTTCATTAAATGAAACATAGGACAATTATGTAAGGGTATCTTACACGAGGTTTTCCGTGCAGTTTGGACAAACGCACAGTTGTCACATATGGGTTGCACGGACAGAAGTGTAGTCACACAGGCGGCTTATAATCGGACGGCAGCGTTGGGACACGCATCCCTATTGCTCTGGCTATAAACGTTAAATGTGCATATCAACGTTATTAAAACGCAACTGCATAGAATCGCCCGTGTTTTCATTAAATGAAACATAGGACAATTATGTAAGGGTATCTTACACGAGGTTTTCCGTGGAGTTTGGACAAACGCACAGTTGTCACATATGGGTTGCACGGACAGAAGTGTAGTCACACAGGCGGCTTATAATCGGACGGCAGCGTTGGGACACGCATCCCTACTGCTCTGGCTATAAACGTTAAATGTGCATATCAACGTTATTAAAACGCAACTGCATAGAATCGCCCGTGTTTTCATTAAATGAAACATAGGACAATTATGTAAGGGTATCTTACACGAGGTTTTCCGTGGAGTTTGGACAAACGCACAGTTGTCACATATGGGTTGCACGGACAGAAGTGTAGTCACACAGGCGGCTTATAATCGGACGGCAGCGTTGGGACACGCATCCCTACTGCTCTGGCTATAAACGTTAAATGTGCATATCAACGTTATTAAAACGCAACTGCATATAATCGCCCGTGTTTTCATTAAATGGAACATAGGACAATTATGTAAGGGTATCTTACACGAGGTTTTCCGTGCAGTTTGGACAAACGCACAGTTGTCACATATGGGTTGCACGGACAGAAGTGTAGTCACACAGTCGGTTTATAATCGGACGGCAGCGTTGGGACACGCATCCCTACTGCTCTGGCTATAAACGTTAAATGTGCATATCAACGTTATTAAAACGCAACTGCATAGAATCGCCCGTGTTTTCATTAAATGAAACATAGGACAATTATGTAAGGGTATCTTACACGAGGTTTTCCGTGGAGTTTGGACAAACGCACAGTTGTCACATATGGGTTGCACGGACAGAAGTGTAGTCACACAGGCGGCTTATAATCGGACGGCAGCGTTGGGACACGCATCCCTACTGCTCTGGCTATAAACGTTAAATGTGCATATCAACGTTATTAAAACGCAACTGCATAGAATCGCCCGTGTTTTCATTAAATGAAACATAGGACAATTATGTACGGGTATCTTACACGAGGTTTTCCGTGGAGTTTGGACAAACGCACAGTTGCCACATATGGGTTGCACGGGCAGAAGTGTAGTCACACAGGCGGTTTATAATCGGACGGCAGCGTTGGGACACGCATCCCTACTGCTCTGGCTATAAACGTTAAATGTGCATATCAACGTTATTAAAACGCAACTGCATAGAATCGCCCGTGTTTTCATTAAATGAAACATAGGACAATTATGTAAGGGTATCTTACACGAGGTTTTCCGTGCAGTTTGGACAAACGCACAGTTGTCACATATGGGTTGCACGGACAGAAGTGTAGTCACACAGGCGGTTTATAATCGGACGGCAGCGTTGGGACACGCATCCCTATTGCTCTGGCTATAAACGTTAAATGTGCATATCAACGTTATTAAAACGCAACTGCATAGAATCGCCCGTGTTTTCATTAAATGAAACATAGGACAATTATGTAAGGGTATCTTACACGAGGTTTTCCGTGGAGTTTGGACAAACGCACAGTTGTCACATATGGGTTGCACGGACAGAAGTGTAGTCACACAGGCGGTTTATAATCGGACGGCAGCGTTGGGACACGCATCCCTACTGCTCTGGCTATAAACGTTAAATGTGCATATCAACGTTATTAAAACGCAACTGCATAGAATCTCCCGTGTTTTCATTAAATGAAACATAGGACAATTATGTAAGGGTATCTTACACGAGGTTTTCCGTGGAGTTTGGACAAACGCACAGTTGCCACATATGGGTTGCACGGACAGAAGTGTAGTCACACAGGCGGTTTATAATCGGACGGCAGCGTTGGGACACGCATCCCTACTGCTCTGGCTATAAACGTTAAATGTGCATATCAACGTTATTAAAACGCAACTGCATAGAATCGCCCGTGTTTTCATTAAATGAAACATAGGACAATTATGTAAGGGTATCTTACACGAGGTTTTCCGTGGAGTTTGGACAAACGCACAGTTGTCACATATGGGTTGCACGGACAGAAGTGTAGTCACACAGGCGGCTTATAATCGGACGGCAGCGTTGGGACACGCATCCCTACTGCTCTGGCTATAAACGTTAAATGTGCATATCAACGTTATTAAAACGCAACTGCATAGAATCGCCCGTGTTTTCATTAAATGAAACATAGGACAATTATGTAAGGGTATCTTACACGAGGTTTTCCGTGCAGTTTGGACAAACGCACAGTTGTCACATATGGGTTACACGGACAGAAGTGTAGTCACACAGGCGGCTTATAATCGGACGGCAGCGTTGGGACACGCATCCCTACTGCTCTGGCTATAAACGTTAAATGTGCATATCAACGTTATTAAAACGCAACTGCATAGAATCGCCCGTGTTTTCATTAAATGAAACATAGGTCAATTATGTAAGGGTATCTTACACGAGGTTTTCCGTGCAGTTTGGACAAACGCACAGTTGTCACATATGGGTTGCACGGACAGAAGTGTAGTCACACAGGCGGCTTATAATCGGACGGCAGCGTTGGGACACGCATCCCTACTGCTCTGGCTATAAACGTTAAATGTGCATATCAACGTTATTAAAACGCAACTGCATAGAATCGCCCGTGTTTTCATTAAATGGAACATAGGACAATTATGTACGGGTATCTTACACGAGGTTTTCCGTGGAGTTTGGACAAACGCACAGTTGTCACATATGGGTTGCACGGACAGAAGTGTAGTCACACAGGCGGTTTATAATCGGACGGCAGCGTTGGGACACGCATCCCTACTGCTCTGGCTATAAACGTTAAATGTGCATATCAACGTTATTAAAACGCAACTGCATAGAATCGCCCGTGTTTTCATTAAATGAAACATAGGACAATTATGTAAGGGTATCTTACACGAGGTTTTCCGTGGAGTTTGGACAAACGCACAGTTGTCACATATGGGTTGCACGGACAGAAGTGTAGTCACACAGGCGGTTTATAATCGGACGGCAGCGTTGGGACACGCATCCCTACTGCTCTGGCTATAAACGTTAAATGTGCATATCAACGTTATTAAAACGCAACTACCTAGAATCGCCCGTGTTTTCATTAAATGAAACATAGGACAATTATGTAAGGGTATCTTACACGAGGTTTTCCGTGCAGTTTGGACAAACGCACAGTTGTCACATATGGGTTGCACGGACAGAAGTGTAGTCACACAGGCGGTTTATAATCGGACGGCAGCGTTGGGACACGCATCCCTATTGCTCTGGCTATAAACGTTAAATGTGCATATCAACGTTATTAAAACGCAACTGCATAGAATCGCCCGTGTTTTCATTAAATGAGACATAGGACAATTATGTAAGGGTATCTTACACGAGGTTTTCCGTGCAGTTTGGACAAACGCACAGTTGTCACATATGGGTTGCACGGACAGAAGTGTAGTCACACAGGCGGCTTATAATCGGACGGCAGCGTTGGGACACGCATCCCTACTGCTCTGGCTATAAACGTTAAATGTGCATATCAACGTTATTAAAACGCAACTGCATAGAATCGCCCGTGTTTTCATTAAATGAAACATAGGACAATTATGTAAGGGTATCTTACACGAGGTTTTCGGGTGCAGTTTGGACAAACGCACAGTTGTCACATATGGGTTGCACGGACAGAAGTGTAGTCACACAGGCGGTTTATAATCGGACGGCAGCGTTGGGACACGCATCCCTATTGCTCTGGCTATAAACGTTAAATGTGCATATCAACGTTATTAAAACGCAACTGCATAGAATCGCCCGTGTTTTCATTAAATGAAACATAGGACAATTATGTAAGGGTATCTTACACGAGGTTTTCCGTGCAGTTTGGACAAACGCACAGTTGTCACATATGGGTTGCACGGACAGAAGTGTAGTCACACAGGCGGCTTATAATCGGACGGCAGCGTTGGGACACGCATCCCTATTGCTCTGGCTATAAACGTTAAATGTGCATATCAACGTTATTAAAACGCAACTGCATAGAATCGCCCGTGTTTTCATTAAATGAAACATAGGACAATTATGTAAGGGTATCTTACACGAGGTTTTCCGTGGAGTTTGGACAAACGCACAGTTGTCACATATGGGTTGCACGGACAGAAGTGTAGTCACACAGGCGGCTTATAATCGGACGGCAGCGTTGGGACACGCATCCCTACTGCTCTGGCTATAAACGTTAAATGTGCATATCAACGTTATTAAAACGCAACTGCATAGAATCGCCCGTGTTTTCATTAAATGAAACATAGGACAATTATGTAAGGGTATCTTACACGAGGTTTTCCGTGGAGTTTGGACAAACGCACAGTTGTCACATATGGGTTGCACGGACAGAAGTGTAGTCACACAGGCGGCTTATAATCGGACGGCAGCGTTGGGACACGCATCCCTACTGCTCTGGCTATAAACGTTAAATGTGCATATCAACGTTATTAAAACGCAACTGCATAGAATCGCCCGTGTTTTCATTAAATGAAACATAGGACAATTATGTACGGGTATCTTACACGAGGTTTTCCGTGGAGTTTGGACAAACGCACAGTTGCCACATATGGGTTGCACGGACAGAAGTGTAGTCACACAGGCGGTTTATAATCGGACGGCAGCGTTGGGACACGCATCCCTACTGCTCTGGCTATAAACGTTAAATGTGCATATCAACGTTATTAAAACGCAACTGCATAGAATCGCCCGTGTTTTCATTAAATGAAACATAGGACAATTATGTAAGGGTATCTTACACGAGGTTTTCCGTGGAGTTTGGACAAACGCACAGTTGTCACATATGGGTTGCACGGACAGAAGTGTAGTCACACAGGCGGCTTATAATCGGACGGCAGCGTTGGGACACGCATCCCTAGTGCTCTGGCTATAAACGTTAAATGTGCATATCAACGTTATTAAAACGCAACTGCATAGAATCGCCCGTGTTTTCATTAAATGAAACATAGGACAATTATGTAAGGGTATCTTACACGAGGTTTTCCGTGCAGTTTGGACAAACGCACAGTTGTCACATATGGGTTGCACGGACAGAAGTGTAGTCACATAGGCGGTTTATAATCGGACGGCAGCGTTGGGACACGCATCCCTATTGCTCTGGCTATAAACGTTAAATGTGCATATCAACGTTATTAAAACGCAACTGCATAGAATCGCCCGTGTTTTCATTAAATGAAACATAGGACAATTATGTAAGGGTATCTTACACGAGGTTTTCCGTGCAGTTTGGACAAACGCACAGTTGTCACATATGGGTTGCACGGACAGAAGTGTAGTCACACAGGCGGCTTATAATCGGACGGCAGCGTTGGGACACGCATCCCTATTGCTCTGGCTATAAACGTTAAATGTGCATATCAACGTTATTAAAACGCAACTGCATAGAATCGCCCGTGTTTTCATTAAATGAAACATAGGACAATTATGTAAGGGTATCTTACACGAGGTTTTCCGTGGAGTTTGGACAAACGCACAGTTGTCACATATGGGTTGCACGGACAGAAGTGTAGTCACACAGGCGGTTTATAATCGGACGGCAGCGTTGGGACACGCATCCCTACTGCTCTGGCTATAAACGTTAAATGTGCATATCAACGTTATTAAAACGCAACTGCATAGAATCGCCCGTGTTTTCATTAAATGAAACATAGGACAATTATGTAAGGGTATCTTACACGAGGTTTTCCGTGGAGTTTGGACAAACGCACAGTTGTCACATATGGGTTGCACGGACAGAAGTGTAGTCACACAGGCGGCTTATAATCGGACGGCAGCGTTGGGACACGCATCCCTACTGCTCTGGCTATAAACGTTAAATGTGCATATCAACGTTATTAAAACGCAACTGCATAGAATCGCCCGTGTTTTCATTAAATGAAACATAGGACAATTATGTAAGGGTATCTTACACGAGGTTTTCCGTGGAGTTTGGACAAACGCACAGTTGTCACATATGGGTTGCACGGACAGAAGTGTAGTCACATAGGCGGTTTATAATCGGACGGCAGCGTTGGGACACGCATCCCTATTGCTCTGGCTATAAACGTTAAATGTGCATATCAACGTTATTAAAACGCAACTGCATAGAATCGCCCGTGTTTTCATTAAATGAAACATAGGACAATTATGTAAGGGTATCTTACACGAGGTTTTCCGTGCAGTTTGGACAAACGCACAGTTGTCACATATGGGTTGCACGGACAGAAGTGTAGTCACACAGGCGGCTTATAATCGGACGGCAGCGTTGGGACACGCATCCCTACTGCTCTGGCTATAAACGTTAAATGTGCATATCAACGTTATTAAAACGCAACTGCATAGAATCGCCCGTGTTTTCATTAAATGAAACATAGGACAATTATGTAAGGGTATCTTACACGAGGTTTTCCGTGGAGTTTGGACAAACGCACAGTTGTCACATATGGGTTGCACGGACAGAAGTGTAGTCACACAGGCGGCTTATAATCGGACGGCAGCGTTGGGACACGCATCCCTACTGCTCTGGCTATAAACGTTAAATGTGCATATCAACGTTATTAAAACGCAACTGCATAGAATCGCCCGTGTTTTCATTAAATGAAACATAGGACAATTATGTAAGGGTATCTTACACGAGGTTTTCCGTGCAGTTTGGACAAACGCACAGTTGTCACATATGGGTTGCACGGACAGAAGTGTAGTCACACAGGCGGTTTATAATCGGACGGCAGCGTTGGGACACGCATCCCTACTGCTCTGGCTATAAACGTTAAATGTGCATATCAACGTTATTAAAACGCAACTGCATAGAATCGCCCGTGTTTTCATTAAATGAAACATAGGACAATTATGTAAGGGTATCTTACACGAGGTTTTCCGTGGAGTTTGGACAAACGCACAGTTGTCACATATGGGTTGCACGGACAGAAGTGTAGTCACACAGGCGGCTTACAATCGGACGGCAGCGTTGGGACACGCATCCCTACTGCTCTGGCTATAAACGTTAAATGTGCATATCAACGTTATTAAAACGCAACTGCATAGAATCGCCCGTGTTTTCATTAAATGAAACATAGGACAATTATGTACGGGTATCTTACACGAGGTTTTCCGTGGAGTTTGGACAAACGCACAGTTGCCACATATGGGTTGCACGGGCAGAAGTGTAGTCACACAGGCGGTTTATAATCGGACGGCAGCGTTGGGACACGCATCCCTACTGCTCTGGCTATAAACGTTAAATATGCATATCAACGTTATTAAAACGCAACTGCATAGAATCGCCCGTGTTTTCATTAAATGAAACATAGGACAATTATGTAAGGGTATCTTACACGAGGTTTTCCGTGCAGTTTGGACAAACGCACAGTTGTCACATATGGGTTGCACGGACAGAAGTGTAGTCACACAGGCGGTTTATAATCCGACGGCAGCGTTGGGACACGCATCCCTATTGCTCTGGCTATAAACGTTAAATGTGCATATCAACGTTATTAAAACGCAACTGCATAGAATCGCCCGCGTTTTCATTAAATGAAACATAGGACAATTATGTAAGGGTATCTTACACGAGGTTTTCCGTGGAGTTTGGACAAACGCACAGTTGTCACATATGGGTTGCACGGACAGAAGTGTAGTCACACAAGCGGTTTATAATCGGACGGCAGCGTTGGGACACGCATCCCTACTGCTCTGGCTATAGACGTTAAATGTGCATATCAACGTTATTAAAACGCAACTGCATAGAATCTCCCGTGTTTTCATTAAATGAAACATAGGACAATTATGTAAGGGTATCTTACACGAGGTTTTCCGTGGAGTTTGGACAAACGCACAGTTGTCACATATGGGTTGCACGGACAGAAGTGTAGTCACACAGGCGGCTTATAATCGGACGGCAGCGTTGGGACACGCATCCCTACTGCTCTAGGTATAAAAGTTAAATGTGCATATCAACGTTATTAAAACGCAACTGCATAGAATCGCCCGTGTTTTCATTAAATGAAACATAGGACAATTATGTAAGGGTATCTTACACGAGGTTTTCCGTGCAGTTTGGACAAACGCACAGTTGTCACATATGGGTTGCACGGACAGAAGTGTAGTCACACAGGCGGTTTATAATCGGACGGCAGCGTTGGGACACGCATCCCTACTGCTCTGGCTATAAACGTTAAATGTGCATATCAACGTTATTAAAACGCAACTGCATAGAATCGCCCGTGTTTTCATTAAATGAAACATAGGACAATTATGTAAGGGTATCTTACACGAGGTTTTCCGTGCAGTTTGGACAAACGCACAGTTGTCACATATGGGTTGCACGGACAGAAGTGTAGTCACACAGGCGGTTTATAATCAGACGGCAGCGTTGGGACACGCATCCCTACTGCTCTGGCTATAAACGTTAAATGTGCATATCAACGTTATTAAAACGCAACTGCATAGAATCGCCCGTGTTTTCATTAAATGAAACATAGGACAATTATGTAAGGGTATCTTACACGAGGTTTTCCGTGCAGTTTGGACAAACGCACAGTTGTCACATATGGGTTGCACGGACAGAAGTGTAGTCACACAGGCGGCTTATAATCGGACGGCAGCGTTGGGACACGCATCCCTACTGCTCTGGCTATAAACTTTAAATGTGCATATCAACGTTATTAAAACGCAACTGCATAGAATCGCCCGTGTTTTCATTAAATGAAACATAGGACAATTATGTAAGGGTATCTTACACGAGGTTTTCCGTGGAGTTTGGACAAACGCACAGTTGTCACATATGGGTTGCACGGACAGAAGTGTAGTCACACAGGCGGCTTATAATCGGACGGCAGCGTTGGGACACGCATCCCTACTGCTCTGGCTATAAACGATAAATGTGCATATCAACGTTATTAAAACGCAACTGCATAGAATCGCCCGTGTTTTCATTAAATGAAACATAGGACAATTATGTAAGGGTAACTTACACGAGGTTTTCCGTGCAGTTTGGACAAACGCACAGTTGTCACATATGGGTTACACGGACAGAAGTGTAGTCACACAGGCGGCTTATAATCGGACGGCAGCGTTGGGACACGCATCCCTACTGCTCTGGCTATAAACGTTAAATGTGCATATCAACGTTATTAAAACGCAACTGCATAGAATCTCCCGTGTTTTCATTAAATGAAACATAGGTCAATTATGTAAGGGTATCTTACACGAGGTTTTCCGTGCAGTTTGGACAAACGCACAGTTGTCACATATGGGTTGCACGGACAGAAGTGTAGTCACACAGGCGGCTTATAATCGGACGGCAGCGTTGGGACACGCATCCCTATTGCTCTGGCTATAAACGTTAAATGTGCATATCAACGTTATTAAAACGCAACTGCATAGAATCGCTCGTGTTTTCATTAAATGAAACATAGGACAATTATGTAAGGGTATCTTACACGAGGTTTTCCGTGGAGTTTGGACAAACGCACAGTTGTCACATATGGGTTGCACGGACAGAAGTGTAGTCACACAGGCGGCTTATAATCGGACGGCAGCGTTGGGACACGCATCCCTACTGCTCTGGCTATAAACGTTAAATGTGCATATCAACGTTATTAAAACGCAACTGCATAGAATCGCCCGTGTTTTCATTAAATGAAACATAGGACAATTATGTACGGATATCTTACACGAGGTTTTCCGTGGAGTTTGGACAAACGCACAGTTGTCACATATGGGTTGCACGGACAGAAGTGTAGTCACACAGGCGGTTTATAATCGGACGGCAGCGTTGGGACACGCATCCCTACTGCTCTGGCTATAAACGTTAAATGTGCATATCAACGTTATTAAAACGCAACTGCATAGAATCGCCCGTGTTTTCATTAAATGAAACATAGGACAATTATGTAAGGGTATCTTACACGAGGTTTTCCGTGGAGTTTGGAAAAACGCACAGTTGTCACATATGGGTTGCACGGACAGAAGTGTAGTCACACAGGCGGCTTATAATCGGACGGCAGCGTTGGGACACGCATCCCTACTGCTCTGGCTATAAACGTTAAATGTGCATATCAACGTTATTAAAACGCAACTGCATAGAATCGCCCGTGTTTTCATTAAATGAAACATAGGACAATTATGTAAGGGTATCTTACACGAGGTTTTCCGTGGAGTTTGGACAAACGCACAGTTGTCACATATGGGTTGCACGGACAGAAGTGTAGTCACACAGGCGGCTTATAATCGGACGGCAGCGTTGGGACACGCATCCCTACTGCTCTGGCTATAAACGTTAAATGTGCATATCAACGTTATTAAAACGCAACTGCATAGAATCGCTCGTGTTTTCATTAAATGAAACATAGGACAATTATGTAAGGGTATCTTACACGAGGTTTTCCGTGGAGTTTGGACAAACGCACAGTTGTCACATATGGGTTGCACGGACAGAAGTGTAGTCACACAGGCGGCTTATAATCGGACGGCAGCGTTGGGACACGCATCCCTACTGCTCTGGCTATAAACGTTAAATGTGCATATCAACGTTATTAAAACGCAACTGCATAGAATCGCCCGTGTTTTCATTAAATGAAACATAGGATAATTATGTACGGATATCTTACACGAGGTTTTCCGTGGAGTTTGGACAAACGCACAGTTGTCACATATGGGTTGCACGGACAGAATTGTAGTCACACAGGCGGTTTATAATCGGACGGCAGCGTTGGGACACGCATCCCTACTGCTCTGGCTATAAACTTTAAATGTGCATATCAACGTTATTAAAACGCAACTGCATAGAATCGCCCGTGTTTTCATTAAATGAAACATAGGACAATTATGTAAGGGTATCTTACACGAGGTTTTCCGTGCAGTTTGGACAAACGCACAGTTGTCACATATGGGTTGCACGGACAGAAGTGTAGTCACACAGGCGGTTTATAATCGGACGGCAGCGTTGTGACACGCATCCCTATTGCTCTGGCTATAAACGTTAAATGTGCATATCAACGTTATTAAAACGCAACTGCATAGAATCGCCCGTGTTTTCATTAAATGAGACATAGGACAATTATGTAAGGGTATCTTACACGAGGTTTTCCGTGCAGTTTGGACAAACGCACAGTTGTCACATATGGGTTGCACGGACAGAAGTGTAGTCACACAGGCGGCTTATAATCGGACGGCAGCGTTGGGACACGCATCCCTAGTGCTCTGGCTATAAACGTTAAATGTGCATATCAACGTTATTAAAACGCAACTGCATAGAATCGCCCGTGTTTTCATTAAATGAAAAATAGGACAATTATGTAAGGGTATCTTACACGAGGTTTTCCGTGCAGTTTGGACAAACGCACAGTTGTCACATATGGGTTGCACGGACAGAAGTGTAGTCACACAGGCGGTTTATAATTGAACGGCAGCGTTGGGACACGCATCCCTATTGCTGTGGCTATAAACGTTAAATGTGCATATCAACGTTATTAAAACGCAACTGCATAGAATCTCCCGTGTTTTCATTAAATGAAACATAGGACAATTATGTAAGGGTATCTTACACGAGGTTTTCCGTGCAGTTTGGACAAACGCACAGTTGTCACATATGGGTTGCACGGACAGAAGTGTAGTAACACAGGCGGCTTATAATCGGACGGCAGCGTTGGGACACGCATCCCTATTGCTCTGGCTATAAAAGTTAAATGTGCATATCAACATTATTAAAACGCAACTGCATAGAATCGCCCGTGTTTTCATTAAATGAAACATAGGACAATTATGTAAGGGTATCTTACACGAGATTTTCCGTGGAGTTTGGACAAACGCACAGTTGTCACATATGGGTTGCACGGACAGAAGTGTAGTCACACAGGCGGCTTATAATCGGACGGCAGCGTTGGGACACGCATCCCTACTGCTCTGGCTATAAACGTTAAATGTGCATATCAACGTTATTAAAACGCAACTGCATAGAATCGCCCGTGTTTTCATTAAATGAAACATAGGACAATTATGTAAGGGTATCTTACACGAGGTTTTCCGTGGAGTTTGGACAAACGCACAGTTGTCACATATGGGTTGCACGGACAGAAGTGTAGTCACACAGGCGGCTTATAATCGGACGGCAGCGTTGGGACACGCATCCCTACTGCTCTGGCTATAAACGTTAAATGTGCATATCAACGTTATTAAAACGCAAATGCATAGAATCGCCCGTGTTTTCATTAAATGAAACATAGGACAATTATGTACGGGTATCTTACACGAGGTTTTCCGTGGAGTTTGGACAAACGCACAGTTGCCACATATGGGTAGCACGGACAGAAGTGTAGTCACACAGGCGGTTTATAATCGGACGGCAGCGTTGGGACACGCATCCCTACTGCTCTGGCTATAAACGTTAAATGTGCATATCAACGTTATTAAAACGCAACTGCATAGAATCGCCCGTGTTTTCATTAAATGAAACATAGGACAATTATGTAAGGGTATCTTACACGAGGTTTTCCGTGGAGTTTGGACAAACGCACAGTTGTCACATATGGGTTGCACGGACAGAAGTGTAGTCACACAGGCGGTTTATAATCGGACGGCAGCGTTGGGACACGCATCCCTACTGCTCTGGCTATAAAGGTTAAATGTGCATATCAACGTTATTAAAACGCAACTGCATAGAATCGCCCGTGTTTTCATTAAATGAAACATAGGACAATTATGTAAGGGTATCTTACACGAGGTTTTCCGTGGAGTTTGGACAAACGCACAGTTGTCACATATGGGTTGCACGGACAGAAGTGTAGTCACACAGGCGGCTTATAATCGGACGGCAGCGTTGGGACACGCATCCCTACTGCTCTGGCTATAAAAGTTAAATGTGCATATCAACGTTATTAAAACGCAACTGCATAGAATCGCCCGTGTTTTCATTAAATGAAACATAGGACAATTATGTAAGGGTATCTTACACGAGGTTTTCCGCGCAGTTTGGACAAACGCACAGTTGTCACATATGGGTTGCACGGACAGAAGTGTAGTCACACAGGCGGTTTATAATCGGACGGCAGCGTTGGGACACGCATCCCTACTGCTCTGGCTATAAACGTTAAATGTGCATATCAACGTTATTAAAACGCAACTGCATAGAATCGCCCGTGTTTTCATTAAATGAAACATAGGACAATTATGTAAGGGTATCTTACACGAGGTTTTCCGTGCAGTTTGGACAAACGCACAGTTGTCACATATGGGTTGCACGGACAGAAGTGTAGTCACACAGGCGGCTTATAATCGGACGGCAGCGTTGGGACACGCATCCCTACTGCTCTGGCTATAAACGTTAAATGTGCATATCAACGTTATTAAAACGCAACTGCATAGAATCGCCCTTGTTTTCATTAAATGAAACATAGGACAATTATGTAAGGGTATCTTACACGAGGTTTTCCGTGCAGTTTGGACAAACGCACAGTTGTCACATATGGGTTACACGGACAGAAGTGTAGTCACACAGGCGGCTTATAATCGGACGGCAGCGTTGGGACAAGCATCCCTACTGCTCTGGCTATAAACGTTAAATGTGCATATCAACGTTATTAAAACGCAACTGCATAGAATCGCCCGTGTTTTCATTAAATGAAACATAGGTCAATTATGTAAGGGTATCTTACACGAGGTTTTCCGTGCAGTTTGGACAAACGCACAGTTGTCACATATGGGTTGCACGGACAGAAGTGTAGTCACACAGGCGGTTTATAATCGGACGGCAGCGTTGGGACACGCATCCCTACTGCTCTGGCTATAAACGTTAAATGTGCATATCAACGTTATTAAAACGCAACTGCATAGAATCGCCCGTGTTTTCATTAAGTGAAACATAGGACAAATATGTAAGGGTATCTTACACGAGGTTTTCCGTGCAGTTTGGACAAACGCACAGTTGTCACATATGGGTTGCACGGACAGAAGTGTAGTCACACAGGCGGTTTATAATCGGACGGCAGCGTTGGGACACGCATCCCTACTGCTCTGGCTATAAACGTTAAATGTGCATATCAACGTTATTAAAACGCAACTGCATAGAATCGCCCGTGTTTTCATTAAATGAAACATAGGACATTTATGTAAGGGTATCTTACACGAGGTTTTCCGTGCAGTTTGGACAAACGCACAGTTGTCACATATGGGTTGCACGGACAGAAGTGTAGTCACACAGGCGGTTTATAATCAGACGGCAGCGTTGGGACACGCATCCCTACTGCTCTGGCTATAAACGTTAAATGTGCATATCAACGTTATTAAAACGCAACTGCATAGAATCGCCCGTGTTTTCATTAAATGAAACATAGGACAATTATGTAAGGGTATCTTACACGAGGTTTTCCGTGCAGTTTGGACAAACGCACAGTTGTCACATATGGGTTGCACGGACAGAAGTGTAGTCACACAGGCGGCTTATAATCGGACGGCAGCGTTGGGACACGCATACCTACTGCTCTGGCTATAAACTTTAAATGTGCATATCAACGTTATTACAACGCAACTGCATAGAATCGCCCGTGTTTTCATTAAATGAAACATAGGACAATTATGTAAGGGTATCTTACACGAGGTTTTCCGTGGAGTTTGGACAAACGCACAGTTGTCACATATGGGTTGCACGGACAGAAGTGTAGTCACACAGGCGGCTTATAATCGGACGGCAGCGTTGGGACACGCATCCCTACTGCTCTGGCTATAAACGTTAAATGTGCATATCAACGTTATTAAAACGCAACTGCATAGAATCGCCCGTGTTTTCATTAAATGAAACATAGGACAATTACGTAAGGGTATCTTACACGAGGTTTACCGTGCAGTTTGGACAAACGCACAGTTGTCACATATGGGTTACACGGACAGAAGTGTAGTCACACAGGCGGCTTATAATCGGACGGCAGCGTTGGGACACGCATCCCTACTGCTCTGGCTATAAACGTTAAATGTGCATATCAACGTTATTAAAACGCAACTGCATAGAATCGCCCGTGTTTTCATTAAATGAAACATAGGACAATTATGTAAGGGTATCTTACACGAGGTTTTCCGTGCAGTTTGGACAAACGCACAGTTGTCACATATGGGTTGCACGGACAGAAGTGTAGTCACACAGGCGGCTTATAATCGGACGGCAGCGTTGGGACACGCATCCCTACTGCTCTGGCTATAAAAGTTAAATGTGCATATCAACGTTATTAAAACGCAACTGCATAGAATCGCCCGTGTTTTCATTAAATGAAACATAGGACAATTATGTAAGGGTATCTTACACGAGGTTTTCCGTGCAGTTTGGACAAACGCACAGTTGTCACATATGGGTTGCACGGACAGAAGTGTAGTCACACAGGCGGTTTATAATCGGACGGCAGCGTTGGGACACGCATCCCTACTGCTCTGGCTATAAACGTTAAATGTGCATATCAACGTTATTAAAACGCAACTGCATAGAATCGCCCGTGTTTTCATTAAATGAAACATAGGTCAATTATGTAAGGGTATCTTACACGAGGTTTTCCGTGCAGTTTGGAAAAACTCACAGTTGTCACATATGGGTTGCACGGACAGAAGTGTAGTCACACAGGCGGCTTATAATCGGACGGCAGCGTTGGGACACGCATCCCTATTGCTCTGGCTATAAAAGTTAAATGTGCATATCAACGTTATTAAAACGCAACTGCATAGAATCGCTCGTGTTTTCATTAAATGAAACATAGGACAATTATGTAAGGGTATCTTACACGAGGTTTTCCGTGGAGTTTGGACAAACGCACAGTTGTCACATTTGGGTTGCACGGACAGAAGTGTAGTCACACAGGCGGCTTATAATCGGACGGCAGCGTTGGGACACGCATCCCTACTGCTCTGGCTATAAACGTTAAATGTGCATATCAACGTTATTAAAACGCAACTGCATAGAATCGCCCGTGTTTTCATTAAATGAAACATAGGACAATTATGTAAGGGTATCTTACACGAGGTTTTCCGTGGAGTTTGGACAAACGCACAGTTGTCACATATGGGTTGCACGGACAGAAGTGTAGTCACACAGGCGGCTTATAATCGGACGGCAGCGTTGGGACACGCATCCCTACTGCTCTGGCTATAAACGTTAAATGTGCATATCAACGTTATTAAAACGCAAATGCATAGAATCGCCCGTGTTTTCATTAAATGAAACATAGGACAATTATGTACGGGTATCTTACACGAGGTTTTCCGTGGAGTTTGGACAAACGCACAGTTGCCACATATGGGTAGCACGGACAGAAGTGTAGTCACACAGGCGGTTTATAATCGGACGGCAGCGTTGGGACACGCATCCCTACTGCTCTGGCTATAAACGTTAAATGTGCATATCAACGTTATTAAAACGCAACTGCATAGAATCGCCCGTGTTTTCATTAAATGAAACATAGGACAATTATGTAAGGGTATCTTACACGAGGTTTTCCGTGGAGTTTGGACAAACGCACAGTTGTCACATATGGGTTGCACGGACAGAAGTGTAGTCACACAGGCGGTTTATAATCGGACGGCAGCGTTGGGACACGCATCCCTACTGCTCTGGCTATAAAGGTTAAATGTGCATATCAACGTTATTAAAACGCAACTGCATAGAATCGCCCGTGTTTTCATTAAATGAAACATAGGACAATTATGTAAGGGTATCTTACACGAGGTTTTCCGTGGAGTTTGGACAAACGCACAGTTGTCACATATGGGTTGCACGGACAGAAGTGTAGTCACACAGGCGGCTTATAATCGGACGGCAGCGTTGGGACACGCATCCCTACTGCTCTGGCTATAAAAGTTAAATGTGCATATCAACGTTATTAAAACGCAACTGCATAGAATCGCCCGTGTTTTCATTAAATGAAACATAGGACAATTATGTAAGGGTATCTTACACGAGGTTTTCCGCGCAGTTTGGACAAACGCACAGTTGTCACATATGGGTTGCACGGACAGAAGTGTAGTCACACAGGCGGTTTATAATCGGACGGCAGCGTTGGGACACGCATCCCTACTGCTCTGGCTATAAACGTTAAATGTGCATATCAACGTTATTAAAACGCAACTGCATAGAATCGCCCGTGTTTTCATTAAATGAAACATAGGACAATTATGTAAGGGTATCTTACACGAGGTTTTCCGTGCAGTTTGGACAAACGCACAGTTGTCACATATGGGTTGCACGGACAGAAGTGTAGTCACACAGGCGGCTTATAATCGGACGGCAGCGTTGGGACACGCATCCCTACTGCTCTGGCTATAAACGTTAAATGTGCATATCAACGTTATTAAAACGCAACTGCATAGAATCGCCCTTGTTTTCATTAAATGAAACATAGGACAATTATGTAAGGGTATCTTACACGAGGTTTTCCGTGCAGTTTGGACAAACGCACAGTTGTCACATATGGGTTACACGGACAGAAGTGTAGTCACACAGGCGGCTTATAATCGGACGGCAGCGTTGGGACAAGCATCCCTACTGCTCTGGCTATAAACGTTAAATGTGCATATCAACGTTATTAAAACGCAACTGCATAGAATCGCCCGTGTTTTCATTAAATGAAACATAGGTCAATTATGTAAGGGTATCTTACACGAGGTTTTCCGTGCAGTTTGGACAAACGCACAGTTGTCACATATGGGTTGCACGGACAGAAGTGTAGTCACACAGGCGGTTTATAATCGGACGGCAGCGTTGGGACACGCATCCCTACTGCTCTGGCTATAAACGTTAAATGTGCATATCAACGTTATTAAAACGCAACTGCATAGAATCGCCCGTGTTTTCATTAAGTGAAACATAGGACAAATATGTAAGGGTATCTTACACGAGGTTTTCCGTGCAGTTTGGACAAACGCACAGTTGTCACATATGGGTTGCACGGACAGAAGTGTAGTCACACAGGCGGTTTATAATCGGACGGCAGCGTTGGGACACGCATCCCTACTGCTCTGGCTATAAACGTTAAATGTGCATATCAACGTTATTAAAACGCAACTGCATAGAATCGCCCGTGTTTTCATTAAATGAAACATAGGACATTTATGTAAGGGTATCTTACACGAGGTTTTCCGTGCAGTTTGGACAAACGCACAGTTGTCACATATGGGTTGCACGGACAGAAGTGTAGTCACACAGGCGGTTTATAATCAGACGGCAGCGTTGGGACACGCATCCCTACTGCTCTGGCTATAAACGTTAAATGTGCATATCAACGTTATTAAAACGCAACTGCATAGAATCGCCCGTGTTTTCATTAAATGAAACATAGGACAATTATGTAAGGGTATCTTACACGAGGTTTTCCGTGCAGTTTGGACAAACGCACAGTTGTCACATATGGGTTGCACGGACAGAAGTGTAGTCACACAGGCGGCTTATAATCGGACGGCAGCGTTGGGACACGCATACCTACTGCTCTGGCTATAAACTTTAAATGTGCATATCAACGTTATTACAACGCAACTGCATAGAATCGCCCGTGTTTTCATTAAATGAAACATAGGACAATTATGTAAGGGTATCTTACACGAGGTTTTCCGTGGAGTTTGGACAAACGCACAGTTGTCACATATGGGTTGCACGGACAGAAGTGTAGTCACACAGGCGGCTTATAATCGGACGGCAGCGTTGGGACACGCATCCCTACTGCTCTGGCTATAAACGTTAAATGTGCATATCAACGTTATTAAAACGCAACTGCATAGAATCGCCCGTGTTTTCATTAAATGAAACATAGGACAATTACGTAAGGGTATCTTACACGAGGTTTACCGTGCAGTTTGGACAAACGCACAGTTGTCACATATGGGTTACACGGACAGAAGTGTAGTCACACAGGCGGCTTATAATCGGACGGCAGCGTTGGGACACGCATCCCTACTGCTCTGGCTATAAACGTTAAATGTGCATATCAACGTTATTAAAACGCAACTGCATAGAATCGCCCGTGTTTTCATTAAATGAAACATAGGACAATTATGTAAGGGTATCTTACACGAGGTTTTCCGTGCAGTTTGGACAAACGCACAGTTGTCACATATGGGTTGCACGGACAGAAGTGTAGTCACACAGGCGGCTTATAATCGGACGGCAGCGTTGGGACACGCATCCCTACTGCTCTGGCTATAAAAGTTAAATGTGCATATCAACGTTATTAAAACGCAACTGCATAGAATCGCCCGTGTTTTCATTAAATGAAACATAGGACAATTATGTAAGGGTATCTTACACGAGGTTTTCCGTGCAGTTTGGACAAACGCACAGTTGTCACATATGGGTTGCACGGACAGAAGTGTAGTCACACAGGCGGTTTATAATCGGACGGCAGCGTTGGGACACGCATCCCTACTGCTCTGGCTATAAACGTTAAATGTGCATATCAACGTTATTAAAACGCAACTGCATAGAATCGCCCGTGTTTTCATTAAATGAAACATAGGTCAATTATGTAAGGGTATCTTACACGAGGTTTTCCGTGCAGTTTGGAAAAACTCACAGTTGTCACATATGGGTTGCACGGACAGAAGTGTAGTCACACAGGCGGCTTATAATCGGACGGCAGCGTTGGGACACGCATCCCTATTGCTCTGGCTATAAAAGTTAAATGTGCATATCAACGTTATTAAAACGCAACTGCATAGAATCGCTCGTGTTTTCATTAAATGAAACATAGGACAATTATGTAAGGGTATCTTACACGAGGTTTTCCGTGGAGTTTGGACAAACGCACAGTTGTCACATTTGGGTTGCACGGACAGAAGTGTAGTCACACAGGCGGCTTATAATCGGACGGCAGCGTTGGGACACGCATCCCTACTGCTCTGGCTATAAACGTTAAATGTGCATATCAACGTTATTAAAACGCAACTGCATAGAATCGCCCGTGTTTTCATTAAATGAAACATAGGACAATTATGTACGGATATCTTACACGAGGTTTTCCGTGGAGTTTGGACAAACGCACAGTTGTCACATATGGGTTGCACGGACAGAAGTGTAGTCACACAGGCGGTTTATAATCGGACGGCAGCGTTGGGACACGCATCCCTACTGCTCTGGCTATAAACGTTAAATGTGCATATCAACGTTATTAAAACGCAACTGCATAGAATCGCCCGTGTTTTCATTAAATGAAACATAGGACAATTATGTAAGGGTATCTTACACGAGGTTTTCCGTGGAGTTTGGACAAACGCACAGTTGTCACATATGGGTTGCACGGACAGAAGTGTAGTCACACAGGCGGCTTATAATCGGACGGCAGCGTTGGGACACGCATCCCTACTGCTCTGGCTATAAACGTTAAATGTGCATATCAACGTTATTAAAACGCAACTGCATAGAATCGCCCGTGTTTTCATTAAATGAAACATAGGACAATTATGTAAGGGTATCTTACACGAGGTTTTCCGTGGAGTTTGGACAAACGCACAGTTGTCACATATGGGTTGCACGGACAGAAGTGTAGTCACACAGGCGGCTTATAATCGGACGGCAGCGTTGGGACACGCATCCCTACTGCTCTGGCTATAAACGTTAAATGTGCATATCAACGTTATTAAAACGCAACTGCATAGAATCGCTCGTGTTTTCATTAAATGAAACATAGGACAATTATGTAAGGGTATCTTACACGAGGTTTTCCGTGGAGTTTGGACAAACGCACAGTTGTCACATATGGGTTGCACGGACAGAAGTGTAGTCACACAGGCGGCTTATAATCGGACGGCAGCGTTGGGACACGCATCCCTACTGCTCTGGCTATAAACGTTAAATGTGCATATCAACGTTATTAAAACGCAACTGCATAGAATCGCCCGTGTTTTCATTAAATGAAACATAGGATAATTATGTAGGGATATCTTACACGAGGTTTTCCGTGGAGTTTGGACAAACGCACAGTTGTCACATATGGGTTGCACGGACAGAAGTGTAGTCACACAGGCGGTTTATAATCGGACGGCAGCGTTGGGACACGCATCCCTACTGCTCTGGCTATAAACGTTAAATGTGCATATCAACGTTATTAAAACGCAACTGCATAGAATCGCCCGTGTTTTCATTAAATGAAACATAGGACAATTATGTAAGGGTATCTTACACGAGGTTTTCCGTGCAGTTTGGGCAAACGCACAGTTGTCACATATGGGTTGCACGGACAGAAGTGTAGTCTCACAGGCGGTTTATAATCGGACGGCAGCGTTGGGACACGCATCCCTATTGCTCTGGCTATAAACGTTAAATGTGCATATCAACGTTATTAAAACGCAACTGCATAGAATCGCCCGTGTTTTCATTAAATGAGACATAGGACAATTATGTAAGGGTATCTTACACGAGGTTTTCCGTGCAGTTTGGACAAACGCACAGTTGTCACATATGGGTTGCACGGACAGAAGTGTAGTCACACAGGCGGCTTATAATCGGACGGCAGCGTTGGGACACACATCCCTAGTGCTCTGGCTATAAACGTTAAATGTGCATATCAACGTTATTGAAACGCAACTGCATAGAATCGCCCGTGTTTTCATTAAATGAAAAATAGGACAATTATGTAAGGGTATCTTACACGAGGTTTTCCGTGCAGTTTGGACAAACGCACAGTTGTCACATATGGGTTGCACGGACAGAAGTGTAGTCACACAGGCGGTTTATAATTGGACGGCAGCGTTGGGACACGCATCCCTATTGCTGTGGCTATAAACGTTAAATGTGCATATCAACGTTATTAAAACGCAACTGCATAGAATCTCCCGTGTTTTCATTAAATGAAACATAGGACAATTATGTAAGGGTATCTTACACGAGGTTTTCCGTGCAGTTTGGACAAACGCACAGTTGTCACATATGGGTTGCACGGACAGAAGTGTAGTCACACAGGCGGCTTATAATCGGACGGCAGCGTTGGGACACGCATCCCTATTGCTCTGGCTATAAACGTTAAATGTGCATATCAACATTATTAAAACGCAACTGCATAGAATCGCCCGTGTTTTCATTAAATGAAACATAGGACAATTATGTAAGGGTATCTTACACGAGGTTTTCCGTGGAGTTTGGACAAACGCACAGTTGTCACATATGGGTTGCACGGACAGAAGTGTAGTCACACAGGCGGCTTATAATCGGACGGCAGCGTTGGGACACGCATCCCTACTGCTCTGGCTATAAACGTTAAATGTGCATATCAACGTTATTAAAACGCAACTGCATAGAATCGCCCGTGTTTTCATTAAATGAAACATAGGACAATTATGTAAGGGTATCTTACACGAGGTTTTCCGTGGAGTTTGGACAAACGCACAGTTGTCACATATGGGTTGCACGGACAGAAGTGTAGTCACACAGGCGGCTTATAATCGGACGGCAGCGTTGGGACACGCATCCCTACTGCTCTGGCTATAAACGTTAAATGTGCATATCAACGTTATTAAAACGCAACTGCATAGAATCGCCCGTGTTTTCATTAAATGAAACATAGGACAATTATGTACGGGTATCTTACACGAGGTTTTCCGTGGAGTTTGGACAAACGCACAGTTGCCACATATGGGTAGCACGGACAGAAGTGTAGTCACACAGGCGGTTTATAATCGGACGGCAGCGTTGGGACACGCATCCCTACTGCTCTGGCTATAAACGTTAAATGTGCATATCAACGTTATTAAAACGCAACTGCATAGAATCGCCCGTGTTTTCATTAAATGAAACATAGGACAATTATGTAAGGGTATCTTACACGAGGTTTTCCGTGGAGTTTGGACAAACGCACAGTTGTCACATATGGGTTGCACGGACAGAAGTGTAGTCACACAGGCGGTTTATAATCGGACGGCAGCGTTGGGACACGCATCCCTACTGCTCTGGCTATAAACGTTAAATGTGCATATCAACGTTATTAAAACGCAACTGCATAGAATCGCCCGTGTTTTCATTAAATGAAACATAGGACAATTATGTAAGGGTATCTTACACGAGGTTTTCCGTGGAGTTTGGACAAACGCACAGTTGTCACATATGGGTTGCACGGACAGAAGTGTAGTCACACAGGCGGCTTATAATCGGACGGCAGCGTTGGGACACGCATCCCTACTGCTCTGGCTATAAAAGTTAAATGTGCATATCAACGTTATTAAAACGCAACTGCATAGAATCGCCCGTGTTTTCATTAAATGAAACATAGGACAATTATGTAAGGGTATCTTACACGAGGTTTTCCGCGCAGTTTGGACAAACGCACAGTTGTCACATATGGGTTGCACGGACAGAAGTGTAGTCACACAGGCGGTTTATAATCGGACGGCAGCGTTGGGACACGCATCCCTACTGCTCTGGCTATAAACGTTAAATGTGCATATCAACGTTATTAAAACGCAACTGCATAGAATCGCCCGTGTTTTCATTAAATGAAACATAGGACAATTATGTAAGGGTATCTTACACGAGGTTTTCCGTGCAGTTTGGACAAACGCACAGTTGTCACATATGGGTTGCACGGACAGAAGTGTAGTCACACAGGCGGCTTATAATCGGACGGCAGCGTTGGGACACGCATCCCTACTGCTCTGGCTATAAACGTTAAATGTGCATATCAACGTTATTAAAACGCAACTGCATAGAATCGCCCGTGTTTTCATTAAATGAAACATAGGACAATTATGTAAGGGTATCTTACACGAGGTTTTCCGTGCAGTTTGGACAAACGCACAGTTGTCACATATGGGTTACACGGACAGAAGTGTAGTCACACAGGCGGCTTATAATCGGACGGCAGCGTTGGGACAAGCATCCCTACTGCTCTGGCTATAAACGTTAAATGTGCATATCAACGTTATTAAAACGCAACTGCATAGAATCGCCCGTGTTTTCATTAAATGAAACATAGGTCAATTATGTAAGGGTATCTTACACGAGGTTTTCCGTGCAGTTTGGACAAACGCACAGTTGTCACATATGGGTTGCACGGACAGAAGTGTAGTCACACAGGCGGTTTATAATCGGACGGCAGCGTTGGGACACGCATCCCTACTGCTCTGGCTATAAACGTTAAATGTGCATATCAACGTTATTAAAACGCAACTGCATAGAATCGCCCGTGTTTTCATTAAGTGAAACATAGGACAAATATGTAAGGGTATCTTACACGAGGTTTTCCGTGCAGTTTGGACAAACGCACAGTTGTCACATATGGGTTGCACGGACAGAAGTGTAGTCACACAGGCTGTTTATAATCGGACGGCAGCGTTGGGACACGCATCCCTACTGCTCTGGCTATAAACGTTAAATGTGCATATCAACGTTATTAAAACGCAACTGCATAGAATCGCCCGTGTTTTCATTAAATGAAACATAGGACAATTATGTAAGGGTATCTTACACGAGGTTTTCCGTGCAGTTTGGACAAACGCACAGTTGTCACATATGCGTTGCACGGACAGAAGTGTAGTCACACAGGCGGTTTATAATCAGACGGCAGCGTTGGGACACGCATCCCTACTGCTCTGGCTATAAACGTTAAATGTGCATATCAACGTTATTAAAACGCAACTGCATAGAATCGCCCGTGTTTTCATTAAATGAAACATAGGACAATTATGTAAGGGTATCTTACACGAGGTTTTCCGTGCAGTTTGGACAAACGCACAGTTGTCACATATGGGTTGCACGGACAGAAGTGTAGTCACACAGGCGGCTTATAATCGGACGGCAGCGTTGGGACACGCATACCTACTGCTCTGGCTATAAACTTTAAATGTGCATATCAACGTTATTAAAACGCAACTGCATAGAATCGCCCGTGTTTTCATTAAATGAAACATAGGACAATTATGTAAGTGTATCTTACACGAGGTTTTCCGTGGAGTTTGGACAAACGCACAGTTGTCACATATGGGTTGCACGGACAGAAGTGTAGTCACACAGGCGGCTTATAATCGGACGGCAGCGTTGGGACACGCATCCCTACTGCTCTGGCTATAAACGTTAAATGTGCATATCAACGTTATTAAAACGCAACTGCATAGAATCGCCCGTGTTTTCATTAAATGAAACATAGGACAATTATGTAAGGGTATCTTACACGAGGTTTACCGTGCAGTTTGGACAAACGCACAGTTGTCACATATGGGTTACACGGACAGAAGTGTAGTCACACAGGCGGCTTATAATCGGACGGCAGCGTTGGGACACGCATCCCTACTGCTCTGGCTATAAACGTTAAATGTGCATATCAACGTTATTAAAACGTAACTGCATAGAATCGCCCGTGTTTTCATTAAATGAAACATAGGACAATTATGTAAGGGTATCTTACACGAGGTTTTCCGTGCAGTTTGGACAAACGCACAGTTGTCACATATGGGTTGCACGGACAGAAGTGTAGTCACACAGGCGGTTTATAATCGGACGGCAGCGTTGGGACACGCATCCCTACTGCTCTGGCTATAAACGTTAAATGTGCATATCAACGTTATTAAAACGCAACTGCATAGAATCGCCCGTGTTTTCATTAAATGAAACATAGGACAATTATGTAAGGGTATCTTACACGAGGTTTTCCGTGCAGTTTGGACAAACGCACAGTTGTCACATATGGGTTGCACGGACAGAAGTGTAGTCACACAGTCGGCTTATAATCGGACGGCAGCGTTGGGACACGCATCCCTACTGCTCTGGCTATAAAAGTTAAATGTGCATATCAACGTTATTAAAACGCAACTGCATAGAATCGCCCGTGTTTTCATTAAATGAAACATAGGACAATTATGTAAGGGTATCTTACACGAGGTTTTCCGTGCAGTTTGGACAAACGCACAGTTGTCACATATGGGTTGCACGGACAGAAGTGTAGTCACACAGGCGGTTTATAATCGGACGGCAGCGTTGGGACACGCATCCCTACTGCTCTGGCTATAAACGTTAAATGTGCATATCAACGTTATTAAAACGCAACTGCATAGAATCGCCCGTGTTTTCATTAAATGAAACATAGGACAATTATGTAAGGGTATCTTGCACGAGGTTTTCCGTGCAGTTTGGACAAACGCACAGTTGTCACATATGGGTTGCACGGACAGAAGTGTAGTCACACAGGCGGCTTATAATCGGACGGCAGCGTTGGGACACGCATCCCTACTGCTCTGGCTATAAACGTTAAATGTGCATATCAACGTTATTAAAACGCAACTGCATAGAATCGCCCGTGTTTTCATTAAATGAAACATAGGACAATTATGTAAGGGTATCTTACACGAGGTTTTCCGTGGAGTTTGGACAAACGCACAGTTGTCACATATGGGTTGCACGGACAGAAGTGTAGTCACACAGGCGGCTTATAATCGGACGGCAGCGTTGGGACACGCATCCCTACTGCTCTGGCTATAAACGTTAAATGTGCATATCAACGTTATTAAAACGCAACTGCATAGAATCGCCCGTGTTTTCATTAAATGAAACATAGGACAATTATGTAAGGGTATCTTACACGAGGTTTTCCGTGGAGTTTGGACAAACGCACAGTTGTCACATATGGGTTGCACGGACAGAAGTGTAGTCACACAGGCGGCTTATAATCGGACGGCAGCGTTGGGACACGCATCCCTACTGCTCTGGCTATAAACGTTAAATGTGCATATCAACGTTATTAAAACGCAACTGCATAGAATCGCTCGTGTTTTCATTAAATGAAACATAGGACAATTATGTAAGGGTATCTTACACGAGGTTTTCCGTGGAGTTTGGACAAACGCACAGTTGTCACATATGGGTTGCACGGACAGAAGTGTAGTCACACAGGCGGCTTATAATCGGACGGCAGCGTTGGGACACGCATCCCTACTGCTCTGGCTATAAACGTTAAATGTGCATATCAACGTTATTAAAACGCAACTGCATAGAATCGCCCGTGTTTTCATTAAATGAAACATAGGATAATTATGTAGGGATATCTTACACGAGGTTTTCCGTGGAGTTTGGACAAACGCACAGTTGTCACATATGGGTTGCACGGACAGAAGTGTAGTCACACAGGCGGTTTATAATCGGACGGCAGCGTTGGGACACGCATCCCTACTGCTCTGGCTATAAACGTTAAATGTGCATATCAACGTTATTAAAACGCAACTGCATAGAATCGCCCGTGTTTTCATTAAATGAAACATAGGACAATTATGTAAGGGTATCTTACACGAGGTTTTCCGTGCAGTTTGGGCAAACGCACAGTTGTCACATATGGGTTGCACGGACAGAAGTGTAGTCTCACAGGCGGTTTATAATCGGACGGCAGCGTTGGGACACGCATCCCTATTGCTCTGGCTATAAACGTTAAATGTGCATATCAACGTTATTAAAACGCAACTGCATAGAATCGCCCGTGTTTTCATTAAATGAGACATAGGACAATTATGTAAGGGTATCTTACACGAGGTTTTCCGTGCAGTTTGGACAAACGCACAGTTGTCACATATGGGTTGCACGGACAGAAGTGTAGTCACACAGGCGGCTTATAATCGGACGGCAGCGTTGGGACACACATCCCTAGTGCTCTGGCTATAAACGTTAAATGTGCATATCAACGTTATTGAAACGCAACTGCATAGAATCGCCCGTGTTTTCATTAAATGAAAAATAGGACAATTATGTAAGGGTATCTTACACGAGGTTTTCCGTGCAGTTTGGACAAACGCACAGTTGTCACATATGGGTTGCACGGACAGAAGTGTAGTCACACAGGCGGTTTATAATTGGACGGCAGCGTTGGGACACGCATCCCTATTGCTGTGGCTATAAACGTTAAATGTGCATATCAACGTTATTAAAACGCAACTGCATAGAATCTCCCGTGTTTTCATTAAATGAAACATAGGACAATTATGTAAGGGTATCTTACACGAGGTTTTCCGTGCAGTTTGGACAAACGCACAGTTGTCACATATGGGTTGCACGGACAGAAGTGTAGTCACACAGGCGGCTTATAATCGGACGGCAGCGTTGGGACACGCATCCCTATTGCTCTGGCTATAAACGTTAAATGTGCATATCAACATTATTAAAACGCAACTGCATAGAATCGCCCGTGTTTTCATTAAATGAAACATAGGACAATTATGTAAGGGTATCTTACACGAGGTTTTCCGTGGAGTTTGGACAAACGCACAGTTGTCACATATGGGTTGCACGGACAGAAGTGTAGTCACACAGGCGGCTTATAATCGGACGGCAGCGTTGGGACACGCATCCCTACTGCTCTGGCTATAAACGTTAAATGTGCATATCAACGTTATTAAAACGCAACTGCATAGAATCGCCCGTGTTTTCATTAAATGAAACATAGGACAATTATGTAAGGGTATCTTACACGAGGTTTTCCGTGGAGTTTGGACAAACGCACAGTTGTCACATATGGGTTGCACGGACAGAAGTGTAGTCACACAGGCGGCTTATAATCGGACGGCAGCGTTGGGACACGCATCCCTACTGCTCTGGCTATAAACGTTAAATGTGCATATCAACGTTATTAAAACGCAACTGCATAGAATCGCCCGTGTTTTCATTAAATGAAACATAGGACAATTATGTACGGGTATCTTACACGAGGTTTTCCGTGGAGTTTGGACAAACGCACAGTTGCCACATATGGGTAGCACGGACAGAAGTGTAGTCACACAGGCGGTTTATAATCGGACGGCAGCGTTGGGACACGCATCCCTACTGCTCTGGCTATAAACGTTAAATGTGCATATCAACGTTATTAAAACGCAACTGCATAGAATCGCCCGTGTTTTCATTAAATGAAACATAGGACAATTATGTAAGGGTATCTTACACGAGGTTTTCCGTGGAGTTTGGACAAACGCACAGTTGTCACATATGGGTTGCACGGACAGAAGTGTAGTCACACAGGCGGTTTATAATCGGACGGCAGCGTTGGGACACGCATCCCTACTGCTCTGGCTATAAACGTTAAATGTGCATATCAACGTTATTAAAACGCAACTGCATAGAATCGCCCGTGTTTTCATTAAATGAAACATAGGACAATTATGTAAGGGTATCTTACACGAGGTTTTCCGTGGAGTTTGGACAAACGCACAGTTGTCACATATGGGTTGCACGGACAGAAGTGTAGTCACACAGGCGGCTTATAATCGGACGGCAGCGTTGGGACACGCATCCCTACTGCTCTGGCTATAAAAGTTAAATGTGCATATCAACGTTATTAAAACGCAACTGCATAGAATCGCCCGTGTTTTCATTAAATGAAACATAGGACAATTATGTAAGGGTATCTTACACGAGGTTTTCCGCGCAGTTTGGACAAACGCACAGTTGTCACATATGGGTTGCACGGACAGAAGTGTAGTCACACAGGCGGTTTATAATCGGACGGCAGCGTTGGGACACGCATCCCTACTGCTCTGGCTATAAACGTTAAATGTGCATATCAACGTTATTAAAACGCAACTGCATAGAATCGCCCGTGTTTTCATTAAATGAAACATAGGACAATTATGTAAGGGTATCTTACACGAGGTTTTCCGTGCAGTTTGGACAAACGCACAGTTGTCACATATGGGTTGCACGGACAGAAGTGTAGTCACACAGGCGGCTTATAATCGGACGGCAGCGTTGGGACACGCATCCCTACTGCTCTGGCTATAAACGTTAAATGTGCATATCAACGTTATTAAAACGCAACTGCATAGAATCGCCCGTGTTTTCATTAAATGAAACATAGGACAATTATGTAAGGGTATCTTACACGAGGTTTTCCGTGCAGTTTGGACAAACGCACAGTTGTCACATATGGGTTACACGGACAGAAGTGTAGTCACACAGGCGGCTTATAATCGGACGGCAGCGTTGGGACAAGCATCCCTACTGCTCTGGCTATAAACGTTAAATGTGCATATCAACGTTATTAAAACGCAACTGCATAGAATCGCCCGTGTTTTCATTAAATGAAACATAGGTCAATTATGTAAGGGTATCTTACACGAGGTTTTCCGTGCAGTTTGGACAAACGCACAGTTGTCACATATGGGTTGCACGGACAGAAGTGTAGTCACACAGGCGGTTTATAATCGGACGGCAGCGTTGGGACACGCATCCCTACTGCTCTGGCTATAAACGTTAAATGTGCATATCAACGTTATTAAAACGCAACTGCATAGAATCGCCCGTGTTTTCATTAAGTGAAACATAGGACAAATATGTAAGGGTATCTTACACGAGGTTTTCCGTGCAGTTTGGACAAACGCACAGTTGTCACATATGGGTTGCACGGACAGAAGTGTAGTCACACAGGCTGTTTATAATCGGACGGCAGCGTTGGGACACGCATCCCTACTGCTCTGGCTATAAACGTTAAATGTGCATATCAACGTTATTAAAACGCAACTGCATAGAATCGCCCGTGTTTTCATTAAATGAAACATAGGACAATTATGTAAGGGTATCTTACACGAGGTTTTCCGTGCAGTTTGGACAAACGCACAGTTGTCACATATGCGTTGCACGGACAGAAGTGTAGTCACACAGGCGGTTTATAATCAGACGGCAGCGTTGGGACACGCATCCCTACTGCTCTGGCTATAAACGTTAAATGTGCATATCAACGTTATTAAAACGCAACTGCATAGAATCGCCCGTGTTTTCATTAAATGAAACATAGGACAATTATGTAAGGGTATCTTACACGAGGTTTTCCGTGCAGTTTGGACAAACGCACAGTTGTCACATATGGGTTGCACGGACAGAAGTGTAGTCACACAGGCGGCTTATAATCGGACGGCAGCGTTGGGACACGCATACCTACTGCTCTGGCTATAAACTTTAAATGTGCATATCAACGTTATTAAAACGCAACTGCATAGAATCGCCCGTGTTTTCATTAAATGAAACATAGGACAATTATGTAAGTGTATCTTACACGAGGTTTTCCGTGGAGTTTGGACAAACGCACAGTTGTCACATATGGGTTGCACGGACAGAAGTGTAGTCACACAGGCGGCTTATAATCGGACGGCAGCGTTGGGACACGCATCCCTACTGCTCTGGCTATAAACGTTAAATGTGCATATCAACGTTATTAAAACGCAACTGCATAGAATCGCCCGTGTTTTCATTAAATGAAACATAGGACAATTATGTAAGGGTATCTTACACGAGGTTTACCGTGCAGTTTGGACAAACGCACAGTTGTCACATATGGGTTACACGGACAGAAGTGTAGTCACACAGGCGGCTTATAATCGGACGGCAGCGTTGGGACACGCATCCCTACTGCTCTGGCTATAAACGTTAAATGTGCATATCAACGTTATTAAAACGTAACTGCATAGAATCGCCCGTGTTTTCATTAAATGAAACATAGGACAATTATGTAAGGGTATCTTACACGAGGTTTTCCGTGCAGTTTGGACAAACGCACAGTTGTCACATATGGGTTGCACGGACAGAAGTGTAGTCACACAGGCGGTTTATAATCGGACGGCAGCGTTGGGACACGCATCCCTACTGCTCTGGCTATAAACGTTAAATGTGCATATCAACGTTATTAAAACGCAACTGCATAGAATCGCCCGTGTTTTCATTAAATGAAACATAGGACAATTATGTAAGGGTATCTTACACGAGGTTTTCCGTGCAGTTTGGACAAACGCACAGTTGTCACATATGGGTTGCACGGACAGAAGTGTAGTCACACAGTCGGCTTATAATCGGACGGCAGCGTTGGGACACGCATCCCTACTGCTCTGGCTATAAAAGTTAAATGTGCATATCAACGTTATTAAAACGCAACTGCATAGAATCGCCCGTGTTTTCATTAAATGAAACATAGGACAATTATGTAAGGGTATCTTACACGAGGTTTTCCGTGCAGTTTGGACAAACGCACAGTTGTCACATATGGGTTGCACGGACAGAAGTGTAGTCACACAGGCGGTTTATAATCGGACGGCAGCGTTGGGACACGCATCCCTACTGCTCTGGCTATAAACGTTAAATGTGCATATCAACGTTATTAAAACGCAACTGCATAGAATCGCCCGTGTTTTCATTAAATGAAACATAGGACAATTATGTAAGGGTATCTTGCACGAGGTTTTCCGTGCAGTTTGGACAAACGCACAGTTGTCACATATGGGTTGCACGGACAGAAGTGTAGTCACACAGGCGGCTTATAATCGGACGGCAGCGTTGGGACACGCATCCCTACTGCTCTGGCTATAAACGTTAAATGTGCATATCAACGTTATTAAAACGCAACTGCATAGAATCGCCCGTGTTTTCATTAAATGAAACATAGGACAATTATGTAAGGGTATCTTACACGAGGTTTTCCGTGGAGTTTGGACAAACGCACAGTTGTCACATATGGGTTGCACGGACAGAAGTGTAGTCACACAGGCGGCTTATAATCGGACGGCAGCGTTGGGACACGCATCCCTACTGCTCTGGCTATAAACGTTAAATTTGCATATCAACGTTATTAAAACGCAACTGCATAGAATCGCCAGTGTTTTCATTAAATGGAACATAGGACAATTATGTAAGGGTATCTTACACGAGGTTTTCCGTGGAGTTTGGACAAACGCACAGTTGTCACATATGGGTTGCACGGACAGAAGTGTAGTCACACAGGCGGCTTATAATCGGACGGCAGCGTTGGGACACGCATCCCTACTGCTCTGGCTATAAACGTTAAATGTGCATATCAACGTTATTAAAACGCAACTGCATAGAATCGCCCGTGTTTTCATTAAATGAAACATAGGTCAATTATGTAAGGGTATCTTACACGAGGTTTTCCGTGCAGTTTGGACAAACGCACAGTTGTCACATATGGGTTGCACGGACAGAAGTGTAGTCACACAGGCGGCTTATAATCGGACGGCAGCGTTGGGACACGCATCCCTATTGCTCTGGCTATAAAAGTTAAATGTGCATATCAACGTTATTAAAACGCAACTGCATAGAATCACCCGTGTTTTCATTAAATGAAACATAGGACAATTATGTAAGGGTATCTTACACGAGGTTTTCCGTGGAGTTTGGACAAACGCACAGTTGTCACATATGGGTTGCACGGACAGAAGTGTAGTCACACAGGCGGTTTATAATCGGACGGCAGCGTTGGGACACGCATCCCTACTGCTCTGGCTATAAACGTTAAATGTGCATATCAACGTTATTAAAACGCAACTGCATAGAATCGCCCGTGTTTTCATTAAATGAAACATAGGACAATTATGTAAGGGTATCTTACACGAGGTTTTCCGTGCAGTTTGGACAAACGCACAGTTGTCACATATGGGTTGCACGGACAGAAGTGTAGTCACACAGGCGGCTTATAATCGGACGGCAGCGTTGGGACACGCATCCCTATTGCTCTGGCTATAAACGTTAAATGTGCATATCAACGTTATTAAAACGCAACTGCACAGAATCGCCCGTGTTTTCATTAAATGAAACATAGGACAATTATGTAAGGGTATCTTACACGAGGTTTTCCGTGCAGTTTGGACAAACGCACAGTTGTCACATATGGGTTGCACGGACAGAAGTGTAGTCACACAGGCGGTTTATAATCGGACGGCAGCGTTGGGACACGCATCCCTACTGCTCTAACTATAAACGTTAAATGTGCATATCAACGTTATTAAAACGCAACTGCATAGAATCTCCCGTGTTTTCATTAAATGAAACATAGGACAATTATGTAAGGTTATCTTACACGAGGTTTTCCGTGCAGTTTGGACAAACGCACAGTTGTCACATATGGGTTGCACGGACAGAAGTGTAGTCACACAGGCGGTTTATAATCGGACGGCAGCGTTGGGACACGCATCCCTACTGCTCTGGCTATAAACGTTAAATGTGCATATCAACGTTATTAAAACGCAACTGCATAGAATCGCCCGTGTTTTCATTAAATGAAACATAGGACAATTATGTAAGGGTATCTTACACGAGGTTTTCCGTGCAGTTTGGACAAACGCACAGTTGTCACATATGGGTTGCACGGACAGAAGTGTAGTCACACAGGCGGCTTATAATCGGACGGCAGCGTTGGGACACGCATCCCTATTTCTCTGGCTATAAACGTTAAATGTGCATATCAACGTTATTAAAACGCAACTGCATAGAATCGCCCGTGTTTTCATTAAATGAAACATAGGACAATTATGTAAGGGTATCTTACACGAGGTTTTCCGTGGAGTTTGGACAAACGCACAGTTGTCACATACGGGTTGCCCGGACAGAAGTGTAGTCACACAGGCGGTTTATAATCGGACGGCAGCGTTGGGACACGCATCCCTACTGCTCTGGCTATAAACGTTAAATGTGCATATCAACGTTATTAAAACGCAACTGCATAGAATCGCCCGTGTTTTCATTAAATGAAACATAGGACAATTATGTAAGGGTATCTTACACGAGGTTTTCCGTGCAGTTTGGACAAACGCACAGTTGTCACATATGGGTTACACGGACAGAAGTGTAGTCACACAGGCGGCTTATAATCGGACGGCAGCGTTGGGACACGCATCCTTACTGCTCTGGCTATAAACGTTAAATGTGCATATCAACGTTATTAAAACGCAACTGCATAGAATCGCCCGTGTTTTCATTAAATGAAACATAGGACAATAATGTAAGGGTATCGTACACGAGGTTTTCCGTGCAGTTTGGACAAACGCACAGTTGTCACATATGGGTTGCACGGACAGAAGTGTAGTCACACAGGCGGTTTATAATCGGACGGCAGCGTTGGGACACGCATCCCTACTGCTCTGGCTATAAACGTTAAATGTGCATATCAACGTTATTAAAACGCAACTGCATAGAATCGCCCGTGTTTTCATTAAATGAAACATAGGACAATTATGTAAGGGTATCTTACACGAGGTTTTCCGTGCAGTTTGGACAAACGCACAGTTGTCACATATGGGTTGCACGGACAGAAGTGTAGTCACACAGGCGGCTTATAATCGGACGGCAGCGTTGGGACACGCATCCCTATTGCTCTGGCTATAAACGTTAAATGTGCATATCAACGTTATTAAAACGCAACTGCATAGAATCGCCCGTGTTTTCATTAAATGAAACATAGGACAATTATGTAAGGGTATCTTACACGAGGTTTTCCGTGCAGTTTGGACAAACGCACAGTTGTCACATATGGGTTGCACGGACAGAAGTGTAGTCACACAGGCGGTTTATAATCGGACGGCAGCGTTGGGACACGCATCCCTACTGCTCTAACTATAAACGTTAAATGTGCATATCAACGTTATTAAAACGCAACTGCATAGAATCTCCCGTGTTTTCATTAAATGAAACATAGGACAATTATGTAAGGTTATCTTACACGAGGTTTTCCGTGCAGTTTGGACAAACGCACAGTTGTCACATATGGGTTGCACGGACAGAAGTGTAGTCACACAGGCGGTTTATAATCGGACGGCAGCGTTGGGACACGCATCCCTACTGCTCTGGCTATAAACGTTAAATGTGCATATCAACGTTATTAAAACGCAACTGCATAGAATCGCCCGTGTTTTCATTAAATGAAACATAGGACAATTATGTAAGGGTATCTTACACGAGGTTTTCCGTGCAGTTTGGACAAACGCACAGTTGTCACATATGGGTTGCACGGACAGAAGTGTAGTCACACAGGCGGCTTATAATCGGACGGCAGCGTTGGGACACGCATCCCTATTTCTCTGGCTATAAACGTTAAATGTGCATATCAACGTTATTAAAACGCAACTGCATAGAATCGCCAGTGTTTTCATTAAATGAAACATAGGACAATTATGTAAGGGTATCTTACACGAGGTTTTCCGTGGAGTTTGGACAAACGCACAGTTGTCACATACGGGTTGCCCGGACAGAAGTGTAGTCACACAGGCGGTTTATAATCGGACGGCAGCGTTGGGACACGCATCCCTACTGCTCTGGCTATAAACGTTAAATGTGCATATCAACGTTATTAAAACGCAACTGCATAGAATCGCCCGTGTTTTCATTAAATGAAACATAGGACAATTATGTAAGGGTATCTTACACGAGGTTTTCCGTGCAGTTTGGACAAACGCACAGTTGTCACATATGGGTTACACGGACAGAAGTGTAGTCACACAGGCGGCTTATAATCGGACGGCAGCGTTGGGACACGCATCCCTACTGCTCTGGCTATAAACGTTAAATGTGCATATCAACGTTATTAAAACGCAACTGCATAGAATCGCCCGTGTTTTCATTAAATGAAACATAGGACAATAATGTAAGGGTATCTTACACGAGGTTTTCCGTGCAGTTTGGACAAACGCACAGTTGTCACATATGGGTTGCACGGACAGAAGTGTAGTCACACAGGCGGTTTATAATCGGACGGCAGCGTTGGGACACGCATCCCTACTGCTCTGGCTATAAACGTTAAATGTGCATATCAACGTTATTAAAACGCAACTGCATAGAATCGCCCGTGTTTTCATTAAATGAAACATAGGACAATTATGTAAGGGTATCTTACACGAGGTTTTCCGTGCAGTTTGGACAAACGCACATTTGTCACATATGGGTTGCACGGACAGAAGTGTAGTCACACAGGCGGCTTATAATCGGACGGCAGCGTTGGGACACGCATCCCTACTGCTCTGGCTATAAAAGTTAAATGTGCATATCAACGTTATTAAAACGCAACTGCATAGAATCGCCCGTGTTTTCATTAAATGAAACATAGGACAATTATGTAAGGGTATCTTACACGAGGTTTTCCGTGCAGTTTGGACAAACGCACAGTTGTCACATATGGGTTGCACGGACAGAAGTGTAGTCACACAGGCGGTTTATAATCGGACGGCAGCGTTGGGACACGCATCCCTACTGCTCTGGCTATAAACGTTAAATGTGCATATCAACGTTATTAAAACGCAACTGCATAGAATCGCCCGTGTTTTCATTAAATGAAACATAGGACAATTATGTAAGGGTATCTTGCACGAGGTTTTCCGTGCAGTTTGGACAAACGCACAGTTGTCACATATGGGTTGCACGGACAGAAGTGTAGTCACACAGGCGGCTTATAATCGGACGGCAGCGTTGGGACACGCATCCCTACTGCTCTGGCTATAAACGTTAAATGTGCATATCAACGTTATTAAAACGCAACTGCATAGAATCGCCCGTGTTTTCATTAAATGAAACATAGGACAATTATGTAAGGGTATCTTACACGAGGTTTTCCGTGGAGTTTGGACAAACGCACAGTTGTCACATATGGGTTGCACGGACAGAAGTGTAGTCACACAGGCGGCTTATAATCGGACGGCAGCGTTGGGACACGCATCCCTACTGCTCTGGCTATAAACGTTAAATGTGCATATCAACGTTATTAAAACGCAACTGCATAGAATCGCCAGTGTTTTCATTAAATGAAACATAGGACGATTATGTAAGGGTATCTTACACGAGGTTTTCCGTGCAGTTTGGACAAACGCACAGTTGTCACATATGGGTTACACGGACAGAAGTGTAGTCACACAGGCGGCTTATAATCGGACGGCAGCGTTGGGACACGCATCCCTACTGCTCTGGCTATAAACGTTAAATGTGCATATCAACGTTATTAAAACGCAACTGCATAGAATCGCCCGTGTTTTCATTAAATGAAACATAGGTCAATTATGTAAGGGTATCTTACACGAGGTTTTCCGTGCAGTTTGGACAAACGCACAGTTGTCACATATGGGTTGCACGGACAGAAGTGTAGTCACACAGGCGGCTTATAATCGGACGGCAGCGTTGGGACACGCATCCCTATTGCTCTGGCTATAAACGTTAAATGTGCATATCAACGTTATTAAAACGCAACTGCATAGAATCGCCCGTGTTTTCATTAAATGAAACATAGGACAATTATGTAAGGGTATCTTACACGAGGTTTTCCGTGCAGTTTGGACAAACGCACAGTTGTCACATATGGGTTGCACGGACAGAAGTGTAGTCACACAGGCGGTTTATAATCGGACGGCAGCGTTGGGACACGCATCCCTACTGCTCTGGCTATAAACGTTAAATGTGCATATCAACGTTATTAAAACGCAACTGCATAGAATCGCCCGTGTTTTCATTAAATGAAACATAGGACAATTATGTAAGGGTATCTTACACGAGGTTTTCCGTGCAGTTTGGACAAACGCACAGTTGTCACATATGGGTTGCACGGACAGAAGTGTAGTCACACAGGCGGCTTAAAATCGGACGGCAGCGTTGGGACACGCATCCCTATTGCTCTGGCTATAAACGTTAAATGTGCATATCAACGTTATTAAAACGCAACTGCATAGAATCGCCCGTGTTTTCATTAAATGAAACATAGGACAATTATGTAAGGGTATCTTACACGAGGTTTTCCGTGCAGTTTGGACAAACGCACAGTTGTCACATATGGGTTGCACGGACAGAAGTGTAGTCACACAGGCGGCTTATAATCGGACGGCAGCGTTGGGACACGCATCACTATTTCTCTGGCTATAAACGTTAAATGTGCATATCAACGTTATTAAAACGCAACTGCATAGAATCGCCAGTGTTTTCATTAAATGAAACATAGGACAATTATGTAAGGGTATCTTACACGAGGTTTTCCGTGGAGTTTGGACAAACGCACAGTTGTCACATACGGGTTGCACGGACAGAAGTGTAGTCACACAGGCGGTTTATAATCGGACGGCAGCGTTGGGACACGCATCCCTACTGCTCTGGCTATAAACGTTAAGTGTGCATATCAACGTTATTAAAACGCAACTGCATAGAATCGCCCGTGTTTTCATTAAATGAAACATAGGACAATTATGTAAGGGTATCTTACACGAGGTTTTCCGTGCAGTTTGGACAAACGCACAGTTGTCACATATGGGTTACACGGACAGAAGTGTAGTCACACAGGCGGCTTATAATCGGACGGCAGCGTTGGGACACGCATCCCTACTGCTCTGGCTATAAACGTTAAATGTGCATATCAACGTTATTAAAACGCAACTGCATAGAATCGCCCGTGTTTTCATTAAATGAAACATAGGACAATAATGTAAGGGTATCTTACACGAGGTTTTCCGTGCAGTTTGGACAAACGCACAGTTGTCACATATGGGTTGCACGGACAGAAGTGTAGTCACACAGGCGGCTTATAATCGGACGGCAGCGTTGGGACACGCATCCCTATTGCTCTGGCTATAAACGTTGAATGTGCATATCAACGTTATTAAAACGCAACTGCATAGAATCGCCCGTGTTTTCATTAAATGAAACATAGGACAATTATGTAAGGGTATCTTACACGAGGTTTTTCCGTGCAGTTTGGACAAACGCACAGTTGTCACATATGGGTTGCACGGACAGAAGTGTAGTCACACAGGCGGTTTGTAATCGGACGGCAGCGTTGGGACACGCATCCCTACTGCTCTGGCTATAAACGTTAAATGTGCATATCAACGTTATTAAAACGCAACTGCATAGAATCGCCCGTGTTTTCATTAAATGAAACATAGGACAATTATGTAAGGGTATCTTACACGAGGTTTTCCGTGCAGTTTGGACAAACGCACAGTTGTCACATATGGGTTGCACGGACAGAAGTGTAGTCACACAGGCGGTTTATAATCGGACGGCAGCGTTGGGACACGCATCCCTACTGCTCTGGCTATAAACGTTAAATGTGCATATCAACGTTATTAAAACGCAACTGCATAGAATCGCCCGTGTTTTCATTAAATGAAACATAGGACAATTATGTAAGGGTATCTTACACGAGGTTTTCCGTGCAGTTTGGACAAACGCACAGTTGTCACATATGGGTTGCACGGACAGAAGGGTAGTCACACAGGCGGCTTATAATCGGACGGCAGCGTTGGGACACGCATCCCTACTGCTCTGGCTATAAACGTTAAATGTGCATATCAACGTTATTAAAACGCAACTGCATAGAATCGCCCGTGTTTTCATTAAATGAAACATAGGACAATTATGTAAGGGTATCTTACACGAGGTTTTCCGTGCAGTTTGGACAAACGCACAGTTGTCACATATGGGTTGCACGGACAGAAGTGTAGTCACACAGGCGGTTTGAAATCGGACGGCAGCGTTGGGACACGCATCCCTACTGCTCTGGCTATAAACGTTAAATGTGCATATCAACGTTATTAAAACGCAACTGCATAGAATCGCCCGTGTTTTCATTAAATGAAACATAGGACAATTATGTAAGGGTATCTTACACGAGGTTTTCCGTGCAGTTTGGACAAACGCACAGTTGTCACATATGGGTTGCACGGACAGAAGTGTAGTCACACAGGCGGTTTATAATCGGACGGCAGCGTTGGGACACGCATCCCTACTGCTCTGGCTATAAACGTTAAATGTGCATATCAACGTTATTAAAACGCAACTGCATAGAATCGCCCGTGTTTTCATTAAATGAAACATAGGACAATTATGTAAGGGTATCTTACACGAGGTTTTCCGTGCAGTTTGGACAAACGCACAGTTGTCACATATGGGTTGCACGGACAGAAGTGTAGTCACACAGGCGGTTTATAATCGGACGGCAGCGTTGGGACACGCATCCCTATTGCTCTGGCTATAAACGTTAAATGTGCATATCAACGTTATTAAAACGCAACTGCATAGAATCGCCCGTGTTTTCATTAAATGAGACATAGGACAATTATGTAAGGGTATCTTACACGAGGTTTTCCGTGCAGTTTGGACAAACGCACAGTTGTCACATATGGGTTGCACGGATAGAAGTGTAGTCACACAGGCGGCTTATAATCGGACGGCAGCGTTGGGACACGCATCCCTAGTGCTCTGGCTATAAACGTTAAATGTGCATATCATCGTTATTAAAACGCAACTGCATAGAATCGCCCGTGTTTTCATTAAATGAAACATAGGACAATTATGTAAGGGTATCTTACACGAGGTTTTCCGTGGAGTTTGGACAAACGCACAGTTGTCACATATGGGTTGCACGGACAGAAGTGTAGTCACACAGGCGGCTTATAATCGGACGGTAGCGTTGGGACACGCATCCCTACTGCTCTGGCTATAAATGTTAAATGTGCATATCAACGTTATTAAAACGCAACTGCATAGAATCGCCAGTGTTTTCATTAAATGAAACATAGGACAATTATGTAAGGGTATCTTACACGAGGTTTTCCGTGGAGTTTGGACAAACGCACAGTTGTCACATATGGGTTGCACGGACAGAAGTGTAGTCACACAGGCGGTTTATAATCGGACGGCAGCGTTGGGACACGCATCCCTACTGCTCTGGCTATAAACGTTAAATGTGCATATCAACGTTATTAAAACGCAACTGCATAGAATCGCCCGTGTTTTCATTAAATGAAACATAGGACAATTATGTAAGGGTATCTTACACGAGGTTTTCCGTGCAGTTTGGACAAACGCACAGTTGTCACATATGGGTTGCACGGACAGAAGTGTAGTCACACAGGCGGCTTATAATCGGACGGCAGCGTTGGGACACGCATCCCTATTGCTCTGGCTATAAACGTTAAATGTGCATATCAACGTTATTAAAACGCAACTGCATAGAATCGCCCGTGTTTTCATTAAATGAAACATAGGTCAATTATGTAAGGGTATCTTACACGAGGTTTTCCGTGCAGTTTGGACAAACGCACAGTTGTCACATATGGGTTGCACGGACAGAAGTGTAGTCACACAGGCGGTTTATAATCGGACGGCAGCGTTGGGACACGCATCCCTACTGCTCTGGCTATAAACGTTAAATGTGCATATCAACGTTATTAAAACGCAACTGCATAGAATCGCCCGTGTTTTCATTAAATGAAACATAGGACAATTATGTAAGGGTATCTTACACGAGGTTTTCCGTGCAGTTTGGACAAACGCACAGTTGTCACATATGGGTTGCACGGACAGAAGGGTAGTCACACAGGCGGCTTATAATCGGACGGCAGCGTTGGGACACGCATCCCTACTGCTCTGGCTATAAACGTTAAATGTGCATATCAACGTTATTAAAATGCAACTGCATAGAATCGCCCGTGTTTTCATTAAATGAAACATAGGACAATTATGTACGGGTATCTTACACGAGGTTTTCCGTGGAGTTTGGACAAACGCACAGTTGTCACATATGGGTTGCACGGACAGAAGTGTAGTCACACAGGCGGTTTATAATCGGACGGCAGCGTTGGGACACGCATCCCTACTGCTCTGGCTATAAACGTTAAATGTGCATATCAACGTTATTAAAACGCAACTGCATAGAATCGCCCGTGTTTTCATTAAATAAAACATAGGACAATTATGTAAGGGTATCTTACACGAGGTTTTCCGTGCAGTTTGGACAAACGCACAGTTGTCACATATGTGTTGCACGGACAGAAGTGTAGTCACACAGGCGGTTTATAATCGGACGGCAGCGTTGGGACACGCATCCCTACTGCTCTGGCTATAAACGTTAAATTTGCATATCAACGTTATTAAAACGCAACTGCATAGAATCGCCCGTGTTTTCATTAAATGAAACATAGGACAATTATGTAAGGGTATCTTACACGAGGTTTTCCGTGCAGTTTGGACAAACGCACAGTTGTCACATATGGGTTGCACGGACAGAAGTGTAGTCACACAGGCGGTTTATAATCGGACGGCAGCGTTGGGACACGCATCCCTACTGCTCTGGCTATAAACGTTAAATGTGCATATCAACGTTATTAAAACGCAACTGCATAGAATCGCCCGTGTTTTCATTAAATGAAACATAGGACAATTATGTAAGGGTATCTTACACGAGGTTTTCCGTGCAGTTTGGACAAACGCACAGTTGTCACATATGGGTTGCACGGACAGAAGTGTAGTCACACAGGCGGCTTATAATCGGACGGCAGCGTTGGGACGCATCCCTATTTCTCTGGCTATAAACGTTAAATGTGCATATCAACGTTATTAAAACGCAACTGCATAGAATCGCCCGTGTTTTCATTAAATGAAACATAGGACAATTATGTAAGGGTATCTTACACGAGGTTTTCCGTGCAGTTTGGACAAACGCACAGTTGTCACATATGGGTTGCACGGACAGAAGTGTAGTCACACAGGCGGTTTATAATCGGACGGCAGCGTTGGGACACGCATCCCTACTGCTCTGGCTATAAACGTTAAATGTGCATATCAACGTTATTAAAACGCAACTGCATAGAATCGCCCGTGTTTTCATTAAATGAAACATAGGACAATTATGTAAGGGTATCTTACACGAGGTTTTCCGTGCAGTTTGGACAAACGCACAGTTGTCACATATGGGTTGCACGGACAGAAGTGTAGTCACACAGGCGGTTTATAATCGGACGGCAGCGTTGGGACACGCATCCCTACTGCTCTGGCTATAAACGTTAAATGTGCATATCAAAGTTATTAAACCGCAACTGCATAGAATCGCCCGTGTTTTCATTAAATGAAACATAGGACAATTATGTAAGGGTATCTTACACGAGGTTTTCCGTGCAGTTTGGACAAACGCACAGTTGTCACATATGGGTTGCACGGACAGAAGGGTAGTCACACAGGCGGCTTATAATCGGACGGCAGCGTTGGGACACGCATCCCTACTGCTCTGGCTATAAACGTTAAATGTGCATATCAACGTTATTAAAACGCAACTGCATAGAATCGCCCGTGTTTTCATTAAATGAAACATAGGACAATTATGTACGGGTATCTTACACGAGGTTTTCCGTGGAGTTTGGACAAACGCACAGTTGTCACATATGGGTTGCACGGACAGAAGTGTAGTCACACAGGGGGTTTATAATCGGACGGCAGCGTTGGGACACGCATCCCTACTGCTCTGGCTATAAACGTTAAATGTGCATATCAACGTTATTAAAACGCAACTGCATAGAATCGCCCGTGTTTTCATTAAATGAAACATAGGACAATTATGTAAGGGTATCTTACACGAGGTTTTCCGTGCAGTTTGGACAAAAGCACAGTTGTCACATATGGGTTGCACGGACAGAAGTGTAGTCACACAGGCGGTTTATAATCGGACGGCAGCGTTGGGACACGCATCCCTACTGCTCTAACTATAAACGTTAAATGTGCATATCAACGTTATTAAAACGCAACTGCATAGAATCTCCCGTGTTTTCATTAAATGAAACATAGGACAATTATGTAAGGTTATCTTACACGAGGTTTTCCGTGCAGTTTGGACAAACGCACAGTTGTCACATATGGGTTGCACGGACAGAAGTGTAGTCACACAGGCGGTTTATAATCGGACGGCAGCGTTGGGACACGCATCCCTACTGCTCTGGCTATAAACGTTAAATGTGCATATCAACGTTATTAAAACGCAACTGCATAGAATCGCCCGTGTTTTCATTAAATGAAACATAGGACAATTATGTAAGGGTATCTTACACGAGGTTTTCCGTGCAGTTTGGACAAACGCACAGTTGTCACATATGGGTTGCACGGACAGAAGTGTAGTCACACAGGCGGCTTATAATCGGACGGCAGCGTTGGGACACGCATCCCTATTTCTCTGGCTATAAACGTTAAATGTGCATATCAACGTTATTAAAACGCAACTGCATAGAATCGCCCGTGTTTTCATTAAATGAAACATAGGACAATTATGTAAGGGTATCTTACACGAGGTTTTCCGTGGAGTTTGGACAAACGCACAGTTGTCACATACGGGTTGCACGGACAGAAGTGTAGTCACACAGGCGGTTTATAATCGGACGGCAGCGTTGGGACACGCATCCCTATTGCTCTGGCTATAAACGTTAAATGTGCATATCAACGTTATTAAAACGCAACTGCATAGAATCGCCCGTGTTTTCATTAAATGAAACATAGGACAATTATGTAAGGGTATCTTACACGAGGTTTTCCGTGCAGTTTGGACAAACGCACAGTTGTCACATATGGGTTACACGGACAGTAGTGTAGTCACACAGGCGGCTTATAATCGGACGGCACCGTTGGGACACGCATCCCTACTGCTCTGGCTATAAACGTTAAATGTGCATATCAACGTTATTAAAACGCAACTGCATAGAATCGCCCGTGTTTTCATTAAATGAAACATAGGACAATTATGTAAGGGTATCTTACACGAGGTTTTCCGTGCAGTTTGGACAAACGCACAGTTGTCACATATGGGTTGCACGGACAGAAGTGTAGTCACACAGGCGGCTTATAATCGGACGGCAGCGTTGGGACACGCATCCCTATTGCTCTGGCTATAAACGTTAAATGTGCATATCAACGTTATTAAAACGCAACTGCATAGAATCGCCCGTGTTTTCATTAAATGAAACATAGGACAATTATGTAAGGGTATCTTACACGAGGTTTTCCGTGCAGTTTGGACAAACGCACAGTTGTCACATATGGGTTGCACGGACAGAAGTGTAGTCACACAGGCGGTTTATAATCGGACGGCAGCGTTGGGACACGCATCCCTATTGCTCTGGCTATAAACGTTAAATGTGCATATCAACGTTATTAAAACGCAACTGCATAGAATCGCCCGTGTTTTCATTAAATGAGACATAGGACAATTATGTAAGGGTATCTTACACGAGGTTTTCCGTGCAGTTTGGACAAACGCACAGTTGTCACATATGGGTTGCACGGACAGAAGTGTAGTCACACAGGCGGCTTATAATCGGACGGCAGCGTTGGGACACGCATCCCTAGTGCTCTGGCTATAAACGTTAAATGTGCATATCAACGTTATTAAAACGCAACTGCATAGAATCGCCCGTGTTTTCATTAAATGAAACATAGGACAATTATGTAAGGGTATCTTACACGAGGTTTTCCGTGGAGTTTGGACAAACGCACAGTTGTCACATATGGGTTGCACGGACAGAAGTGTAGTCACACAGGCGGCTTATAATCGGACGGCAGCGTTGGGACACGCATCCCTACTGCTCTGGCTATAAACGTTAAATGTGCATATCAACGTTATTAAAACGCAACTGCATAGAATCGCCAGTGTTTTCATTAAATGAAACATAGGACAATTATGTAAGGGTATCTTACACGCGGTTTTCCGTGGAGTTTGGACAAACGCACAGTTGTCACATATGGGTTGCACGGACAGAAGTGTAGTCACACAGGCGGTTTATAATCGGACGGCAGCGTTGGGACACGCATCCCTACTGCTCTGGCTATAAACGTTAAATGTGCATATCAACGTTATTAAAACGCAACTGCATAGAATCGCCAGTGTTTTCATTAAATGAAACATAGGACAATTATGTAAGGGTATCTTACACGAGGTTTTCCGTGCAGTTTGGACAAACGCACAGTTGTCACATATGGGTTACACGGACAGAAGTGTAGTCACACAGGCGGCTTATAATCGGACGGCAGCGTTGGGACACGCATCCCTACTGCTCTGGCTATAAACGTTAAATGTGCATATCAACGTTATTAAAACGCAACTGCATAGAATCGCCCGTGTTTTCATTAAATGAAACATAGGTCAATTATGTAAGGGTATCTTACACGAGGTTTTCCGTGCAGTTTGGACAAACGCACAGTTGTCACATATGGGTTGCACGGACAGAAGTGTAGTCACACAGGCGGCTTATAATCGGACGGCAGCGTTGGGACACGCATCCCTATTGCTCTGGCTATAAAAGTTAAATGTGCATATCAACGTTATTAAAACGCAACTGCATAGAATCGCCCGTGTTTTCATTAAATGAAACATAGGACAATTATGTAAGGGTATCTTACACGAGGTTTTCCGTGCAGTTTGGACAAACGCACAGTTGTCACATATGGGTTGCACGGACAGAAGTGTAGTCACACAGGCGGTTTATAATCGGACGGCAGCGTTGGGACACGCATCCCTACTGCTCTGGCTATAAACGTTAAATGTGCATATCAACGTTATTAAAACGCAACTGCATAGAATCGCCCGTGTTTTCATTAAATGAAACATAGGACAATTATGTAAGGGTATCTTACACGAGGTTTTCCGTGCAGTTTGGACAAACGCACAGTTGTCACATATGGGTTGCACGGACAGAAGTGTAGTCACACAGGCGGCTTATAATCGGACGGCAGCGTTGGGACACGCATCCCTATTGCTCTGGCTATAAACGGTAAATGTGCATATCAACGTTATTAAAACGCAACTGCATAGAATCGCCCGTGTTTTCATTAAAAGAAACATAGGACAATTATGTAAGGGTATCTTACACGAGGTTTTCCGTGCAGTTTGGACAAACGCACAGTTGTCACATATGGGTTGCACGGACAGAAGTGTAGTCACACAGGCGGTTTATAATCGGACGGCAGCGTTGGGACACGCATCCCTACTGCTCTAACTATAAACGTTAAATGTGCATATCAACGTTATTAAAACGCAACTGCATAGAATCTCCCGTGTTTTCATTAAATGAAACATAGGACAATTATGTAAGGTTATCTTACACGAGGTTTTCCGTGCAGTTTGGACAAACGCACAGTTGTCACATATGGGTTGCACGGACAGAAGTGTAGTCACACAGGCGGTTTATAATCGGACGGCAGCGTTGGGACACGCATCCCTACTGCTCTGGCTATAAACGTTAAATGTGCATATCAACGTTATTAAAACGCAACTGCATAGAATCGCCCGTGTTTTCATTAAATGAAACATAGGACAATTATGTAAGGGTATCTTACACGAGGTTTTCCGTGCAGTTTGGACAAACGCACAGTTGTCACATATGGGTTGCACGGACAGAAGTGTAGTCACACAGGCGGCTTATAATCGGACGGCAGCGTTGGGACACGCATCCCTATTTCTCTGGCTATAAACGTTAAATGTGCATATCAACGTTATTAAAACGCAACTGCATAGAATCGCCAGTGTTTTCATTAAATGAAACATAGGACAATTATGTAAGGGTATCTTACACGAGGTTTTCCGTGGAGTTTGGACAAACGCATAGTTGTCACATACGGGTTGCACGGACAGAAGTGTAGTCACACAGGCGGTTTATAATCGGACGGCAGCGTTGGGACACGCATCCCTACTGCTCTGGCTATAAACGTTAAATGTGCATATCAACGTTATTAAAACGCAACTGCATAGAATCGCCCGTGTTTTCATTAAATGAAACATAGGACAATTATGTAAGGGTATCTTACACGAGGTTTTCCGTGCAGTTTGGACAAACGCACAGTTGTCACATATGGGTTACACGGACAGAAGTGTAGTCACACAGGCGGCTTATAATCGGACGGCAGCGTTGGGACACGCATCCCTACTGCTCTGGCTATAAACGTTAAATGTGCATATCAACGTTATTAAATCGCAACTGCATAGAATCGCCCGTGTTTTCATTAAATGAAACATAGGACAATAATGTAAGGGTATCTTACACGAGGTTTTCCGTGCAGTTTGGACAAACGCACAGTTGTCACATATGGGTTGCACGGACAGAAGTGTAGTCACACAGGCGGTTTATAATCGGACGGCAGCGTTGGGACACGCATCCCTACTGCTCTGGCTATAAACGTTAAATGTGCATATCAACGTTATTAAAACGCAACTGCATAGAATCGCCCGTGTTTTCATTAAATGAAACATAGGACAATTATGTAAGGGTATCTTACACGAGGTTTTCCGTGCAGTTTGGACAAACGCACAGTTGTCACATATGGGTTGCACGGACAGAAGTGTAGTCACACAGGCGGCTTATAATCGGACGGCAGCGTTGGGACACGCATCCCTACTGCTCTGGCTATAAAAGTTAAATGTGCATATCAACGTTATTAAAACGCAACTGCATAGAATCGCCCGTGTTTTCATTAAATGAAACATAGGACAATTATGTAAGGGTATCTTACACGAGGTTTTCCGTGCAGTTTGGACAAACGCACAGTTGTCACATATGGGTTGCACGGACAGAAGTGTAGTCACACAGGCGGTTTATAATCGGACGGCAGCGTTGGGACACGCATCCCTACTGCTCTGGCTATAAACGTTAAATGTGCATATCAACGTTATTAAAACGCAACTGCATAGAATCGCCCGTGTTTTCATTAAATGAAACATAGGACAATTATGTAAGGGTATCTTACACGAGGTTTTCCGTGCAGTTTGGACAAACGCACAGTTGTCACATATGGGTTGCACGGACAGAAGTGTAGTCACACAGGCGGCTTATAATCGGACGGCAGCGTTGGGACACGCATCCCTATTGCTCTGGCTATAAACGTTAAATGTGCATATCAACGTTATTAAAACGCAACTGCATAGAATCGCCCGTGTTTTCATTAAATGAAACATAGGACAATTATGTAAGGGTATCTTACACGAGGTTTTCCGTGCAGTTTGGACAAACGCACAGTTGTCACATATGGGTTGCACGGACAGAAGTGTAGTCACACAGGCGGTTTATAATCGGACGGCAGCGTTGGGACACGCATCCCTACTGCTCTAACTATAAACGTTAAATGTGCATATCAACGTTATTAAAACGCAACTGCATAGAATCTCCCGTGTTTTCATTAAATGAAACATAGGACAATTATGTAAGGTTATCTTACACGAGGTTTTCCGTGCAGTTTGGACAAACGCACAGTTGTCACATATGGGTTGCACGGACAGAAGTGTAGTCACACAGGCGGTTTATAATCGGACGGCAGCGTTGGGACACGCATCCCTACTGCTCTGGCTATAAACGTTAAATGTGCATATCAACGTTATTAAAACGCAACTGCATAGAATCGCCCGTGTTTTCATTAAATGAAACATAGGACAATTATGTAAGGGTATCTTACACGAGGTTTTCCGTGCAGTTTGGACAAACGCACAGTTGTCACATATGGGTTGCACGGACAGAAGTGTAGTCACACAGGCGGCTTATAATCGGACGGCAGCGTTGGGACACGCATCACTATTTCTCTGGCTATAAAAGTTAAATGTGCATATCAACGTTATTAAAACGCAACTGCATAGAATCGCCAGTGTTTTCATTAAATGAAACATAGGACAATTATGTAAGGGTATCTTACACGAGGTTTTCCGTGGAGTTTGGACAAACGCACAGTTGTCACATACGGGTTGCACGGACAGAAGTGTAGTCACACAGGCGGTTTATAATCGGACGGCAGCGTTGGGACACGCATCCCTACTGCTCTGGCTATAAACGTTAAATGTGCATATCAACGTTATTAAAACGCAACTGCATAGAATCGCCCGTGTTTTCATTAAATGAAACATAGGACAATTATGTAAGGGTATCTTACACGAGGTTTTCCGTGCAGTTTGGACAAATGCACAGTTGTCACATATGGGTTACACGGACAGAAGTGTAGTCACACAGGCGGCTTATAATCGGACGGCAGCGTTGGGACACGCATCCTTAGTGCTCTGGCTATAAACGTTAAATGTGCATATCAACGTTATTAAAACGCAACTGCATAGAATCGCCCGTGTTTTCATTAAATGAAACATAGGACAATAATGTAAGGGTATCTTACACGAGGTTTTCCGTGCAGTTTGGACAAACGCACAGTTGTCACATATGGGTTGCACGGACAGAAGTGTAGTCACACAGGCGGCTTATAATCGGACGGCAGCGTTGGGACACGCATCCCTATTGCTCTGGCTATAAACGTTGAATGTGCATATCAACGTTATTAAAACGCAACTGCATAGAATCGCCCGTGTTTTCATTAAATGAAACATAGGACAATTATGTAAGGGTATCTTACACGAGGTTTTCCGTGCAGTTTGGACAAACGCACAGTTGTCACATATGGGTTGCACGGACAGAAGTGTAGTCACACAGGCGGTTTATAATCGGACGGCAGCGTTGGGACACGCATCCCTACTGCTCTGGCTATAAACGTTAAATGTGCATATCAACGTTATTAAAACGCAACTGCATAGAATCGCCCGTGTTTTCATTAAATGAAACATAGGACAATTATGTAAGGGTATCTTACACGAGGTTTTCCGTGCAGTTTGGACAAACGCACAGTTGTCACATATGGGTTGCACGGACAGAAGTGTAGTCACACAGGCGGTTTATAATCGGACGGCAGCGTTGGGACACGCATCCCTACTGCTCTGGCTATAAACGTTAAATGTGCATATCAACGTTATTAAAACGCAACTGCATAGAATCGCCCGTGTTTTCATTAAATGAAACATAGGACAATTATGTAAGGGTATCTTACACGAGGTTTTCCGTGCAGTTTGGACAAACGCACAGTTGTCACATATGGGTTGCACGGACAGAAGGGTAGTCACACAGGCGGCTTATAATCGGACGGCAGCGTTGGGACACGCATCCCTACTGCTCTGGCTATAAACGTTAAATGTGCATATCAACGTTATTAAAACGCAACTGCATAGAATCGCCCGTGTTTTCATTAAATGAAACATAGGACAATTATGTAAGGGTATCTTACACGAGGTTTTCCGTGCAGTTTGGACAAACGCACAGTTGTCACATATGGGTTGCACGGACAGAAGTGTAGTCACACAGGCGGTTTAAAATCGGACGGCAGCGTTGGGACACGCATCCCTACTGCTCTGGCTATAAACGTTAAATGTGCATATCAACGTTATTAAAACGCAACTGCATAGAATCGCCCGTGTTTTCATTAAATGAAACATAGGACAATTATGTAAGGGTATCTTACACGAGGTTTTCCGTGCAGTTTGGACAAACGCACAGTTGTCACATATGGGTTGCACGGACAGAAGTGTAGTCACACAGGCGGTTTATAATCGGACGGCAGCGTTGGGACACGCATCCCTACTGCTCTGGCTATAAACGTTAAATGTGCATATCAACGTTACTAAAACGCAACTGCATAGAATCGCCCGTGTTTTCATTAAATGAAACATAGGACAATTATGTAAGGGTATCTTACACGAGGTTTTCCGTGCAGTTTGGACAAACGCACAGTTGTCACATATGGGTTGCACGGACAGAAGTGTAGTCACACAGGCGGTTTATAATCGGACGGCAGCGTTGGGACACGCATCCCTATTGCTCTGGCTATAAACGTTAAATGTGCATATCAACGTTATTAAAACGCAACTGCATAGAATCGCCCGTGTTTTCATTAAATGAGACATAGGACAATTATGTAAGGGTATCTTACACGAGGTTTTCCGTGCAGTTTGGACAAACGCACAGTTGTCACATATGGGTTGCACGGACAGAAGTGTAGTCACACAGGCGGCTTATAATCGGACGGCAGCGTTGGGACACGCATCCCTAGTGCTCTGGCTATAAACGTTAAATGTGCATATCAACGTTATTAAAACGCAACTGCATAGAATCGCCCGTGTTTTCATTAAATGAAACATAGGACAATTATGTAAGGGTATCTTACACGAGGTTTTCCGTGGAGTTTGGACAAACGCACAGTTGTCACATATGGGTTGCACGGACAGAAGTGTAGTCACACAGGCGGCTTATAATCGGACGGCAGCGTTGGGACACGCATCCCTACTGCTCTGGCTATAAACGTTAAATGTGCATATCAACGTTATTAAAACGCAACTGCATAGAATCGCCAGTGTTTTCATTAAATGAAACATAGGACAATTATGTAAGGGTATCTTACACGAGGTTTTCCGTGGAGTTTGGACAAACGCACAGTTGTCACATATGGGTTGCACGGACAGAAGTGTAGTCACACAGGCGGTTTATAATCGGACGGCAGCGTTGGGACACGCATCCCTACTGCTCTGGCTATAAACGTTAAATGTGCATATCAACGTTATTAAAACGCAACTGCATAGAATCGCCCGTGTTTTCATTAAATGAAACATAGGACAATTATGTAAGGGTATCTTACACGAGGTTTTCCGTGCAGTTTGGACAAACGCACAGTTGTCACATATGGGTTGCACGGACAGAAGTGTAGTCACACAGGCGGCTTATAATCGGACGGCAGCGTTGGGACACGCATCCCTATTGCTCTGGCTATAAACGTTAAATGTGCATATCAACGTTATTAAAACGCAACTGCATAGAATCGCCCGTGTTTTCATTAAATGAAACATAGGACAATTATGTAAGGGTATCTTACACGAGGTTTTCCGTGCAGTTTGGACAAACGCACAGTTGTCACATATGGGTTGCACGGACAGAAGTGTAGTCACACAGGCGGCTTATAATCGGACGGCAGCGTTGGGACACGCATCCCTACTGCTCTGGCTATAAACGTTAAATGTGCATATCAACGTTATTAAAACGCAACTGCATAGAATCGCCCGTGTTTTCATTAAATGAAACATAGGACAATTATGTAAGGGTATCTTACACGAGGTTTTCCGTGCAGTTTGGACAAACGCACAGTTGTCACATATGGGTTGCACGGACAGAAGTGTAGTCACACAGGCGGCTTATAATCGGACGGCAGCGTTGGGACACGCATCCCTATTGCTCTGGCTATAAACGTTAAATGTGCATATCAACGTTATTAAAACGCAACTGCATAGAATCGCCCGTGTTTTCATTAAATGAAACATAGGACAATTATGTAAGGGTATCTTACACGAGGTTTTCCGTGCAGTTTGGACAAACGCACAGTTGTCACATATGGGTTGCACGGACAGAAGTGTAGTCACACAGGCGGTTTATAATCGGACGGCAGCGTTGGGACACGCATCCCTACTGCTCTAACTATAAACTTTAAATGTGCATATCAACGTTATTAAAACGCAACTGCATAGAATCTCCCGTGTTTTCATTAAATGAAACATAGGACAATTATGTAAGGTTATCTTACACGAGGTTTTCCGTGCAGTTTGGACAAACGCACAGTTGTCACATATGGGTTGCACGGACAGAAGTGTAGTCACACAGGCGGTTTATCATCGGACGGCAGCGTTGGGACACGCATCCCTACTGCTCTGGCTATAAACCTTAAATGTGCATATCAACGTTATTAAAACGCAACTGCATAGAATCGCCCGTGTTTTCATTAAATGAAACATAGGACAATTATGTAAGGGTATCTTACACGAGGTTTTCCGTGCAGTTTGGACAAACGCACAGTTGTCACATATGGGTTGCACGGACAGAAGTGTAGTCACACAGGCGGCTTATAATCGGACGGCAGCGTTGGGACACGCATCACTATTTCTCTGGCTATAAAAGTTAAATGTGCATATCAACGTTATTAAAACGCAACTGCATAGAATCGCCAGTGTTTTCATTAAATGAAACATAGGACAATTATGTAAGGGTATCTTACACGAGGTTTTCCGTGGAGTTTGGACAAACGCACAGTTGTCACATACGGGTTGCACGGACAGAAGTGTAGTCACACAGGCGGTTTATAATCGGACGGCAGCGTTGGGACACGCATCCCTACTGCTCTGGCTATAAACGTTAAATGTGCATATCAACGTTATTAAAACGCAACTGCATAGAATCGCCCGTGTTTTCATTAAATGAAACATAGGACAATTATGTAAGGGTATCTTACACGAGGTTTTCCGTGCAGTTTGGACAAACGCACAGTTGTCACATATGGGTTACACGGACAGAAGTGTAGTCACACAGGCGGCTTATAATCGGACGGCAGCGTTGGGACACGCATCCCTACTGCTCTGGCTATAAACGTTAAATGTGCATATCAACGTTATTAAAACGCAACTGCATAGAATCGCCCGTGTTTTCATTAAATGAAACATAGGACAATAATGTAAGGGTATCTTACACGAGGTTTTCCGTGCAGTTTGGACAAACGCACAGTTGTCACATATGGGTTGCACGGACAGAAGTGTAGTCACACAGGCGGCTTATAATCGGACGGCAGCGTTGGGACACGCATCCCTATTGCTCTGGCTATAAACGTTGAATGTGCATATCAACGTTATTAAAACGCAACTGCATAGAATCGCCCGTGTTTTCATTAAATGAAACATAGGACAATTATGTAAGGGTATCTTACACGAGGTTTTCCGTGCAGTTTGGACAAACGCACAGTTGTCACATATGGGTTGCACGGACAGAAGTGTAGTCACACAGGCGGTTTATAATCGGACGGCAGCGTTGGGACACGCATCCCTACTGCTCTGGCTATAAACGTTAAATGTGCATATCAACGTTATTAAAACGCAACTGCATAGAATCGCCCGTGTTTTCATTAAATGAAACATAGGACAATTATGTAAGGGTATCTTACACGAGGTTTTCCGTGCAGTTTGGACAAACGCACAGTTGTCACATATGGGTTGCACGGACAGAAGTGTAGTCACACAGGCGGTTTATAATCGGACGGCAGCGTTGGGACACGCATCCCTACTGCTCTGGCTATAAACGTTAAATGTGCATATCAACGTTATTAAAACGCAACTGCATAGAATCGCCCGTGTTTTCATTAAATGAAACATAGGACAATTATGTAAGGGTATCTTACACGAGGTTTTCCGTGCAGTTTGGACAAACGCACAGTTGTCACATATGGGTTGCACGGACAGAAGGGTAGTCACACAGGCGGCTTATAATCGGACGGCAGCGTTGGGACACGCATCCCTACTGCTCTGGCTATAAACGTTAAATGTGCATATCAACGTTATTAAAACGCAACTGCATAGAATCGCCCGTGTTTTCATTAAATGAAACATAGGACAATTATGTAAGGGTATCTTACACGAGGTTTTCCGTGGAGTTTGGACAAACGCACAGTTGTCACATATGGGTTGCACGGACAGAAGTGTAGTCACACAGGCGGTTTAAAATCGGACGGCAGCGTTGGGACACGCATCCCTACTGCTCTGGCTATAAACGTTAAATGTGCATATCAACGTTATTAAAACGCAACTGCATAGAATCGCCCGTGTTTTCATTAAATGAAACATAGGACAATTATGTAAGGGTATCTTACACGAGGTTTTCCGTGCAGTTTGGACAAACGCACAGTTGTCACATATGGGTTGCACGGACAGAAGTGTAGTCACACAGGCGGTTTATAATCGGACGGCAGCGTTGGGACACGCATCCCTACTGCTCTGGCTATAAACGTTAAATGTGCATATCAACGTTACTAAAACGCAACTGCATAGAATCGCCCGTGTTTTCATTAAATGAAACATAGGACAATTATGTAAGGGTATCTTACACGAGGTTTTCCGTGCAGTTTGGACAAACGCACAGTTGTCACATATGGGTTGCACGGACAGAAGTGTAGTCACACAGGCGGTTTATAATCGGACGGCAGCGTTGGGACACGCATCCCTATTGCTCTGGCTATAAACGTTAAATGTGCATATCAACGTTATTAAAACGCAACTGCATAGAATCGCCCGTGTTTTCATTAAATGAGACATAGGACAATTATGTAAGGGTATCTTACACGAGGTTTTCCGTGCAGTTTGGACAAACGCACAGTTGTCACATATGGGTTGCACGGACAGAAGTGTAGTCACCCAGGCGGCTTATAATCGGACGGCAGCGTTGGGACACGCATCCCTAGTGCTCTGGCTATAAACGTTAAATGTGCATATCAACGTTATTAAAACGCAACTGCATAGAATCGCCCGTGTTTTCATTAAATGAAACATAGGACAATTATGTAAGGGTATCTTACACGAGGTTTTCCGTGGAGTTTGGACAAACGCACAGTTGTCACATATGGGTTGCACGGACAGAAGTGTAGTCACACAGGCGGCTTATAATCGGACGGCAGCGTTGGGACACGCATCCCTACTGCTCTGGCTATAAACGTTAAATGTGCATATCAACGTTATTAAAACGCAACTGCATAGAATCGCCAGTGTTTTCATTAAATGAAACATAGGACAATTATGTAAGGGTATCTTACACGAGGTTTTCCGTGGAGTTTGGACAAACGCACAGTTGTCACATATGGGTTGCACGGACAGAAGTGTAGTCACACAGGCGGTTTATAATCGGACGGCAGCGTTGGGACACGCATCCCTACTGCTCTGGCTATAAACGTTAAATGTGCATATCAACGTTATTAAAACGCAACTGCATAGAATCGCCCGTGTTTTCATTAAATGAAACATAGGACAATTATGTAAGGGTATCTTACACGAGGTTTTCCGTGCAGTTTGGACAAACGCACAGTTGTCACATATGGGTTGCACGGACAGAAGTGTAGTCACACAGGCGGCTTATAATCGGACGGCAGCGTTGGGACACGCATCCCTATTGCTCTGGCTATAAACGTTAAATGTACATATCAACGTTATTAAAACGCAACTGCATAGAATCGCCCGTGTTTTCATTAAATGAAACATAGGACAATTATGTAAGGGTATCTTACACGAGGTTTTCCGTGCAGTTTGGACAAACGCACAGTTGTCACATATGGGTTGCACGGACAGAAGTGTAGTCACACAGGCGGTTTATAATCGGACGGCAGCGTTGGGACACGCATCCCTACTGCTCTGGCTATAAACGTTAAATGTGCATATCAACGTTATTAAAACGCAACTGCATAGAATCGCCCGTGTTTTCATTAAATGAAACATAGGACAATTATGTAAGGGTATCTTACACGAGGTTTTCCGTGGAGTTTGGACAAACGCACAGTTGTCACATATGGGTTGCACGGACAGAAGGGTAGTCACACAGGCGGCTTATAATCGGACGGCAGCGTTGGGACACGCATCCCTACTGCTCTGGCTATAAACGTTAAATGTGCATATCAACGTTATTAAAACGCAACTGCATAGAATCGCCCGTGATTTCATTAAATGAAACATAGGACAATTATGTACGGGTATCTTACACGAGGTTTTCCGTGGAGTTTGGACAAACGCACAGTTGTCACATATGGGTTGCACGGACAGAAGTGTAGTCACACAGGCGGTTTATAATCGGACGGCAGCGTTGGGACACGCATCCCTACTGCTCTGGCTATAAACGTTAAATGTGCATATCAACGTTATTAAAACGCAACTGCATAGAATCGCCCGTGTTTTCATTAAATGAAACATAGGACAATTATGTAAGGGTATCTTACACGAGGTTTTCCGTGCAGTTTGGACAAACGCACAGTTGTCACATATGTGTTGCACGGACAGAAGTGTAGTCACACAGGCGGTTTATAATCGGACGGCAGCGTTGGGACACGCATCCCTACTGCTCTGGCTATAAACGTTAAATTTGCATATCAACGTTATTAAAACGCAACTGCATAGAATCGCCCGTGTTTTCATTAAATGAAACATAGGACAATTATGTAAGGGTATCTTACACGAGGTTTTCCGTGCAGTTTGGACAAACGCACAGTTGTCACATATGGGTTGCACGGACAGAAGTGTAGTCACACAGGCGGTTTATAATCGGACGGCAGCGTTGGGACACGCATCCCTACTGCTCTGGCTATAAACGTTAAATGTGCATATCAACGTTATTAAAACGCAACTGCATAGAATCGCCCGTGTTTTCATTAAATGAAACATAGGACAATTATGTAAGGGTATCTTACACGAGGTTTTCCGTGCAGTTTGGACAAACGCACAGTTGTCACATATGGGTTGCACGGACAGAAGTGTAGTCACACAGGCGGTTTATAATCGGACGGCAGCGTTGGGACACGCATCCCTACTGCTCTGGCTATAAACGTTAAATGTGCATATCAACGTTATTAAAACGCAACTGCATAGAATCGCCCGTGTTTTCATTAAATGAAACATAGGACAATTATGTAAGGGTATCTTACACGAGGTTTTCCGTGGAGTTTGGACAAACGCACAGTTGTCACATATGGGTTGCACGGACAGAAGTGTAGTCACACAGGCGGCTTATAATCGGACGGCAGCGTTGGGACACGCATCCCTACTGCTCTGGCTATAAACGTTAAATGTGCATATCAACGTTATTAAAACGCAACTGCATAGAATCGCCAGTGTTTTCATTAAATGAAACATAGGACAATTATGTAAGGGTATCTTACACGAGGTTTTCCGTGGAGTTTGGACAAACGCACAGTTGTCACATATGGGTTGCACGGACAGAAGTGTAGTCACACAGGCGGTTTATAATCGGACGGCAGCGTTGGGACACGCATCCCTACTGCTCTGGCTATAAACGTTAAATGTGCATATCAACGTTATTAAAACGCAACTGCATAGAATCGCCCGTGTTTTCATTAAATGAAACATAGGACAATTATGTAAGGGTATCTTACACGAGGTTTTCCGTGCAGTTTGGACAAACGCACAGTTGTCACATATGGGTTGCACGGACAGAAGTGTAGTCACACAGGCGGCTTATAATCGGACGGCAGCGTTGGGACACGCATCCCTATTGCTCTGGCTATAAACGTTAAATGTACATATCAACGTTATTAAAACGCAACTGCATAGAATCGCCCGTGTTTTCATTAAATGAAACATAGGACAATTATGTAAGGGTATCTTACACGAGGTTTTCCGTGCAGTTTGGACAAACGCACAGTTGTCACATATGGGTTGCACGGACAGAAGTGTAGTCACACAGGCGGTTTATAATCGGACGGCAGCGTTGGGACACGCATCCCTACTGCTCTGGCTATAAACGTTAAATGTGCATATCAACGTTATTAAAACGCAACTGCATAGAATCGCCCGTGTTTTCATTAAATGAAACATAGGACAATTATGTAAGGGTATCTTACACGAGGTTTTCCGTGGAGTTTGGACAAACGCACAGTTGTCACATATGGGTTGCACGGACAGAAGGGTAGTCACACAGGCGGCTTATAATCGGACGGCAGCGTTGGGACACGCATCCCTACTGCTCTGGCTATAAACGTTAAATGTGCATATCAACGTTATTAAAACGCAACTGCATAGAATCGCCCGTGATTTCATTAAATGAAACATAGGACAATTATGTACGGGTATCTTACACGAGGTTTTCCGTGGAGTTTGGACAAACGCACAGTTGTCACATATGGGTTGCACGGACAGAAGTGTAGTCACACAGGCGGTTTATAATCGGACGGCAGCGTTGGGACACGCATCCCTACTGCTCTGGCTATAAACGTTAAATGTGCATATCAACGTTATTAAAACGCAACTGCATAGAATCGCCCGTGTTTTCATTAAATGAAACATAGGACAATTATGTAAGGGTATCTTACACGAGGTTTTCCGTGCAGTTTGGACAAACGCACAGTTGTCACATATGTGTTGCACGGACAGAAGTGTAGTCACACAGGCGGTTTATAATCGGACGGCAGCGTTGGGACACGCATCCCTACTGCTCTGGCTATAAACGTTAAATTTGCATATCAACGTTATTAAAACGCAACTGCATAGAATCGCCCGTGTTTTCATTAAATGAAACATAGGACAATTATGTAAGGGTATCTTACACGAGGTTTTCCGTGCAGTTTGGACAAACGCACAGTTGTCACATATGGGTTGCACGGACAGAAGTGTAGTCACACAGGCGGTTTATAATCGGACGGCAGCGTTGGGACACGCATCCCTACTGCTCTGGCTATAAACGTTAAATGTGCATATCAACGTTATTAAAACGCAACTGCATAGAATCGCCCGTGTTTTCATTAAATGAAACATAGGACAATTATGTAAGGGTATCTTACACGAGGTTTTCCGTGCAGTTTGGACAAACGCACAGTTGTCACATATGGGTTGCACGGACAGAAGTGTAGTCACACAGGCGGCTTATAATCGGACGGCAGCGTTGGGACGCATCCCTATTTCTCTGGCTATAAACCTTAAATGTGCATATCAACGTTATTAAAACGCAACTGCATAGAATCGCCCGTGTTTTCATTAAATGAAACATAGGATAATTATGTAAGGGTATCTTACACGAGGTTTTCCGTGGAGTTTGGACAAACGCACAGTTGTCACATACGGGTTGCACGGACAGAAGTGTAGTCACACAGGCGGTTTATAATCGGACGGCAGCGTTGGGACACGCATCCCTACTGCTCTGGCTATAAACGTTAAATGTGCATATCAACGTTATTAAAACGCAACTGCATAGAATCGCCCGTGTTTTCATTAAATGAAACATAGGACAATTATGTAAGGGTATCTTACACGAGGTTTTCCGTGCAGTTTGGACAAACGCACAGTTGTCACATATGGGTTACACGGACAGAAGTGTAGTCACACAGGCGGCTTATAATCGGACGGCAGCGTTGGGACACGCATCCCTACTGCTCTGGCTATAAACGTTAAATGTGCATATCAACGTTATTAAAACGCAACTGCATAGAATCGCCCGTGTTTTCTTTAAATGAAACATAGGACAATTATGTAAGGGTATCTTACACGAGGTTTTCCGTGCAGTTTGGACAAACGCACAGTTGTCACATATGGGTTGCACGGACAGAAGTGTAGTCACACAGGCGGTTTATAATCGGACGGCAGCGTTGGGACACGCATCCCTACTGCTCTGGCTATAAACGTTAAATGTGCATATCAACGTTATTAAAACGCAACTGCATAGAATCGCCCGTGTTTTCATTAAATGAAACATAGGACAATTATGTAAGGGTATCTTACACGAGGTTTTCCGTGCAGTTTGGACAAACGCACAGTTGTCACATATGGGTTGCACGGACAGAAGTGTAGTCACACAGGCGGTTTATAATCGGACGGCAGCGTTGGGACACGCATCCCTATTGCTCTGGCTATAAACGTTAAATGTGCATATCAACGTTATTAAAACGCAACTGCATAGAATCGCCCGTGTTTTCATTAAATGAGACATAGGACAATTATGTAAGGGTATCTTACACGAGGTTTTCCGTGCAGTTTGGACAAACGCACAGTTGTCACATATGGGTTGCACGGACAGAAGTGTAGTCACACAGGCGGCTTATAATCGGACGGCAGCGTTGGGACACGCATCCCTAGTGCTCTGGCTATAAACGTTAAATGTGCATATCAACGTTATTAAAACGCAACTGCATAGAATCGCCCGTGTTTTCATTAAATGAAACATAGGACAATTATGTAAGGGTATCTTACACGAGGTTTTCCGTGGAGTTTGGACAAACGCACAGTTGTCACATATGGGTTGCACGGACAGAAGTGTAGTCACACAGGCGGCTTATAATCGGACGGCAGCGTTGGGACACGCATCCCTACTGCTCTGGCTATAAACGTTAAATGTGCATATCAACGTTATTAAAACGCAACTGCATAGAATCGCCAGTGTTTTCATTAAATGAAACATAGGACAATTATGTAAGGGTATCTTACACGAGGTTTTCCGTGGAGTTTGGACAAACGCACAGTTGTCACATATGGGTTGCACGGACAGAAGTGTAGTCACACAGGCGGTTTATAATCGGACGGCAGCGTTGGGACACGCATCCCTACTGCTCTGGCTATAAACGTTAAATGTGCATATCAACGTTATTAAAACGCAACTGCATAGAATCGCCCGTGTTTTCATTAAATGAATCATAGGACAATTATGTAAGGGTATCTTACACGAGGTTTTCCGTGCAGTTTGGACAAACGCACAGTTGTCACATATGGGTTGCACGGACAGAAGTGTAGTCACACAGGCGGCTTATAATCGGACGGCAGCGTTGGGACACGCATCCCTATTGCTCTGGCTATAAACGTTAAATGTGCATATCAACGTTATTAAAACGCAACTGCATAGAATCGCCCGTGTTTTCATTAAATGAAACATAGGACAATTATGTAAGGGTATCTTACACGAGGTTTTCCGTGGAGTTTGGACAAACGCACAGTTGTCACATATGGGTTGCACGGACAGAAGTGTAGTCACACAGGCGGTTTATAATCGGACGGCAGCGTTGGGACACGCATCCCTACTGCTCTGGCTATAAACGTTAAATGTGCATATCAACGTTATTAAAACGCAACTGCATAGAATCGCCCGTGTTTTCATTAAATGAAACATAGGACAATTATGTAAGGGTATCTTACACGAGGTTTTCCGTGCAGTTTGGACAAACGCACAGTTGTCACATATGGGTTGCACGGACAGAAGTGTAGTCACACAGGCGGTTTATAATCGGACGGCAGCGTTGGGACACGCATCCCTACTGCTCTGGCTATAAACGTTAAATGTGCATATCAACGTTATTAAAACGCAACTGCATAGAATCGCCCGTGTTTTCATTAAATGAAACATAGGACAATTATGTAAGGGTATCTTACACGAGGTTTTCCGTGCAGTTTGGACAAACGCACAGTTGTCACATATGGGTTGCACGGACAGAAGGGTAGTCACACAGGCGGCTTATAATCGGACGGCAGCGTTGGGACACGCATCCCTACTGCTCTGGCTATAAACGTTAAATGTGCATATCAACGTTATTAAAACGCAACTGCATAGAATCGCCCGTGATTTCATTAAATGAAACATAGGACAATTATGTACGGGTATCTTACACGAGGTTTTCCGTGGAGTTTGGACAAACGCACAGTTGTCACATATGGGTTGCACGGACAGAAGTGTAGTCACACAGGCGGTTTATAATCGGACGGCAGCGTTGGGACACGCATCCCTACTGCTCTGGCTATAAACGTTAAATGTGCATATCAACGTTATTAAAACGCAACTGCATAGAATCGCCTGTGTTTTCATTAAATGAAACATAGGACAATTATGTAAGGGTATCTTACACGAGGTTTTCCGTGCAGTTTGGACAAACGCACAGTTGTCACATATGTGTTGCACGGACAGAAGTGTAGTCACACAGGCGGTTTATAATCGGACGGCAGCGTTGGGACACGCATCCCTACTGCTCTGGCTATAAACGTTAAATGTGCATATCAACGTTATTAAAACGCAACTGCATAGAATCGCCCGTGTTTTCATTAAATGAAACATAGGACAATTATGTAAGGGTATCTTACACGAGGTTTTCCGTGGAGTTTGGACAAACGCACAGTTGTCACATATGGGTTGCACGGACAGAAGTGTAGTCACACAGGCGGTTTATAATCGGACGGCAGCGTTGGGACACGCATCCCTACTGCTCTGGCTATAAACGTTAAATGTGCATATCAACGTTATTAAAACGCAACTGCATAGAATCGCCCGTGTTTTCATTAAATGAAACATAGGACAATTATGTAAGGGTATCTTACACGAGGTTTTCCGTGCAGTTTGGACAAACGCACAGTTGTCACATATGGGTTGCACGGACAGAAGTGTAGTCACACAGGCGGCTTATAATCGGACGGCAGCGTTGGGACGCATCCCTATTTCTCTGGCTATAAACCTTAAATGTGCATATCAACGTTATTAAAACGCAACTGCATAGAATCGCCCGTGTTTTCATTAAATGAAACATAGTACAATTATGTAAGGGTATCTTACACGAGGTTTTCCGTGCAGTTTGGACAAACGCACAGTTGTCACATATGGGTTGCACGGACAGAAGTGTAGTCACACAGGCGGTTTATAATCGGACGGCAGCGTTGGGACACGCATCCCTATTGCTCTGGCTATAAACGTTAAATGTGCATATCAACGTTATTAAAACGCAACTGCATAGAATCGCCCGTGTTTTCATTAAATGAGACATAGGACAATTATGTAAGGGTATCTTACACGAGGTTTTCAGTGCAGTTTGGACAAACGCACAGTTGTCACATATGGGTTGCACGGACAGAAGTGTAGTCACACAGGCGGCTTATAATCGGACGGCAGCGTTGGGACACGCATCCCTAGTGCTCTGGCTATAAACGTTAAATGTGCATATCAACGTTATTAAAACGCAACTGCATAGAATCGCCCGTGTTTTCATTAAATGAAACATAGGACAATTATGTAAGGGTATCTTACACGAGGTTTTCCGTGCAGTTTGGACAAACGCACAGTTGTCACATATGGGTTGCACGGACAGAAGTGTAGTCACACAGGCGGCTTATAATCGGACGGCAGCGTTGGGACACGCATCCCTATTGCTCTGGCTATAAACGTTAAATGTACATATCAACGTTATTAAAACGCAACTGCATAGAATCGCCCGTGTTTTCATTAAATGAAACATAGGACAATTATGTAAGGGTATCTTACACGAGGTTTTCCGTGCAGTTTGGACAAACGCACAGTTGTCACATATGGGTTGCACGGACAGAAGTGTAGTCACACAGGCGGTTTATAATCGGACGGCAGCGTTGGGACACGCATCCCTACTGCTCTGGCTATAAACGTTAAATGTGCATATCAACGTTATTAAAACGCAACTGCATAGAATCGCCCGTGTTTTCATTAAATGAAACATAGGACAATTATGTAAGGGTATCTTACACGAGGTTTTCCGTGGAGTTTGGACAAACGCACAGTTGTCACATATGGGTTGCACGGACAGAAGGGTAGTCACACAGGCGGCTTATAATCGGACGGCAGCGTTGGGACACGCATCCCTACTGCTCTGGCTATAAACGTTAAATGTGCATATCAACGTTATTAAAACGCAACTGCATAGAATCGCCCGTGATTTCATTAAATGAAACATAGGACAATTATGTACGGGTATCTTACACGAGGTTTTCCGTGGAGTTTGGACAAACGCACAGTTGTCACATATGGGTTGCACGGACAGAAGTGTAGTCACACAGGCGGTTTATAATCGGACGGCAGCGTTGGGACACGCATCCCTACTGCTCTGGCTATAAACGTTAAATGTGCATATCAACGTTATTAAAACGCAACTGCATAGAATCGCCCGTGTTTTCATTAAATGAAACATAGGACAATTATGTAAGGGTATCTTACACGAGGTTTTCCGTGCAGTTTGGACAAACGCACAGTTGTCACATATGTGTTGCACGGACAGAAGTGTAGTCACACAGGCGGTTTATAATCGGACGGCAGCGTTGGGACACGCATCCCTACTGCTCTGGCTATAAACGTTAAATTTGCATATCAACGTTATTAAAACGCAACTGCATAGAATCGCCCGTGTTTTCATTAAATGAAACATAGGACAATTATGTAAGGGTATCTTACACGAGGTTTTCCGTGCAGTTTGGACAAACGCACAGTTGTCACATATGGGTTGCACGGACAGAAGTGTAGTCACACAGGCGGTTTATAATCGGACGGCAGCGTTGGGACACGCATCCCTACTGCTCTGGCTATAAACGTTAAATGTGCATATCAACGTTATTAAAACGCAACTGCATAGAATCGCCCGTGTTTTCATTAAATGAAACATACGACAATTATGTAAGGGTATCTTACACGAGGTTTTCCGTGCAGTTTGGACAAACGCACAGTTGTCACATATGGGTTGCACGGACAGAAGTGTAGTCACACAGGCGGTTTATAATCGGACGGCAGCGTTGGGACACGCATCCCTACTGCTCTGGCTATAAACGTTAAATGTGCATATCAACGTTATTAAAACGCAACTGCATAGAATCGCCCGTGTTTTCATTAAATGAAACATAGGACAATTATGTAAGGGTATCTTACACGAGGTTTTCCGTGGAGTTTGGACAAACGCACAGTTGTCACATATGGGTTGCACGGACAGAAGTGTAGTCACACAGGCGGCTTATAATCGGACGGCAGCGTTGGGACACGCATCCCTACTGCTCTGGCTATAAACGTTAAATGTGCATATCAACGTTATTAAAACGCAACTGCATAGAATCGCCAGTGTTTTCATTAAATGAAACATAGGACAATTATGTAAGGGTATCTTACACGAGGTTTTCCGTGGAGTTTGGACAAACGCACAGTTGTCACATATGGGTTGCACGGACAGAAGTGTAGTCACACAGGCGGTTTATAATCGGACGGCAGCGTTGGGACACGCATCCCTACTGCTCTGGCTATAAACGTTAAATGTGCATATCAACGTTATTAAAACGCAACTGCATAGAATCGCCCGTGTTTTCATTAAATGAAACATAGGACAATTATGTAAGGGTATCTTACACGAGGTTTTCCGTGCAGTTTGGACAAACGCACAGTTGTCACATATGGGTTGCACGGACAGAAGTGTAGTCACACAGGCGGCTTATAATCGGACGGCAGCGTTGGGACACGCATCCCTATTGCTCTGGCTATAAACGTTAAATGTACATATCAACGTTATTAAAACGCAACTGCATAGAATCGCCCGTGTTTTCATTAAATGAAACATAGGACAATTATGTAAGGGTATCTTACACGAGGTTTTCCGTGCAGTTTGGACAAACGCACAGTTGTCACATATGGGTTGCACGGACAGAAGTGTAGTCACACAGGCGGTTTATAATCGGACGGCAGCGTTGGGACACGCATCCCTACTGCTCTGGCTATAAACGTTAAATGTGCATATCAACGTTATTAAAACGCAACTGCATAGAATCGCCCGTGTTTTCATTAAATGAAACATAGGACAATTATGTAAGGGTATCTTACACGAGGTTTTCCGTGGAGTTTGGACAAACGCACAGTTGTCACATATGGGTTGCACGGACAGAAGGGTAGTCACACAGGCGGCTTATAATCGGACGGCAGCGTTGGGACACGCATCCCTACTGCTCTGGCTATAAACGTTAAATGTGCATATCAACGTTATTAAAACGCAACTGCATAGAATCGCCCGTGATTTCATTAAATGAAACATAGGACAATTATGTACGGGTATCTTACACGAGGTTTTCCGTGGAGTTTGGACAAACGCACAGTTGTCACATATGGGTTGCACGGACAGAAGTGTAGTCACACAGGCGGTTTATAATCGGACGGCAGCGTTGGGACACGCATCCCTACTGCTCTGGCTATAAACGTTAAATGTGCATATCAACGTTATTAAAACGCAACTGCATAGAATCGCCCGTGTTTTCATTAAATGAAACATAGGACAATTATGTAAGGGTATCTTACACGAGGTTTTCCGTGCAGTTTGGACAAACGCACAGTTGTCACATATGTGTTGCACGGACAGAAGTGTAGTCACACAGGCGGTTTATAATCGGACGGCAGCGTTGGGACACGCATCCCTACTGCTCTGGCTATAAACGTTAAATTTGCATATCAACGTTATTAAAACGCAACTGCATAGAATCGCCCGTGTTTTCATTAAATGAAACATAGGACAATTATGTAAGGGTATCTTACACGAGGTTTTCCGTGCAGTTTGGACAAACGCACAGTTGTCACATATGGGTTGCACGGACAGAAGTGTAGTCACACAGGCGGTTTATAATCGGACGGCAGCGTTGGGACACGCATCCCTACTGCTCTGGCTATAAACGTTAAATGTGCATATCAACGTTATTAAAACGCAACTGCATAGAATCGCCCGTGTTTTCATTAAATGAAACATAGGACAATTATGTAAGGGTATCTTACACGAGGTTTTCCGTGCAGTTTGGACAAACGCACAGTTGTCACATATGGGTTGCACGGACAGAAGTGTAGTCACACAGGCGGCTTATAATCGGACGGCAGCGTTGGGACGCATCCCTATTTCTCTGGCTATAAACCTTAAATGTGCATATCAACGTTATTAAAACGCAACTGCATAGAATCGCCCGTGTTTTCATTAAATGAAACATAGGATAATTATGTAAGGGTATCTTACACGAGGTTTTCCGTGGAGTTTGGACAAACGCACAGTTGTCACATACGGGTTGCACGGACAGAAGTGTAGTCACACAGGCGGTTTATAATCGGACGGCAGCGTTGGGACACGCATCCCTACTGCTCTGGCTATAAACGTTAAATGTGCATATCAACGTTATTAAAACGCAACTGCATAGAATCGCCCGTGTTTTCATTAAATGAAACATAGGACAATTATGTAAGGGTATCTTACACGAGGTTTTCCGTGCAGTTTGGACAAACGCACAGTTGTCACATATGGGTTACACGGACAGAAGTGTAGTCACACAGGCGGCTTATAATCGGACGGCAGCGTTGGGACACGCATCCCTACTGCTCTGGCTATAAACGTTAAATGTGCATATCAACGTTATTAAAACGCAACTGCATAGAATCGCCCGTGTTTTCTTTAAATGAAACATAGGACAATTATGTAAGGGTATCTTACACGAGGTTTTCCGTGCAGTTTGGACAAACGCACAGTTGTCACATATGGGTTGCACGGACAGAAGTGTAGTCACACAGGCGGTTTATAATCGGACGGCAGCGTTGGGACACGCATCCCTACTGCTCTGGCTATAAACGTTAAATGTGCATATCAACGTTATTAAAACGCAACTGCATAGAATCGCCCGTGTTTTCATTAAATGAAACATAGGACAATTATGTAAGGGTATCTTACACGAGGTTTTCCGTGCAGTTTGGACAAACGCACAGTTGTCACATATGGGTTGCACGGACAGAAGTGTAGTCACACAGGCGGTTTATAATCGGACGGCAGCGTTGGGACACGCATCCCTATTGCTCTGGCTATAAACGTTAAATGTGCATATCAACGTTATTAAAACGCAACTGCATAGAATCGCCCGTGTTTTCATTAAATGAGACATAGGACAATTATGTAAGGGTATCTTACACGAGGTTTTCCGTGCAGTTTGGACAAACGCACAGTTGTCACATATGGGTTGCACGGACAGAAGTGTAGTCACACAGGCGGCTTATAATCGGACGGCAGCGTTGGGACACGCATCCCTAGTGCTCTGGCTATAAACGTTAAATGTGCATATCAACGTTATTAAAACGCAACTGCATAGAATCGCCCGTGTTTTCATTAAATGAAACATAGGACAATTATGTAAGGGTATCTTACACGAGGTTTTCCGTGGAGTTTGGACAAACGCACAGTTGTCACATATGGGTTGCACGGACAGAAGTGTAGTCACACAGGCGGCTTATAATCGGACGGCAGCGTTGGGACACGCATCCCTACTGCTCTGGCTATAAACGTTAAATGTGCATATCAACGTTATTAAAACGCAACTGCATAGAATCGCCAGTGTTTTCATTAAATGAAACATAGGACAATTATGTAAGGGTATCTTACACGAGGTTTTCCGTGGAGTTTGGACAAACGCACAGTTGTCACATATGGGTTGCACGGACAGAAGTGTAGTCACACAGGCGGTTTATAATCGGACGGCAGCGTTGGGACACGCATCCCTACTGCTCTGGCTATAAACGTTAAATGTGCATATCAACGTTATTAAAACGCAACTGCATAGAATCGCCCGTGTTTTCATTAAATGAAACATAGGACAATTATGTAAGGGTATCTTACACGAGGTTTTCCGTGGAGTTTGGACAAACGCACAGTTGTCACATATGGGTTGCACGGACAGAAGTGTAGTCACACAGGCGGCTTATAATCGGACGGCAGCGTTGGGACACGCATCCCTACTGCTCTGGCTATAAACGTTAAATGTGCATATCAACGTTATTAAAACGCAACTGCATAGAATCGCCAGTGTTTTCATTAAATGAAACATAGGACAATTATGTAAGGGTATCTTACACGAGGTTTTCCGTGGAGTTTGGACAAACGCACAGTTGTCACATATGGGTTGCACGGACAGAAGTGTAGTCACACAGGCGGTTTATAATCGGACGGCAGCGTTGGGACACGCATCCCTACTGCTCTGGCTATAAACGTTAAATGTGCATATCAACGTTATTAAAACGCAACTGCATAGAATCGCCCGTGTTTTCATTAAATGAAACATAGGACAATTATGTAAGGGTATCTTACACGAGGTTTTCCGTGCAGTTTGGACAAACGCACAGTTGTCACATATGGGTTGCACGGACAGAAGTGTAGTCACACAGGCGGTTTATAATCGGACGGCAGCGTTGGGACACGCATCCCTACTGCTCTGGCTATAAACGTTAAATGTGCATATCAACGTTATTAAAACGCAACTGCATAGAATCGCCCGTGTTTTCATTAAATGAAACATAGGACAATTATGTAAGGGTATCTTACACGAGGTTTTCCGTGGAGTTTGGACAAACGCACAGTTGTCACATATGGGTTGCACGGACAGAAGGGTAGTCACACAGGCGGCTTATAATCGGACGGCAGCGTTGGGACACGCATCCCTACTGCTCTGGCTATAAACGTTAAATGTGCATATCAACGTTATTAAAACGCAACTGCATAGAATCGCCCGTGATTTCATTAAATGAAACATAGGACAATTATGTACGGGTATCTTACACGAGGTTTTCCGTGGAGTTTGGACAAACGCACAGTTGTCACATATGGGTTGCACGGACAGAAGTGTAGTCACACAGGCGGTTTATAATCGGACGGCAGCGTTGGGACACGCATCCCTACTGCTCTGGCTATAAACGTTAAATGTGCATATCAACGTTATTAAAACGCAACTGCATAGAATCGCCCGTGTTTTCATTAAATGAAACATAGGACAATTATGTAAGGGTATCTTACACGAGGTTTTCCGTGCAGTTTGGACAAACGCACAGTTGTCACATATGTGTTGCACGGACAGAAGTGTAGTCACACAGGCGGTTTATAATCGGACGGCAGCGTTGGGACACGCATCCCTACTGCTCTGGCTATAAACGTTAAATTTGCATATCAACGTTATTAAAACGCAACTGCATAGAATCGCCCGTGTTTTCATTAAATGAAACATAGGACAATTATGTAAGGGTATCTTACACGAGGTTTTCCGTGCAGTTTGGACAAACGCACAGTTGTCACATATGGGTTGCACGGACAGAAGTGTAGTCACACAGGCGGTTTATAATCGGACGGCAGCGTTGGGACACGCATCCCTACTGCTCTAGCTATAAACGTTAAATGTGCATATCAACGTTATTAAAACGCAACTGCATAGAATCGCCCGTGTTTTCATTAAATGAAACATAGGACAATTATGTAAGGGTATCTTACACGAGGTTTTCCGTGCAGTTTGGACAAACGCACAGTTGTCACATATGGGTTGCACGGACAGAAGTGTAGTCACACAGGCGGCTTATAATCGGACGGCAGCGTTGGGACGCATCCCTATTTCTCTGGCTATAAACCTTAAATGTGCATATCAACGTTATTAAAACGCAACTGCATAGAATCGCCCGTGTTTTCATTAAATGAAACATAGGATAATTATGTAAGGGTATCTTACACGAGGTTTTCCGTGGAGTTTGGACAAACGCACAGTTGTCACATACGGGTTGCACGGACAGAAGTGTAGTCACACAGGCGGTTTATAATCGGACGGCAGCGTTGGGACACGCATCCCTACTGCTCTGGCTATAAACGTTAAATGTGCATATCAACGTTATTAAAACGCAACTGCATAGAATCGCCCGTGTTTTCATTAAATGAAACATAGGACAATTATGTAAGGGTATCTTACACGAGGTTTTCCGTGCAGTTTGGACAAACGCACAGTTGTCACATATGGGTTACACGGACAGAAGTGTAGTCACACAGGCGGCTTATAATCGGACGGCAGCGTTGGGACACGCATCCCTACTGCTCTGGCTATAAACGTTAAATGTGCATATCAACGTTATTAAAACGCAACTGCATAGAATCGCCCGTGTTTTCTTTAAATGAAACATAGGACAATTATGTAAGGGTATCTTACACGAGGTTTTCCGTGCAGTTTGGACAAACGCACAGTTGTCACATATGGGTTGCACGGACAGAAGTGTAGTCACACAGGCGGTTTATAATCGGACGGCAGCGTTGGGACACGCATCCCTACTGCTCTGGCTATAAACGTTAAATGTGCATATCAACGTTATTAAAACGCAACTGCATAGAATCGCCCGTGTTTTCATTAAATGAAACATAGGACAATTATGTAAGGGTATCTTACACGAGGTTTTCCGTGCAGTTTGGACAAACGCACAGTTGTCACATATGGGTTGCACGGACAGAAGTGTAGTCACACAGGCGGTTTATAATCGGACGGCAGCGTTGGGACACGCATCCCTATTGCTCTGGCTATAAACGTTAAATGTGCATATCAACGTTATTAAAACGCAACTGCATAGAATCGCCCGTGTTTTCATTAAATGAGACATAGGACAATTATGTAAGGGTATCTTACACGAGGTTTTCCGTGCAGTTTGGACAAACGCACAGTTGTCACATATGGGTTGCACGGACAGAAGTGTAGTCACACAGGCGGCTTATAATCGGACGGCAGCGTTGGGACACGCATCCCTAGTGCTCTGGCTATAAACGTTAAATGTGCATATCAACGTTATTAAAACGCAACTGCATAGAATCGCCCGTGTTTTCATTAAATGAAACATAGGACAATTATGTAAGGGTATCTTACACGAGGTTTTCCGTGGAGTTTGGACAAACGCACAGTTGTCACATATGGGTTGCACGGACAGAAGTGTAGTCACACAGGCGGCTTATAATCGGACGGCAGCGTTGGGACACGCATCCCTACTGCTCTGGCTATAAACGTTAAATGTGCATATCAACGTTATTAAAACGCAACTGCATAGAATCGCCAGTGTTTTCATTAAATGAAACATAGGACAATTATGTAAGGGTATCTTACACGAGGTTTTCCGTGGAGTTTGGACAAACGCACAGTTGTCACATATGGGTTGCACGGACAGAAGTGTAGTCACACAGGCGGTTTATAATCGGACGGCAGCGTTGGGACACGCATCCCTACTGCTCTGGCTATAAACGTTAAATGTGCATATCAACGTTATTAAAACGCAACTGCATAGAATCGCCCGTGTTTTCATTAAATGAAACATAGGACTATTATGTAAGGGTATCTTACACGAGGTTTTCCGTGCAGTTTGGACAAACGCACAGTTGTCACATATGGGTTGCACGGACAGAAGTGTAGTCACACAGGCGGCTTATAATCGGACGGCAGCGTTGGGACACGCATCCCTATTGCTCTGGCTATAAACGTTAAATGTGCATATCAACGTTATTAAAACGCAACTGCATAGAATCGCCCGTGTTTTCATTAAATGAAACATAGGACAATTATGTAAGGGTATCTTACACGAGGTTTTCCGTGCAGTTTGGACAAACGCACAGTTGTCACATATGGGTTGCACGGACAGAAGTGTAGTCACACAGGCGGTTTATAATCGGACGGCAGCGTTGGGACACGCATCCCTACTGCTCTGGCTATAAACGTTAAATGTGCATATCAACGTTATTAAAACGCAACTGCATAGAATCGCCCGTGTTTTCATTAAATGAAACATAGGACAATTATGTAAGGGTATCTTACACGAGGTTTTCCGTGCAGTTTGGACAAACGCACAGTTGTCACATATGGGTTGCACGGACAGAAGTGTAGTCACACAGGCGGTTTATAATCGGACGGCAGCGTTGGGACACGCATCCCTACTGCTCTGGCTATAAACGTTAAATGTGCATATCAACGTTATTAAAACGCAACTGCATAGAATCGCCCGTGTTTTCATTAAATGAAACATAGGACAATTATGTAAGGGTATCTTACACGAGGTTTTCCGTGCAGTTTGGACAAACGCACAGTTGTCACATATGGGTTGCACGGACAGAAGGGTAGTCACACAGGCGGCTTATAATCGGACGGCAGCGTTGGGACACGCATCCCTACTGCTCTGGCTATAAACGTTAAATGTGCATATCAACGTTATTAAAACGCAACTGCATAGAATCGCCCGTGATTTCATTAAATGAAACATAGGACAATTATGTACGGGTATCTTACACGAGGTTTTCCGTGGAGTTTGGACAAACGCACAGTTGTCACATATGGGTTGCACGGACAGAAGTGTAGTCACACAGGCGGTTTATAATCGGACGGCAGCGTTGGGACACGCATCCCTACTGCTCTGGCTATAAACGTTAAATGTGCATATCAACGTTATTAAAACGCAACTGCATAGAATCGCCTGTGTTTTCATTAAATGAAACATAGGACAATTATGTAAGGGTATCTTACACGAGGTTTTCCGTGCAGTTTGGACAAACGCACAGTTGTCACATATGTGTTGCACGGACAGAAGTGTAGTCACACAGGCGGTTTATAATCGGACGGCAGCGTTGGGACACGCATCCCTACTGCTCTGGCTATAAACGTTAAATGTGCATATCAACGTTATTAAAACGCAACTGCATAGAATCGCCCGTGTTTTCATTAAATGAAACATAGGACAATTATGTAAGGGTATCTTACACGAGGTTTTCCGTGGAGTTTGGACAAACGCACAGTTGTCACATATGGGTTGCACGGACAGAAGTGTAGTCACACAGGCGGTTTATAATCGGACGGCAGCGTTGGGACACGCATCCCTACTGCTCTGGCTATAAACGTTAAATGTGCATATCAACGTTATTAAAACGCAACTGCATAGAATCGCCCGTGTTTTCATTAAATGAAACATAGGACAATTATGTAAGGGTATCTTACACGAGGTTTTCCGTGCAGTTTGGACAAACGCACAGTTGTCACATATGGGTTGCACGGACAGAAGTGTAGTCACACAGGCGGCTTATAATCGGACGGCAGCGTTGGGACGCATCCCTATTTCTCTGGCTATAAACCTTAAATGTGCATATCAACGTTATTAAAACGCAACTGCATAGAATCGCCCGTGTTTTCATTAAATGAAACATAGGACAATTATGTAAGGGTATCTTACACGAGGTTTTCCGTGCAGTTTGGACAAACGCACAGTTGTCACATATGGGTTGCACGGACAGAAGTGTAGTCACACAGGCGGTTTATAATCGGACGGCAGCGTTGGGACACGCATCCCTATTGCTCTGGCTATAAACGTTAAATGTGCATATCAACGTTATTAAAACGCAACTGCATAGAATCGCCCGTGTTTTCATTAAATGAGACATAGGACAATTATGTAAGGGTATCTTACACGAGGTTTTCAGTGCAGTTTGGACAAACGCACAGTTGTCACATATGGGTTGCACGGACAGAAGTGTAGTCACACAGGCGGCTTATAATCGGACGGCAGCGTTGGGACACGCATCCCTAGTGCTCTGGCTATAAACGTTAAATGTGCATATCAACGTTATTAAAACGCAACTGCATAGAATCGCCCGTGTTTTCATTAAATGAAACATAGGACAATTATGTAAGGGTATCTTACACGAGGTTTTCCGTGCAGTTTGGACAAACGCACAGTTGTCACATATGGGTTGCACGGACAGAAGTGTAGTCACACAGGCGGCTTATAATCGGACGGCAGCGTTGGGACACGCATCCCTACTGCTCTGGCTATAAACGTTAAATGTGCATATCAATGTTATTAAAACGCAACTGCATAGAATCGCCAGTGTTTTCATTAAATGAAACATAGGACAATTATGTAAGGGTATCTTACACGAGGTTTTCCGTGGAGTTTGGACAAACGCACAGTTGTCACATATGGGTTGCACGGACAGAAGTGTAGTCACACAGGCGGTTTATAATCGGACGGCAGCGTTGGGACACGCATCCCTACTGCTCTGGCTATAAACGTTAAATGTGCATATCAACGTTATTAAAACGCAACTGCATAGAATCGCCCGTGTTTTCATTAAATGAAACATAGGACAATTATGTAAGGGTATCTTACACGAGGTTTTCCGTGCAGTTTGGACAAACGCACAGTTGTCACATATGGGTTGCACGGACAGAAGTGTAGTCACACAGGCGGCTTATAATCGGACGGCAGCGTTGGGACACGCATCCCTACTGCTCTGGCTATAAACGTTAAATGTGCATATCAACGTTATTAAAACGCAACTGCATAGAATCGCCCGTGTTTTCATTAAATGAAACATAGGACAATTATGTAAGGGTATCTTACACGAGGTTTTCCGTGGAGTTTGGACAAACGCACAGTTGTCACATACGGGTTGCACGGACAGAAGTGTAGTCACACAGGCGGTTTATAATCGGACGGCAGCGTTGGGACACGCATCCCTACTGCTCTGGCTATAAACGTTAAATGTGCATATCAACGTTATTAAAACGCAACTGCATAGAATCGCCCGTGTTTTCATTAAATGAAACATAGGACAATTATGTAAGGGTATCTTACACGAGGTTTTCCGTGCAGTTTGGACAAACGCACAGTTGTCACATATGGGTTACACGGACAGAAGTGTAGTCACACAGGCGGCTTATAATCGGACGGCAGCGTTGGGACACGCATCCCTACTGCTCTGGCTATAAACGTTAAATGTGCATATCAACGTTATTAAAACGCAACTGCATAGAATCGCCCGTGTTTTCATTAAATGAAACATAGGACAATTATGTAAGGGTATCTTACACGAGGTTTTCCGTGCAGTTTGGACAAACGCACAGTTGTCACATATGGGTTGCACGGACAGAAGTGTAGTCACACAGGCGGCTTATAATCGGACGGCAGCGTTGGGACACGCATCCCTATTGCTCTGGCTATAAACGGTAAATGTGCATATCAACGTTACTAAAACGCAACTGCATAGAATCGCCCGTGTTTTCATTAAATGAAACATAGGACAATTATGTAAGGGTATCTTACACGAGGTTTTCCGTGCAGTTTGGACAAACGCACAGTTGTCACATATGGGTTGCACGGACAGAAGTGTAGTCACACAGGCGGTTTATAATCGGACGGCAGCGTTGGGACACGCATCCCTATTGCTCTGGCTATAAACGTTAAATGTGCATATCAACGTTATTAAAACGCAACTGCATAGAATCGCCCGTGTTTTCATTAAATGAGACATAGGACAATTATGTAAGGGTATCTTACACGAGGTTTTCCGTGCAGTTTGGACAAACGCACAGTTGTCACATATGGGTTGCACGGACAGAAGTGTAGTCACACAGGCGGCTTATAATCGGACGGCAGCGTTGGGACACGCATCCCTAGTGCTCTGGCTATAAACGTTAAATGTGCATATCAACGTTATTAAAACGCAACTGCATAGAATCGCCCGTGTTTTCATTAAATGAAACATAGGACAATTATGTAAGGGTATCTTACACGAGGTTTTCCGTGCAGTTTGGACAAACGCACAGTTGTCACATATGGGTTGCACGGACAGAAGTGTAGTCACACAGGCGGCTTATAATCGGACGGCAGCGTTGGGACACGCATCCCTACTGCTCTGGCTATAAACGTTAAATGTGCATATCAACGTTATTAAAACGCAACTGCATAGAATCGCCCGTGTTTTCATTAAATGGAACATAGGACAATTATGTAAGGGTATCTTACACGAGGTTTTCCGTGCAGTTTGGACAAACGCACAGTTGTCACATATGGGTTGCACGGACAGAAGTGTAGTCACACAGGCGGTTTATAATCGGACGGCAGCGTTGGGACACGCATCCCTACTGCTCTGGCTATAAACGTTAAATGTGCATATCAACGTTATTAAAACGCAACTGCATAGAATCGCCCGTGTTTTCATTAAATGAAACATAGGACAATTATGTAAGGGTATCTTACACGAGGTTTTCCGTGCAGTTTGGACAAACGCACAGTTGTCACATATGGGTTGCACGGACAGAAGTGTAGTCACACAGGCGGTTTATAATCGGACGGCAGCGTTGGGACACGCATCCCTACTGCTCTGGCTATAAACGTTAAATGTGCATATCAAAGTTATTAAAACGCAACTGCATAGAATCGCCCGTGTTTTCATTAAATGAAACATAGGACAATTATGTAAGGGTATCTTACACGAGGTTTTCCGTGCAGTTTGGACAAACGCACAGTTGTCACATATGGGTTGCACGGACAGAAGGGTAGTCACACAGGCGGCTTATAATCGGACGGCAGCGTTGGGACACGCATCCCTACTGCTCTGGCTATAAACGTTAAATGTGCATATCAACGTTATTAAAACGCAACTGCATAGAATCGCCCGTGTTTTCATTAAATGAAACATAGGACAATTATGTACGGGTATCTTACACGAGGTTTTCCGTGGAGTTTGGACAAACGCACAGTTGTCACATATGGGTTGCACGGACAGAAGTGTAGTCACACAGGGGGTTTATAATCGGACGGCAGCGTTGGGACACGCATCCCTACTGCTCTGGCTATAAACGTTAAATGTGCATATCAACGTTATTAAAACGCAACTGCATAGAATCGCCCGTGTTTTCATTAAATGAAACATAGGACAATTATGTAAGGGTATCTTACACGAGGTTTTCCGTGCAGTTTGGACAAAAGCACAGTTGTCACATATGGGTTGCACGGACAGAAGTGTAGTCACACAGGCGGTTTATAATCGGACGGCAGCGTTGGGACACGCATCCCTACTGCTCTAACTATAAACGTTAAATGTGCATATCAACGTTATTAAAACGCAACTGCATAGAATCTCCCGTGTTTTCATTAAATGAAACATAGGACAATTATGTAAGGTTATCTTACACGAGGTTTTCCGTGCAGTTTGGACAAACGCACAGTTGTCACATATGGGTTGCACGGACAGAAGTGTAGTCACACAGGCGGTTTATAATCGGACGGCAGCGTTGGGACACGCATCCCTACTGCTCTGGCTATAAACGTTAAATGTGCATATCAACGTTATTAAAACGCAACTGCATAGAATCGCCCGTGTTTTCATTAAATGAAACATAGGACAATTATGTAAGGGTATCTTACACGAGGTTTTCCGTGCAGTTTGGACAAACGCACAGTTGTCACATATGGGTTGCACGGACAGAAGTGTAGTCACACAGGCGGCTTATAATCGGACGGCAGCGTTGGGACACGCATCCCTATTTCTCTGGCTATAAACGTTAAATGTGCATATCAACGTTATTAAAACGCAACTGCATAGAATCGCCCGTGTTTTCATTAAATGAAACATAGGACAATTATGTAAGGGTATCTTGCACGAGGTTTTCCGTGGAGTTTGGACAAACGCACAGTTTTCACATACGGGTTGCACGGACAGAATTGTAGTCACACAGGCGGTTTATAATCGGACGGCAGCGTTGGGACACGCATCCCTATTGCTCTGGCTATAAACGTTAAATGTGCATATCAACGTTATTAAAACGCAACTGCATAGAATCGCCCGTGTTTTCATTAAATGAAACATAGGACAATTATGTAAGGGTATCTTACACGAGGTTTTCCGTGCAGTTTGGACAAACGCACAGTTGTCACATATGGGTTACACGGACAGAAGTGTAGTCACACAGGCGGTTTATAATCGGACGGCAGCGTTGGGACACGCATCCCTACTGCTCTGGCTATAAACGTTAAATGTGCATATCAACGTTATTAAAACGCAACTGCATAGAATCGCCCGTGTTTTCATTAAATGAAACATAGGACAATTATGTAAGGGTATCTTACACGAGGTTTTCCGTGCAGTTTGGACAAACGCACAGTTGTCACATATGGGTTGCACGGACAGAAGTGTAGTCACACAGGCGGTTTATAATCGGACGGCAGCGTTGGGACACGCATCCCTACTGCTCTGGCTATAAACGTTAAATGTGCATATCAACGTTATTAAAACGCAACTGCATAGAATCGCCCGTGTTTTCATTAAATGAAACACAGGACAATTATGTAAGGGTATCTTACACGAGGTTTTCCGTGCAGTTTGGACAAACGCACAGTTGTCACATATGGGTAGCACGGACAGAAGTGTAGTCACACAGGCGGTTTATAATCGGACGGCAGCGTTGGGACACGCATCCCTATTGCTCTGGCTATAAACGTTAAATGTGCATATCAACGTTATTAAAACGCAACTGCATAGAATCGCCCGTGTTTTCATTAAATGAGACATAGGACAATTATGTAAGGGTATCTTACACGAGGTTTTCCGTGCAGTTTGGACAAACGCACAGTTGTCACATATGGGTTGCACGGACAGAAGTGTAGTCACACAGGCGGCTTATAATCGGACGGCAGCGTTGGGACACGCATCCCTAGTGCTCTGGCTATAAACGTTAAATGTGCATATCAACGTTATTAAAACGCAACTGCATAGAATCGCCCGTGTTTTCATTAAATGAAACATAGGACAATTATGTAAGGGTATCTTACACGAGGTTTTCCGTGCAGTTTGGACAAACGCACAGTTGTCACATATGGGTTGCACGGACAGAAGTGTAGTCACACAGGCGGTTTATAATCGGACGGCAGCGTTGGGACACGCATCCCTATTGCTCTGGCTATAAACGTTAAATGTGCATATCAACGTTATTAAAACGCAACTGCATAGAATCGCCCGTGTTTTCATTAAATGAAACATAGGACAATTATGTAAGGGTATCTTACACGAGGTTTTCCGTGCAGTTTGGACAAACGCACAGTTGTCACATATGGGTTGCACGGACAGAAGTGTAGTCAAACAGGCGGCTTATAATCGGACGGCAGCGTTGGGACACGCATCCCTATTGCTCTGGCTATAAACGTTAAATGTGCATATCAACGTTATTAAAACGCAACTGCATAGAATCGCCCGTGTTTTCATTAAATGAAACATAGGACAATTATGTAAGGGTATCTTACACGAGGTTTTCCGTGGAGTTTGGACAAACGCACAGTTGTCACATGTGGGTTGCACGGACAGAAGTGTAGTCACAAAGGCGGCTTATAATCGGACGGCAGCGTTGGGACACGCATCCCTACTGCTCTGGCTATAAACGTTAAATGTGCATATCAACGTTATTAAAACGCAACTGCATAGAATCGCCCGTGTTTTCATTAAATGAAACATAGGACAATTATGTAAGGGTATCTTACACGAGGTTTTCCGTGCAGTTTGGACAAACGCACAGTTGTCACATATGGGTTGCACGGACAGAAGTGTAGTCACACAGGCGGCTTATAATCGGACGGCAGCGTTGGGACACGCATCCCTACTGCTCTGGCTATAAACGTTAAATGTGCATATCAACGTTATTAAAACGCAACTGCATAGAATCGCCCGTGTTTTCATTAAATGAAACATAGGACAATTATGTACGGGTATCTTACACGAGGTTTTCCGTGGAGTTTGGACAAACGCACAGTTGTCACATATGGGTTGCACGGACAGAAGTGTAGTCACACAGGCGGTTTATAATCGGACGGCAGCGTTGGGACACGCATCCCTACTGCTCTGGCTATAAACGTTAAATGTGCATATCAACGTTATTAAAACGCAACTGCATAGAATCGCCCGTGTTTTCATTAAATGAAACATAGGACAATTATGTAAGGGTATCTTACACGAGGTTTTCCGTGCAGTTTGGACAAACGCACAGTTGTCACATATGGGTTGCACGGACAGAAGTGTAGTCACACAGGCTGTTTATAATCGGACGGCAGCGTTGGGACACGCATCCCTACTGCTCTGGCTATAAACGTTAAATGTGCATATCAACGTTATTAAAACGCAACTGCATAGAATCGCCCGTGTTTTCATTAAATGAAACATAGGACAATTATGTAAGGGTATCTTACACGAGGTTTTCCGTGCAGTTTGGACAAACGCACAGTTGTCACATATGGGTTGCACGGACAGAAGTGTAGTCACACAGGCGGTTTATAATCGGACGGCAGCGTTGGGACACGCATCCCTATTGCTCTGGCTATAAACGTTAAATGTGCATATCAACGTTATTAAAACGCAACTGCATAGAATCGCCCGTGTTTTCATTAAATGAGACATAGGACAATTATGTAAGGGTATCTTACACGAGGTTTTCCGTGGAGTTTGGACAAACGCACAGTTGTCACATATGGGTTGCACGGACAGAAGTGTAGTCACACAGGCGGCTTATAATCGGACGGCAGCGTTGGGACACGCATCCCTAGTGCTCTGGCTATAAACGTTAAATGTGCATATCAACGTTATTAAAACGCAACTGCATAGAATCGCCCGTGTTTTCATTAAATGAAACATAGGACAATTATGTAAGGGTATCTTACACGAGGTTTTCCGTGCAGTTTGGACAAACGCACAGTTGTCACATATGGGTTGCACGGACAGAAGTGTAGTCACACAGGCGGTTTATAATCGGACGGCAGCGTTGGGACACGCATCCCTATTGCTCTGGCTATAAACGTTAAATGTGCATATCAACGTTATTAAAACGCAACTGCATAGAATCGCCCGTGTTTTCATTAAATGATACATAGGACAATTATGTAAGGGTATCTTACACGAGGTTTTCCGTGCAGTTTGGACAAACGCACAGTTGTCACATATGGGTTGCACGGACAGAAGTGTAGTCACACAGGCGGCTTATAATCGGACGGCAGCGTTGGGACACGCATCCCTATTGCTCTGGCTATAAACGTTAAATGTGCATATCAACGTTATTAAAACGCAACTGCATAGAATCGCCCGTGTTTTCATTAAATGAAACATAGGACAATTATGTAAGGGTATCTTACACGAGGTTTTCCGTGGAGTTTGGACAAACGCACAGTTGTCACATATGGGTTGCACGGACAGAAGTGTAGTCACACAGGCGGCTTATAATCGGACGGCAGCGTTGGGACACGCATCCCTACTGCTCTGGCTATAAACGTTAAATGTGCATATCAACGTTATTAAAACGCAACTGCATAGAATCGCCCGTGTTTTCATTAAATGAAACATAGGACAATTATGTAAGGGTATCTTACACGAGGTTTTCCGTGCAGTTTGGACAAACGCACAGTTGTCACATATGGGTTGCACGGACAGAAGTATAGTCACACAGGCGGCTTATAATCGGACGGCAGCGTTGGGACACGCATCCCTACTGCTCTGGCTATAAACGTTAAATGTGCATATCAACGTTATTAAAACGCAACTGCATAGAATCGCCCGTGTTTTCATTAAATGAAACATAGGACAATTATGTACGGGTATCTTACACGAGGTTTTCCGTGGAGTTTGGACAAACGCACAGTTGTCACATATGGGTTGCACGGACAGAAGTGTAGTCACACAGGCGGTTTATAATCGGACGGCAGCGTTGGGACACGCATCCCTACTGCTCTGGCTATAAACGTTAAATGTGCATATCAACGTTATTAAAACGCAACTGCATAGAATCGCCCGTGTTTTCATTAAATGAAACATAGGACAATTATGTAAGGGTATCTTACACGAGGTTTTCCGTGGAGTTTGGACAAACGCACAGTTGTCACATATGGGTTGCACGGACAGAAGTGTAGTCACACAGGCGGCTGATAATCGGACGGCAGCGTTGGGACACGCATCCCTACTGCTCTGGCTATAAACGTTAAATGTGCATATCAACGTTATTAAAACGCAACTGCATAGAATCGCCCGTGTTTTCATTAAATGAAACATAGGACAATTATGTAAGGGTATCTTACACGAGGTTTTCCGTGCAGTTTGGACAAACGCACAGTTGTCACATATGGGTTGCACGGACAGAAGTGTAGTCACACAGGCGGCTTATAATCGGACGGCAGCGTTGGGACACGCATCCCTATTTCTCTGGCTATAAACGTTAAATGTGCATATCAACGTTATTAAAACGCAACTGCATAGAATCGCCCGTGTTTTCATTAAATGAAACATAGGACAATTATGTAAGGGTATCTTGCACGAGGTTTTCCGTGGAGTTTGGACAAACGCACAGTTTTCACATACGGGTTGCACGGACAGAAGTGTAGTCACACAGGCGGTTTATAATCGGACGGCAGCGTTGGGACACGCATCCCTATTGCTCTGGCTATAAACGTTAAATGTGCATATCAACGTTATTAAAACGCAACTGCATAGAATCGCCCGTGTTTTCATTAAATGAAACATAGGACAATTATGTAAGGGTATCTTACACGAGGTTTTCCGTGCAGTTTGGACAAACGCACAGTTGTCACATATGGGTTACACGGACAGAAGTGTAGTCACACAGGCGGTTTATAATCGGACGGCAGCGTTGGGACACGCATCCCTACTGTTCTGGCTATAAACGTTAAATGTGCATATCAACGTTATTAAAACGCAACTGCATAGAATCGCCCGTGTTTTCATTAAATGAAACATAGGACAATTATGTAAGGGTATCTTACACGAGGTTTTCCGTGCAGTTTGGACAAACGCACAGTTGTCACATATGGGTTGCACGGACAGAAGTGTAGTCACACAGGCGGTTTATAATCGGACGGCAGCGTTGGGACACGCATCCCTACTGCTCTGGCTATAAACGTTAAATGTGCATATCAACGTTATTAAAACGCAACTGCATAGAATCGCCCGTGTTTTCATTAAATGAAACATAGGACAATTATGTAAGGGTATCTTACACGAGGTTTTCCGTGCAGTTTGGACAAACGCACAGTTGTCACATATGGGTTGCACGGACAGAAGTGTAGTCACACAGGCGGTTTATAATCGGACGGCAGCGTTGGGACACGCATCCCTATTGCTCTGGCTATAAACGTTAAATGTGCATATCAACGTTATTAAAACGCAACTGCATAGAATCGCCCGTGTTTTCATTAAATGATACATAGGACAATTATGTAAGGGTATCTTACACGAGGTTTTCCGTGCAGTTTGGACAAACGCACAGTTGTCACATATGGGTTGCACGGACAGAAGTGTAGTCACACAGGCGGCTTATAATCGGACGGCAGCGTTGGGACACGCATCCCTATTGCTCTGGCTATAAACGTTAAATGTGCATATCAACGTTATTAAAACGCAACTGCATAGAATCGCCCGTGTTTTCATTAAATGAAACATAGGACAATTATGTAAGGGTATCTTACACGAGGTTTTCCGTGGAGTTTGGACAAACGCACAGTTGTCACATATGGGTTGCACGGACAGAAGTGTAGTCACACAGGCGGCTTATAATCGGACGGCAGCGTTGGGACACGCATCCCTACTGCTCTGGCTATAAACGTTAAATGTGCATATCAACGTTATTAAAACGCAACTGCATAGAATCGCCCGTGTTTTCATTAAATGAAACATAGGACAATTATGTAAGGGTATCTTACACGAGGTTTTCCGTGCAGTTTGGACAAACGCACAGTTGTCACATATGGGTTGCACGGACAGAAGTATAGTCACACAGGCGGCTTATAATCGGACGGCAGCGTTGGGACACGCATCCCTACTGCTCTGGCTATAAACGTTAAATGTGCATATCAACGTTATTAAAACGCAACTGCATAGAATCGCCCGTGTTTTCATTAAATGAAACATAGGACAATTATGTACGGGTATCTTACACGAGGTTTTCCGTGGAGTTTGGACAAACGCACAGTTGTCACATATGGGTTGCACGGACAGAAGTGTAGTCACACAGGCGGTTTATAATCGGACGGCAGCGTTGGGACACGCATCCCTACTGCTCTGGCTATAAACGTTAAATGTGCATATCAACGTTATTAAAACGCAACTGCATAGAATCGCCCGTGTTTTCATTAAATGAAACATAGGACAATTATGTAAGGGTATCTTACACGAGGTTTTCCGTGGAGTTTGGACAAACGCACAGTTGTCACATATGGGTTGCACGGACAGAAGTGTAGTCACACAGGCGGCTGATAATCGGCCGGCAGCGTTGGGACACGCATCCCTACTGCTCTGGCTATAAACGTTAAATGTGCATATCAACGTTATTAAAACGCAACTGCATAGAATCGCCCGTGTTTTCATTAAATGAAACATAGGACAATTATGTAAGGGTATCTTACACGAGGTTTTCCGTGGAGTTTGGACAAACGCACAGTTGTCACATATGGGTTGCACGGACAGAAGTGTAGTCACACAGGCGGTTTATAATCGGACGGCAGCGTTGGGACACGCATCCCTACTGCTCTGGCTATAAACGTTAAATGTGCATATCAACGTTATTAAAACGCAACTGCATAGAATCGCCCGTGTTTTCATTAAATGAAACATACGACAATTATGTAAGGGTATCTTACACGAAGTTTTCCGTGCAGTTTGGACAAACGCACAGTTGTCACATATGGGTTGCACGGACAGAAGTGTAGTCACACAGGCGGTTTATAATCGGACGGCAGCGTTGGGACACGCATCCCTACTGCTCTGGCTATAAACGTTAAATGTGCATATCAACGTTATTAAAACGCAACTGCATAGAATCGCCCGTGTTTTCATTAAATGAAACATACGACAAATATGTAAGGGTATCTTACACGAGGTTTTCCGTGGAGTTTGGACAAACGCACAGTTGTCACATATGGGTTGCACGGACAGAAGTGTAGTCACACAGGCGGCTGATAATCGGACGGCAGCGTTGGGACAGGCATCCCTACTGCTCTGGCTATAAACGTTAAATGTGCATATCAACGTTATTAAAACGCAACTGCATAGAATCGCCCGTGTTTTCATTAAATGAAACATACGACAATTATGTAAGGGTATCTTACACGAGGTTTTCCGTGCAGTTTGGACAAACGCACAGTTGTCACATATGGGTTGCACGGACAGAAGTGTAGTCACACAGGCGGTTTATAATCGGACGGCAGCGTTGGGACACGCATACCTACTGCTCTGGCTATAAACGTTAAATGTGCATATCAACGTTATTAAAACGCAACTGCATAGAATCGCCCGTGTTTTCATTAAATGAAACATAGGACAATTATGTAAGGGTATCTTACACAAGGTTTTCCGTGGAGTTTGGACAAACGCACAGTTGTCACATATGGGTTGCACGAACAGAAGTGTAGTCACACAGGCGGCTTATAATCGGACGGCAGCGTTGGGACACGCATCCCTACTGCTCTGGCTATAAACGTTAAATGTGCATATCAACGTTATTAAAACGCAACTGCATAGAATCGCCCGTGTTTTCATTAAATGAAACATAGGACAATTATGTAAGGGTATCTTACACGAGGTTTTCCGTGGAGTTTGGACAAACGCACAGTTGTCACATATGGGTTGCACGGACAGAAGTGTAGTCACACAGGCGGCTTATAATCGGACGGCAGCGTTGGGACACGCATCCCTACTGCTCTGGCTATAAACGTTAAATGTGCATATCAACGTTATTAAAACGCAACTGCATAGAATCGCCCGTGTTTTCATTAAATGAAACATAGGACAATTATGTAAGGGTATCTTACACGAGGTTTTCCGTGGAGTTTGGACAAACGCACAGTTGTCACATATGGGTTGCACGAACAGAAGTGTAGTCACACAGGCGGTTTATAATCGGACGGCAGCGTTGGGGCACGCATCCCTACTGCTCTGGCTATAAACGTTAAATGTGCATATCAACGTTATTAAAACGCAACTGCATAGAATCGCCCGTGTTTTCATTAAATGAAACATAGGACAATTATGTAAGGGTATCTTACACGAGGTTTTCCGTGGAGTTTGGACAAACGCACAGTTGTCACATATGGGTTGCACGAACAGAAGTGTAGTCACACAGGCGGTTTATAATCGGACGGCAGCGTTGGGACACGCATCCCTACTGCTCTGGCTATAAACGTTAAATGTGCATATCAACGTTATTAAAACGCAACTGCATAGAATCGCCCGTGTTTTCATTAAATGAAACATAGGACAATTATGTAAGGGTATCTTACACGAGGTTTTCCGTGGAGTTTGGACAAACGCACAGTTGTCACATATGGGTTGCACGGACAGAAGTGTAGTCACACAGGCGGCTTATAATCGGACGGCAGCGTTGGGAGACACGCATCCCTACTGCTCTGGCTATAAACGTTAAATGTGCATATCAACGTTATTAAAACGCAACTGCATAGAATCGCCCGTGTTTTCATTAAATGAAACATAGGACAATTATGTAAGGGTATCTTACACGAGGTTTTCCGTGGAGTTTGGACAAACGCACAGTTGTCACATATGGGTTGCACGGACAGAAGTGTAGTCACACAGGCGGTTTATAATCGGACGGCAGCGTTGGGACACGCATCCCTACTGCTCTGGCTATAAACGTTAAATGTGCATATCAACGTTATTAAAACGCAACTGCATAGAATCGCCCGTGTTTTCATTAAATGAAACATAGGACAATTATGTAAGGGTATCTTACACGAGGTTTTCCGTGGAGTTTGGACAAACGCACAGTTGTCACATATGGGTTGCACGAACAGAAGTGTAGTCACACAGGCGGTTTATAATCGGACGGCAGCGTTGGGACACGCATCCCTACTGCTCTGGCTATAAACGTTAAATGTGCATATCAACGTTATTAAAACGCAACTGCATAGAATCGCCCGTGTTTTCATTAAATGAAACATACGACAATTATGTAAGGGTATCTTACACGAGGTTTTCCGTGCAGTTTGGACAAACGCACAGTTGTCACATATGGGTTGCACGGACAGAAGTGTAGTCACACAGGCGGTTTATAATCGGACGGCAGCGTTGGGACACGCATCCCTACTGCTCTGGCTATAAACGTTAAATGTGCATATCAACGTTATTAAAACGCAACTGCATAGAATCGCCCGTGTTTTCATTAAATGAAACATAGGACAATTATGTAAGGGTATCTTACACGAGGTTTTCCGTGGAGTTTGGACAAACGCACAGTTGTCACATATGGGTTGCACGGACAGAAGTGTAGTCACACAGGCGGCTGATAATCGGACGGCAGCGTTGGGACACGCATCCCTACTGCTCTGGCTATAAACGTTAAATGTGCATATCAACGTTATTAAAACGCAACTGCATAGAATCGCCCGTGTTTTCATTAAATGAAACATACGACAATTATGTAAGGGTATCTTACACGAGGTTTTCCGTGCAGTTTGGACAAACGCACAGTTGTCACATATGGGTTGCACGGACAGAAGTGTAGTCACACAGGCGGTTTATAATCGGACGGCAGCGTTGGGACACGCATCCCTACTGCTCTGGCTATAAACGTTAAATGTGCATATCAACGTTATTAAAACGCAACTGCATAGAATCGCCCGTGTTTTCATTAAATGAAACATAGGACAATTATGTAAGGGTATCTTACACGAGGTTTTCCGTGGAGTTTGGACAAACGCACAGTTGTCACATATGGGTTGCACGGACAGAAGTGTAGTCACACAGGCGGCTTATAATCGGACGGCAGCGTTGGGAGACACGCATCCCTACTGCTCTGGCTATAAACGTTAAATGTGCATATCAACGTTATTAAAACGCAACTGCATAGAATCGCCCGTGTTTTCATTAAATGAAACATAGGACAATTATGTAAGGGTATCTTACACGAGGTTTTCCGTGCAGTTTGGACAAACGCACAGTTGTCACATATGGGTTGCACGGACAGAAGTGTAGTCACACAGGCGGTTTATAATCGGACGGCAGCGTTGGGACACGCATCCCTACTGCTCTGGCTATAAACGTTAAATGTGCATATCAACGTTATTAAAACGCAACTGCATAGAATCGCTCGTGTTTTCATTAAATGAAACATAGGACAATTATGTAAGGGTATCTTACACGAGGTTTTCCGTGCAGTTTGGACAAACGCACAGTTGTCACATATGGGTTGCACGGACAGAAGTGTAGTCACACAGGCGGTTTATAATCGGACGGCAGCGTTGGGACACGCATCCCTACTGCTCTGGCTATAAACGTTAAATGTGCATATCAACGTTATTAAAACGCAACTGCATAGAATCGCCCGTGTTTTCATTAAATGAAACATAGGACAATTATGTAAGGGTATCTTACACGAGGTTTTCCGTGCAGTTTGGACAAACGCACAGTTGTCACATATGGGTTGCACGGACAGAAGTGTAGTCACACAGGCGGTTTATAATCGGACGGCAGCGTTGGGACACGCATCCCTACTGCTCTGGCTATAAACGTTAAATGTGCATATCAACGTTATTAAAACGCAACTGCATAGAATCGCCCGTGTTTTCATTAAATGAAACATAGGACAATTATGTAAGGGTATCTTACACGAGGTTTTCCGTGGAGTTTGGACAAACGCACAGTTGTCACATATGGGTTGCACGGACAGAAGTGTAGTCACACAGGCGGTTTATAATCGGACGGCAGCGACTGAAAAGTATAAAATACAAAGCGACCTCCTCTTTTTTATGTGGAAGTATGGTAACTCTTAATAAACGAAAGAATGTACTTATACGGAATTTACACGGAGAGAACGAAAAGGCAGTTGAAAATAAACATTACTTTGATAAAATGAAGTAACAAGTCTAACCAGTGCCAATACCTGAACTTTTTTAAGTTCCCCATGGCATCAGGCAATTCTCCCAATCTATTGTCGTCTAGCGAATGATCAGTAATTTTTTTTAGTCCCAAAATAGCGTCAGGACACCAACTTATCTGTAACACACGTGACTTGTTTTCAAGGACATCGTTGCTTACTAAATAAACGTATCAAATAGAGAAACTTGAAAATATTCAAATTAATAATGGCAGTTTAACCAAATCGTAGCAATCAATAATTTCTTCATAGAAGGGATTTGATTTTTCACTATTTATAAATAAATAATAAAATTGTTTTTTCAATAACATTATAAAAATAGACAGATCTTGATTTACGTCATTCTGTATTAGTTCAAGACTTTAAAAATAATCATAAAATAATTTTTTGTTTTCTTGCAGCAGAAATGTCTACATTAAGTAAGTAGTTGTTCACATTTAGGCCTATAACATAAGCGGATTAAATATAAGAAGGAAGACGTCAAACGTAAAAGTAGTTATCATACAAACACAAGTTAATAAAACTCAAGACCTTAATTTTAATAAAATTATACAAAATTTGAGCAAATTATATACACTTAATATTTTGTGGTAAAAACATATTAACAAGGAAAACAACTGAAATTCCAAAAATTATCAATGAAGATTTGAAACATACAACTGCACACCAAGACAGTTAGGTGTAGAATTGTGAATTTATTTCCATTGTTAGGTTAATGCCCCATATATTTTTGGATTACAGTGTGAGCTGAATGCAATCTGCGTCACGTAAAATACTCTGGAAGAAAGACAAGTGTAAAAGATCAGCAGGAAGGCGTACTAGAGTCACACGGAGTGTAAGCTGTGTAAAATGGAGAGGATTACTAATAAATGCAATTACAATATTTTGTTTAGTTGATAAATATTTTAGGAGATTATTTGCAAACAAATCAATAGCAATTGATTGAAGCATGAAACAGAATTACAATCCCGACTTCACAAAAAAGTAAATTTTACAATAACTATCTACAAACAATAGGACACTTTTTGTAGGATCAACATACAGGTTCTGGAGATTTGTCTTCAAGGAGACATTTATGTATACATTTATACTCGATAACGTAGTAGCCAAGAGTTTGAGTTAGTTTCTTACTTTGTTAGTTGTAAAGCCACTGTACAAAATTGTCAAATTACATTTACCCTCTCTACACTGTGTGTCGTGTTACTGGTCATCTGAATAATTACATTGACAATTAGACCTAGATTTGTTATGTTAATAGAACTGTGTGTTTAAAGTATTAATGTTGTTCTGAACACACACCATGGAAGACTATACAAAGCTAATGGTATGGTTATGGAAGCTTTGTTTTCAACTGACCTGCATTTAACTACTACGGTATAAATGTTGAAAGTGATCCAATACTTACCCCATTATAGTTCAAGTGTAGATAACTGAGAGTTTCTCTAATAAATGGTGAAATAAGGAACTTCCAGTTCTCATTCACTGTCGATCGTATGACAGGTCCAAGTATTGAAGACACAGCAGTGATCCCAGTGATTCCGCAATGTTTATCAAATTCCAGCGACTTGCGTTTATAATCGTCACATATGCATATGATGTCACTGACAGTGTAAGTGTCTCAAAACTGCAGTCTGGAAACTAACAGTTGCAGACAGTCAGTGTCTGTCACTGTTATTGCATGTGTTTACAATTAGCTAGTCTGTTTTGCACACCCACCGTTACATCCAGGGCAGTGCTTCGGACGGATGTTTAGCACATTAAAGAGAGGCCCCTCCTCATAGTAATGACATTATGTATATATAGCATTATCATCAATTACGTTTCAACATGTTTAAAAGTAATAATACTTATTCTACTTAAACCATGTACTCTTAAAATTGTAGACGTCAAGTGATACCATAATCTATATTCTGCCGCTCTCAATCTATGTACAAACAATGGAAACAATAAATTTGAAATATGTTTGTATAAATTATTATTAATTTGCATTAATACTAATATTAATAAAACAATAAACATGTCGTATATTTGCATTATGGTCCTGTGACAAAGCACAATGCGTATTTAGACACAGTATGCTGTTTTAAAAATTAGGTCTACATTTAAGTGGAGTTTCTTTTACATCCTTTAGATGAAAAGTTACGAATTATATCATTTATATCTAATTCTCTAAATGAACTACCCCAAATACTTAAAATATTGAGACGGCCTTGTTTCATAACATCCCATACAAAAAGTGTTAACAATTTTCAGTTTTGAAAAATCTTTCAGTGAATGCATTAGGAATCATCATAGATTGTGAACAGTAAGTCCATTACAGGTAAGGAGACGGTTAACAAATTTCAATTGTTTTTTGTAGAATAATGTCTTTCTTGAGGTTCTTCAAACTGATTCTTAGTTTTCTCCATTTCTTTATTGTCGTCATCAATTCATTACCAGAATCTGCGTATTTAATCATATAAAAGAAAGGCGAATATGTTTTTCTGTTTTCTTTAAAAGTGGCTCTGGAGATGAAGGCACTACTTCAAGTTGTGTGTGTACGCGCACGCGCAAGCGCGCAATATAGAGACAAAAATAAATATAAACTCGTACAGATTTACGGGTACGAACGGGTCAATTGAAAATGTTGTCTGCACTCCTTTTCAACAGGAGCAGCGCTATAATTAATGGTCAAAATTGTAACAAGGAATGTTTAATTTGTTTTGTATAAATTCTATATACATCGTCTGTTAAGCTGTGCTTCTCAATACCAGTCACTTCTTAATGACGTCCACATTGCTTTGATCCAAGAGGGAGTTTTCACTCCAATATGCTACATGTAAAGCCATGAGAGAACTGCTACATGTAACTGTATGCATCCTATGTAGGCCTACTACAAGCAAGGTACAATGCGTTACAGGGGCAACAAGAATAAAAGGGGTTTATTTATATTCGGTCTCATCTTCCGCAAAATTCGTCTAAGGGCCACCACATCTGAGGGCCTTTATTTTAAAATATCGCGGGACCGATACCGATACAATTATTGAAAAAATTGTCTTTAAACAATTAATTATTGCTAGGCACCTGTAATTTCTTACCAGCTTTCTTACCGTACAGATAAATGAATTACAGAAACCGTCGATAAATGCAAACGGCACAGTATCGACATGTTTATATATGAAGAAGAATAAATAGCTGTTGCAATCGATGTAAATAACAAAATAAAGCCGGCTATGCACTAACCATCCCCGCTGGACGTCATGACGGACAGCAAGTCAAAAACGACAGTGCGTAGCTATGACATCCATCCTCACGTCGTGTATTTTTTGAACGATGCGCACGACGGAAAATGAGTACACCAACACCATTAGCTCAAGTCGCACGACGTGCGGATGGATCGTGTGTAGTGTTGACGGATGTTAAGGAACGCATCGTGCATGTTTGATCATGCGTACGCTTGGTGTCTATCAAATCGTCATTTTTGAGCAAGTACAGTAGGCCTACATGTTTTTAGAGCACATTCGTTTAATAAATTCGTTTAATTTTACTTACATTCATTCTTTAGCCTATATTTAATAAGTACATAATGATTCAGATAAAATTTCAGATTAATATTTAGTTTAGTTTATTCTTCGTTTACAAAATACAATCAAATATCATTAACAGTTATTATTTCTAATATTGTTATTATTAATTTGTTTTAATTATAATTCATAATGGGCTGTGAAATAACATCAAAATTTATCGAAAAATATAAATTAAATAGATGTCTGTGGGACGTATCCTATCAACGAGAACGTTGATGCTGGACGAGTTGCACGACAGTATGGTGCGCACATCCATTAACGACGTCGGGTATGCTGGTTAGTGCGTGACCGGCTTAAGACTTGAGACGAGCAATAATTATGTACTCTATCTAATAATATTAAGCGAGCAATAACGTATTCAATTTATAACGTGTTCCCTGTACGCTGTTGTGTTTTCTGTGTTCTCTGAGGTAAGTATTAATACACGGACACGTCTTAGACAACAAAATTCAAGGATTGTATTGAAACGTTCGAAAAAGGTTTTTAGTAAGCTAAAGTTAATAATAATTTATGAGTTTTTTGAAACTGTTGCTTATGCTTCTTTGTGACTTAGAACAGAAAGGTACGTATTATTATAGAGTAAAACGTTCGGGTTGGTAAACGAGCTTATCGAATAATTGCTTACAAGTTAAATACTGAAGCCACAGGAGGTAGGAATTTTCGTTTCTGGGTGCAACGATACAACATGGATGATATTGAGGGCTATGAAAACAAACAAAACCAAGAGCTTTTAAACATCAACGAAAATGCTGCTATCGGAGAAGAGATGTACCAACTTCTTAGAGGAAGACATAGAAATTGTCGACGTAATCCTAAACTCCAGACAGCCGGAGACTGTCTGGCTAATAACAGATATGAAGATATGAAGAACAGGGCTATACTAGCACCATTAAATGTTAATAAAATTAATGCAGAAATTATTGAAAAGCTTCCTGGGGAGTACAAGGTTTACAAAAGTTATGATTCTGTCAAAGATCAACCAGAAGGAGGTCTTGAATTTACTTCTGAATTCCGTCGAAATGGCTGATCTACCACCACATGAACTGAAACTTAAAAAAAAAATACAATAATAATGGTCTTGCGAAACTTGGATGTCTCCAAAGGACTATGCAATGGAACAAGGTTAATAGTTACTGAGTTGTGTAACAATATTATTAAATCAAAGATTATCACTGGAGAGAATGCAGCCCGACAAGTCCATATCCCAAGAATCACATTAGATTCTAGCAAAAATCAACTTGGATGTACTATGCAACGGCATCAGTTCTCCGTAAGACCTGCTTTTGCTATGACCATCCACACAGCTCAAGGACAAACATTTGAATTCTTTGGTATCTACTTACTTATATCAGTTTTTATGCATGGAATGTTGTACGTAGCATTTTCAAGAGTAAAAAGACGAAGCAGCTTAAAAGTTCTTCCACCAGAAAATCCTCACCATACACGAAATGTTGTATGGAAAGAAATACTAAATACTAGAAGACTTTACTATAACTTTCCAATAATTTTGTATTATTTTTGTATTATTCTATTTATTTGTATTTTTATATATGTATAATGCAAATGCTATTATTTTAAATGTTTATACAGTATACGTATAGTTTATGTTTATGTTTACAAATCCTAGACAATTTAATGTATAAAAAATCTGTACACATCTGTAACACATCTGTATACACATCTGTGTATCTGTATATACACATATATATAAATCTGTTTATTTATATATATTGCGACAACACAAATAACTTAACTATTGGCACATAGGATATGGTATTAGGTGTTTTTTAATGCAAAAGTCTATATTGGAGGACTTAAGATTATTTATTGCACACAAGACATATGAAATTGTTTATGCGATATATTTGACAAGAATAATAATAGTAGTGTTTGCAAATTTAGTCTCTTAAAATGTTAAATAGTGTTCATATATGAGTCATGGTACATTACATATACGATGGTTTCCACAGCAATATTGAGGGGGGGGGCTTTGTTGTAGTGGAGTCGTCAGGCGTGGCGTACGATGACAGATGGTTGACCCTGGTGATGATTACAGCTGGGCTGGCGTCCTGAAGTTCCTACGTCGACACTGACGATTCGCACACGAACAATGGTTCTAGGAGTAATATTACTGAAATTTTATATAGTATTTAGAATTCACAAGTATCTCAGGTCACAGTGGGTATTAACTAGAAACGGTATATTAGACTTATACCTATCCGGACTCTTCAAGTGTGCACGCGTAACACTAGGTCTACCACGGTCAGCAGACCTCCCGTCCGCACACGGAGCTACTGAAAAGAAACTTATTGGTAACTCGCGTTACAAATCAGTTAGTTGTGAGTCACTACCAATGGAATGCCGCACACTGCGCTATCTGTTAGTAACCCATTAACAATCCGTCACAAACCAGTTCCAAGCGACTAGGCTTCCCAGTCACCTAGCTACTTCAGTTTCCTAGTAACGTCCGTCCGGCACAGATTATCTCAAATGAATGAACAAACGTTAAACATTAAATTTGTGGGAGAAGTTGAGAAACACCAAGTGCTTTATAATTATAAGCTTCCAGGCTACTCACGGAAGGATATCACAGAGAAAGCATGGAGTGAAGTGGGAAGAGAAGTTCAAATGACAGGTATGTAGCGTTTATTTATTTGAATATTTATTTATAAAAAGCAAATTATTGATACATACGAAAAATATAGAATATAAATAAAATGAAATAAATCAAAACCAATATCTCCATTGCCAGGGCAGAGATGCGTGTGGAGTAACAAAATAGTTATCTAAATAATTTCTTAGAGCAGTTGCTGGAGAATTAGTATTTACTGTAATGTTTTCTGCTGGTGGTTGTATTGCATGGAAGTTATTAGAGGTTGTTTCACAGTCTTCAAAATGTCTTGGTATGTATTCGAGCCCTTCCTGTTTCCGGACATAGTTGTGGAGGACGCAAGCTGCTTTAATAATGTCATTGACCTTCTCTGGATCTCGGCAGCGTATAGGACCATTTAAAACTGGGAACTTCTCAGCCGCCATCCCAAAAAGAACGTTCAATAGTTTTCCTACCTCGGCTCAATCTGTAGTTAAAGATTATTTTCAAATTATCCAAACTCTTTTTTGCGTAGGGTCTCATTAAGTAGCGTGATAACGGGAATGCTTCGTCTCCAACAAAATAATAGAGAAAGAGATTCCTGTTCTCATCGTACGTCAATGGTGATGGGGGAGGGATATCAAGCCTAGCATGTGTAATCCAATATTTCATTGCCGAAGCGCGAATTATGCCTCCGTCACTGTTCCTCCCACCATAACCGGTCTCAATCATTGTGAATAAGCCGTCCGCATCGGAGCAAGCCATTAATACGACAGAATGATACGATTTGTAATTGAAGTTGGTTGAACCGGTATTTGCAAATTTCTCAATTCTAACATGTTTTCCGTCCAATGCGCCAATGCAATTTGGAATATTCCATAATGATTCAAATCGTTCAGCAATCCTTTTCCACTGCTCTATATTAGGCACAGGCATGTACCCTTTGTTCGAAACTTCCCAAATTATTTTTGTTGTCTCTGCTATGAGGCATCCAACGGTGGTCTCCCCTCTAGCGAAATAAAGTGAAAGTGACACAAAGGCCAAATACCTGTAACAAAGAATAAATAAAAATAATTAAAAAACGAAATAAGAAATAAAAAACATTAATTTAAAATACCACTACAAAGTGACTGAGCTTAATTGTGACGTCATTGTGGCATGACGCCTATAGTGGCATCAGTCGACAAGGCTAATGTGGTTGTCTGTTATTACATATCACTCGACGAGTCTAACATGGTTGTCTGGTTCTGAAAAGCAAATTTTCAGAAAATCATAAATTTTGGAACTGTTATATTTTTATCACATAATATGCTATCTCAATGCTACATGGTGAGATAACAAAATATTTGTTAATCCTTCATACACTAAAGTTATACGTTTTTTGTCTCTTCTGAAAAATTTTATTTTTTGGATGTAGCTGGTTTTGAAACTAGACGACTCGAATAAAGTACAGTAGTTTTGTCGGTCACTTATTTAAATAATTTTGCTGATAATACTCTTCCGATTGTGTACAGTGCATTCTTCTTCTTAACTTGGTCTTATTTGTGTTACAGCGGCTGAATGCAAAGAAAGATGGAAGAACTTGCCCGCTGTCTTCGTTCGACACATGAAACCCGCTCCGAGTGGTTCCCGATCAAAAAAGAAAAAGCCGTATTAGCTTTTAGAAGCGATGCAATTCACTGTTCCATATATTAAGGCATTAAGCACAGCTACAGGGAATCTACCTAACGTACCCCAAGAGGAAGAAGACGAGCAGTTTAGCGATAACAATACCGAAGAAAGCGTCGCTTTACAACAGTCAGTACTTTTATCACCGTACCAGCTGCTAGCACCATCCACTCCACCAGTCCCAATGCCTGTGATGCCTCAACAAGACGAAAACTCACAAACTGAACGACAATCCCAGTCGATGTCAGCATCTCGTCCGAAAAGCAAGCGTGGCTTCAGAAATGATGTTGTTGACAGACATTTTGTCGAATATCTTCAAGCCAAGAAAGCTAGAATTGCGGGCACACCAGGCTACAATACTAGCCAGAATCAAAGGAGAGAAGCTTTGAAAATGTTTCTCCTAACTATGTTGCCAGATCTGGAGTTCATGACTGATGACCAAGTACGACAATTCAAGCGTAAGAGCCTAAAAACCATTGATGACATATTGTCCCAGCACTCTCATCCCACTTCTTCTCCAGCATCCGTTAATTCACTCGTTTCCCAATCGCCCTCTCATAGTTCACATTCACCCACAGTGCTACATACAACTTGTGACTCAGCTGATGTTATACCTGGCACTCAGACACCCCAATATACGCCACTCGGGTCAAGGGTTACTGAATCTAACAATGACCCCTTTGTTGCAGATGGCTATTACGAAGCAGTTCGACAAGTAATCACTGAGACGTATAATTCACAGCAAAGCGTGTAATAAATTCAAATACAATAATAAGCATGCATAATGTTAAAAACAAATTTAAAAGTTTTCTGAAATCCTTCAAATGTTAAATAATTTTGTTAAATTTTCTTAATGTTTTAATATTTCTTTAATTTTTTCAATAAAAATTATATTTCTTACCTGAGAGTGATTAATATTCTTTCCTCAGCACTCACGCATTCTCTCATGTTTGTATCTTGCTGTCGTATGGCACGAGCAATCAGTTGCACTAAATACAAATAACACTGTTTCGACATGCGATAGTGTGACGATTTTAAAATAGGAAACGTAATATGGAGTAAAATTTATTTTTAAATCGCACATTAAAGTTAATATTACCTCCCTTGTTTAACTCAAAATAATATTTAATAAAATGTTTAATGACAAAAGGAACGCGAGTGTAAAGATAGGGAAACTAGTTAATAATTTACCATGCACTGACATGCATTAACTGGAATTAACCTGCATACAGATTCTTTTACTAAACCAATAATACTGGTAAAACTTGAAATTATCCAAATAAATAAACAATGATACAGTAGTATACTATTTAATTCTGAAGTGAAGCATAGCTTTGGATAATAAAAAAGGTCAAACTTTAAATACCGTAAATAGTGAATAAAGGTGGAACTATTTTGTTGTAATGCGTAAACTCCGCGCAGTTAACTTGCCTGTCCTGACATAATGCAGTCGCGATGGAGCGCTCTTGAAGTAAACACTACACCCTTGAACCATGCCCCGAAGTACTAAGATATTTTAATTTAAAAGTGCAGATATTACTAAGTGTAGAGGAAAGTATCAGTAAAGTAGTGTTTTATAAAGAAAAATCTAATCTATTAAATTAAATGGAATAAATAAGTGAAAGGGATGACATCTCTATTGACTATGTATAAGATCTCCGATGTTTGTTTAAATTAAAAGGGGTACAATATACCAAAAGTGAGAACATTTCATAAATAACCATGTGAAGTACTTCTGTGGGAAACAAGAACTTTCACTCGAGTTGTACTACTAAGATGCTTAGCTACCAGACTTCAGTGCACAGTATAACAGCTTCATAATTACCAGGATCTCTTCAGCCGCTTCACCCGGAAAGTAAACTACCATAACCTTCAACCATTTGTGGACACCCCAAGGACCAAGGACCAGGACACGGAGTAAACTTCACAATATCACAGGTGACACGGAGACTTGTCTTCCGTGGTTAAATGTCATTAAAACAAAATGTTTACAAAAGACAGTTTAATAAACTATATAAAAGACTTTAATTATTGTCAATTTGTAAATTGTATTATGTCATACGACTAAAATTATTTGTAATAGTAATTAGAGCTTGTAGTATAAAGCTTTTCAGATACTAGAGGATAAATTAAGTCCATTCTTCAAATGGCCCCCTTTTAAATAGTATAATAACTTAACTTACAAACCAATTTAATATCCCGGATCCGTGGAAAAAGCTAGCACATAACAATACTTTTGTTGTGGCCACCTTTTCAGAAAATATTTTGGTAAACTTTTATTTAGGAAACCTTATGGTAAAAAATCCATGTAGAACTATAAAGGGTTTGCAGCTAATAAAGAGATGTCATTACTTAACACAAAATACTGAGTGAATAAATCATCAAACACCACAACAAACATTCCTTTCATTCTAACTACTACTGCTTGTTAAGAAGTTGATTAAGACTATGGCAGCCCGTGCAATTGATATGAAGCAATTATGCACTGGTTCCCGAGGTTATAACGTAGGTAAGACGTTATAATAGAAAGCAATAAATTTAGAGTCTGTCTGTTGGAGCTCTTTCGATGCTACGAATAGTCTGCAGCGGATGTTTTTTTCGAAATACGGATGAACCAAAATCGTCTTTCTTGTTTCCTTCTCCTAAAATAATAAAATAATACCACATCTTCTTCGTCACTGGAATCAGTACTTGACATCATGACTGCACAACGAAAAAAGCGCTGCCTTGCACGTTGCACGCACTCGACTGATGCAGTTTCCGTCACTATTGAGTAGCTGTGTGTGCGGAACCGCGTCACTAACCAGTTAGTAATTAGTTGTTGATTTGAATCACTAACCAGTTCCGTTTCTTTTTAGTAGCTCCGTGTGCGGACGGCCTTTTGGTGGAACGAAGTCACATGGTTATTTTTGCACACGGCACAACGTGGTTTCATGCCGAGAAGTGCAAACAATTTGCATGGACATGCATAGATGGTTATCTATGAATGTCTTATCTCGCGCAGAAATGCGTTTTACAACGAGTTTTATATTTTAAAGAAATCATATTTTAACGTCAATTTATGATCAGGAAATATATGGACTCTGTAGCTAATATAAAAGTTTATGTCCAGTTCAAGTGTCAATACGATTCAATACTTATTTCACGCACAGCAGGGAAACGTTTACCACTCGCGCACACGCGCACATTTTCACTGACACAGTACACGAATAAATAGCACATACAATAATACACAGTTTGACTTATCCTAATTCCTTTTCCGTTCTAAAATACGAAACTTATAGCAAAAAAAACAAATCTAACAAAATACCATTTGAAACTTGAATGTTTATCGTCTGTGTATTTACACAAGCCTGCACTGCTTATCAGGATCCTGTGTTTCATTGCAATATAAATAAATATCAAAACCGAGCAAAGCTCGGTCCCCCGATATTTGCTCTTGTCCACCATTCGTATGTTCTGCAACACCTGGAAAATAAACAATACCATTACTCGCGTACACATGCATAAGGGTAGATTTAGTGTAACTTGGGCGTCTACACATATTATTTACAATGCGTGTAGCCATTAATGTCTACGTCTTCTTTAAACTCTGATTGCAGAAAGGAGAGCACTGATTTTAGAACTTTATAAATTTCATAATAAATGACAAGGACTATATAATTACATAATTAAAATTCTCTTTTCTTTCAAGACCGCGCACTTTCATATTTTGTGGTTTTCTTTATTTTATTATGGAATGAAATATGCAAACGCCCCTGTTTTTCCCGTTCTGACTCTAGTCGCTTTGGCTGAACTACTGTAAAACGTAAAAAGCTGGAGTCAGAACAATTCCCTTACTTTCTTAATCATAATTATGTTTGTAGTCAAATACAATGAACAAGGTATAAGAAAAACTGTAACACTGAAAAAAAAATAAATGAGTTAAGATTTTAGTAACGTCCTTTCTGTTATAACTGGATACAACGTCTTTCCTGAGACCATTTCAGTGCTGACCTGTGCAGTTGGAAGTTCAGTTAAGTATAACATCATATTGAGACTATCGTATCTCGTAAAGAATTTGTCCTATAATAATTTAAAAAAAATTTATTTGTTAATAAGCTTTATTCAGTATGGCTACCTTCCATTGTCAAATTCAAAATTCTTCATATTATTTGAGGAAAAAAGAAAATATTTCAAGGATGTTCCTAAAATAACTTGACATTTTAATTCTGCCATTTTAACAAGTGAAGGTTAAAAAATCTTAAACAATTTAAGTGTGGTCAAAATAATGTACAGATTTTTTTTCAGTTTATTGCAAATTTGTGATCTGTTCGACTAAGCGAACATTGAAAAAATTGTCTGACAAAACACATACATGATTATGAAGAGCTAACCATTGACAGCTCTTCTTGTTTTTGTTAACAGATTAAACAGCTAGACAAATTACAAGACTAAATGACAAAAACATTTTAAAAAATGAACAAAAATCACTTCCACTTGCTGCTGGAGGTACAATAAGTTCAAAACGTTAAATAATGGGCCTATAAGGCACATATACTTGTTGACATTAACACTCAATGTTGACACGAATACAAATCATACAGCTATTACAGAATAGATATCACAGACATTACAATACAGATAATACAGAGAATACATTATTAGTTAAACCTGATTGGTAAATTTAACAGTTTGTGCCTTTTTATTCTATAAATATCTTCACTATTATGTAACAAATTAATTGCCAGGAGGTTTGGATGCTTTTCTAATTTAGATATGTGAGTCCTGCAGAGGCACATGATTTCTTCTCTCACAGCTGGAACTTCTCACACCTGGAACTTATAAGTCGCGATGTGTAGAATTGTTGGAGACAAACCATGGAGCGTCGACTATTGATCTTCCAGTTTTGGAGAGAAAACGCTGTATCATTTCGGTATTACTCGTACTAGCAGTACCCCAAAATTGAATACCATAGGTCGATACCGGATTAAGAACTGCTTTATAAATTAAGAGTTTGTTGGTGAGACTTAACCGTGATTTTATGCCTATCAGCCAGTAGATATTTCTGACCTTGTGATTAAGTTCAACCTTCTTAGAGGTTATATGTTTTTTCAACGTTAGTTTCCTGTCCAGATGCATCCCACTGTACTTTGCACTTTCAGCTTGGGGTATTGGTTGACTGTTAATTGTTACTGGAGGGCAGTTAGCCTTACGTGTGGTGAAGGTAACGTGTACGGACTTGGACGAATTGATTTTTATTATGCGCCATTTACACTTAAGCCATAACTGAACACTGTTTAATGATTCTTGTAGCATAAGAGACGCTATTGAGGGGTCGGAGTGTGTCATCGGCGTAGGTAGCAACAGTGGTTTCACTTGCTGACGGTAAGTCCGAGGTGAACAGGAAGTACAGCAGAGGACCGAGGACACTACCCTGCCGAACATCTGACCCCACTGGTAATAGAGGAGAAGTAGCATCCGAGAACATGACTTGAAACACTCTGCCCACTAAGTAGGAATGTAGAATACGGTAACAATTATGTGGCACATTTTTCTGTATTTTGTATAAGAGTTCAAGATGCCAGACTTTGTCAAATGCCTGGGAAACGTCGAGAAACACACCTGAGCATAACATCTTTGATTCCAACGATTTATTGTTAACATTTGTTAGTCTGTGTACTTGATCTACCGTAGAGTGCTTTTCTCGAAAGCCAAATTAATGATCTGGAATTAGGTTGTTTTCTACGATTGTTGGGATAAGTCGTTTTACAAACAGCTTCTCGAAGATCTTACCAAGTATCGGTAGAAGTCTTATGGGTCGATAAGAAGAGGATTCTTGAGGGTTTTTACCAGGTTTAAGACCATGATTACTTGAGTTGATTTCCAGAGAAGAGGAAAGTATTCAAGTCTGAGTATAGCGTTGAAGATGTATGTTATTAGTACAAAGCCTCTGTGAGGCAGCTCCCGATAACAAATCAATGCCGGAAGCCTTTCTACTTTTCAAATTATACAGGATTATTTCCTTGATTTTGTTAACATTAAAAGGCTTAATTGGTAGAGTCAGTTGGAGTGGGGAGTGTAAATATCTTTGTACTTCTTCATCGAAAGAGACGTTCTTTCTGGCTTCAGGTTGAAAAACGTTGACCAAATGTTGTAAATGTTCGACAAAAGTCTGGGATTTCTCTGTATTGCTTTGCGCCCATATGGTTTATGTATTGGTGGTTTTTGTAATAATGGCCTTTTTAATCGTTTTATAGCCTTCCACAAGGAATAATCAGTACTTTCATTAGGTGACAGATTTTTTAGATAATCCTGAATGCCATCATTCTTTAAATTTTCTAACAACCGGTTTAGTTTTCTAGCCGCGGAATTCCACATACTTTTATCATCCGGATCATGAGCATGCTGCCAAATTTGTCGCAATCTACGCTTATCAGCTAATTTCTTTCGGACAACCAGAGGAAGATTTAAGCACTTACTATGCGCTGTATTGCAAGGTGTAGCTTCGCAGGCTGATTTTTCAAAAGTACTGGTGAGACAATTTACAGCCGCATCCAATTAAGCAGATGTGTGGAGTGGATGTTACAGCGAGATATTATCATTTATAAGCTCTCCAAAGTAGTCCCAGTCAATATTACAATTTGTGAGTGTTGGTAGACTTTCAGGCTCAATTATAGTATTGCTAATAGTGGCAATTATTAGAGTGTGATCAGAGGACAAATCAAGCCAAGATTCAACTTTGTAGTATTTATGAGACAAGCCTCGTATTATAAAGAAATCAATAAGGTCAGCTATTTTATTTGTATCAGAAAGCCAATAGGTTGGTTGACTAGTGGACAGAAAGGACAGGGATTCTTGTCTAATGACATTATATAAAATTCTACCTCTTGGATTAGATTATCTCGAACCCCTTTGCGGGTGTTTTGCATTGAAGTCACCTCCCATCACAAAACGTGCACCAAGAGTTCTAATCAAATATATTGCAACTTACCGTCTGCGGCTTTTTGAAACAACGTCTTCACTATAAGTTTACATGTTTCGGGACACTTGTCCCATCCTCAGAACTTAAAATGTTCGTGTATCATTTAACGTTGATACAGTTTTCAAATAATTAAAATATTCAAATCCAATATGAAACAAAATCACAATACTTAAATGTTTAAAACGAGCGCGACGGATAACCGTACCGAAAACAATAGGTCCTGAGAACTCTACAATTCAAGGCTGTATGCAAACAATTATTTGATTCTGTTTAAATTTGCGGCTTTTATCGTTTGCCATATAAAATACCCTTGTTAAAATATAAAATGTTGCAGGTAAACTACCCCTTTCCCTTGACCGAGCTTCACCTAAAACAATAGGTCTTGAGAACTCTATACTTCAGGGCTGTATGCAAAAAAGTAGTTGATTCTGTTTGAATTTGCGGCTGTTATCGTTTGCCATAGAAAAAAATCGGTATGGAGAACCATACATGACTTCCATATTCTAAGATTTATATTTAAAATCATTTTCGAAATGAAATATTACCATAGAAACTACTTCTTTCTACTTACTGCTTCAGCCTTAACCACAGTACTGTGGTCACTAACGTATACCACCTCACGTTATCGCACTCGATTTTCACTGATGATGGAAGTCGATGGCATTGCCGAAACGTCTGGTTTTGTAGAAAACATTGGACTACGGCCAAATATCCCGGAAAGGAATTTTAACAAAAACTACTTCTTTGTTGCCGATAACGTTGTACACATATATATAAAATATATGCATAAAATTAATGGCTTGTATAAGTTAATGATTGATCTCCATTAAGTAGTGCTCAAGTTTCCAAAGGTTTAATATTATGATGTCCGTAATTAAAACATCAGAGCAGTGTGAATGAGGGTACACTGTGGACAAAAATTTTCAACATTTCCTATTGAGCGTTGCTTAGAGTAAAGCTGCGAATCTACAGTGTATGTTTCACAGAACAAACACGCGAAAAAGAAGGAGCGCTCCGAAGTCACTCATGGACCCTCAGCATCTTGCAGAGGGTTCATTCCCTAAAGACGAAAAGTCTGTCTATGAATCGTTCCTCTGTAAACACGTGCAGATACATTGCCCAGCGATCCACAGGAAGCAAATTGATGTCCATTTTATCGGCTTGCACGCGTTATGTTGGTGTGGGTTTCGGCACTTTCCGTTTAAAAAGCGTGCAATTGTAAGAAAATAAACATGAGTGAGGCCAGAAATAACGTGAATTGTGTGTGTGTGTGTGTGTGTGTGTTACCTGCCTTTTTATTGCTGTAGGCATAATAATAAAATGGAAACGTAAACATTACATAACCGAGATATGCTTACCTGCCACGAACGATATATTATTTTATACATGGAGGAGTTCAGTGACATACACACGTACAGAAGAATTATGTATATAAAGATGTTAACTCATACATAATTTACATTAAAATGAAAAAATTATAATTTTATTGCCTGGCAACAAAATTATTTTATTTTTAACAATTACCATTGTTTCAAAAAGTTTAAATGAATTTTCAAGTACTTTACTGTTGTTAAAACGTAAAAGGTTGCAGGTAAACTACCCCTTTCCCTTAACCGATCTTCACCAAAATCGAAAGTCCTTGAGACCTCTACAATTCAGGGACGTATGAAAAAAATTATTTGATTCTGTTTGAATTTGCGGCTGTTATCGTTTGCCATAGAAAATACGCTTGATAAAAAAACGTTGCAGGTAAACTACCCCTTTCCCTTAACCGATCTTCACCAAAAACAATAAGTCTTGAGAACTCTACAATTTAGGGCTGTATGCAAATAATCTTTTGATTCTGTTTGAATTTGCGGCTGTTATCGTTTGCCATAGAAAATACCCTTGTTAAAAAAACGTTGCCAGTAAACTACCCCTTTCCCTTAACCGATCTTCACCAAAAACAATAGGTCTTGAGAACTCTACAATTTAGGGCTGTATGCAAATAATCTTTTGATTCTGTTTGAATTTGCGGCTGTTATTGTTTGCCAAAAAAAAAATTTCCCTTGATAAAAAAAACGTTGCAAGTAAACTACCCCTTTCCCTCAACCGATCTTCACCAAAATCAATAGGTCGTGAGTACTCTACAAATCAGGGTTGTATGCAAAACATTATTTGATTCTGTTTGAATTTGCGGCAGTTATCGTTTGCCATAGAAAAAAAATCTACACACAGACACACAGACAGACACACACACAGACACTTTTCGGAAAACGACATTTTTCATGTTTTGAGTGTAGTACAATCAGAATCTGCAATAATGTCGAACACGATTTTTTTTGCCATCACCATACTTCCATTTCTTAAGGGATATGGAAGTAAAAATTTCCCTTGATAAAAAAAACCGTTGCAGGTAAACTACCCCTTTCCCTCAACCGATCTTCACCAAAAACAATAGGTCGTGAGTACTCTACAAATCAGGGCTGTATGCAAAAATTATTTGATTCTGTTTGAATTTGCGGCAGTTATCGTTTGCCATAGAAAAAAATCTACACACAGACACACAGACAGACAGACACACACACACAGACACTTTTCGGAAAACGACTTTTTTTCATGTTTTGAGTGTAGTACAATCAGAATCTGCAATAATCTCGAACACGATTTTTTTGCCATCACCATACTTCCATTTCCTTAAGGAATATGGAAGTAAAAATTACCCTTGATTAAAAGAAAACCGTTGCCGGTAAACTACCCCTTTTCCTTAACCGATCTACACCAAAAACAGTAGGTCTTGAGTACTCTACAAATCAGGGCTGTATGCAAAAAATTATTTGATTCTGTTTGAATTTGGGGCTGTTATCGTTTGCCATAGAAAAAAATCTATAGACAGATAGACAGACAGACACACACACAGACACTTTTTGAAAATGTCTTTTTTCATGTTATGAGTGTCGTAAAATCAGAATCTGCAATAATCTCGAACACGACTTTTTTTGCCATCACCATACTTCCATTTCCTTAAGGTACATGGAAGTAAAATAAGGCACTCAACGCTGATTTTAAATAAGCCAAAATGATTGTCAGTCTTACTGTCATTTCGCCAGTCTAGTTTGCACAAACGTGCTTCAGTACAATGGATTTGTTATGGCCAAAAAGGAAAAATATTCACTGTCTCTCCTCCGTCCTCCATTAGTCCGAGATGGTGTCTAATGTCTACATGCGTCCGTTGTACCAATGCAGAAGAAGATGGGGTTTATATCCTCATATATGTTACTTTTATTACAGTGGAGTATGAAGCAGAAGACAATTTATGTTGCCTAGTTCTTGATCTTTTCCACTTTTAAACTATACATAAGTGACCAGTTTAGTCTTCTTAAGTTCCGTTGCTGTAGTGTACCGGATAACACTATTAGGATGCCTCTTATTGTCATACGCATCACAACCACCAGCTAAAAACAAAGGTTATAGCTGTTGTGGAAAATAACCCCCTTTCGATCTAAAATAGTGTTAAATGACCAGCTCATAGGACAGGTCTCTACATTCAGTTACCTTGGTTGTAGTCTTTCTTATAGACGTAGTGATGATTTTAACAACAAACTAGGCAGGTTCCAAACTATATGTAGAATAACGAGGACATTGAAAAGGAAAGCTAGACAAGAGACGTATCAAATTCTATAAGACACTGGTTGTATCAGGACTGCTGTATGGATGCGAGACCTGGACTATAAGGAAGAAGTACTGGTGCCAATTACAGACTGCAGAAATGAACTATTTGAGATTGGTAAAGTGATATACGCGGCTTTAGGTCACATAAGAAACGAGTATAATGGAGGTGTTCGCACACTTCACGTTCGTGTCTTCGCAGTCTAATCTCCTCAGGTCCCACTGTCCTGTTCTTATTTGATAGGCCCATTTACTCTAGGCCTATCTTGCACGCCCGAGGCCACTAATTTTTAATTCACGAACTATACTGTGTGGTACACTCTCTGATGACAAACTGCATACTGTAATTCACAAAGCCTGCTGCTTACTGGGGCAGTTACGCAATGCGTCTACACAATTGTTTAGGCTAACAGTGTGTATTGCTGGTTACTGGGGCACCTCACAGGTGAAGTCTGACAATTGAAAATTAACTGAATTGATATAAAATAAAACTGGGGCGGCACACCATTCTGTACCGTTACAATACCCCCCCCCCCCCAATAAGAGGTTGAAGGCCGAAGCGTTCAAACTCTTATTGCCTAAAACCTAAGAGGATCAGCGAGGATATGGCGCCGCAACCTCCCTGAACTCTTTATTAAAATCATGGGTACTTACCTCCCTAGTCTGGCGGCTGCGGCAGCACCCATCCGATCTTACTGGACTCCTCTGTACGAGATCCCAACACCATAAGCTCGGACAGATACCCGCCACAGTATCACCCGACTCTTAAAACATTCGTATATCCATTCTGTCCGGCCGAGGTTTTGTACAGGGTTGCCAGGTGTAGGGATTTTTCCCCACAGTGGCGAAATTTGAAGCCTCAAAATGGTAAGTGGGGAAATGGTGGTGATTTGTGTAAATGTGGCGAATTGGTGGCGATTTCAAATAATAAATATCGGTATGGAGAACCATACATGACTTCCATATTCTAAGATTTATAATCTGAAATATGCTTGCCTGCCAAGCACGATATATTTTCTAATATATACGTAATTTACATTAAAATGAAAAAAATTATAATTTTATTGCCTGGCAACAAAATTATTTTATTTTCAACAATTACCATTGTTTGAAAAAGTTTAAATGAATTTTCAAGTACTTTACTCTTGTTAAAACGTAAAAGGTTGCAGGTAAACTACCCCTTCCCCTTAATCGATCTTCACCAAAATCTAGTGGCCTTGAGTCCTCTACAATTCACTGACGTATGCAAAACATTATTTGATTCTGTTTGAATTTGCGGCAGTTATCGTTTGCCATAGAAAATTCGCTTGATAAAAAACGTTGCAGGTAAACTACCCCTTCCCCTCAACCGATCTTCACCAAAAACAATAGGTATTGAGTACTCTACAAACCAGGGCTGTATGCAGAAAATTATTTGATTCTGTTTGAATTTGCGGCTGTTATCGTTTGCCATAGAAAATAACCTTGTTAAAAAAACGTTGTAGGTAAACTAACCCCTTTCCCTTAACCGATCTTCACCAAAAACAAAAAGTCTTGAGAACTCTACAATTTAGGGCTGTATGCAAATAATATTTTGATTCTGTTTGAATTTGCGGCTGTTATCGTTTGCCATAGGAAATACCCTTGTTAAAACATAAAACGTTACAGGTAAACTACCCCTTTCCCTTAACCGATCTTCACCAAAAACAATAGGTCTTGAGAAATCTACAATTCAGGGCTGTATGCGAAACATTATTTGATTCTGTTTGAATTTGCGGCTGTTATCGTTTGCCAAAAAAAAAAATTTCCCTTGATAAAAAAAACCGTTGCAGGTAAACTACCCCTTTCCCTCAACCGATCTTCACCAAAAACAATAGGTCGTGAGTACTCTACAAATCAGGGCTGTATGCAAAAAATTATTTGATTCTGTTTGAATTTGCGGCAGTTATCGTTTGCCATAGAAAAAAAATCTACAGACACACACAGACAGACACTTTTCGGAAAACGACTTTTTTTCATGTTTTGAGTGTAGTAGAATCAGAATCTGCAATAATCTCGAACACGATTTTTTTTGCCATCACCATACTTCCATTCCTTAAGGAATATGGAAGTAAAATATCGGTATGGAGAACCATACATGACTTCCATATTCTAAGATTTATATTTAAAATGATTTTCGAAATGAAATATTACCATAGAAACTACTTCTTTCTACTTACTGCTTCAGCCTTAACCACAGTACTGTGGTCACTAACGTATACCACCTCACGTTATCGCACTCGATTTTCACTGATGATGGAAGTCGATGGCATTGCCGAAATGTCTGGTTTTGTAGAAAACATTGGACTACGGCCAAATATCCCGGGAAGGAATTTTAACAAAAACTACTTCTTTGTTGCCGATAACGTTGTACACATATATATCAGTGACGAGGTTACATGGAGGCAATTGAGGCAATGCCTACCCTAACAAATTCTGTAGAATAAAAATTATAAATACGTATGAACTACATAACGTAAAGATTATACATTGTTACTGTGACTGTCAAATTTATTAAACCGAAACGTGCTTTATTGAGCGACCGCTAGATGGTGACAGGTGAGATTCGGCATAGTTAAAGCGAATGAGGCAACCTGAACTTGCCTCAGCGTTTTTTGTATACATCGTATGTAAGCAATGTAGTGGTGTGATAGGGAAGTGTAGGGAGGGGGGATTGTCCCGCGCTGTACACATAGAGCGTTGAGGCATGCCTCACTTCTGTGGTCCAAACAGTTAAGTTAAAGCGCCTGTGTTGTTTCTAAGTGTTTATTTTATGCGGTTATTAAAAGTGTCACTGTTATTCCGCTGAACTAACAGATGATCAAGATTGTTATTTGAATTATTTGTAACATTAAACATATATATAGAAACTAACCAAGTTTAAAAATTTGAAGTTCAATCAGTTGTATTATTGTGTATGACTAACACAAGGATTGTTCAATAGACACACGTATAGAGCTGTAAAGCATTTTTTATTCAACGATTTTAAAAGAAGTCTCCAATAACATTAAGACATGAGTTCCACTGTTGCGCTAACCTGTAGATTCCCTGCTAGTAAAATTCTTACGGCTGTTTGTGGAACCATTCGGTTACAGCAAACTCTACCTCAGCGTCCGATTTGACCCACCGTCCTTTTAGTGATTCCTTAAAAAAAATTTAAGATAAGATTTTTGCCTACCCATTCATTAACTACTAGCTTCGCCAGTAAGCAAATTGATGTCCATTTTTTCGGCTTGCACGCGTTATGTTGGTGTGGCTTTCGGCACTTTCCATTTAAAAAGCGTGCAAACGTAAGAAAATAAACATGAGTGAGGCCAGAAATAACGTGAATTGTGTGTTTGTGTCTTACCTGCCTTTTTATTGCCGTATTAAATGAAAAATATTATTCTTCGTATTGTTTAAATTAGCAGCCATCCTTACTTTTCTTTTATAAAATTGCTAAACTGCTATAATTGTTTTTATTATTTAGACAAAGCTTTTCGTCATTACTGACATCTTCAGGTCTTAAACAACCAAGTGTTGTTTAAGACCTGAAGATGTCAGTAATGACGAAAAGCTTTGTCTAAATAATAAAAACAATTATAGCAGTTTAGCAATTTTATAAAAGAAAAGAAAAATATTATATTACATTAAAATTAAAAAATTTTAATTTTATTGCCTGGCAACAAAATTATTTTATTTTTAACAATTACCATTGTTTCAAAAAGTTTAAATAAATTTGCAAGTACTTTACTCTTGTTAAAACGTAAAAGGTTGCAGGTAAACTACCCCTTCCCCTTAACCGATCTTCACCAAAATCGAAAGTCCTTGAGACCTCTACAATTCAGGGATGTATGCAAAAAATCATTTGATTCTGTTTGAATTTGCGTCTCTTATCGTTTGCCATAGGAAATACCCATTTAAAACATAAAACGTAGCCGGTAAACTACCCCTTTCCCTTATCCGGTCTTCACCAAAATCAATAGGTCTTGAGAACTCTACAATTTAGGGCTGTATGCAAATAATAATTTGCTTGTGTGTGAATTTGCGGCTGCTATCGTTTGCCATAGGAAATACCCTTGTTAAAACATAAAACGTTACAAGTAAACTACCCCTTTCCCTTAACCGATCTTCACTAAAAACAATAGGTCTCGAGTACTCTTAAATTTAGGGCTGTATGCAAATAATCTTTTGATTCTGTTTGAATTTGCGGCTGTTATCGTTTGCCATAAGAAATACCCTTGTTAAAACATAAAACGTTACCAGTAAACTACCCCTTTCCCTTAACCGATCTTCACGAAAAACTAAAGGTCTTGAGAACTCTACAATTCAGGGCTGTATACGAAACATTATTTGATTATGTTTGAATTTGCGGCTGTTATCGTTTGCCAAAAAAAAAAAATTTCCCTTGATAAAAAAAAACCGTTGCAGGTAAACTACCCCTTTCCTTCAACCGATCTTCACCAAAAACAATAGGTCGCGAGTCCTCTACAAATCAGGGCTGTATGCAAAAAATTATTTGATTCTGTTTGAATTTGCGGCAGTTATCGTTTGCCATAGAAAAAAAATCTACAGACACACACACACAGACAGACACTTTTCGGAAAACGACTTTTTTCATGTTTTGAGTGTAGTAGAATCAGAATCTGCAATAATCTCGAACACGATTTTTTTTGCCATCACCATACTTCCATTCCTTAAGGAATATGGAAGTAAAAATTGTTAAATGTGTAAAGTTATAGTTTATGCGTATTTCAATAACTATTCAGTAAAACAAAACATATTTTTTTCTTTTTTAAAGATTTTTCAAGCCTGATTACCATAAATACTGAACCCCGAGTACAGGGAACCACCAGGAGGGATCCATGGGCCTCCTGCTCTTGTAAACTGCCTTAGCAACGCTAGTTCGTCAAACTACCTTAGTAAGCTAGTTGCACAACTAACATACTGGGATTCACAGCATTACCCAGTTATTTACAATAGCGCATGGATAAGTTAGAATGTATGACGGCCGGCGTCAACAATGTTGGAAACAATCTAACTAAACTCCGGGGTATTGGGCCCGTGGTGTACTCCTGTTGTTACTAACAGACGTTTCAGCCTCCCCTCTGGAGGGCATCTTCAGTGTGGAAAACGATTCTTTTGCCACAGTACTGTGGTTTCCTGACGAATACCGTGTCATTTATCGAATCGTTAGCGAATTGTAAATTGTTTTTGTGAATTACACAAATGGAAAGTTGTTAACTATAGTGTAATGTGTGAATATTAAAACTCAAGTCTATACCGAACTAAGTGCATGAAAAGGTTTTCAAATAATATTGAGGCTGACCTCAGCAGGTTAGAACATTTTTTTTTATCGTACTTAAAACAAGTTTTTAATATTTATAAACTTTTACTAACATCATTAAAAACACACTACATTAATAACGTACCGCGCGAAGAATCAGTGCGCACTGTTCGGGTTCATAATCGCAACTGTTGATTTCTCATTCGTCTATAATCTGATAAACATGTTGTAACGCAGTATCGTACAAGCTGTTCGAGTTAAACGACAATTGATCGTTGAGCACTAGGTTTTTTTGTGTTCTCGATGCTTTGTAGATTTCGAATTCTTCTAAAGCGCTCATAATTCGCCCTTTGTTGCAAATATAATAGCGATTATAAAATGTATGTTTATACGTATTTATGATGATGCCACCGACTACACTGGGTAACACCACCATCGATTTGACTTTCACCAGAAACATCAGCGTTGATATCTTACCTTATATCAGCTACTTCTCCTATCTGAGGCCCATTATAAATAAAGTCTTGCTTGAACCAACTAATTAACTTGTGTGATGATTTTGCAAATAAAATTTTGTACTTTGTAAAACTAAAATGTGTTTGTTCATTTTGTTTCATAACACATTAGCAACCCTAAAGCACACAGACGTATTCTACGCTCTGAAGATTTGCGGCCGTGGCTCCGACACAGCACCCGCCGATTTTTTTTACCAATAAAACACTTTGTGTTCCGAGTCGGTAATGTTATACTTATAATTACAAATAGAAAAAATATTAAGTTGGTTTCCCAAGATAATATCGCAGATCGCGTAGAAAGATGTCTCGCGGCCTCCATGTGAAAATCACCGCTGCAGGGCCATTTCATTGACATGATTTTTCCGTGTTGTTTGAGACTTCTCCAAGAGGACAATTCTCTTTTGGGGACGAACCACCCTTCAGCCGGTTTAGTTTATGTACTGTGGAGACGCACGCCAGGGTGAGTCGGAGGCGGAAAAGGTGGAGGCACCGAGTGGGAAAGAGTACACCTTGTTGGTGAGTCTGAATGTACTGTGGACACAGCCACATTGGGGACCGGAAGGGAGTGATATGACAATTTTGTTTATTTAGGATGTCAAGTTAACTCCGATGGGGAAAGAACAGAAGGAATAAAGCGAAGAATCACCTCAGCTAATAGGTGACTCTTTGGTCTCAGACCCCTGTTCCAGAGCAGAACAATTGCCAGGAGCATCAAGCTGCTTCCGTATAAAACACTGATCCGCCCAGTTCTCACGTATGGTTCTGAGATCTGGACCAGTCCTAGAAGCCTGCTGGTTCATGAACGCAAAATCGTCCGCAGTATTTTTGATCCAATATTTGTGGGAGGTGAATGGAGGAAAAGACCAATCAAGAACTGAACACTCTTCTGAACGAACCAGATATTGTGCAAATTATAAAACTTTGTAGACTCAGGTGGGCTGGACATGTGATCAGAATGGGGGAGAATGAAATACACAAAAAGGCACTCACAGAACAGATCTATGGCACCAGGAGAGTTGGTAGACCCAAACTACGTTGGGAAGACGGTGTGAACTATGATGCCCGCCATGCCCTTGGGATCCGGTACTGGAGAGCAGCTGCACTTGACCGGGAAAAACTGGCGGAGGCTGTTAAAGGAGGCTTTGCCTCAGTAATGGTTTGTCGCGCCGCTGAAGAAGAAGGAGAAGGAGGGCAGTGATATGAGTGTGCCAAACTAGAAAACAACCGCGGCAAGGTCGAGTAGCGCAGGACGCTAAATATGGAGGTTAGCGTCAATGAGGCGTCGAGATATATTGACGAGGGACTCAATTAAGAGGGCATAAAGTTGGGCGTGAAGTGAAGGAGAGTTATAGAATTAGGGGATGGGTGTTGGCTGGTGGTGGAGTAGGTGTTGCAGTTTGTTAATTAGTCATTTATGTTTCTGCGTACATTTCTTAAAGGAGGTTCATTGGCGATAGCCAGTATGGGGTTAATGAGGAAGGAAAGTCTGTGAGTGTTCCCGATTGATCTGTTGATGGCGGCTGCGATGGATTGGAGGGGGAGGCACGGTGTTTGGCCAGTGCCGGATTTAAGATTTTTGAGGCCCTAGGCCAAGTTTTCTGAGCCCCCCCCCCCCGCTGTGACTTTGAAGTAATACATGTTCGAGTAAATAACGTATGTTCTTTCGCTACTCTTACTTTGTCTGCGTATTCACGTTTAGATGCAGAACAATCGCAGTCCTTGACGTTTCAAAAATGTTTGGGTAGGTTTCTTATAATATAATCAGTCAAATCTGACGTTTCAGTACCCCATGTATTCGGATCTAATAAATTAAACACTGGAATACAAGCAATACTTTTTAAATTATTTTGATTCCCTTCAATGTTTAAATTATCCACGGGTTTATTAATGGTCTGATCGTCTGCAACCTCTGCTACAGAAGTACTTGGAACATTGAAGTCAGTGTCTGATACACATTTAACTGCAACAACACGCTGCCCACCACACAAAGCTAAAAAAACTTCTTTACACCCAAAACAAAATAAAAACATAACCTCAAATCGCAAACCGTTCAGTCACAACGCAGATACACAATGATAACAAACAAGAGTGGTACGACGGTCGTGTAGATTCGGGGGCAATATAGCAGACGTTCAAAATTCGCATGCACAGATTAGTTTTCAAGGATGGCAACGTCTTAATAACAAGTGTGCAATATTTAAATAAGAACTGTCTTCCATTTGTATTATTAACAAAAATTGATCATGTAATTTCAAAAAATCATACTTAAATAAATCAAAGTGCCTCCTACTTTTGTAAAAATACTTCTGTTAAAAAAGGTTATATATGTAGCTTGCGGCCCCCCCCGAGCCCTAGTGGCCTAGTGGTAAATCCGGCACTGTGTTTGGTAGTGTGGGCATATTTCCAGTCCAGTTGGGCAAGAAAAAATCTATGGTTGGAAAATGTTTATTGATCCGAACAGAGCGATATTGCTGGTTTAGTTTTGAGAGGATGACGGTAAACTAGGCGGAGGGTTCGCCGTTCAGGACTCAACGTGACGGAACATCTGTCGTCTACAATCACGCCATTTTCTCTTGCAGGTTTCGGTCCCGTATTGATCCTCCTCAGGTATTCCGTGTTTCTCTTCCCGTCATTTATTGTGTACACCGCTGCCATCTTAACAATTACATTTTTGCACTTTGAATTTTTCTTTTATTTGATTGTCCATCTTCCGCTCACATAAACTATGGCAAGAGCGTTCAATACATTGTAAAAGTTCAGTTTGTTGTGGTGAACTTTTATTTTTTAACGTATGTCAAATACCTCAGTTAAAATTTCTACTTTCCTTTCCTACCTACGTCTAGAGATCGTGCATACCAGGAAACTGAAGGTTTTGACCAATTCTACTCTTTCATCGTTTTTTACTGTATCTGAACTTATGTGATTTTTTCCTTTAAAAGCTGTAAAATAAGTCTTATAAACGGAAGTTTGCAAATTTAAAATTTCATTACATTTTGATATTTAAATGCCATCGCATTAATTAAGTGTGATTTTGAAATAACTGTTTTTGTCTCTGGTGTTCACTCAAGTTTAGTATAGTAAAGATCTCTCTGTCCACGTAACAATATTTTATATTTATCCCAGAATGCTAAAATGTAAACAGTCACGTTAGTTACGCGGACACAAACACTTTACTAAGGTAACAGAAGGAAATATATTAGAAATTAGAACTGTTTTATTTACACGCGTAACAACGTAAATATATAATCACAAAATAAATAAATAAATAAATAGCTTTGTTCTAGCGGCACTATTTCGGATTGCGTGCTGTCCATAGTTGGCTGTACGGCGTCGTCCTGGCCACTTTTTTCAGAATGTCTTCTACCAGCATGGAGACTACCGCCTCTATGGCCGGCTTTATCTCTTCTATGATTTCTTTGGCGTTTTCGTTGAGAAAAGTGTTCGTTGTTTTACCTATACAAAAAGCAAAAACTCTGTAATTTACTGTTATTATGAATATTATAATCCGTAGAGTTATAGGAGGCCGCTTACCCCACGAACAGGCAGAACGAGACTGTAAAAGCGAGCGTTGTTAAGTAACAGACACGGATAAGCGCAAAGGTTTAATTGTTAACTAAAAAGTCTCAAACAATAACAAAGAAAATATAGATCTTCGCAAAAATATCGATTAGTCGTTCCTTCTCCTTGTTTACTTGACAACGGAATTCTGCAAGAAAACTCGTCTCAAATTAAAAAGATTGTTTTACGTCTGTATTCACAAAACGTTGAGGTAGAGAAAAATAGTATTGATTAGTTTTCACCATCATCATCATCATCTTTATAGGCACGGTATAGGCAAGATGCTGCCTGTTCCGCCTTCAAAGATCTTCTAGCTGGGTCTACTGGGTTTACTGGGTCTACCCACACACCTGTACCTGGAGCCTTGAAGATATTAATAGGAGAGGTTCTCAAATATAAGATAGATGTTTTGGCTATGCAGGAGATGAGGTGGACTGGTGCTGGAATCATGGATCGAAGGGACTACTCGGTGTATTACAGCTGTCAGAACCGGGACCATGTGCTTGGAACTGGCTTCTTGGTAAGCCGTAGAATGAAAGCAAATATCATCGATTTTAAACCCCTTACACCTAGAATGTGTAAAATAAGACTTAGGGGAATTTTCTTTAACTATACTATAATAAACGTGCATGCCCCAACTGATGATAAGCCTGAGGAGGAGAAAGATGATTTTTATGACTTGCTGGAGAATGCGTATGCTAGCAGCCCTAGACATGACATAAAAATAATCATAGGTGACTTAAATGCCAAAGTGGGAAGCAGCCATACCTGTAGTAATATAGGAAAGTATAGTTTACACTCTGAACACTCAGACAATGGTTTCCGACTATTGAACTTTGCAGTTGGTCAAAATATGATCATAGGAGGGACTTTCTTCGACCACAAAGACATACATAAGGGCACATGGATCTCTCCAGATGGGAGAACGGTCAATCAAATAGATCATGTCCTATTGGATGGCCGCCATAAGTCAGACTTACAAGACGTGAGAGTTTATAGAAGTGCCAACATGGACAGCGATCACTATCTCGTAGTTGCAAAACTGAGAGCTAGAATCTCCAATAATAGAAATGAAAAAGGAATAAAGACTGTTAGATACAATACAGAAATGCTAAAGGAAGAAGAAATAAAACGGAGGTTCGAGGAAGTTACTAATGAGAAAATTAGACAGTGGAGACTTGAATGCCGTGAGGAACAAGATATAGAAAACCACTGGCTTAATCTAAAAAACATGTTAGTGACCACGGGAGAAGAAATCGTTGGTTTGAAGAAGAGACATGGGCGAGATGAGTGGTTTGATAAGGAGTGTGAAGAGGCAACTGACTTCAAAAACAAGACATACAAATTTATGATCCAAAGGAAATGCACTAGGGCTGTTCAAGAGGAATACAGGAAGGCCAGGCGAAGGGAAAAGAAGATTCATAGAGGAAAAAAGAGGGAGTATATGATGAGACAGATGGAAAAGATAGAGGAATATAAGAGTAAAAGGCTGAGCCGAGATATGTACAGGAAGGTGAATGATATGAGACAGGAATTTCAGCCTAGAACAAATGCCTGTAGGGATAATAATGGTGGCCTTGTGAGTGATAATGCTGGCGTGATCAGGAGATGGACAGAACACTTCGAAGAGTTGCTAGGCTCAGTTGGGGAGGCTTCGATGGAGGCATCTGAGAATGAAGAGGAGGTAGGAGAATTCGAGGATGATAGAGAGGAGTTGGTGCCATCCTATGACGAGGTGTATGAAGCTCTAGAAAAGCTTAAAAATAACAAGGCAGCAGGTTCCGATGGTTTACCAGGGGAACTATTAAAGAGCGCAGGAGGAGATTTCATAAAGGAATTTGCCCATCTTATAGAGCGAATATGGCTGGAGGAGGTAATGCCTGATGAGTGGAACAATGGGGTGGTGTGTTTAATACATAAAAAGGGTGATCCGCTTATATGTAAAAATTATAGGGGCATCTCTCTACTTAATACAGCATATAAGGTATTGTCCAACATCATATTTTCTAGGCTGCTTCCCTACGCTGAGGAAAACATAAAAGAATATCAGTGTGGATTCACTAGGAATAGGTCAACAACAGACCAAATATTTACACTAAGGCAAATCCTGGAAAAAACGTTGGAATATGGAGTGCCCACTCACCATCTCTTTGTGGATTTCCAGTCGGCATATGATTCAATCAACCGGAAAATGCTATATAGAGCTATGAAGGAGTTGCATATACCATCTAAGTTGGTGCGTATGGTTGGAGTAGTTATGTCCAATTCTAAATGCCAAATCAGAATACAATCAAATCTATCTAACTCCTTAAAAACATTGAATGGGTTGAAACAAGGAGATGCCTTAGCATGTCTGTTGTTCAACATAGCTCTAGAAAAGGTCATCAGGGATTCAGGAATTCAAACTAGCGGACACATATTTCACAAGGAGGTACAGCTTCTGGCCTATGCCGATGACATTGACGTCATAAGTAGGTCTGAATCTGGCTTAAAGGAAGCCTTTCAGGAACTGGAGTTGTCCGCTAAGGCTATGGGCTTGGTTATAAACCAAAGCAAAACCAAATATATGGTTGTAGGTGCCAATACTCGTACCCTGTCCCTGCGCATTAACGATTATGAATTTGAAAAGGTTCAGGGTTTTCGATATCTCGGGTCATATGTGGACTCTGGAAATGACTCCTCTAGAGATATTGAAAGACGAATATTATCTGCTAATAGGTGTTACTACGGACTGGTAAAACATTTTAAATCAAAATTAATAACTAAAGATACAAAAGCCTCCCTATACAAGACCTTGATTAGACCAGTCCTGATGTATGGCTCGGAATGCTGGGTGTTAAAAAAACTAGATGAGCAGAGACTATCCGTTTTTGAGAGGAGGGTACTGAGGAGAATCTATGGCCCTGTGAGGGAAAACAACATTTGGAGGCGACTGCATAATCGAGAGTTGTACGAAAGGTTTAAAGATCTTCCGATCGTGCAACTCATACAAATTAACAGATTGCGTTGGGCTGGTCATGTGCAGAGAATGGCAGAGGATAGAATCCCAAAAAGAGTGATGAATTATTTGCCGATGGGAAGGAGAAGGAGGGGAAGACCGCGTACAAGATGGCTGGACCAGGTTGGTAAGGGGGCAGTGAGGCTGGGTGCAGCAAACTGGTGGACATTGGCCGGGAGTAGAGACCAGTGGGGAAGATTTCTTTTGGAGGCCAGGGCCCGGACTGGGCTGTAGCGCCGAGGATGTATGTATGTATGTATGTACCCACACACCTGTGTCCTATAGGTTTGTATTTCCAGACTTGTTTGGCCAGTCTGGAACCTGACATTCTTTCTAACTGTTCTTTCCACCGTTGTTTGTTATCTTTTAATTTTTCATTCAAGTTAAAAGCTTGTAACTCTTCTCTTATGGCCTCTTCTATACGGAAAATGATGCTGCTTAATTTAATAGTTAACTATTTAATTTAATAGTCATTTAATTGTATAAGGAAATATCATTTCATTATTTGGGAAACGGTATTGGCTATGATAGGAGTTATGATATCAATGTTAAGTTACGCAAGTTCCAAACGATATGTGGCACAATCGACCGTATTTTTAGAAACGAGGTACGTCGAGATACAATATTAAAGTTCTACAAAGTTACGGCAGTCCCTGTACTGTCCTATGGGCGTGAGTTATGGACAACAACCAAGAAACAAGACAGTAAAATGCAGGCCTCTCACGTTCTTAAGAGGTGTTCAAAGGTGTTCTAAACTTGACCTTATAAAGAAATAGACTTTCCTTTATTTTAGGGTCTTTTTTTAAAAACCTTGTCGTCTTTTAATTTTTTGTTCAAGTTAAAAACTTGTAACTCCTCTCTTATGGCCCCATTCCTTACATGGTCACGTTTAGAACCTTTTAACGGTCAAGGAGTTACCTTTTAACTACTCTTAAGAACGTAGGAGGCCTGTATTTTACTGTCTTGTTTCTTGGTTGTTGTCCATAATTGATACCCATAGGACAGTACAGGGACTGCCATAACTTTGTAAAACTTTAATTTTGTACCTCGACGTACCCTGTTTCTGTAAATGCGGTTGATTGTGCCACAGATCGTCTGGAACTTGCGTAACTTAACATTGATAGCGTAAGTCCTATCATAGTTAAACAAAAATTATGATTAGTTTTAAAACGAACAATAAAGTAGCCCATATTGACAAGTCAAGACCCCTGTTGGCCAAGGTTTCTCACCTGCCTTTTTACTGTGGTGAGGGGGGGGACAAGTTCGTTACTTTCTTCGCAGACATAAAGACAAAAAGGTCGCGTCGCTCCGTTAATTTTAAAAGAAACGATTTAGACAAATTGTATGTTTATTCGTGCGTGTATCGAATTTGAAGAACAGAACTGTTTCAATGAGACTGAACAAAAGTAGGCCTTGGTTGTATTTCTTTCAACGCCAGTTTGGATGGTAACGGCCTCACTGAATGGCTGGCTGTTTGCACAATTGAAATTCCTTTCAACCGAACTGATTCAATGAGATCAATCAACTAATTGAGTATCGTCTTTATTCTACCAACAATCTTGCAGTATGTTCTTTAATGTTATATAAGCAGGTAGGCAACAGAATGAGAAGCAGGAAAATACAGAAAAAAATTAATCAATCTGCAAACGACGTCTGTTCAAAAGCAATGAATCTCATATGTTTTCCGAAAACTATAGAGAATCCGAAGGCGCCGTGCTGTAAGCCAATGGACCTATTGGCCTTGACTGGTTTGTTTCCTGATACGAGAGTCTTAAGAACAATTAAAGTCCTTGCTTCGTTAATATCATGAATAATGACAGTGGTTTGTCAGTAAGAATATTATTCAAACATAGTTGACACAAGAACAACTGGTATTATTAAAAACGTTTATTAAAATAAAAGGTGTTCTATACTTTCTGAAGGTGCTACCTGAACATCTGACATCTGCAATAACACAAGTTAATTTTTTAGAGGGCATAGCCAGTAGAACAGGTTTAAGAATTTCTGCACAAAAACAAATTTCTCACAAACATTAAAAATGCACCAAAATTCCTGGTAACAGATGTTGGTCAAATAGAGAGGGTCCGAAAATTTAAGTACCTAGGAGAAATAATTCAAGAGAATGGTTTAGAAAAATCTGCTATAGAAGAAAGGATTCATAAAACGGAAAGAGCATATGGTATAACTAAAGATATTTACAATAGAAAGTGCGTATCTAAAAATGCGAAAATAAGGCATTACTGTACAGTAGTGAAGCCAAAATTCCTATATGCAAGTGAATGTCTAGTATTGAATTGTAATTTAGACAAACTAGAAATATTGGAAAGACGAATTATTAGAAAAATATTAGGCCCACAAAAAACTTCAGAAAGTTGGAAATTAAGAAGTAATGATGAAATATATCAAAGTGTAGAAAATATAACAGAAACTATGAGGAAAAGGAGATTATTATTTTTTGGACATTTATATAGAATGGACGACAATAGGTTAACAAAGCAGGTCTTCAAATATCTGTGGGGGAAGAAGTGAACATCAAGTTGGATTAAATAAGTCCAAAAGGATTTAGAAAAAAATAATATACACGCAGAAGAAGCAATTGAAAGAGAAATTTTTCGGGCAAAAGTGTTAAAAATGGAAGTAGTCCAGGGTAGGAGAGAGAAAAACGCAGGGTGTGGACTGGAGGCAGGAAGAAGAGACACAGTGAAAAGAGGAAATAATATTGTAGAAAAAGCAAAGAACAAAGAACAAAGAATTGAAATTGGCACGTGGTCCTTAGATGGCCGATACAAAGAAAGGTGTTCTAAACGTGACCGTATAAAGAACGATGTTGATTTATGATATGATGTTAAGTTCGGTAAGTTTCAAACGATATGTGGCACAATCGACCGTATTTTCAGAAACAAGGTACGGCGAGATAGAAAATTAAAGTTCCACAAAGTTATAGTAGCAGTCCCTGTACTGTCCTATGGGTGTGAACTGTGAACAACAACCAAGAAACAAGACGGTAAAATACAGGCCTCGGAAATGGGGTTCTTACGAGGAGTTAAAAGATGTTCTAAACTTGACCTTATAAAAAATGAGGCCATAAGAGAAGAGTTACAAGGTTTTAACTTGAATGAAAAGTTCAAAGATTACAAACAACGGTGTAAAGGACACTTAGAAAGAATGTCAGATTCCACACTGGCCAAATAAGTCTGGAAGTACAAACCTATAGGACACTGGTGTGTGCGTAGACCCAGCAAGAGATGGCTGGAGGATCTTTGAAGGCGCAACAGGCAGCACCTTGCCTATGCCGTGTTGTGAAGAAGAAGAAGATTAAAAAAAAAAATGTTTACCAAGTAAGTCTACGAACGAAATGTCATCTAAAATGTAATCGCAATTGTAGGAATTAAATTCAGTATGTGTTTCATATTAATTTATTGCAGACATTTCTTTCAGATTTCTTTAAGTTCTTTCTTTTTTTGTTTTGTAACTGTAAAGTCTTGCGTCACTCAGACACGAACTTACTTAGTGTTGGGTCCCTGTTGAACAGGTTTGCGAAGTCGGTTTTTGCGTCTCCGACAGTCAGTCGTATCCTGACGCCTTTCACGTCCAGATATTCCTCGTCTTTCCTTTTCACTAGCCCTGCGTCCACCGCTACGTCGGCTTTGACGTTAGCTGCCAACACACAATAATCTACTGTCATTCAAAGCAATAAACCACATACTTATACTGTGGAAATAACAAAATACGTGTACACTTAACCTAACCTAAGAAGAAGAAGAAGAAGAAGAAAAAGAAGAAGAAGAAGATATAACGATGATGACGATGACGATGACGATGATGACGATTTCTTGTTGAAAGAATTACTGTGGGATTCTATGCCAAAAAACTTCTTTGTTTTTCATATATCGTATCTAAAGTTCTGTACTTGTTCACAAACTTCTTAAACAATGAACGAAAATATGAATAATAGTCACTTATACTGTTCGAAAAAAGGAGAAGATCTAAATTCTGCTAAAAATAACACTACTTTTTGTACCGCCGACGCGTCTGATTTAGCCGTTCGACATAGGCCTACACAGAAGACAGTGTGCCCAGTGGCGGATTATCTATAACGCTAGGGCATGCTGAAGCACCAGACACCAGGGTCTCAGCTGTCAGAGGTGGCACCATCCAACTGAAGTGACTAAACAAGGCAAAGCTTATGATCACTTTACGCAATTGTTTGGTTTTCTTACGCAGTTATTAACCATGGGGAGTGTCGAGCTGGAAAATCAAACTTTTTCAGCGGAAATGAGTTCCCGGAATAACAGGAACTGTGCTCGAGTAATCTGTGTTCCCGCCTGCGAGTGTTCATATTCGTTCGCGGGCGATGTGATCTGCGTTCCCGCGCCACCGAAGATGTCCGTCATGAGTACGGTCGAAACGTCTAGTGATAAATATGAACAACCTAGACCGCGGCCTAACAGCCCGGAAAATTATGATAACGAAAACACCGGCCGCGAAAGCTTACGTTCGTATACCGTTTTTTTCTTGCATATTAATTTAAAATTGTGTCCAAGTGTTGGACGAAAAGTTTAGAAGCATTATGAAGGTCTACAACTACCAAAATGTCTGGTACTGTTCCACGCAGTGCATAATGGATTCCATCTTTATGTCCTCATAGTAGAAACTCTTCAATCTAGAGACCAGCTGAGGATACGGGTAGGATTCGGTGGAGACTGTTCGTGAAGTCCCTCACGTTTTCAATGCCCAAAGCAAGATCCGGAGACTGCCGTACTCTTAGCTTTCAAATCCTGTGTCTTCTGTAAAGGACTCCTACCTCTCTTACAAGATCGATAAAATAAAACTCTCTTCGCGCCTTCCTCCAGCTTGTACCGTTTATTTTGGGTACCATGACACGCGGAGTCTGTGTAGGCTTTACGTCGAATATATAGTGAAAGTTTTATGATGATTTGACAGTGAAGATGCTCAGTTTGCACCAACCCTGTTCACTTAGCACTTAAATAAGTGTGATTAGAAAATTCTCAATTGATAGGAATGCAACATTAGAACATAAAATGGTCTACATCGTAGGATATGCAGATGATATTAATATTATGGCAAGATCCCAAGGAAGAGCAAAAGAGACCTTCCAGGTACTCAAAGGTAAAGCAGAAGAGATAGGTTTACAGGTGAATACAGATAAAACAAAGGTTATGATCACCACTCGAAGGAAAACCAAGAAACCTGAACAGTTTGAAATCAAACCACTAAACCTGGAAATAGTTAATCGGTTAAATATTTGAGATGTAGGATGACAGAAGATAATGAAGAAATAAAAGAAATAAGGTTAAGGGTACAGGTCGCAAATAGAGCATTTGCTTCGTTGACAACTATGTTCAAGACAAGGAATATCTACCCTCAGTCCAAGGTCACATTATATAAGGTTATGATCAGACCGGTGATCACATATGTCAGCGAGACTTGTACTCTGAACAAACAAGCCGCTAACATAGTCAATACCTTTAAAAGGAGAATTTTGAGGAGAATATATGGACCAATCCAAGTCAATGGGATATGAAGAATGCGTCACAATGAGGAACTACACAAGCTATAGTTATTTCTATCTCCTAGTTATTTCTGATTCTCCAATCTTCACTTTATTTAGACAATGATCTTGCCACCACCATCCGACTGCATAGATTGCAATGGGCAGGAGACACCATTAGGATGCAAGGGAACCGAATACCTAGAAAGGTACTGTTTAGTCAGATTTTGGGTAGAAGGCCTGTCGGAAGACCTAAGCATCGCTGGATTGACGCAGTGGTGAGGGATACTTTGCTTAAAATAAAACGATGGACATCGATTGCCAAGGACAGCGAAAAATGAAGGCGGATGATTATGGAGACTGAGGTTCGACCCCGAAATGTGACGCCATAGAAGAAGAATAAGAAGAAATTTTATGATGATTTATCGATTGTTTATGGAACTTTACTTCTTATTCTTCACTACTACAGCCCAAGGTGAGGCCCTGGCTTCCAACATCAAACTACTGCAAAGTCTATCGCCATCTTAGTGCAATCCCTCACATCCATTCTTCTGAGATTTTCTAGCACATCATCCAAAACACCTTATCCTAAGCCGACTTCTCTTTCTGCTTTTATAGATCTGCGCCCTCAGAATTTTTTTAGCATACGCTGATCATCCGTCCGCTCTAGGTGACCTAACCATTGTATTCGTTGAGCCTTTATGAATCTTACAATGTCTTCGTGATTAAATAGCTCATCTATCTCCTGGTTATTTCTGATTCTCCGATCTTCACTTTATTTAACCGGGCCATGAACACGTCTTAGGATTTTTCTTTCAAACCTTCTTGGTGTTTTTGTTCCTTTTTTATTAGCGTCCATGTCTAGCCTCCATAAGTAACGACCGATCTGATAAGTGTGTTATATATATTTATATATTTTTTGCGTAACGACTAATTAGTTTGCTTCTCAATACTCTGCTGTTGGCATAATACACCATATTTTCTATTTGTATCCTGTCAAGAATTATCGTGTTTATGGACCCTTCATTATCTATCATGTTACCAGGTGTCTGAACTTATTAACTGCATCAAATGAATTATCCTCAATGCATAAATTATATAGATGTAATTTTACTTACAATCTGATATTTATGAAGCCTGTTTGGGACGGCCTCAATGGTTTTTTTTTCACATTCATGTCGTAATTGAATTTCGCTTATATTTCACAGCAAGATTTACTCTGTTCTCCATTTTTTAAATGTTATTTCTTCCGTTTTCCAAGCGACTTTAGGGGAGTCCCTACTGAAAATGGCAAAAATGTTTATTTTGTAACTTTTTAATTTATTCAGACTTTTTATCTTTTATTGTTGCACTAAATAAAGGGTAAAATTTTGTTACTGAATGAAAAAAATGTTTTTAGTACTTAAAATTGAATTTGTTTACGTTTTTTACCAACGTTTTTGAAATATTTTTTCAAATTGATATTCCAGAAAACGTAGAAGTCCTACGACCTTTTGGTAGGTGTCACTTTGAAGGAGATAAAAGTATCCAAAAAACTTGTATTTTTATTAGAATGCAATTAAAAACAATTTTTTGTGACGAAAATAGTCAAAATTTTTTTTAAAATTTTTACATTGTAAATAAAAATTTACTACAAAGGAACTATAAGTCAAAATTAAATAAAAATACGCGTGTTTTAGGTAATTAAATCCCAAAGACCTGTGAAAAATTTCAGAGCAGTAAATAAGATAGTTTTTTTAGATATATTAAAAAGTATTGATAAAAACATGAAAAACTGAATTTTCGGGAAACTTGGATTTTCTACAAATATTCCTTTCTGTTGGAAAATTAAATAATTGTGGAGTACAAAGAGTTGATTGATTTTTCTTATTACTCTATGGGTATTAAAATAATACATTCTAATACAATAAACAATAAATATTTTATATTTTCAATAATTTGCAGGAATAAATATCTTCTACAGCTGTCCTTATCAATCTTCTTATCTATCATTTCTCTGTAATCCACATTTCAATTTTTTACATTGTCACTAAAATTCACCTGGTCCATATGTTAGGCCCTCTTTTTCAAATTTATTTCCAAATTAGTACTAATACGATACATATGTGTAACATTACATTATATAATTAATATTGTTTTGTTATAATACCTAAATGAAATGTAAATCGTTTAGGTGCTAGGTTTTCCTAAACAATTTGTTTTTCCGAAACAAAATATTTCGGTAAAAATGTTTTAGTGTGTTTTCTATATAAAAAAACTAACCATAGAACGATTTAGAAGGAAAAACGTTTTCCGTTTTTATCAATTTTTGGCCATTTTTAGTAGGGACTTTCCTTAAATTATTCTTACTTAGGCTACCATTCTTTATGAATCACTTATCAGCACATACTGTATATCAGCACGCGTGTAATATTCTATGACGTAAGCCTATGCACTTACTTTGTTGCTTGTCTTCATTTAGTGAACACTGGTTACGGTCAATCTGAGATTAGTGGCATTTTGTAAACTTTATAATCTGTTAGGATTTAGTGCTTTTCTCCAGACGTGTGCAGATTGATTGAGTGTGCAAATTACTATAAGGTAAGACGCTTTAAAGTGATTTTTTTGTAGATAAAATACGAAACACATGTGTAAAACGTCAAAAGGTTAGGAAATAACAGTGGTGATTACCGAGTGCTTTTTAACAGTCACAAGAAAGAAGTACGTTATGTTAGTTTTATGACTTAGTGAGCTATAGCCTAAATATGGGGCCTAAGTACATTAAATACGAACACAGGCAACGGTGGTGTCTGTTAGAATGAAAGAAGAGAGCACTTTTGTTATTTGTAAGAAAATTATGTAGACTCTCAATTGACTTATAAGGAACAACATTGACTAGAGTAGGAAAGTGGGGCATGCATTGCATTCAACGCGAGGCCCAACCGCGCTGTGCCTGCAGTCCCACCAACTGCATTGGCAATTAAACGCGCGAATTCAAATTGCTCATATGAACAAATCCACGTATAACCTAAAAAACGTCACTGTGTCCCTTTAATGTATGTTCATCACACATGTATTCAAAATAAAATATCTTCATTTTGTAAGTAACTCTAAACTGTTTTTTGCAGGTTTTTATAAGGTGATAATAAAATTTTCTCAGGCGATAATACGATATAATTTTACTCGCAGAAATAGTTAACATTTGGAGAACTGTTCATAAAATAAATATCGGTATGGAGAACCATACATGACTTCCATGTTCTAAGATTTATATTTAAAATCATATTCGAAATGAAATATTTCCATAGAAACTACGTCTTTCTACTTATTGCTTCAGCATTAACCACAGTACTGTGGTCACTAACGTATACCACCTCACGTTTTCGCACTCGATTTTCACCGATGATGGCAGTCGATGGCACTGCCGAAAAGTCTGGTTTTGCAGAAAACATTGGACTACGGCTAAAGAGCCCGGGAAGCAATTTTAACAAAGAACTACTTCTTTGTTGCCGATAACGTAGTACACATATAAAAAATTCTCCCCTACACCTGCAACTATAATTTTTAATAATAGAAAATTACCCCCACCCCGTTCACCTAACCTCTTAATTTATAGATATTTCATCTACGTTTCTACAGTGGATTACTATGAGCTTCTTATCAGGATACTTTATTTATAAAAATTAAGTACTTTACTCTTGTTAAATCATAAAATGTTTCAGGTAAACTACCCCTTTCTCTTAACCGATCTTCTCCAAAATCAACAGACCTTCCGTCCTCTACAATTCAGGGAAGCATGCAAAAAAATATTTGATTCGGTTTGAATGTGCGGCAGTTATCGTTCGTCATGGAAACATTTCTCTTGTTACAACATAAAATGTTGCAGGTAAACTACCCCTTTCCCTCAACTGATCTTCACCAAAATCAATAGACCTTGAGCTCTCTGCAACTCAGGAAAGAGTGCAAAAAATTATTTGATTGTCGTTGAATTTTCGGCAGTTATCGTTCGTCATAAAAAAATTACCCTTTTTAAAACATAAAACGTTGCTGATAAACTACCCCCTCCCTTAACCGATCTTCAACAAAATCAACAGACCTTGAGTTCTCTTTAGTTCAAAAAGGTATGCAAAAACCTAGTTGATTCTGTTTGAATTTACGGCAGTTATCGTTCGTCATATAAAAAATTACCCTTGTTAAAACATAAAATGTTGCTGGTAAACAACCCCTTTCCCTTAACCGATCTTAACCAAAAACGACAGGTCTTGAGTACTCTACAATTCAGGCCGATATGCAAACAATTATTTGATTCTGTTTGAATTTGCGGCTGTTATCGTTTACTATAGAAAAAAATTACCCTTGATAAAAAACCGTTGTAAGTAAACTACCCCTTCCCCTTAACCGATCGTCACCAAAAACGACAGGTCTTGGGTACTCTACAATTCAGGCCTGCATGCAAACAATTATATGATTCTGTTTGAATTTGCGGCTGTTACCGTTCGTCATAGAAAAAATACCCTTTTTAAAACATAAAACGTTGCTGATAAACTACCCCTTCCCTTAACCGATCTTCAACAAAATCAACAGACCTTGAGTTCTCTTTAGTTCAAAAAGGTATGCAAAAACCTAGTTGATTCTGTTTGAATTTACGGCAGTTATCGTTCGTCATATAAAAAATTACCCTTGTTAAAACATAAAATGTTGCTGGTAAACTACCCCTTTCCCTTAACCGATCTTAACCAAAAACGACAGGTCTTGAGTACTCTACAATTCAGGCCGATATGCAAACAATTATTTAATTCTGTTTGAATTTGCGGCTGTTATCGTTTACTATAGAAACAAATTACCCTTGATAAAAAACCGTTGTAAGTAAACTACCCCTTCCCCTTAACCGATCGTCACCAAAAACGACAGGTCTTGGGTACTCTACAATTCAGGCCTGCATGCAAACAATTATATGATTCTGTTTGAATTTGCGGCTGTTATCGTTTGCCATATAAAATACCCTTGATAAAACAAAAAATGTGTCAGGTAAACTACCCCTTTTCCTTAACCGATCTTCACCAAAAACAATAGGTGTTTAGTACTCAACAAAACAGGGCTGTATGCAAAACATCATTTGATTCTGTTTGAATTTGCGGCTGTTATCGTTTACCATAGAAAAAATTACCCTTGATAAAAAACCGTTGCAGGTAAACTACCCCTTTCCCTTAACTGATCTTCACCAAAAACGACAGGTCTTGAGAACTCTACAATTTACGGTTGTATGCAAAATATTATATGATTTTGTGTGAATTTGTGGCTGTTATCGTTTGTCATACAAAATACCCTTGATAAAACAAAAAACGTGGCTGGTAAACTACCCCTTTCCCTTAAAAGATCTTCACCAAAAACAATAGGTCTTTAGTACTCAAGAAATCAGGGCTTATGCAAAAACTTATTGGATTCTGTTTGAATTTGCGGCTATTATCGTTTGCCATAGAAAATACCCTTTTAAAACATAAAACGTTGCAGGTAAACTACCCCTTTCCCTTAACCGATCTTCACCAAAAACAAAAGGTATTGAGAACTCTACAATTCAGGGCAGTATGCAAAACATTATTTGATTATGTTTGAATTTGCGGCTGTTATCGTTTGCCATAGAAAATACCCTTGTTAAAACATAAAACGCTGCCGGTAAACTACCCCTTTCCCTTAACCGATATTTACCAAAATCAACAGATCGTGAGAACTCTACAATTCAGGGCGGTATGCGAAACATTATTTAATTCTGTTTGAATTTGCGGCTGTTATCGTTTGCCAAACAAACAAAATTATCCTTGATAAAAAAAAACCGTTGCTGGTAAACTACCCCTTTCCCTCAACCGATCTTTACCAGAAACAACAGGTCGCGAGTACTCTACAAATCAGGACTGAATGCAAAAAATTATTTGATTCTGTTTGAATTTGCGGCTGTTATCGTTTGCCATAGAAAAAAAATCTACAGACACACACACAGATAGACACACAGTCAGATAGACAGACAGACACACACACACACACAGACACTTTTCGAAAAACGACTTTTTTTCATGTTTTGAGTGTAGTACAATCAGAATCTGCAATAATCTCGAACACGATTTTTTTTGCCATCACCATACTTCCATTTCCTTAAGGAACATGGAAGTAAAATATCGGTATGGAGAACCATACATGACTTCCATGTTCTAAGATTTATATTTAAAATCATATATATATTCGAAATGAAATATTTCCATAGAAACTACGTCTTTCTACTTATTGCTTCAGCATTAACCACAGTACTGTGGTCACTAACGTATACCACCTCACGTTTTCGCACTCGATTTTCACCGATGATGGCAGTCGATGGCACTGCCGAAAAGTCTGGTTTTGCAGAAAACATTGGACTACGGCTAAAGAGCCCGGGAAGCAATTTTAACAAAGAACTACTTCTTTGTTGCCGATAACGTAGTACACATATAAAAAATTCTCCCCTACACCTGCAACTATAATTTTTAATAATAGAAAATTACCCCCACCCCGTTCACCTAACCTCTTAATTTATAGATATTTCATCTACGTTTCTACAGTGGATTACTATGAGCTTCTTATCAGGATACTTTATTTATAAAAATTAAGTACTTTACTCTTGTTAAATCATAAAATGTTTCAGGTAAACTACCCCTTTCTCTTAACCGATCTTCTCCAAAATCAACAGACCTTCCGTCCTCTACAATTCAGGGAAGCATGCAAAAAAATATTTGATTCGGTTTGAATGTGCGGCAGTTATCGTTCGTCATGGAAACATTTCTCTTGTTACAACATAAAATGTTGCAGGTAAACTACCCCTTTCCCTCAACTGATCTTCACCAAAATCAATAGACCTTGAGCTCTCTGCAACTCAGGAAAGAGTGCAAAAAATTATTTGATTGTCGTTGAATTTTCGGCAGTTATCGTTCGTCATAAAAAAATTACCCTTTTTAAAACATAAAACGTTGCTGATAAACTACCCCCTCCCTTAACCGATCTTCAACAAAATCAACAGACCTTGAGTTCTCTTTAGTTCAAAAAGGTATGCAAAAACCTAGTTGATTCTGTTTGAATTTACGGCAGTTATCGTTCGTCATATAAAAAATTACCCTTGTTAAAACATAAAATGTTGCTGGTAAACAACCCCTTTCCCTTAACCGATCTTAACCAAAAACGACAGGTCTTGAGTACTCTACAATTCAGGCCGATATGCAAACAATTATTTGATTCTGTTTGAATTTGCGGCTGTTATCGTTTACTATAGAAAAAAATTACCCTTGATAAAAAACCGTTGTAAGTAAACTACCCCTTCCCCTTAACCGATCGTCACCAAAAACGACAGGTCTTGGGTACTCTACAATTCAGGCTTGTATGCAAACAATTATTTGATTCTGTTTGAATTTGCGGCTGTTATCGTTTGCCATAGAAAACACCCTTGATAAAACATAAAACGTTGCTGGTAAACTACCCTATTCCATTAACCGATCTTCACCAATAACAACGGGTCTTGAGAACTTTACAATTCAGGGCTGTATGCAAAACATTAGTTGATTCTCTTTGAATTTACGGCAGTTCTCGTTCGTCACAGAAAAAATACTCTTGTTAAAACATAAAACGTTGCTGGTAAACTACCCCTTTCCCTTAACCGATCTTCACCAAAAACAATAGATCTTTAGTACTCAACAAAACAAGGCTGTATGCAAAAACGTATTTGATTCTGTTTGAATTTGCGGCTCTTATCGTTTGCCATAGAAAATACCCTTTTAAAACATAAAACGTTGCTGGTAAACTACCCCTTTCCCTTATCCGATCTTCACCAACACCAATAGGTATTGAGAACTCTACAATACAGGGCTGTATGCAAAACATCATTTGATTCTGTTTGAATTTGCGGCTGTCATCGTTTACCATAGAAAAAGTAAAAAATTACCCTTGATAAAAAACCGTTGCCGGTAAACTACCCCTTTCCCTTAAGCGATCTTCACCAAAAACGATAGGTCTTGAGAACTCTACAATTCAGGGCTGTATGCAAAATATTATATGATTTTGTTTGAATTTGCGGCTGTTATCGTTGCCATACAAAATACCCTTGATAAAACAAAAAACGTGGCTGGTAAACTACCCCTTTCCCTTAAACGATCTTCACCAAAAACAATAGGTCTTTAGTACTCAAGAAATCAGGGCTGTATGCAAAAACGTATTTGATTATGTTTGAATTTGCGGCTGTTATCGTTTGCCAAACAAACAAAATTACCCTTGATAAAAAAAACCGTTGCAGGTAAACTACCCCTTTCCGTCAACCGATCTTTACCAAAAACAATAGGTCTTGAGTACTCTACAAATCAGGGCTGTATGCAAACAATTATTTGATTCTGTTTGAATTTGCGGCTGTTATCGTTTGCCATAGAAAAAAAATCTACAGACACACACATGACAGACACACAGACAGATAGACAGACAGACACACACACACACAGACACTTTTCGAAAAATGACTTTTTTTCATGTTTTGAGTGTAGTACAATCAGAATCTGCAATAATCTCGAACACGATTTTTTTTGCCATCACCATACTTCCATTTCCTTAAGGAACATGGAAGTAAAAATCGGTATGGAGAACCATACATGACTTCCATGTTCTAAAATTTATTTTTAAAATCATTTACTTGAATTCAGTTCGGTAATTTCTAAAAAAATATCCACCACCCTCAAACAATTTTCACAATTTTTTAGTCTAAAAAACTATAGATATTTTTGTTATTATGGGGTAGTTGTTTAATATAATGTTATTTTCGAGTCACTTTATATATAAAAATTAGGTACTTTATCCATATAAAGAAACTGAACTACGCAGACAATCACGCAATAATTACATATTTATGTAATTATGTGGCCATAAATTATTTTGTGGCCTGCTGAGCCGTGGTTACGGATCTTTACGCACAGCTGATTTAAATTTTAAAAAAGTATAATTTTATTGCCTGGCAACAAAATTATTTTATTTTTAACAATTACCATTGTTTGAAAAAATTAAATACAATTTTATTTTATTTCGTCAAACTCATTAAATGAATACCAAACGTGAAAAAAATACATACCAAACTGTCTTACATATACAGTAGAAACCGTTTAACATAAATATCGGTATGGAGAACCATACATGTCTTCCATGTTCTAAGATATATTTTAAAATCATTTACTTGAATTCTGTTCGATAATTTCTAACAAGTTAGGTGTGTTCCTAGTAAATCGAGTTTTATGTTTGACAAATTGAAATGAAATATTTCCATAAAAACTACTTCTTTGTTACCGATAACGTAGTGCACATATAAACAATCGGTATGGAGAACCTTACATGACTTCCATGTTCTAATTAATTGTACAATTATTTTTAATATATACATTAGAAACCAAATATATCAGCATGCTTTTGGTAAAAATTCTGAGAAAGATAATCAAAATACGAATTGTACCTAGTTGTTAATATTTGAAAAATAAAGAAATAATTTGATTAAATTATCTTTTATTTAAACAACGCGAAAGAAAGCGAATACCGCCCAGCGGTTGTTATCTGTGAGTTACTGAAAACGAAAAATTATTTTGTTTATGTATCCGTGGTTACATAGCATGGAACGATATCAATTGTTAATATTTTATTGAAATTTTTAAGTTTTCGGTCGAATAAATTTATAACATCAATACAAAAAATTACCCCCTCCATCTTCAACTACCATTTTGATTTATAGATGTTTCATCTACCTTTCTACAGTGGATTCTTATGATATTTTTTCAAAATAATTTATTAATCAAAATTAAGTACTTTACTTTTGTTAAAACGTAAAACGTTGCTGGTAAACTACCTCTTCCCCTTAACCGATCTTCACCAAAATCAATAGGCCTTGAGTCCTCTACAACTCGGGCACATATGCAAAAAATTATTCGATTCTGTTTGAATTTGCGGCAATTGTCGTTTCCCATAGACAAAATTATACACACAGACACTTTACGGAAATATATGTATGGAGAACCATACATGACTGCTATGTTCTAAGATTTATATTTAAAATCATTTTCGAAATGAAATATTTCCATAGAAACTACTTCTTTCTTCAGAGCCTTAACCACAGTACTGTGGTCACTAACGTATACCACCTCGCGTTAGCGCACTCGATTTTCACTGATGGCGGCAGTCGACAGCACTGCCGAAACGTCTGGTTTTGTAGAAAACATTGGACCACGCCAAACAGCCCGGGAAGGAGTTTTAACAACAAACTACTTCTTTGTTGTCGATAACTTAGTACACCTGACATATAAAAAAAATTATCCCCTCCCCCTTTAACTATGATTTTCATTTATAGAAAAATTACCCCCACCCCTTCAACTAGCCTCTTCATTTATAGATATTTCATCTACGTTTCTACAGTGGATTATTATGATCTTCTTTTCAGGATACTTTATTTCTCAAAATTAAGTACTTTACTCTTGTTAAAACATAAAAGTTGCAGGTAAAGTACCCTTTCCCCGTAACCGATCTTCACCAAAATCAATAGGCCTTGCGTCTTCAACAACATCCGGCAAATATTCAAAAAATTATTTGATTCCGTTTGAATTTACGGCAGTTATTGTTCGTCATAAAAAAATTACTCTTGTTAAAACAAAATGTTGCAGGTAAACTACCCATTCCCCTTGAACGATCTTTACAAAAATCAATAAGACTTGAGTACTCTACAATTCAAGGACGTATGAAAAAATTATTTGATTCTGTTTGAATGTGCGGCAGTTATCGTTAGTGATAAAAAAAATTACCCTTGTTAAAACATAAAACGTTGCCGGTAAACTACCCCTTCCCCTTAACCGATCTTCACCAAAAACGACAGGCCTTGACTCCTCTACAATGCAGGGAAGTATAAAAAAAATTATTTGATTCTGTTTGAATTTGCGTCTGTTATCGTGTGCCATAGAAAACATTCTACACATAGACATACAGACAGACACACACAGAGACACTTTTCGAAAAATGACTTTTCTTTATGTTTTGAGGATAGTACAATCAGAATCAGCCCTTATCTCGAACACGACTTTTTTCGCCATCACAATACTACCATTTCCTTATGGAACATGGAAGTAATATATATGCAATTTATTATACCAGTCAGAAGTAACATCGACAATTATGATGAATGAACAGTCGATTAAACGAGCATTTAAAAACCTGGTCCAAAAGGATATTAGTGAAACGACCATTCAAACAACAGCCGTTAGAAACTTTAACGATGGTTAAAAACTGACGAGTCAGAAGAAAATTAACACACGTTCCAGAAACGGAGCATTATTTGACCTATAGAAACTGCACAAAATTCTTAAAGTTCTATGTTACGTCTTCATTTTTTGAGTTTGAAATCGCCGATAAAGGTTTGTTGTGAAATAAATGTTAGATATGAAAACGAATTCCAAATTTTTAAAAACGAAAACGTTTTCGAAATGATGTAAATTATAATTCACACACACACACACACACACACACACACACACACACACACACACACACACACACACACACACACACACACACACACAATAATACTATATTTATATAGTATAATAAATAATTATTTATTACATATTTATATTCACATATATACTTACAGCTTATATAAATTTTAATATATTATAGCAATTTATATAATTATTTATTATAATTTAACATTATTTAATAATTTAACGATGTTTCTTGCGGTAATTATATAATTTGTGACGTTTTCAATTTGTTTCTTCTGCAAGTAGATAATATTTTATATTCTTTTTAACACAGAATATTGTATATTCTTTTTAACACAAGTGATTGTTATTAATTCACTTAGAAACCTCTGATGATACTGATATTTTTCAGTGAAACGTGCGTCAGGTGTTAAAAAGAATATACAATATTATCTACTTGCAGAAGAAACAAATTGAAAACATCACAAATTATATATATTGCGACAGTACAAATAAGTAATGTACTGAGCATGGAATATAAAAATTTAAATTTACTTAATAAACTGTAAATAATTAATAATATATTAGAAATAAGCATGTTGGGGATTGCAAGCTTGACTCAGACAAAAATATGAACAGGTGTTTCGACCTGAATCGACGTGCACACACACACACAAATGTAACTGCAAGTGTGTACACCAGTATTTTGATAGTGTGTGTGAACGCAGGTCTCTGCAGGCGAGTTTGCCATCCCAAGATGAATAATTGCACAATTACTGTTTTTCCGTAATTATTCATAAACTAGAATTAAGAATTAAAATCCAAAAGCACTATAAAATATAATAAAATTTACTAAATACTGTGTGCGAAAACCACGCGAAAGTGACACAGCGTACAAGTGCAATAGTGAAATAACTGTGTACCAATCGAAAGGGTTAAGTTGCAATGTCCAAAATTCCAGTGAACATGTGTTGTAAAAATAGTTATAAGGTAAGTATAAGAGTATACTTACAGGACTCTGCAATTCGCAGAAATATAAAAAATAACGAATTTGACAAAGAGTGGGGGAACTGAAGCCAAAGACAGTTTCTAACATGTCGATTTTGTATCACTGCAGGGTGTCGACCAAGACATGGGTATAAATAGGACACGCAAGCTGCAGTGGTTCTCTTTCTTGAATCATCCACAGTGCAGCGGGAGCTTATGCCCGTCAGCACGGCGTATTTATTTTTTTTCATAAACAGTTTTCATTTGCCAGTTACGTACAAATACGTAACTATGCTGTAAAGACAATTATTTTAATTAATAACAGCACTACTTAAGAAGATCCATTAACGTCAGAAACAGCACGAGGAGAGTTCCAGAGAATGAGTCGACACTAGACAAGAGAAGAGTTCCAGAGAGAGATACGACGCTGGACAAGAGGAGAGTTCCAGAGAGAGATACGACGCTGGACAAGAGGAAGGTTCCAGAGAGAGATACGACGCTGGACAAGAGGAGAGTTCCAGAGAGAGATACGACGCTGGACAAGAGGAAGGTTCCAGAGAGAGATACGACGCTGGACAAGAGGAGAGTTCCAGAGAGACAGCCGACGCTGGAGACGAGACGAGGACGAATACCGATGGATCAAAACAAAAAATGATCGAGTATGATTGACGACAATAAGGTGATAAACAACTTATTTATATCTTAATCATACAAAGAAATCAAAGACAATTAAAGACATTCCTATTTTATTTAAAAGTAAGAGCAATGTTTCTTGTATAGTAGAATTAAAATCATAGATGTTTTAGAAATACGATTAACGTAATAAGAGCTCAAATTAATATGATATAAAATGATTACAAAGCAATTAAAATCAAATAATTAGTATTTGAGAAAACAGTACTGAGAAACTAAAAATAAATTCAGTAACTTTTAATAATTTTGAGTATATTACAATCTAGAGAAAAAGATTTAAATATTGATATTTTGAACACAGTAATTGACTGAGTAGTCTCAAAATGAGATTTTTCTTTTATACAATCATTAGTAGAATAGAATATTTAGTCAGTAAGGATGTATATAGCTTAAGCCTTACGGCATATAATAACAAATAATAACAAATGTGTTTAAATCGAAGTCAGTGCCATGTGCACATATTTTTTTATAATATCTAATAAATTTTAATTACCGTTTCAAGTTACATAGAGTTCTTATTACAGATACACCTGACACCCAATTTAAATGTTATATTGTTAAATAATTTGTCTAGCTTGATCGTGAGACCGGTCACGCCTATTTATGTATATGTAACGTTGCGTAAATTTGGCGCTCCAAGATCGTGGAACTCCACAAATTTAAATTATATTAAATTCGCAATTTGTTACGTTGCATAATAATGGCTCCCAAATAACGTGGGGCTATTCAAAAACAAATAGGAGTGTATTTGTTTTTGAAATTAAATTTTAACAATTTGTTACGTTGCATATAATTTGTCGCCCTGGACGTGGGGCCCGACATGCCTAAATTTGTGTACAAAAATTTGTTAGATAAATAGTAGCATGAATGTATGACCCGATCCCCATCATTTAACTATTAAAATTTTTTATGTAGCTAAATGGTTGCTCTAAAATATAAAGAGTGCGTTAAATGAAAAATGTATAGTATGTAATTATTATTTATATTAAACGGTAACTGAATGTAATGTTAATTGTTGTGTAATCACACAGCTGGCGCCCACGAATAATATTATTTGTCTATGTAACAGGTGTAACTGTAATGAGTATTAATAATAACTATTAATAAAAAATACAGAAATAAATAAATAAGTAGGGAACGGTTATCAATAATAATTGTTAAAGAATTACTATTACATAAATATTTTAATAATACTTCAACATGACGACTCCAGGGAATTTGGACGTAGAAGCATTCCAGACAATGATGCGTGCCTGGGTCGACGAATTAAGCACAAAACAGACAGACAATTTAAATAAACAGACAGAAAATATAAATGCTAGAATAGACGAATTAAAAGAATCTAATAAGAAACAATTAGAAGAACAAACTGAAAATTTTAGACAGGACACCATAAAAATTACAGAGAGTTTAGAAGAGTTAAAAATTGATAATATTGAAATAAAACAAAGTATAATTGACAGTAATGCGCAATTAACTGAAAAAATTGTTAATACAAACAGACGTATTGACACGATCGCAGAAAATGTCTGTGGAATAATTAATAAACAAACGGAGCTAATATGTGAAAAGATAGTATGTGAAGAATTCATACAAATTGAAAATACATGTGTAATTACTAACGATAATTATAAAAAAGTAATTAACATTAAGGAGGAGAAGCAAATAAAGGTTAATAAAACGTACCTTATTAATAGCGATATCCCAAGTGTGAGACACACACAATAGTAAGTCACACAAGATGACACATTTGAAACACATAAGACACCACACTTAACGGAGATAAATATCACTGTAGGTATAACGATAAACGTAGTAATTTATCTAGACGAAACACTACGCAAAATTGTGGTAAGTATGATGTTAGATATACGAACGATAATTATAAAGCGAACTATAATTATAGTAATTACAATGAATATTATCATAAACGACGAACGAAAAAACCGTCGACAGCTGTTTATATAGGCTTCAAACGCACTGACCTTACACAATTCACTAGTGACGAGAGAATTGAGAAAGAGCGAAGCATTTGTAACGAGAGAAAGAGGGTAGATTTTAAGTGGCCGACAGGCAAGATGAAAACATTGCTCAATGAACAGGTGACTTATACGATCAAAAAAAATGTTTACAAGGTAAGTACGCACACAAACGAGGGAATAATACAATGGAACGCGGACGTTGTTTACACGAGGGTGAACACAATGAATTTCCTGTGTACAACAATGCAATTGTTATAATGAGGGGTGTCAGTTCAAACGACACACCGAACCGAACTCAATACCCGAAAATAAATAATTATTTTTAAATGAGAAAAATAATATTACTATTAATTATTAGTAATAAGAAATAATATGTGTAATAATATAAGAGAGTATAATTAAGAAATGTATTAGTGATGGTAAGGAATGCTATTGTAGATAAATATTTAAGAAAGTAATGGTAAAAGATGTTATTGTTGTTATTAATATGAAGAAATGGTAAGGAATGTTATTATTGATATGTTATAAATATGAAGAAATGATTAGGAATGAGCAATAATTGCTATAATTATCAGAACGACTGATCAAGCGAACACTTAATGAAGATACAAGGACACAGAAGAAAGCGAGAGTGAAAAGTCATAAGGGCAGAGACTACTTAGGATTAAGGACTTCGAGAAAAATATCATTGTTTTCCAAGACAGTTCCTCTGTAACCGATCATGCGGCACACTACAAGCTAAAAGAGTATTCTGTTACGGAAGTGTATTTCAGGAAAGTAGTAGCGATCAGGAAGGTAATGTTAAAGAAATGTAATAAAAGGTAATGAATGGTAATGTAGTGTATAAGTAATGTATTAGATAAAGAATGTCATGTTAATAAAAGAGCTAAGGAAGAGTAGAAGCGAAGGTAAGAATGTATGAGTAAGATAATGTAAAATTAAGGAGCGAATTTACACACATATGTAGGAATGCAGAGCATACAGAGGGAGAGCTAATTGCAGTGGATTTTCTGGGACCATTACCACGATCAAGTCGAGGTGTGAAGCACATATTGGTATGTATCGATGTGTTTTCCAAGGCAGTCCGACTGTACCCAATTATGCGACCCACAACCAAAGTTGTTCTAAAGATACTACTGCAGAAATATATTCCATTATATGGAAAAATGAAGAAGGTACTCAGTGATCAAGGTGTACAATAATCCCAATGTGAAAAATGGGAGAGGACGTTAAGGGAAAATGGAATACAACCAGTACTCACATCCATAAGACATCCTCAAGGAAACCTTGCTGAGAGAGTTAACAAAGAATTAGGTAAATATTTACGAATATATTGCCATGATCAACACAATAAATGGGCAGAATATTTACCATTTCTTGAAAAAGCCATTAATGAAAATTATAGTGAAGCAACAGGATACACTCCAATGGAATTAGAAGAAGATAAGAAGCCAAACAGATTTTGGACTAAGTATATAAACAAACCTAATAACCAAAATGTACCTGTACCAATAAGTGTGAAGATTGAATACGCAAAGCAACGAATAAGAGAAAGGGGTAACAAGTGAGTAGAGAGATTTAATCTAACTCACAAGCTACAACAATTCAACGTGGGAGAAAGTATACTACTCAAAGCAAATCCAGTGGGAAAACGGAGTGATAATACGGCGAAGAAATTCTTCAGACTTTATAATGGACCGTATACGTTAAGACAACGAGTAGGACAGAACACTTTCATAGTATATGATGAGATACAGAAGAAAGAAATTGGTAAATTCCACGCAACGTCATTTAGGAAGTTCTATACATGAAAACTGAGGTCAATGAAACCAGACAGATCAGCTGTTTGTTGAAGCCACCCTACTACAAGGTCGCGAGCAGCGAGCGTGTGAAGAGGGGAGGTAAGACATTTGTATACACTCCAATTAAGGGTGAAATGACGAATATTATTCTTTATTATTTGTTACATTTTTTTTCAAATAATAATAATAATAAATAAATAAAAAAAATTGTAATAAATAAATTTATTAAATTTTTTTTTGTTACCAAGCAGAGGAATAATGCGACAGTGCAAATAAGTAATGTACTGAGCATGGAATATAAAAATTTAAATTTACTTAATAAACTGTAAATAATTAATAATATATTAGAAATAAGCATGTTAGGGATTGCAAGCTTGACTCAGACAAAATATGAACAGGTGTTTCGACCTGAATCGACGTGCACACACACACAAATGTAACTGCAAGTGTGTACACCAGTATTTTGATAGTGTGTGTGAACGCAGGTCTCTGCAGGCGAGTTTGCCACCCCAAGATGAATAATTGCACAATTACTGTTTTTCCGTAATTATTCATAAACTAGAATTAAGAATTAAAATCCAAAAGCCCTATAAAATATAATAAAATTTACTAAATACTGTGTGCGAAAACCACGCGAAAGTGACACAGCGTACAACTGCAATAGTGAAATAACTGTGTACCAATCGAAAGGGTTAAGTTGCAATGTCCAAAATTCCAGTGAACATGTGTTGTAAAAATAGTTATAAGATAGTATAAGAGTATACTTACAGGACTCTGCAATTCGCAGAAATATAAAAAATAGCGAATTTGACAAAGAGTGGGGGAACTGAAGCCAAAGACAGTTTCTAACATGTCGATTTTGTATCACTGCAGGGTGTCGACCAAGACATGGGTATAAATAGGACACGCAAGCTGCAGTGGTTCTCTTTCTTGAATCATCCACAGTGCAGCGGGAGCTTATGCCCGTCAGCACGGCGTATTTATTTTTTTTCATAAACAGTTTTCATTTGCCAGTTACGTACAAATACGTAACTATGCTGTAAAGACAATTATTTTAATTAATAACAGCACTACTTAAGAAGATCCATTAACGTCAGAAACAGCACGAGGAGAGTTCCAGAGAATGAGTCGACACTAGACAAGAGAAGAGTTCCAGAGAGAGATACGACGCTGGACAAGAGGAGAGTTCCAGAGAGAGATACGACGCTGGACAAGAGGAAGGTTCCAGAGAGAGATACGACGCTGGCAAGAGGAGAGTTCCAGAGAGAGATACGACGCTGGACAAGAGGAAGGTTCCAGAGAGAGATACGACGCTGGACAAGAGGAGAGTTCCAGAGAGACAGCCGACGCTGGAGACGAGACGAGGACGAATACCGATGGATCAAAACAAAAAATGATCGAGTATGATTGACGACAATAAGGTGATAAACAACTTATTTATATCTTAATCATACAAAGAAATCAAAGACAATTAAAGACATTCCTATTTTATTTAAAAGTAAGAGCAATGTTTCTTGTATAGTAGAATTAAAATCATAGATGTTTTAGAAATACGATTAACGTAATAAGAGCTCAAATTAATATGATATAAAATGATTACAAAGCAATTAAAATCAAATAATTAGTAGTTGAGAAAACAGTACTGAGAAACTAAAAATAAATTCAGTAACTTTTAATAATTTTGAGTATATTACAATCTAGAGAAAAAGATTTAAATATTGATATTTTGAACACAGTAATTGACTGAGTAGTCTCAAAATGAGATTTTTCTTTTATACAATCATTAGTAGAATAGAATATTTAGTCAGTAAGGATGTATATAGCTTAAGCCTTACGGCATATAATAACAAATAATAACAAATGTTTTTAAATCGAAGTCAGTGCCATGTGCACATATTTTTTTATAATATCTAATAAATTTTAATTACCGTTTCAAGTTACATAGAGTTCTTATTACAGATACACCTGACACCCAATTTAAATGTTATATTGTTAAATAATTTGTCTAGCTTGATCGTGAGACCGGTCACGCCTATTTATGTATATGTAACGTTGCGTAAATTTGGCGCTCCAAGATCGTGGAACTCCACAAATTTAAATTATATTAAATTCGCAATTTGTTACGTTGCATAATAATGGCTCCCAAATAACGTGGGGCTATTCAAAAACAAATAGGAGTGTATTTGTTTTTGAAATTAAATTTTAACAATTTGTTACGTTGCATATAATTTGTCGCCCTGGACGTGGGGCCCGACATGCCTAAATTTGTGTACAAAAATTTGTTAGATAAATTGTAGCATGAATGTATGACCCGATCCCCATCATTTAACTATTAAAATTTTTTATGTAGCTAAATGGTTGCTCTAAAATATAAAGAGTGCGTTAAATGAAAAATGTATAGTATGTAATTATTATTTATATTAAACGGTAACTGAATGTAATGTTAATTGTTGTGTAATCACACAGCTGGCGCCCACGAATAATATTATTTGTCTATGTAACAGGTGTAACTGTAATGAGTATTAATAATAACTATTAATAAAAAATACAGAAATAAATAAATAAGTAGGGAACGGTTATCAATAATAATTGTTAAAGAATTACTATTACATAAATATTTTAATAATACTTCAACATGACGACTCCAGGGAATTTGGACGTAGAAGCATTCCAGACAATGATGCGTGCCTGGGTCGACGAATTAAGCACAAAACAGACAGACAATTTAAATAAACAGACAGAAAATATAAATGCTAGAATAGACGAATTAAAAGAATCTAATAAGAAACAATTAGAAGAACAAACTGAAAATTTTAGACAGGACACCATAAAAATTACAGAGAGTTTAGAAGAGTTAAAAATTGATAATATTGAAATAAAACAAAGTATAATTGACAGTAATGCGCAATTAACTGAAAAAATTGTTAATACAAACAGACGTATTGACACGATCGCAGAAAATGTCTGTGGAATAATTAATAAACAAACGGAGCTAATATGTGAAAAGATAGTATGTGAAGAATTCATACAAATTGAAAATACATGTGTAATTACTAACGATAATTATAAAAAAGTAATTAACATTAAGGAGGAGAAGCAAATAAAGGTTAATAAAACGTACCTTATTAATAGCGATATCCCAAGTGTGAGACACACACAATAGTAAGTCACACAAGATGACACATTTGAAACACATAAGACACCACACTTACGGAGATAAATATCACTGTAGGTATAACGATAAACGTAGTAATTTATCTAGACGAAACACTACGCAAAATTGTGGTAAGTATGATGTTAGATATACGAACGATAATTATAAAGCGAACTATAATTATAGTAATTACAATGAATATTATCATAAACGACGAACGAAAAAACCGTCGACAGCTGTTTATATAGGCTTCAAACGCACTGACCTTACACAATTCATTAGTGACAAGAGAATTGAGAAAGAGCGAAGCATTTGTAACGAGAGAAAGAGGGTAGATTTTAAGTGGCCGACAGGCAAGATGAAAACATTGCTCAATGAACAGGTGACTTATACGATCAAAAAAAATGTTTACAAGGTAAGTACGCACACAAACGAGGGAATAATACAATGGAACGCGGACGTTGTTTACACGAGGGTGAACACAATGAATTTCCTGTGTACAACAATGCAATTGTTATAATGAGGGGTGTCAGTTCAAACGACACACCGAACCGAACTCAATACCCGAAAATAAATAATTATTTTTAAATGAGAAAAATAATATTACTATTAATTATTAGTAATAAGAAATAATATGTGTAATAATATAAGAGAGTATAATTAAGAAATGTATTAGTGATGGTAAGGAATGCTATTGTAGATAAATATTTAAGAAAGTAATGGTAAAAGATGTTATTGTTGTTATTAATATGAAGAAATGGTAAGGAATGTTATTATTGATATGTTATAAATATGAAGAAATGATTAGGAATGAGCAATAATTGCTATAATTATCAGAACGACTGATCAAGCGAACACTTAATGAAGATACAAGGACACAGAAGAAAGCGAGAGTGAAAAGTCATAAGGGCAGAGACTACTTAGGATTAAGGACTTCGAGAAAAATATCATTGTTTTCCAAGACAGTTCCTCTGTAACCGATCATGCGGCACACTACAAGCTAAAAGAGTATTCTGTTACGGAAGTGTATTTCAGGAAAGTAGTAGCGATCAGGAAGGTAATGTTAAAGAAATGTAATAAAAGGTAATGAATGGTAATGTAGTGTATAAGTAATGTATTAGATAAAGAATGTCATGTTAAGAAAAGAGCTAAGGAAGAGTAGAAGCGAAGGTAAGAATGTATGAGTAAGATAATGTAAAATTAAGGAGCGAATTTACACACATATGTAGGAATGCAGAGCATACAGAGGGAGAGCTAATTGCAGTGGATTTTCTGGGACCATTACCACGATCAAGTCGAGGTGTGAAGCACATATTGGTATGTATCGATGTGTTTTCCAAGGCAGTCCGACTGTACCCAATTATGCGACCCACAACCAAAGTTGTTCTAAAGATACTACTGCAGAAATATATTCCATTATATGGAAAAATGAAGAAGGTACTCAGTGATCAAGGTGTACAATAATCCCAATGTGAAAAATGGGAGAGGACGTTAAGGGAAAATGGAATACAACCAGTACTCACATCCATAAGACATCCTCAAGGAAACCTTGCTGAGAGAGTTAACAAAGAATTAGGTAAATATTTACGAATATATTGCCATGATCAACACAATAAATGGGCAGAATATTTACCATTTCTTGAAAAAGCCATTAATGAAAATTATAGTGAAGCAACAGGATACACTCCAATGGAATTAGAAGAAGATAAGAAGCCAAACAGATTTTGGACTAAGTATATAAACAAACCTAATAACCAAAATGTACCTGTACCAATAAGTGTGAAGATTGAATACGCAAAGCAACGAATAAGAGAAAGGGGTAACAAGTGAGTAGAGAGATTTAATCTAACTCACAAGCTACAACAATTCAACGTGGGAGAAAGTATACTACTCAAAGCAAATCCAGTGGGAAAACGGAGTGATAATACGGCGAAGAAATTCTTCAGACTTTATAATGGACCGTATACGTTAAGACAACGAGTAGGACAGAACACTTTCATAGTATATGACGAGATACAGAAGAAAGAAATTGGTAAATTCCACGCAACGTCATTTAGGAAGTTCTATACATGAAAACTGAGGTCAATGAAACCTGACAGATCAGCTGTTTGTTGAAGCCACCCTACTACAAGGTCGCGAGCAGCGAGCGTGTGAAGAGGGGAGGTAATACATTTGTATACACTCCAATTAAGGGTGAAATGACGAATATTATTCTTTATTATTTGTTACATTTTTTTTCAAATAATAATAATAATAATAAATAAATAAAAAAAAATTGTAATAAATAAATTTATTAAATTTTTTTTTGTTACCAAGCAGAGGAATAATGCGACAGTGCAAATAAGTAATGTACTGAGCATGGAATATAAAAATTTAAATTTACTTAATAAACTGTAAATAATTAATAATATATTAGAAATAAGCATGTTAGGGATTGCAAGCTTGACTCAGACAAAATATGAACAGGTGTTTCGACCTGAATCGACGTGCACACACACACAAATGTAACTGCAAGTGTGTACACCAGTATTTTGATAGTGTGTGTGAACGCAGGTCTCTGCAGGCGAGTTTGCCACCCCAAGATGAATAATTGCACAATTACTGTTTTTCCGTAATTATTCATAAACTAGAATTAAGAATTAAAATCCAAAAGCACCATAAAATATAATAAAATTTACTAAATACTGTGTGCGAAAACCACGCGAAAGTGACACAGCGTACAACTGCAATAGTGAAATAACTGTGTACCAATCGAAAGGGTTAAGTTGCAATGTCCAAAATTCCAGTGAACATGTGTTGTAAAAATAGTTATAAGATAGTATAAGAGTATACTTACAGGACTCTGCAATTCGCAGAAATATAAAAAATAGCGAATTTGACAAAGAGTGGGGGAACTGAAGCCAAAGACAGTTTCTAACATGTCGATTTTGTATCACTGCAGGGTGTCGACCAAGACATGGGTATAAATAGGACACGCAAGCTGCAGTGGTTCTCTTTCTTGAATCATCCACAGTGCAGCGGGAGCTTATGCCCGTCAGCACGGCGTATTTATTTTTTTTCATAAACAGTTTTCATTTGCCAGTTACGTACAAATACGTAACTATGCTGTAAAGACAATTATTTTAATTAATAACAGCACTACTTAAGAAGATCCATTAACGTCAGAAACAGCACGAGGAGAGTTCTAGAGAATGAGTCGACACTAGACAAGAGAAGAGTTCCAGAGAGAGATACGACGCTGGACAAGAGGAGAGTTCCAGAGAGAGATACGACGCTGGACAAGAGGAAGGTTCCAGAGAGAGATACGACGCTGGACAAGAGGAGAGTTCCAGAGAGAGATACGACGCTGGACAAGAGGAAGGTTCCAGAGAGAGATACGACGCTGGACAAGAGGAGAGTTCCAGAGAGACAGCCGACGCTGGAGACGAGACGAGGACGAATACCGATGGATCAAAACAAAAAATGATCGAGTATGATTGACGACAATAAGGTGATAAACACCTTATTTATATCTTAATCATACAAAGAAATCAAAGACAATTAAAGACATTCCTATTTTATTTAAAAGTAAGAGCAATGTTTCTTGTATAGTAGAATTAAAATCATAGATGTTTTAGAAATACGATTAACGTAATAAGAGCTCAAATTAATATGATATAAAATGATTACAAAGCAATTAAAATCAAATAATTAGTATTTGAGAAAACAGTACTGAGAAACTAAAAATAAATTCAGTAACTTTTAATAATTTTGAGTATATTACAATCTAGAGAAAAAGATTTAAATATTGATATTTTGAACACAGTAATTGACTGAGTAGTCTCAAAATGAGATTTTTCTTTTATACAATCATTAGTAGAATAGAATATTTAGTCAGTAAGGATGTATATAGCTTAAGCCTTACGGCATATAATAACAAATAATAACAAATGTTTTTAAATCGAAGTCAGTATCATGTGCACATATTTTTTTATAATATCTAATAAATTTTAATTACCGTTTCAAGTTACATAGAGTTCTTATTACAGATACACCTGACACCCAATTTAAATGTTATATTGTTAAATAATTTGTCTAGCTTGATCGTGAGACCGGTCACGCCTATTTATGTATATGTAACGTTGCGTAAATTTGGCGCTCCAAGATCGTGGAACTCCACAAATCTAAATTATATTAAATTCGCAATTTGTTACGTTGCACTATATATATATATATATATATATATATATAACAACGTTATTTTTAGACACTTACTTTTACACATATGCTCTTACTCATTTGTGCGCACTTTCCCACGCCTCGAAGGTATACTCTTCTTCTGCAGTATTTACCTTGATGTTCCCCGGCTGGGTCGCAGGCTTTGGTCGTTGATTGAGTGTGGATAAGCACGTGAATATCTTTATATAATTTTAATACTAGTAAAGAGTACAGAGGATTTAGTATTGGTTGTGAAATTAGTACGACTGTGTTAATAAAATCATATTTATTTGATTTATTTTTTAAAAAATTCAAATCATCATATTAATTATTATTTTGTGTGGGTTAATTACTCTTTGAATCCTTATATTCGATACGAATATAATATTATAACGTGTTTAAAAATCTTATCTCTTATATTCTAAGACATATTATACACAAATATAAAACATATTATGACCTGAAATATTTACACGGACATATAATACATAACACATATTTTAATATAATACGTGATTCACACGTCTGAAATTGACTATTTATCTTGTCTTTGCAAGTGTGGTTTTTATTATATTCCACATAATAAAACAATTAAGTAAACAAACAATTATTAAAATTAGTAATAGAGAACATTTTATCACTTTTATTAATTATCTTATTAACGTCTCAATTAATAAAAATCATCAATTTAAATAACTCTCATACTTAAATTTAATTCTCTTGTAAAATATAATACAATATGGTTCTATATTGACCATTATTTATGAGATTAATAAATTTAACTTATATGCTCTGTTCAATTATTCTTTGAACTTATTTATTACTCATTCTGAAATTTAAAATATACTAATGTTTTTGTAAACTTGTATATGGAATCTAGAGCTTCTTTCGATAGACCTCAGGGTCATTTATAATATTAAATAAATGTCTGACTCACCTCCATTTTTCTGCAACCATTTAACTTTGTCGTTACCGTCATCTGGACTCTCGAGTTTGTTGATCCTCTTCGGTATCACCTTCTCTGTCTCTGCGTCGTTGAAATTCCTCTCACCGCTACTGGATGCTGAGTTCTGACGTGGACCTCTGGTCGTGATGATGTACGGCTGGATGTAGCTGCATGTGGATGTCCCTGCATCCTCTCGTATTCTGCTCTGATTCCTCTCCTCTTCTTATATTGTCCCTCGTAGATGTCTCGAAGTTCTATGCTACTTCTTGAAGTTCATCGTGGTTACAACTTCTCGTAGATTCGATATTATCGTCTTTTAAAATAACTCGTGTTCCATTAATACTTGCACCGACGTAGTGCCGGTTACATCGCACATCACGTTATGTACTACTGTTTCAAAACATTACTTGACTTTGTAAAATTCGCGGTTGCGAGTTGCGTGGATTTCACGTACTATTCTGAGTTCATCTGAGTTTTATCTGAGAAAGAGTGTGTCGCTCGCTGGGGTTTATACTGCTGCCGTCGTTCCATTCCTGTTGGAAACTGTTTTGACAAAATTGAACAGGTCCGCGCGTCGATTTAATTGCTAACTTCAACCTACGCGTCTTTCTATGAAGCGCGCACTTTTTTATAAATATTATTTCACCAATCGTTAGGTATATTATTAAACTTTGTTTATGCAAATTATGAATGTTAAGGTGTGAAAATTATGGCAGTTATGGCAAAATTTCACACGGTGTCTGAACGGTTCCCACGATCATTGACCAATTAGTCTTCAATTATAGCGCAAGGCGATAGCTATGTTTTAACATATGTCGCTGATTCGTGTGACTTCTGGTTTTCGTTCAGTATTTAAAAAACTGTGTAAAATTTTCCACCCTCGTTTGCATAATTCAACCTGTCTTTCATTTTCACACACACGCAAACTAATACACAAACGGCTGCCTGTCATTATGACGTCACCTTTGCCGGTCGGCGCGTGCTGGTTTCTCCCCTTCGCTACGATTTAAAAACCAACGAAGCTTTTAATTCCCTATACAGGCTCACTTACAATATTTATTTATTTAAAATTAAATACTACGTTTATTTCTTTTATTATCTCTTATATCTAACGCTTAATTATTATATTATTTTTATTATTTACATCTTATATACCTCATACGTGCGTTCGTATGTTATCATACCTCAGTCAGGGGTTGATACATAGACTTATGCTAAACGTATCGTTGCAATATATATATATATATATATATATATATATATATATTGCGACAGGACAGTACAAATAAGTGATGTACTGAGCATTGAATATAAAAATTTAAATATACCTAATCAACTGTAAATAATTAATAATGTATTAGAAATAAGCATGTCAGAGATTGCAAGCTTGGCTCAGACAAAAATATGAACAGGTGTTTCGACCTGAATCGACGTGCACACACACACAAATGTAACTGAAAGTGTGTACACCAGTATTTTGCTAGTGTGTGTGAACGCAGGTCTATGCAGGCGAGTTTACCACTCCAAGATGAATAATTGCATAATTACTGTTTTTCCGTAATTATTCATAAACTATAATTAAGAAGTAAAATCCAAAACACAATAAAATGTAATAAAATTTACTAAATACTGTGTACAAAAACCACGTGAAACAGACACACCGTACGAGTGTAGTAGTGAAATAACTGTGTACAAATCGAAAGGGTTAAGTTGCAATGTCCAAAATTACAGTGAACATGTGTAGTAAAAATAGTTATAAGATGAGTATAAGAGTATACTTACAGGACTCTGCAATTCGCAGAAATATAAGAAATAGCGAAATTGACAAAGAGTGTGGGAACTGAACCCAGAGACAGTTTCTGACATGTCGATTTCGTACAACTGCAGGTGTTGACCAAGACATGGGTATAAATAGGACACACACGCTACAGTTGTTCTCTTTCTTAAATCACCCACAGTGCAGCGGGAGCTTCTGCCCGTCCGCACAGAATATTTAAATTTTTGTAAATAGTTTCATCCTTCCAGTTACATACAGTTATGTAACTGGATTGTAAAACAAACAATTTTTAAGTAGTAACAAAATTACATAAGAAGATCAACTGACGTCCGAAACAGCACGAGGAGAAGTTCCAGAGAGTGATACGACGCTGGACAGAGAGAGAGAGTCGACGCTGGACAAGAGGAGAAGAGAAAGACGACTCTGGACAAGAGAGGAGCGACGCTGGACAAGAGGAGAAGAGCGAGGCGACGCTGGACAAGAGAGAGACGACGCTGGACTCTAGAGGAACGACGCTGGACAAGAGGAAGTGATGCTGTAGTTCGAGACTAGGACGATTACAGATGGATCCAATGATTGAGTATGATTGACGACAATAAGGTGATAAACAACTTATTTATCTCTTAATCGAACAATTAACTCAAAGACAAAGACATTCTTGTTCTATTTAAAAGTAAGAGCCAATGTTTATTGTAAATATAGAATTAAAATCATAGATGTTATTGAAGTAAGATTAACGTAAACAAGAGCTCAAATTAGTATTGAAATGAAAAGAATGCAAAGCATTTAAGTAAAAATTAGCGTTTTATATAAATAAGTACTGAGAAACGAAAGATAAATTCAATAACTATTAATATTTTTGAGTTACAGTACAATATATGAAAAGATATTTAAACATTGATATTTTGAAACACACTAATTGACTGAGTAGTCTGGTAATGAGATTTTTCTTTAAACTATAATTAGTAGAATAGAATATTTAGTCAGTAAGGATGTATATAGCATAAGCCTTACGGCATAGTAACAAAATAATAATGAATGTTTTAAGTCGAAGTAAGTGCCATGTGCACAATTTTATTAATATCAAATAAATTTGAAATACCGTTACAAGTTACATAGAGTTCTTATAACAGATACACCTGAAACCCAATATAAATTGTACTTATGTAGATGTATCGTTGCGTAAGAAATGGCGTCCCAGATCGTGGGGCTCCGCAAACACAAATAAATTTATATTTGCAGTTGTAGCGTTGCATAAGAAATGTCGCTTCCAACGTGGAGCACCACAAATTTAAATTATATTATATTTGCAATGTTATATCGTTACATAAGAAATATCGCCCTGAACGTGAGGCACGACATGCCTAAATTTATGTACAAAAATTTGTTACATAAATTGTAGCCCATGAACGTATGGCCCGATCCCCACCATTTAACTATTAAAATTTTGTATGTAGCTAAATGGTTGCTCTAAAATATAACAGTGTGTTAAATGAAAAATGTATTATATGTAACAATTATTTATATTAAACAGTAACTGAATGTAATCTTAATTGTTGTGTAATAACACAGCTGGCGCCCACAAATAATATTGTTTGTCTATGTAACAGGTGTAACTGTAATGAGTATTAATAATAACTAGTAATAAAAATAAAGAAATAAATAAATAAGTAGGGAACGGTTATCAATAATAATTGTTAAAGAATTACTATTAAATAAATATTTTAATAATACTTCAGCATGACGACTCCAGGAAATTTAGACGTAGAGGCATTCCAGACGATGATGCGTGCCTGGGTCGATGAATTAAGCACAAAACAGACAGAAAATTTAAATGCTACAATAGACGAATTAAAAGAATCTAATAAGAAACAATTAGAAGAACAAACTTAAAATTTTAGACAAGACACCATAAAAATTTCAGAAAGTCTAGAAGAGTTAAAAATTGATAATCTTGAAATAAAACAAAGTATAATAAACGGTACTGCACAGTTAACCGAAAAAATTGTTAATACAAATTTACGTATTGACACGATCGCAGAAAATGTCTGTGAAATAATTAATAAACAAACGGAGCTAATATGTGAAAAGATAATATGTGAAGAATTCATAGTAGTTGAAAATACGTGTGTAATTACTAACGATAATTATAAAGTAATTAACATTAAGGAAGAGAAACAAATTAAGGTTAATAAAACGTATCTTATTAATAGCGATATCCCAAGTGTGAGACACACACAATAGTAAGTCACACAAGATGGCACATGTGAAACACTTAAGACACCACACTTACGGAGATAAATATCACTGTAGGCCTAACAAGAAACGTAGTAAATTATCTAGACGAAACACTACACAAAATTGTGGTAAATATGACGGTAGGTATAAGCACGAGAAATATCAAGCGAACGATAATTATGGTAACGATAATTATAACTATAATTATAGTAATTACAATGAATATTATCATAAAAGACGCACAAAAATTGGTTCAACTGTTTATAAGCCGCGAGCAAACTGTTGCGATGGAATGTGACCGTTACGAGAGAAAGAGAGGGAGAATAAAGTTTTCACCCTATAAACAAGTGGATCACACGATAAAGGCAGCAACAATTCGACGCAACGACGAACAGGTGACTTATACGATCAAAACAAACGTTCACACGGTAAGTACGCACAATAACGAGGCAGCGATACAATGGAATGCGGACGTTGTCTACACGGTGAGCACAATGAATTTCCTGTGTACAACAACCAATTGTTATAATAAGAGGGGTGTCAGATCTAACGACACTGCAACTCAGAACTCAAGGCAAATGAAAATAAATAATTATTTTTAAATGAGAAAAATAATATTACTATTAATTATTGATAATAAGATAAGAGAATATAATTAAGAAATGTTATTTATTTAGGATATGATAGCAAATAAAAAGAAATAAGGAATATTATTTTAAAGGGTTAATTAAGAAATGTATTATTAATGGTAAGGAATGATAGTGTAGAGAAATATTTAAGAAAGTAATGGTAAAAGATGTTGTTGTTGTTATTGGTATAAAGAAGGGATTAGGGATGAGTAATCAATGCTATAATTGTCAGAACGGCTTATCAAGCGAACACTTAATGGAGATACAAGGACACAGAAGAAAGCAAGAGTGAAAAGTCATAAGGGCAGAGACTACTTAGGATTAAGGACTTCGAGAAAAATATCATTGTTTTCCAAGACAGTTCCTCTGTAACCGATCATGCGGCACACTACAAGCTAAAAGAGTATTCTGTTACGGAAGTGTATTTCAGGAAAGTAGTAGCGATCAGGAAGGTAATGTTAAAGAAATGTAATAAAAGGTAATGAATGGTAATGTAGTGTATAAGTAATGTATTAGATAAAGAATGTCATGTTAAGAAAAGAGCTAAGGAAGAGTAGAAGCGAAGGTAAGAATGTATGAGTAAGATAATGTAAAATTAAGGAGCGAATTTACACACATATGTAGGAATGCAGAGCATACAGAGGGAGAGCTAATTGCAGTGGATTTTCTGGGACCATTACCACGATCAAGTCGAGGTGTGAAGCACATATTGGTATGTATCGATGTGTTTTCCAAGGCAGTCCGACTGTACCCAATTATGCGACCCACAACCAAAGTTGTTCTAAAGATACTACTGCAGAAATATATTCCATTATATGGAAAAATGAAGAAGGTACTCAGTGATCAAGGTGTACAATAATCCCAATGTGAAAAATGGGAGAGGACGTTAAGGGAAAATGGAATACAACCAGTACTCACATCCATAAGACATCCTCAAGGAAACCTTGCTGAGAGAGTTAACAAAGAATTAGGTAAATATTTACGAATATATTGCCATGATCAACACAATAAATGGGCAGAATATTTACCATTTCTTGAAAAAGCCATTAATGAAAATTATAGTGAAGCAACAGGATACACTCCAATGGAATTAGAAGAAGATAAGAAGCCAAACAGATTTTGGACTAAGTATATAAACAAACCTAATAACCAAAATGTACCTGTACCAATAAGTGTGAAGATTGAATACGCAAAGCAACGAATAAGAGAAAGGGGTAACAAGTGAGTAGAGAGATTTAATCTAACTCACAAGCTACAACAATTCAACGTGGGAGAAAGTATACTACTCAAAGCAAATCCAGTGGGAAAACGGAGTGATAATACGGCGAAGAAATTCTTCAGACTTTATAATGGACCGTATACGTTAAGACAACGAGTAGGACAGAACACTTTCATAGTATATGATGAGATACAGAAGAAAGAAATTGGTAAATTCCACGCAACGTCATTTAGGAAGTTCTATACATGAAAACTGAGGTCAATGAAACCAGACAGATCAGCTGTTTGTTGAAGCCACCCTACTACAAGGTCGCGAGCAGCGAGCGTGTGAAGAGGGGAGGTAAGACATTTGTATACACTCCAATTAAGGGTGAAATGACGAATATTATTCTTTATTATTTGTTACATTTTTTTTTCAAATAATAATAATAATAAATAAATAAAAAAAAATTGTAATAAATAAATTTATTAAATTTTTTTTTGTTACCAAGCAGAGGAATAATGCGACAGTGCAAATAAGTAATGTACTGAGCATGGAATATAAAAATTTAAATTTACTTAATAAACTGTAAATAATTAATAATATATTAGAAATAAGCATGTTAGGGATTGCAAGCTTGACTCAGACAAAATATGAACAGGTGTTTCGACCTGAATCGACGTGCACACACACACAAATGTAACTGCAAGTGTGTACACCAGTATTTTGATAGTGTGTGTGAACGCAGGTCTCTGCAGGCGAGTTTGCCACCCCAAGATGAATAATTGCACAATTACTGTTTTTCCGTAATTATTCATAAACTAGAATTAAGAATTAAAATCCAAAAGCACTATAAAATATAATAAAATTTACTAAATACTGTGTGCGAAAACCACGCGAAAGTGACACAGCGTACAACTGCAATAGTGAAATAACTGTGTACCAATCGAAAAGGTTAAGTTGCAATGTCCAAAATTCCAGTGAACATGTGTTGTAAAAATAGTTATAAGATAGTATAAGAGTATACTTACAGGACTCTGCAATTCGCAGAAATATAAAAAATAGCGAATTTGACAAAGAGTGGGGGAACTGAAGCCAAAGACAGTTTCTAACATGTCGATTTTGTATCACTGCAGGGTGTCGACCAAGACATGGGTATAAATAGGACACGCAAGCTGCAGTGGTTCTCTTTCTTGAATCATCCACAGTGCAGCGGGAGCTTATGCCCGTCAGCACGGCGTATTTATTTTTTTTCATAAACAGTTTTCATTTGCCAGTTACGTACAAATACGTAACTATGCTGTAAAGACAATTATTTTAATTAATAACAGCACTACTTAAGAAGATCCATTAACGTCAGAAACAGCACGAGGAGAGTTCCAGAGAATGAGTCGACACTAGACAAGAGAAGAGTTCCAGAGAGAGATACGACGCTGGACAAGAGGAGAGTTCCAGAGAGAGATACGACGCTGGACAAGAGGAAGGTTCCAGAGAGAGATACGACGCTGGACAAGAGGAGAGTTCCAGAGAGAGATACGACGCTGGACAAGAGGAAGGTTCCAGAGAGAGATACGACGCTGGACAAGAGGAGAGTTCCAGAGAGACAGCCGACGCTGGAGACGAGACGAGGACGAATACCGATGGATCAAAACAAAAAATGATCGAGTATGATTGACGACAATAAGGTGATAAACAACTTATTTATATCTTAATCATACAAAGAAATCAAAGACAATTAAAGACATTCCTATTTTATTTAAAAGTAAGAGCAATGTTTCTTGTATAGTAGAATTAAAATCATAGATGTTTTAGAAATACGATTAACGTAATAAGAGCTCAAATTAATATGATATAAAATGATTACAAAGCAATTAAAATCAAATAATTAGTAGTTGAGAAAACAGTACTGAGAAACTAAAAATAAATTCAGTAACTTTTAATAATTTTGAGTATATTACAATCTAGAGAAAAAGATTTAAATATTGATATTTTGAACACAGTAATTGACTGAGTAGTCTCAAAATGAGATTTTTCTTTTATACAATCATTAGTAGAATAGAATATTTAGTCAGTAAGGATGTATATAGCTTAAGCCTTACGGCATATAATAACAAATAATAACAAATGTTTTTAAATCGAAGTCAGTGCCATGTGCACATATTTTTTTATAATATCTAATAAATTTTAATTACCGTTTCAAGTTACATAGAGTTCTTATTACAGATACACCTGACACCCAATTTAAATGTTATATTGTTAAATAATTTGTCTAGCTTGATCGTGAGACCGGTCACGCCTATTTATGTATATGTAACGTTGCGTAAATTTGGCGCTCCAAGATCGTGGAACTCCACAAATTTAAATTATATTAAATTCGCAATTTGTTACGTTGCATAATAATGGCTCCCAAATAACGTGGGGCTATTCAAAAACAAATAGGAGTGTATTTGTTTTTGAAATTAAATTTTAACAATTTGTTACGTTGCATATAATTTGTCGCCCTGGACGTGGGGCCCGACATGCCTAAATTTGTGTACAAAAATTTGTTAGATAAATTGTAGCATGAATGTATGACCCGATCCCCATCATTTAACTATTAAAATTTTTTATGTAGCTAAATGGTTGCTCTAAAATATAAAGAGTGCGTTAAATGAAAAATGTATAGTATGTAATTATTATTTATATTAAACGGTAACTGAATGTAATGTTAATTGTTGTGTAATCACACAGCTGGCGCCCACGAATAATATTATTTGTCTATGTAACAGGTGTAACTGTAATGAGTATTAATAATAACTATTAATAAAAAATACAGAAATAAATAAATAAGTAGGGAACGGTTATCAATAATAATTGTTAAAGAATTACTATTACATAAATATTTTAATAATACTTCAACATGACGACTCCAGGGAATTTGGACGTAGAAGCATTCCAGACAATGATGCGTGCCTGGGTCGACGAATTAAGCACAAAACAGACAGACAATTTAAATAAACAGACAGAAAATATAAATGCTAGAATAGACGAATTAAAAGAATCTAATAAGAAACAATTAGAAGAACAAACTGAAAATTTTAGACAGGACACCATAAAAATTACAGAGAGTTTAGAAGAGTTAAAAATTGATAATATTGAAATAAAACAAAGTATAATTGACAGTAATGCGCAATTAACTGAAAAAATTGTTAATACAAACAGACGTATTGACACGATCGCAGAAAATGTCTGTGGAATAATTAATAAACAAACGGAGCTAATATGTGAAAAGATAGTATGTGAAGAATTCATACAAATTGAAAATACATGTGTAATTACTAACGATAATTATAAAAAAGTAATTAACATTAAGGAGGAGAAGCAAATAAAGGTTAATAAAACGTACCTTATTAATAGCGATATCCCAAGTGTGAGACACACACAATAGTAAGTCACACAAGATGACACATTTGAAACACATAAGACACCACACTTACGGAGATAAATATCACTGTAGGTATAACGATAAACGTAGTAATTTATCTAGACGAAACACTACGCAAAATTGTGGTAAGTATGATGTTAGATATACGAACGATAATTATAAAGCGAACTATAATTATAGTAATTACAATGAATATTATCATAAACGACGAACGAAAAAACCGTCGACAGCTGTTTATATAGGCTTCAAACGCACTGACCTTACACAATTCATTAGTGACAAGAGAATTGAGAAAGAGCGAAGCATTTGTAACGAGAGAAAGAGGGTAGATTTTAAGTGGCCGACAGGCAAGATGAAAACATTGCTCAATGAACAGGTGACTTATACGATCAAAAAAAATGTTTACAAGGTAAGTACGCACACAAACGAGGGAATAATACAATGGAACGCGGACGTTGTTTACACGAGGGTGAACACAATGAATTTCCTGTGTACAACAATGCAATTGTTATAATGAGGGGTGTCAGTTCAAACGACACACCGAACCGAACTCAATACCCGAAAATAAATAATTATTTTTAAATGAGAAAAATAATATTACTATTAATTATTAGTAATAAGAAATAATATGTGTAATAATATAAGAGAGTATAATTAAGAAATGTATTAGTGATGGTAAGGAATGCTATTGTAGATAAATATTTAAGAAAGTAATGGTAAAAGATGTTATTGTTGTTATTAATATGAAGAAATGGTAAGGAATGTTATTATTGATATGTTATAAATATGAAGAAATGATTAGGAATGAGCAATAATTGCTATAATTATCAGAACGACTGATCAAGCGAACACTTAATGAAGATACAAGGACACAGAAGAAAGCGAGAGTGAAAAGTCATAAGGGCAGAGACTACTTAGGATTAAGGACTTCGAGAAAAATATCATTGTTTTCCAAGACAGTTCCTCTGTAACCGATCATGCGGCACACTACAAGCTAAAAGAGTATTCTGTTACGGAAGTGTATTTCAGGAAAGTAGTAGCGATCAGGAAGGTAATGTTAAAGAAATGTAATAAAAGGTAATGAATGGTAATGTAGTGTATAAGTAATGTATTAGATAAAGAATGTCATGTTAAGAAAAGAGCTAAGGAAGAGTAGAAGCGAAGGTAAGAATGTATGAGTAAGATAATGTAAAATTAAGGAGCGAATTTACACACATATGTAGGAATGCAGAGCATACAGAGGGAGAGCTAATTGCAGTGGATTTTCTGGGACCATTACCACGATCAAGTCGAGGTGTGAAGCACATATTGGTATGTATCGATGTGTTTTCCAAGGCAGTCCGACTGTACCCAATTATGCGACCCACAACCAAAGTTGTTCTAAAGATACTACTGCAGAAATATATTCCATTATATGGAAAAATGAAGAAGGTACTCAGTGATCAAGGTGTACAATAATCCCAATGTGAAAAATGGGAGAGGACGTTAAGGGAAAATGGAATACAACCAGTACTCACATCCATAAGACATCCTCAAGGAAACCTTGCTGAGAGAGTTAACAAAGAATTAGGTAAATATTTACGAATATATTGCCATGATCAACACAATAAATGGGCAGAATATTTACCATTTCTTGAAAAAGCCATTAATGAAAATTATAGTGAAGCAACAGGATACACTCCAATGGAATTAGAAGAAGATAAGAAGCCAAACAGATTTTGGACTAAGTATATAAACAAACCTAATAACCAAAATGTACCTGTACCAATAAGTGTGAAGATTGAATACGCAAAGCAACGAATAAGAGAAAGGGGTAACAAGTGAGTAGAGAGATTTAATCTAACTCACAAGCTACAACAATTCAACGTGGGAGAAAGTATACTACTCAAAGCAAATCCAGTGGGAAAACGGAGTGATAATACGGCGAAGAAATTCTTCAGACTTTATAATGGACCGTATACGTTAAGACAACGAGTAGGACAGAACACTTTCATAGTATATGATGAGATACAGAAGAAAGAAATTGGTAAATTCCACGCAACGTCATTTAGGAAGTTCTATACATGAAAACTGAGGTCAATGAAACCAGACAGATCAGCTGTTTGTTGAAGCCACCCTACTACAAGGTCGCGAGCAGCGAGCGTGTGAAGAGGGGAGGTAAGACATTTGTATACACTCCAATTAAGGGTGAAATGACGAATATTATTCTTTATTATTTGTTACATTTTTTTTCAAATAATAATAATAATAAATAAATAAAAAAAAATTGTAATAAATAAATTTATTAAATTTTTTTTTGTTACCAAGCAGAGGAATAATGCGACAGTGCAAATAAGTAATGTACTGAGCATGGAATATAAAAATTTAAATTTACTTAATAAACTGTAAATAATTAATAATATATTAGAAATAAGCATGTTAGGGATTGCAAGCTTGACTCAGACAAAATATGAACAGGTGTTTCGACCTGAATCGACGTGCACACACACACAAATGTAACTGCAAGTGTGTACACCAGTATTTTGATAGTGTGTGTGAACGCAGGTCTCTGCAGGCGAGTTTGCCACCCCAAGATGAATAATTGCACAATTACTGTTTTTCCGTAATTATTCATAAACTAGAATTAAGAATTAAAATCCAAAAGCACTATAAAATATAATAAAATTTACTAAATACTGTGTGCGAAAACCACGCGAAAGTGACACAGCGTACAACTGCAATAGTGAAATAACTGTGTACCAATCGAAAGGGTTAAGTTGCAATGTCCAAAATTCCAGTGAACATGTGTTGTAAAAATAGTTATAAGATAGTATAAGAGTATACTTACAGGACTCTGCAATTCGCAGAAATATAAAAAATAGCGAATTTGACAAAGAGTGGGGGAACTGAAGCCAAAGACAGTTTCTAACATGTCGATTTTGTATCACTGCAGGGTGTCGACCAAGACATGGGTATAAATAGGACACGCAAGCTGCAGTGGTTCTCTTTCTTGAATCATCCACAGTGCAGCGGGAGCTTATGCCCGTCAGCACGGCGTATTTATTTTTTTTCATAAACAGTTTTCATTTGCCAGTTACGTACAAATACGTAACTATGCTGTAAAGACAATTATTTTAATTAATAACAGCACTACTTAAGAAGATCCATTAACGTCAGAAACAGCACGAGGAGAGTTCCAGAGAATGAGTCGACACTAGACAAGAGAAGAGTTCCAGAGAGAGATACGACGCTGGACAAGAGGAGAGTTCCAGAGAGAGATACGACGCTGGACAAGAGGAAGGTTCCAGAGAGAGATACGACGCTGGACAAGAGGAGAGTTCCAGAGAGAGATACGACGCTGGACAAGAGGAAGGTTCCAGAGAGAGATACGACGCTGGACAAGAGGAGAGTTCCAGAGAGACAGCCGACGCTGGAGACGAGACGAGGACGAATACCGATGGATCAAAACAAAAAATGATCGAGTATGATTGACGACAATAAGGTGATAAACAACTTATTTATATCTTAATCATACAAAGAAATCAAAGACAATTAAAGACATTCCTATTTTATTTAAAAGTAAGAGCAATGTTTCTTGTATAGTAGAATTAAAATCATAGATGTTTTAGAAATACGATTAACGTAATAAGAGCTCAAATTAATATGATATAAAATGATTACAAAGCAATTAAAATCAAATAATTAGTAGTTGAGAAAACAGTACTGAGAAACTAAAAATAAATTCAGTAACTTTTAATAATTTTGAGTATATTACAATCTAGAGAAAAAGATTTAAATATTGATATTTTGAACACAGTAATTGACTGAGTAGTCTCAAAATGAGATTTTTCTTTTATACAATCATTAGTAGAATAGAATATTTAGTCAGTAAGGATGTATATAGCTTAAGCCTTACGGCATATAATAACAAATAATAACAAATGTTTTTAAATCGAAGTCAGTGCCATGTGCACATATTTTTTTATAATATCTAATAAATTTTAATTACCGTTTCAAGTTACATAGAGTTCTTATTACAGATACACCTGACACCCAATTTAAATGTTATATTGTTAAATAATTTGTCTAGCTTGATCGTGAGACCGGTCACGCCTATTTATGTATATGTAACGTTGCGTAAATTTGGCGCTCCAAGATCGTGGAACTCCACAAATTTAAATTATATTAAATTCGCAATTTGTTACGTTGCATAATAATGGCTCCCAAATAACGTGGGGCTATTCAAAAACAAATAGGAGTGTATTTGTTTTTGAAATTAAATTTTAACAATTTGTTACGTTGCATATAATTTGTCGCCCTGGACGTGGGGCCCGACATGCCTAAATTTGTGTACAAAAATTTGTTAGATAAATTGTAGCATGAATGTATGACCCGATCCCCATCATTTAACTATTAAAATTTTTTATGTAGCTAAATGGTTGCTCTAAAATATAAAGAGTGCGTTAAATGAAAAATGTATAGTATGTAATTATTATTTATATTAAACGGTAACTGAATGTAATGTTAATTGTTGTGTAATCACACAGCTGGCGCCCACGAATAATATTATTTGTCTATGTAACAGGTGTAACTGTAATGAGTATTAATAATAACTATTAATAAAAAATACAGAAATAAATAAATAAGTAGGGAACGGTTATCAATAATAATTGTTAAAGAATTACTATTACATAAATATTTTAATAATACTTCAACATGACGACTCCAGGGAATTTGGACGTAGAAGCATTCCAGACAATGATGCGTGCCTGGGTCGACGAATTAAGCACAAAACAGACAGACAATTTAAATAAACAGACAGAAAATATAAATGCTAGAATAGACGAATTAAAAGAATCTAATAAGAAACAATTAGAAGAACAAACTGAAAATTTTAGACAGGACACCATAAAAATTACAGAGAGTTTAGAAGAGTTAAAAAATTGATAATATTGAAATAAAACAAAGTATAATTGACAGTAATGCGCAATTAACTGAAAAAATTGTTAATACAAACAGACGTATTGACACGATCGCAGAAAATGTCTGTGGAATAATTAATAAACAAACGGAGCTAATATGTGAAAAGATAGTATGTGAAGAATTCATACAAATTGAAAATACATGTGTAATTACTAACGATAATTATAAAAAAGTAATTAACATTAAGGAGGAGAAGCAAATAAAGGTTAATAAAACGTACCTTATTAATAGCGATATCCCAAGTGTGAGACACACACAATAGTAAGTCACACAAGATGACACATTTGAAACACATAAGACACCACACTTACGGAGATAAATATCACTGTAGGTATAACGATAAACGTAGTAATTTATCTAGACGAAACACTACGCAAAATTGTGGTAAGTATGATGTTAGATATACGAACGATAATTATAAAGCGAACTATAATTATAGTAATTACAATGAATATTATCATAAACGACGAACGAAAAAACCGTCGACAGCTGTTTATATAGGCTTCAAACGCACTGACCTTACACAATTCATTAGTGACAAGAGAATTGAGAAAGAGCGAAGCATTTGTAACGAGAGAAAGAGGGTAGATTTTAAGTGGCCGACAGGCAAGATGAAAACATTGCTCAATGAACAGGTGACTTATACGATCAAAAAAAATGTTTACAAGGTAAGTACGCACACAAACGAGGGAATAATACAATGGAACGCGGACGTTGTTTACACGAGGGTGAACACAATGAATTTCCTGTGTACAACAATGCAATTGTTATAATGAGGGGTGTCAGTTCAAACGACACACCGAACCGAACTCATACCCGAAAATAAATAATTATTTTTAAATGAGAAAAATAATATTACTATTAATTATTAGTAATAAGAAATAATATGTGTAATAATATAAGAGAGTATAATTAAGAAATGTATTAGTGATGGTAAGGAATGCTATTGTAGATAAATATTTAAGAAAGTAATGGTAAAAGATGTTATTGTTGTTATTAATATGAAGAAATGGTAAGGAATGTTATTATTGATATGTTATAAATATGAAGAAATGATTAGGAATGAGCAATAATTGCTATAATTATCAGAACGACTGATCAAGCGAACACTTAATGAAGATACAAGGACACAGAAGAAAGCGAGAGTGAAAAGTCATAAGGGCAGAGACTACTTAGGATTAAGGACTTCGAGAAAAATATCATTGTTTTCCAAGACAGTTCCTCTGTAACCGATCATGCGGCACACTACAAGCTAAAAGAGTATTCTGTTACGGAAGTGTATTTCAGGAAAGTAGTAGCGATCAGGAAGGTAATGTTAAAGAAATGTAATAAAAGGTAATGAATGGTAATGTAGTGTATAAGTAATGTATTAGATAAAGAATGTCATGTTAAGAAAAGAGCTAAGGAAGAGTAGAAGCGAAGGTAAGAATGTATGAGTAAGATAATGTAAAATTAAGGAGCGAATTTACACACATATGTAGGAATGCAGAGCATACAGAGGGAGAGCTAATTGCAGTGGATTTTCTGGGACCATTACCACGATCAAGTCGAGGTGTGAAGCACATATTGGTATGTATCGATGTGTTTTCCAAGGCAGTCCGACTGTACCCAATTATGCGACCCACACACCAAAGTTGTTCTAAAGATACTACTGCAGAAATATATTCCATTATATGGAAAAATGAAGAAGGTACTCAGTGATCAAGGTGTACAATAATCCCAATGTGAAAAATGGGAGAGGACGTTAAGGGAAAATGGAATACAACCAGTACTCACATCCATAAGACATCCTCAAGGAAACCTTGCTGAGAGAGTTAACAAAGAATTAGGTAAATATTTACGAATATATTGCCATGATCAACACAATAAATGGGCAGAATATTTACCATTTCTTGAAAAAGCCATTAATGAAAATTATAGTGAAGCAACAGGATACACTCCAATGGAATTAGAAGAAGATAAGAAGCCAAACAGATTTTGGACTAAGTATATAAACAAACCTAATAACCAAAATGTACCTGTACCAATAAGTGTGAAGATTGAATACGCAAAGCAACGAATAAGAGAAAGGGGTAACAAGTGAGTAGAGAGATTTAATCTAACTCACAAGCTACAACAATTCAACGTGGGAGAAAGTATACTACTCAAAGCAAATCCAGTGGGAAAACGGAGTGATAATACGGCGAAGAAATTCTTCAGACTTTATAATGGACCGTATACGTTAAGACAACGAGTAGGACAGAACACTTTCATAGTATATGACGAGATACAGAAGAAAGAAATTGGTAAATTCCACGCAACGTCATTTAGGAAGTTCTATACATGAAAACTGAGGTCAATGAAACCTGACAGATCAGCTGTTTGTTGAAGCCACCCTACTACAAGGTCGCGAGCAGCGAGCGTGTGAAGAGGGGAGGTAAGACATTTGTATACACTCCAATTAAGGGTGAAATGACGAATATTATTCTTTATTATTTGTTACATTTTTTTTCAAATAATAATAATAATAATAAATAAATAAAAAAAAATTGTAATAAATAAATTTATTAAATTTTTTTTTGTTACCAAGCAGAGGAATAATGCGACAGTGCAAATAAGTAATGTACTGAGCATGGAATATAAAAATTTAAATTTACTTAATAAACTGTAAATAATTAATAATATATTAGAAATAAGCATGTTAGGGATTGCAAGCTTGACTCAGACAAAATATGAACAGGTGTTTCGACCTGAATCGACGTGCACACACACACAAATGTAACTGCAAGTGTGTACACCAGTATTTTGATAGTGTGTGTGAACGCAGGTCTCTGCAGGCGAGTTTGCCACCCCAAGATGAATAATTGCACAATTACTGTTTTTCCGTAATTATTCATAAACTAGAATTAAGAATTAAAATCCAAAAGCACCATAAAATATAATAAAATTTACTAAATACTGTGTGCGAAAACCACGCGAAAGTGACACAGCGTACAACTGCAATAGTGAAATAACTGTGTACCAATCGAAAGGGTTAAGTTGCAATGTCCAAAATTCCAGTGAACATGTGTTGTAAAAATAGTTATAAGATAGTATAAGAGTATACTTACAGGACTCTGCAATTCGCAGAAATATAAAAAATAGCGAATTTGACAAAGAGTGGGGGAACTGAAGCCAAAGACAGTTTCTAACATGTCGATTTTGTATCACTGCAGGGTGTCGACCAAGACATGGGTATAAATAGGACACGCAAGCTGCAGTGGTTCTCTTTCTTGAATCATCCACAGTGCAGCGGGAGCTTATGCCCGTCAGCACGGCGTATTTATTTTTTTTCATAAACAGTTTTCATTTGCCAGTTACGTACAAATACGTAACTATGCTGTAAAGACAATTATTTTAATTAATAACAGCACTACTTAAGAAGATCCATTAACGTCAGAAACAGCACGAGGAGAGTTCTAGAGAATGAGTCGACACTAGACAAGAGAAGAGTTCCAGAGAGAGATACGACGCTGGACAAGAGGAGAGTTCCAGAGAGAGATACGACGCTGGACAAGAGGAAGGTTCCAGAGAGAGATACGACGCTGGACAAGAGGAGAGTTCCAGAGAGAGATACGACGCTGGACAAGAGGAAGGTTCCAGAGAGAGATACGACGCTGGACAAGAGGAGAGTTCCAGAGAGACAGCCGACGCTGGAGACGAGACGAGGACGAATACCGATGGATCAAAACAAAAAATGATCGAGTATGATTGACGACAATAAGGTGATAAACACCTTATTTATATCTTAATCATACAAAGAAATCAAAGACAATTAAAGACATTCCTATTTTATTTAAAAGTAAGAGCAATGTTTCTTGTATAGTAGAATTAAAATCATAGATGTTTTAGAAATACGATTAACGTAATAAGAGCTCAAATTAATATGATATAAAATGATTACAAAGCAATTAAAATCAAATAATTAGTATTTGAGAAAACAGTACTGAGAAACTAAAAATAAATTCAGTAACTTTTAATAATTTTGAGTATATTACAATCTAGAGAAAAAGATTTAAATATTGATATTTTGAACACAGTAATTGACTGAGTAGTCTCAAAATGAGATTTTTCTTTTATACAATCATTAGTAGAATAGAATATTTAGTCAGTAAGGATGTATATAGCTTAAGCCTTACGGCATATAATAACAAATAATAACAAATGTTTTTAAATCGAAGTCAGTATCATGTGCACATATTTTTTTATAATATCTAATAAATTTTAATTACCGTTTCAAGTTACATAGAGTTCTTATTACAGATACACCTGACACCCAATTTAAATGTTATATTGTTAAATAATTTGTCTAGCTTGATCGTGAGACCGGTCACGCCTATTTATGTATATGTAACGTTGCGTAAATTTGGCGCTCCAAGATCGTGGAACTCCACAAATCTAAATTATATTAAATTCGCAATTTGTTACGTTGCACTATATATATATATATATATATATATAATATATATATATATATAACAACGTTATTTTTAGACACTTACTTTTACACATATGCTCTTACTCATTTGTGCGCACTTTCCCACGCCTCGAAGGTATACTCTTCTTCTGCAGTATTTACCTTGATGTTCCCCGGCTGGGTCGCAGGCTTTGGTCGTTGATTGAGTGTGGATAAGCACGTGAATATCTTTATATAATTTTAATACTAGTAAAGAGTACAGAGGATTTAGTATTGGTTGTGAAATTAGTACGACTGTGTTAATAAAATCATATTTATTTGATTTATTTTTTAAAAAATTCAAATCATCATATTAATTATTATTTTGTGTGGGTTAATTACTCTTTGAATCCTTATATTCGATACGAATATAATATTATAACGTGTTTAAAAATCTTATCTCTTATATTCTAAGACATATTATACACAAATATAAAACATATTATGACCTGAAATATTTACACGGACATATAATACATAACACATATTTTAATATAATACGTGATTCACACGTCTGAAATTGACTATTTATCTTGTCTTTGCAAGTGTGGTTTTTATTATATTCCACATAATAAAACAATTAAGTAAACAAACAATTATTAAAATTAGTAATAGAGAACATTTTATCACTTTTATTAATTATCTTATTAACGTCTCAATTAATAAAAATCATCAATTTAAATAACTCTCATACTTAAATTTAATTCTCTTGTAAAATATAATACAATATGGTTCTATATTGACCATTATTTATGAGATTAATAAATTTAACTTATATGCTCTGTTCAATTATTCTTTGAACTTATTTATTACTCATTCTGAAATTTAAAATATACTAATGTTTTTGTAAACTTGTATATGGAATCTAGAGCTTCTTTCGATAGACCTCAGGGTCATTTATAATATTAAATAAATGTCTGACTCACCTCCATTTTTCTGCAACCATTTAACTTTGTCGTTACCGTCATCTGGACTCTCGAGTTTGTTGATCCTCTTCGGTATCACCTTCTCTGTCTCTGCGTCGTTGAAATTCCTCTCACCGCTACTGGATGCTGAGTTCTGACGTGGACCTCTGGTCGTGATGATGTACGGCTGGATGTAGCTGCATGTGGATGTCCCTGCATCCTCTCGTATTCTGCTCTGATTCCTCTCCTCTTCTTATATTGTCCCTCGTAGATGTCTCGAAGTTCTATGCTACTTCTTGAAGTTCATCGTGGTTACAACTTCTCGTAGATTCGATATTATCGTCTTTTAAAATAACTCGTGTTCCATTAATACTTGCACCGACGTAGTGCCGGTTACATCGCACATCACGTTATGTACTACTGTTTCAAAACATTACTTGACTTTGTAAAATTCGCGGTTGCGAGTTGCGTGGATTTCACGTACTATTCTGAGTTCATCTGAGTTTTATCTGAGAAAGAGTGTGTCGCTCGCTGGGGTTTATACTGCTGCCGTCGTTCCATTCCTGTTGGAAACTGTTTTGACAAAATTGAACAGGTCCGCGCGTCGATTTAATTGCTAACTTCAACCTACGCGTCTTTCTATGAAGCGCGCACTTTTTTATAAATATTATTTCACCAATCGTTAGGTATATTATTAAACTTTGTTTATGCAAATTATGAATGTTAAGGTGTGAAAATTATGGCAGTTATGGCAAAATTTCACACGGTGTCTGAACGGTTCCCACGATCATTGACCAATTAGTCTTCAATTATAGCGCAAGGCGATAGCTATGTTTTAACATATGTCGCTGATTCGTGTGACTTCTGGTTTTCGTTCAGTATTTAAAAAACTGTGTAAAATTTTCCACCCTCGTTTGCATAATTCAACCTGTCTTTCATTTTCACACACACGCAAACTAATACACAAACGGCTGCCTGTCATTATGACGTCACCTTTGCCGGTCGGCGCGTGCTGGTTTCTCCCCTTCGCTACGATTTAAAAACCAACGAAGCTTTTAATTCCCTATACAGGCTCACTTACAATATTTATTTATTTAAAATTAAATACTACGTTTATTTCTTTTATTATCTCTTATATCTAACGCTTAATTATTATATTATTTTTATTATTTACATCTTATATACCTCATACGTGCGTTCGTATGTTATCATACCTCAGTCAGGGGTTGATACATAGACTTATGCTAAACGTATCGTTGCAATATATATATATATATATATATATATATATATATATTGCGACAGGACAGTACAAATAAGTGATGTACTGAGCATTGAATATAAAAATTTAAATATACCTAATAAACTGTAAATAATTAATAATGTATTAGAAATAAGCATGTCAGAGATTGCAAGCTTGGCTCAGACAAAAATATGAACAGGTGTTTCGACCTGAATCGACGTGCACACACACACAAATGTAACTGAAAGTGTGTACACCAGTATTTTGCTAGTGTGTGTGAACGCAGGTCTATGCAGGCGAGTTTACCACTCCAAGATGAATAATTGCATAATTACTGTTTTTCCGTAATTATTCATAAACTATAATTAAGAAGTAAAATCCAAAACACAATAAAATGTAATAAAATTTACTAAATACTGTGTACAAAAACCACGTGAAACAGACACACCGTACGAGTGTAGTAGTGAAATAACTGTGTACAAATCGAAAGGGTTAAGTTGCAATGTCCAAAATTACAGTGAACATGTGTAGTAAAAATAGTTATAAGATGAGTATAAGAGTATACTTACAGGACTCTGCAATTCGCAGAAATATAAGAAATAGCGAAATTGACAAAGAGTGTGGGAACTGAACCCAGAGACAGTTTCTGACATGTCGATTTCGTACAACTGCAGGTGTTGACCAAGACATGGGTATAAATAGGACACACACGCTACAGTTGTTCTCTTTCTTAAATCACCCACAGTGCAGCGGGAGCTTCTGCCCGTCCGCACAGAATATTTAAATTTTTGTAAATAGTTTCATCCTTCCAGTTACATACAGTTATGTAACTGGATTGTAAAACAAACAATTTTTAAGTAGTAACAAAATTACATAAGAAGATCAACTGACGTCCGAAACAGCACGAGGAGAAGTTCCAGAGAGTGATACGACGCTGGACAGAGAGAGAGAGTCGACGCTGGACAAGAGGAGAAGAGAAAGACGACTCTGGACAAGAGAGGAGCGACGCTGGACAAGAGGAGAAGAGCGAGGCGACGCTGGACAAGAGAGAGACGACGCTGGACTCTAGAGGAACGACGCTGGACAAGAGGAAGTGATGCTGTAGTTCGAGACTAGGACGATTACAGATGGATCCAATGATTGAGTATGATTGACGACAATAAGGTGATAAACAACTTATTTATCTCTTAATCGAACAATTAACTCAAAGACAAAGACATTCTTGTTCTATTTAAAAGTAAGAGCCAATGTTTATTGTAAATATAGAATTAAAATCATAGATGTTATTGAAGTAAGATTAACGTAAACAAGAGCTCAAATTAGTATTGAAATGAAAAGAATGCAAAGCATTTAAGTAAAAATTAGCGTTTTATATAAATAAGTACTGAGAAACGAAAGATAAATTCAATAACTATTAATATTTTTGAGTTACAGTACAATATATGAAAAGATATTTAAACATTGATATTTTGAAACACACTAATTGACTGAGTAGTCTGGTAATGAGATTTTTCTTTAAACTATAATTAGTAGAATAGAATATTTAGTCAGTAAGGATGTATATAGCATAAGCCTTACGGCATAGTAACAAAATAATAATGAATGTTTTAAGTCGAAGTAAGTGCCATGTGCACAATTTTATTAATATCAAATAAATTTGAAATACCGTTACAAGTTACATAGAGTTCTTATAACAGATACACCTGAAACCCAATATAAATTGTACTTATGTAGATGTATCGTTGCGTAAGAAATGGCGTCCCAGATCGTGGGGCTCCGCAAACACAAATAAATTTATATTTGCAGTTGTAGCGTTGCATAAGAAATGTCGCTTCCAACGTGGAGCACCACAAATTTAAATTATATTATATTTGCAATGTTATATCGTTACATAAGAAATATCGCCCTGAACGTGAGGCACGACATGCCTAAATTTATGTACAAAAATTTGTTACATAAATTGTAGCCCATGAACGTATGGCCCGATCCCCACCATTTAACTATTAAAATTTTGTATGTAGCTAAATGGTTGCTCTAAAATATAACAGTGTGTTAAATGAAAAATGTATTATATGTAACAATTATTTATATTAAACAGTAACTGAATGTAATCTTAATTGTTGTGTAATAACACAGCTGGCGCCCACAAATAATATTGTTTGTCTATGTAACAGGTGTAACTGTAATGAGTATTAATAATAACTAGTAATAAAAATAAAGAAATAAATAAATAAGTAGGGAACGGTTATCAATAATAATTGTTAAAGAATTACTATTAAATAAATATTTTAATAATACTTCAGCATGACGACTCCAGGAAATTTAGACGTAGAGGCATTCCAGACGATGATGCGTGCCTGGGTCGATGAATTAAGCACAAAACAGACAGAAAATTTAAATGCTACAATAGACGAATTAAAAGAATCTAATAAGAAACAATTAGAAGAACAAACTGAAAATTTTAGACAAGACACCATAAAAATTTCAGAAAGTCTAGAAGAGTTAAAAATTGATAATCTTGAAATAAAACAAAGTATAATAAACGGTACTGCACAGTTAACCGAAAAAATTGTTAATACAAATTTACGTATTGACACGATCGCAGAAAATGTCTGTGAAATAATTAATAAACAAACGGAGCTAATATGTGAAAAGATAATATGTGAAGAATTCATAGTAGTTGAAAATACGTGTGTAATTACTAACGATAATTATAAAGTAATTAACATTAAGGAAGAGAAACAAATTAAGGTTAATAAAACGTATCTTATTAATAGCGATATCCCAAGTGTGAGACACACACAATAGTAAGTCACACAAGATGGCACATGTGAAACACTTAAGACACCACACTTACGGAGATAAATATCACTGTAGGCCTAACAAGAAACGTAGTAAATTATCTAGACGAAACACTACACAAAATTGTGGTAAATATGACGGTAGGTATAAGCACGAGAAATATCAAGCGAACGATAATTATGGTAACGATAATTATAACTATAATTATAGTAATTACAATGAATATTATCATAAAAGACGCACAAAAATTGGTTCAACTGTTTATAAGCCGCGAGCAAACTGTTGCGATGGAATGTGACCGTTACGAGAGAAAGAGAGGGAGAATAAAGTTTTCACCCTATAAACAAGTGGATCACACGATAAAGGCAGCAACAATTCGACGCAACGACGAACAGGTGACTTATACGATCAAAACAAACGTTCACACGGTAAGTACGCACAATAACGAGGCAGCGATACAATGGAATGCGGACGTTGTCTACACGGTGAGCACAATGAATTTCCTGTGTACAACAACCAATTGTTATAATAAGAGGGGTGTCAGATCTAACGACACTGCAACTCAGAACTCAAGGCAAATGAAAATAAATAATTATTTTTAAATGAGAAAAATAATATTACTATTAATTATTGATAATAAGATAAGAGAATATAATTAAGAAATGTTATTTATTTAGGATATGATAGCAAATAAAAAGAAATAAGGAATATTATTTTAAAGGGTTAATTAAGAAATGTATTATTAATGGTAAGGAATGATAGTGTAGAGAAATATTTAAGAAAGTAATGGTAAAAGATGTTGTTGTTGTTATTGGTATAAAGAAGGGATTAGGGATGAGTAATCAATGCTATAATTGTCAGAACGGCTTATCAAGCGAACACTTAATGGAGATACAAGGACACAGAAGAAAGCAAGAGTGAAAAGTCAAAAGGGCAGAGACTACTTAGGATTAAAGACTTCGAGAAAAATATCGTTGTTTTCCAAGACAGTTCCTCTGTAACCGATCATGCTACACACTACAAAGGTAAAAGAGTATTCTGTTACGGAAGTGTATTTCAGGAAATTAGTAGCGATCAGAAAGGTAATGTTAAAGAAATGTAATAAAAGGTAATGAATGTTAATGTATTGTATAAGTAATGTATTAGATAAAGTAATGTCATGTTAAGAAAATAGTTAAGGAAGAGTAGAAGCGAAGGTAAGAATGTATGAGTAAGATAATGTAAAATTAAGGACCGAATTTACACACATACGTAGAAATGCAGAGCATCCAGAAGGGGGAACAAGGGAGAGCTAATTGCAGTGGATTTTCTGGGACCACTACCACGATCAAGTCGAGGTGTGAAGCACATATTGGTATGTATCGATGTGTTTTCCAAGGCAGTCCGACTGTACCCAATTATGCGACCCACAACCAAAGTTGTTCTAAAAATACTACTGCAGAAATATATTCCGTCATATGGAAAAATGAAGAAGGTACTCAGTGATCAAGGTGTACAATTCCAAAGTGAAAAATGGGAGAGGACGTTAAAGGAAAATGGAATACAACCTGTACTCACATCCATAAGACATCCTCAAGGAAACCTTGCTGAGAGAGTTAACAAAGAATTAGGTAAATATTTATGAATATACTGCCATGATCAACACAATAAATGGGCAGAATATTTACCATTTCTTGAAAAAGCCATCAACGAAAATTATAGTGAAGCAACAGGATATACTCCAATGGAATTGGAAGAAGATAAGAAGCCAAACAGATTTTGGACTAAGTATATAAACAAACCTAATAACCAGAATATACCTGTACCAATAAGTGTGAAAATTGAATACGCAAAGCAACGGATAATAGAAAGAGGTAACAAGAGAGTAGAGATATTTAATCTAACTCACAAGCTACAACAATTCAACGTGGGAGAAAGTGTACTACTCAAAGCTAATCCAGTGGGAAAACGAAGTGATAATACGGCGAAGAAATTCTTCAGACTTTATAATGGACCGTATACGTTAAGACGGCGAGTAGGACAACACAAGTATATTATTTGCTTTCATATAAATATAATTACATAGCCGGGTGATTTTTGATAAGTTTTTCCTGCACAGCGACGTTTACTATATTTCGCGAATTCACTATACGCCAAAGAATGTTAGCGTCTGAAAAATGTTTAAAGTCTAAATTTCACTTTTAAGCGTAGAAGGTGAAACATGTCAACATTTTTATTGTGCAAAGCGTCTTCTATAGTAGGCTTTTTATTTCCATGGTCCATAAGGAAATGGAAGTATGGTTGTGGCGAAAAAAATCGTTTTCGAGATAAGGGCTGATTCTGATTGTACTACCCTTAAAACATGAAGAAAAGTCATTTTTCGAAAAGTATCTGTGTCTGTGTAGAATTTTTTCTATGGCGAACGATAACTGCCGTAAATTGAAACACAATCAAATATGTTTTTGTATATGTCCCTGAATTGTAGAGGCCTCTAGGCCTATTGATTTTGGTGATGATCGGTTAAGGGGAACGGGTAGTTTACCTGCAACGTTTTATGTTTTAACAAGAGTAATTTTTTCTATGACGAACGATAACTGCCGTAAATTCAAACAGAATCAAATAAGTTTTTGCATATGTGTCTGAGGTGTAGAGGACTCAAGACCTATTGATTTTGGTGAAGATCGGTTAAGGGGAAAGGGTAGTTTACCTGGAACATTTTATGTTTTAACAAGAGTAAAGTACTTGATTCTGATAAATAAAGTATCCTGAAAAGAAAGTCATAATAACCCACTGTAGAAAAGTAGGTAAAAAATATATATAAATGAAGAGGCTAGTTTGAGGGGGTGGGGGTAATTTTCTATAAATTAAAATGATAGCTGAAAGGGGAGGGGATAATTTTTATTTATGTCATGTGTACTGCGTTATCGGCAACAAAGAAGTATTTTGTCGTTAAAATTCCTGCCCGGGCTGTTTGGCCGTGGACCAATGTTTTCTACAAAACCAAACGTTTCGGCAGTGCTATCGACTGCCATCATCAGTGAAAATCATGTGCGCTTACGTGAGGTGGTATACGTTAGTGACCACAGTACTGTGGTTGAGGCTGAAGAAAGAAGTAGTTTCTATGGAAACATTTAATTTCAAAAATTATTTTAAATATAAATCTTAGAACATGGAAGTCATGTATGGTTCTCCATACCGATATTTTGTTGTGTGTTCCATAATTACAGTATAAAAATATAGGCTTGCGAGTCGACAACTGGGATGTAGCGAGCACCGGTTTTAACGAGCACATTTGTCCGGTCCCTTGAATCTCGTTATAAGCATGTACCACTGTATATATTAAGCTTATCTTTATGTGTACAGCATACTCAATTTCATTTCTTTTTTTGGTAAAGCAAAGAGTGTTGTACCATCAGCAAAACATTTTAATTTTTGTCGAATTATTCAGTAGGAACGTAGCTATAAATCTTAATTTTCTTTCTTTCTCATATTTTCAACCAAATCTGTTCGTACAATTAAATGGAGGACACGACTGCACCATTCTAATTGATTAATTACTGCAACAGTATCAATACGAAATACACACTTCAAATTCTGTCTCCACTATGGCGGAATCAGCGGCGTACATTTTCAACCGCGACAAACGCGACATGGCTGCGTATGCACTATCTAGTGTCTATTATTATATCTATAGTACAACGTAGTAGGTACTGCCCGAGTTGATGTAATGAATATTACCAACTATTAGAGAGGGAAATAAAATTCCTCCTCCTAGGGAATGGGACTTTTTCTCAGACAAAATGTAGCCCTTGTAAGGTAGGCAAAGCCTACTTCAACTTCATGTATAACCATTTTGTATTTCGGAGTTGGCAATAGTTCCTTCAAATCTGGGATCAGGCAACTTACAGTACACATTTGCACTGCGGGCGCGTATAACCAGTCAATTAAAGAGACACGTTTGTACCGGTATTTTTTGTAAAAGGAAGCGGGTTTTTAAGTTCTTATGGTTTTTTGTTGAATAAGTTAATTCAACCAAGTTAACCAAGTATTTGATACAAGCGAAATGGAAGAGAGGAGGGGATCTACAGTAGGGTCTTTAAAGAGGCGGAGGGATGAAGACACAGGTCAGAACTTAGGGACGAATCCTCAAAAAATAATGAGTTCAAGGAGTCGTGCTTTAAATTGGCAAGGTTTACCAGGATAGAAAAGGAAAACATTGAACGACAAGTCCTAGTGCAGACTTGTAGGGAAGTCTTTATGGTAAAAGAGGAGAAGAGGAGCTAAAAGTCAAGGAGTTAGAAGGAGGTTAGAAGAGGGGTTAAAGACCTTAACACAGGACGGGAGTTTCGCCGATGTTGTAGGGACCCCAAACCCAAACAATGGCAATCTAATACAACCAGTGGAAAAGGTGGTATATATGTATGCGGTGTGATATATTCGTATTAATTCAAATCACACGTACTATTCGAACATATCACACCGCATACACACAACATCGATCTTTCAAACGACGGCGCTGTCACCAAGAACAAGACGGTCAGCACTCCCAGTGCCAGCCTCTGACGAAGCTTGTAATAAGCGAAAACTGGTTCAGGCTGTAAGGTAAATTTTTTACATTTTTACCAATAAAAATCTTAGTGTTCTGAGTCAGTAGTATTATATTTATAATTAATCAAATATAATAGGTTTTAGAACCCCTCTTCCTTTTTCTAGTTGGAATTGGCCTCTTGTCAACTGACAGGATTCGTGAAAGTTCGTCTATGGACTGTTACATTACACATATTGATGTGTACGGGTACCCCACTAAACAGTTATAGAAGTATTGGATGATTGTTGGTGTAGTTTGACCAGTAAATCTTCCGTGGGTCTTCAGAAGACTAAAGTCCGTCTTGTAGTCGTCTTAACGTAGTTGCACAATGATCATTCTCTGTACAGCGTACAAATATGTATCTCAGTTCTTCTCCTGTTGTGGATTCTTTTTTTTATGGATTAGACTTTCATGCTGATTCCAGCTTTATCAACTTATCATCAGCTTTAACTTCTTGTCTTAGGCGTTCAAACACTTCTCTTTCTCTATGGCCTTCTTTTCGCTAAGGCTCTCCGCTGTTTATTCTATCCGAAAACGACATAATTACGTAGTTTGTCGTGTTGTTATTTCTGTTATCTCTTTTACACGGAATTAGTGTTTTATGTCATAATTCAGTTTGTAATCTGATATTCCGCTAATGATGATTTCATTTTTTTAAAAATTACTTTCTTTAGAATATCCATGATTCATATATGTACAACAAGGTAGAAACTAATATCCCTTTTGTAAACTTTTATAATAGTATCATTTGTGTGTTTCATTTTTACATTGTATCGTATATGCAAGTTTTACGAGAACATTTTGTCGTTTCAGAACTTACACCACACTCTGGATGTGTGTTAAAGAAACACAATTTGTTTTTCCGTCGGAAATGGCATTGTCTTTCTCTCTAGTAACGAGAGTTTAGTTTATGAGATACAACTCGTGTATTTTGTCTCCGCAATTTTGGTTCAAACAAACAAAAAAACACCAAATTTTGGAAAAACCCAATTTTATAGCATATTGTAATATTTATAGAAACCTAAGTAATGAGTAAGATTACATTTATTTCCTAGATTAAATATTAATAATAAATAGAATCTACTTTTACATCAGGGATCCTCATCTTGTGGGTATGGTTTTGGCAATCCCGATGTGCCCCAGGTGGATTCTCACTTTGCTTCAGCTTGTTTTGAGTGAGATGCCTTCCTTTAGTCTTTTCTGTCTAGTTTCTTTTGACTGACTCTTGTTATTTTCTGACCCCGACGCTATTAGAGTTACTCTAGAACAAGGGTGTCTTCCTTTAGCATTCTAATTTCTTAATTTTGGGTGGCTTAGGATTGGCTCACTGATGCTGATTTGTGAGCACTGAAAATACTAAGAATCGTTCAGTATCAGAATAACTGATAACAAAGCCACCAAATCCTATCTCAGAAAGAGAAGTGTGCGGGCGAATCTCCTGCGCCCTAAAACAGGGGCCTTTCGGCTATGGTATGGTAACCCTGAGAGAAGAGTCTCTGGTCCTCCTGGTAGGGGGTTGTGCAACAGGCCAGTAACCTGTTGATGTAAAACTTTACTTGTAGTATCCAAAGCAGCCTCGGAGTAAGGTTTGAAACCCCCTGGCAATGGATCGATTGCCGAAAGCGGCACTGAACTATAAAGTCATTGGTAGAAGAGAGGTGGGTCGTCCAAGGATGAGACGGGTTCCGGAACAGGTTTATATAACCTAATCCTTGATGAAGAGAAAAAGAAGAAGAAGAAACTACTTTAAATCACAATAGATTAAAAGAGAGGTTAACAAGTAGACGTATGGTTCCTTACATACCCATTAGTTTCCTTATCAAATGAAATAACAAGTGTTTTGTTATCGTGTTTCAGATACCTGAAATCTACATTTCATCTGATTGTTAATTCCGTCTACCATTCTCAGACAGCGCATGCTTCACAATAATCATCAGAACAGTCTTTCTTGATGGCCGGTATGGACGTGAGGGAAGATTGTTCCTCCCATGGACAACTCGACGATGAGGTCTGCGCTATAGTAAGTTACTCTAATTACCTGGTCATGCTGAAGCCACTGAACTGAACACTCAGCATACGCGTAGTTTGAAAATGATTTTACAAAAATAACAATAGCTTAACTGTTAAAAAATCTTAAAAAAATAATTATACGTAACGATTCTTGAGGCAGTTTTAAATTATTGAAACACGGCTACTCTGCCAGGGTGAGAGTAGTATTTTTGTTTAATCTTTGTTTGTACGAAGTTTGACTAAAAAGTTCATGCAGTTGTTGTTTATTTTAAAAATTATGCCTTCATTCATCGACAGTGACCCCTTCAAAGTAGTCTCAGTCGAAAGGAACACGATTAAGCCAACCGTTTTGCAGTCTTCAAAATATTTCAAGCATGCTCTTTTTGGCACAGCTTTGATCTCGCTTAACGATTTTTGTTTTATGTCTTCTACGGTCCGAGGCGTTGTCCTTTCGTAGAAATTATCACTATTGGGAGGAGGAAAGATTGCATTGGGACACACCTGGTAAATACGGCAGTTGCCGTGTCATCGTTATGACGTTTTCTTTTGCCTAGCCTGACAACATTCTTAACAAGCAATGACGTGCGTCCAGGCGCATTATCGGGCTGCAATTTTCATAAATTATTCTTTCGTAAATCTGGCCGTTTTCTACGAATAGCTTCGTATAAACGGCGTAAAATGTCCGAATAGTACTCTTTACTTACCAATGCGCCTAGCAATGAAATGTCGTGGAACACAAAAAGATAATCTTCATCTGACAACGACGATCTTCAACGCACTTACGGCAGTTTTTGAGCCTTTTAAACCGCTTGTTCACGCGCAGCAGTCTCGTCAGAAGCCTTCTGACCACGTTTACCAGGACAGAGCAGTTTATCTCACTGCTTACACAAAATATAATCCATGTTCTTCAATCTTGCATTGCAGAATGACAAAAAATCGCCTAATACACATCAGGACGAATACTCAGTTAGTATGAAATATAAAATGAGATATATAACTATACATCAAATAGGGCTAAAATTTTAGACGATTGTCACTAACATGTGTTGTACTAACATCACATAAAAACAGTTTTTAACCGGACATTTGTAGCGGTGGAAATTGGAAAATTGCACGAACTTTTTGATTAAACCTCGTATATATACTGATTGTTTTTGTTAATATAGTAAAAGATCATTTAATCTTTTTTTTGCTTTTTTGATATTGTTTTACAAGTCTACTAATTTTTATAAAGTTTGCCGAAGAAGTGTTGATGTTGAACATTTTTCGCTAAGTGACAACACTGTGAGACCAGAAAATAAAACAGCCGATAGCTAAAAGTTAAGTTATTTTCATAAAATTTTCAACTTCTAAATATTAAAAAATTTCACTGCCCCATAGTTTTTTCCACTTGTTTTGTCTCAACATCACATAAAAACAGTTTTTAACCGGACATTTGTAGCGGTGGAAATTGGAAAATTGAACGAACTTTTTGATCAAACCTCGTATATATACTGATTGGTTTTGTTAACATAGTAAAAGATCATTTAATCTTTTTTTTGCTTTTTTGATATTGTTTTACAAGTCTACTAATTTTTATAAAGTTTGCCGAAGAAGTGTTGATGTTGAACTTTTTTTCGCCAAGTGACAACACTGTGAGACCAGAAAATAAAACAGCCGATAGCTAAAAGTTAAGTTATTTTCATAAAATTTTCAACTTCTAAATATTAAAAAATTTCACTGCCCCATAGTTTTTTGCACTTGTTTTGTCTCAAGTCACACAAAAATCAGTAACACTGTTCAACGCTATGCTGTCAACATTTGTGTCAAATTTCAAGACAATGTAATCGGAAACGTTTAACATGTAAAATCGTGCTTACACGCTGTAGGATAGAACCACGTTCACGACTCAGTTTTATAAGTGGTACAAAGTATATTTAGGTGGTCACGAAACCGTGGACAATTAATCTTGTTCAGGACGACCGAGTACAGCGTGGTTGTTAAAGATATTTTAAAACGTAGAGATCACTCAAGTCTGATCGATGTATGACTTGTACCATTGGTACACCAACGTCTTATTTCCTCGGACCTCAGTCCATTTGTTTTATCCTGTTTCTAAAAATCAAAAGTCATCTCTGAAAGTACAGAAAACGTCCAAAAGCTGACCAGCTGATCGGCTAAACCATGGCCGGCTGTAGTAGAAGGCCGGAATATTAAACGTGGCAACACTGGAACAGCTGATATTTTGAGGTCAAATAGACGATCTCTTAATTTATATATTTCAATAATCAAATCGCGTCATTTTTAAGTGCCGGTTAACAGCAGTATTATAATTCTTTGTTTTTATCAAATTAAAAGTTTATTATGTAAAATACTGTTATATTATTTAAGAAATATAATAATTAACTCATTCATATGATACTAATTTAATAATTCGAACAAAATTAATTCATTAAGCCTAACACTAATTCACTAATTTCTTCAATTTGAACGTACAGTACTAAGTGCGCACAGACCTATAATTTAGATTTATCTATAAATGCTAATGCTATCTATGCTAGATAGATTTATCTATCTAGTAATGCTATGTAATTAAATAAAAATATAACATGTTTACTTTAGCTATTTTATTACACTATGCTTACAGGCCTCAGACACAACGTTGCCACGTTTAATATTCCGGCCTTCTACTAGAGCCGGCCATGGCTAAACACGTTGGTAGTTTGACATGGTTGGCCACTGTTCACCCAATAGGAACGACTTCGTCTGAAGCGTATGGCTTCCCGTAAGAACTAATTTGAAATGGATAAAACTGTTTTGTAGCTAAAGTGCCAATAATGGATTTTGTACAATCAGTTTACTTGCTTTTTAGACAAAATTGTGTATAGGAAAGTATGTTTGTGTTGATAACATATGATGCTTATAATCTGTTGTTTTAAGGAAAGCCTTTTTTTTTTTTGTTTTTAAGATAGCAATGAAGTATTAACTTTTGTGCCTAAAAATTCATGTACGTAAACTGATTTTGTTTAAGTGATGTTTGGTGATACATAAAGAAGTACGTTTTAATTTTTATTTTAAATTATCATATTACAATAATATATTATAGAATTAATAGTGTTATGGAGTAATTAATATTGTGGGATATTACATAACATAATAATACTAGTAACAGTTGGTTTTTGAGGTTTTTAGGCACCAACTGTGGGACTGGACTCCCATCTCAGACGAACTACGCACTAAAATCCTTGCTATAGCAATCTGGACCTAGTCTGGGAATTTTTATCTAACATTACTTCAGGCTAAGCCATTTTTCGGCTCACATCACGAATTGGTTACTTTACAGGCGGTCCGAGTTGCCTTCTTCGTCCGAAAGATGTCCTCTACGTAGCATGCTATTCTCCAGGCGTTAGCCCATCGGAGAATAGTTCCTACGATGCTACCGGGAGCTATCGTGTTGGTCTCTGATACAGGAATGGTCTTCTTGGGGCCCATCTTTCACATTTAAAGAAGGTACATTCCGCGTCGTCATCCACGATCCCGGACAGTACAAGCGATCCGGTGATAAGGTCGTTCACATCTTGAGGGAAAATTACCTTGATCGGAAAATTATCGTGACCGGTCAGGAACTTGTCCGATGATAAAATCCGACTTCCCATGTTTCCTCTCGATTGCCAGACAGTACGTTCCTCATGAGTACCGGAGTCCAATGTTCTCTTATTTCCTCGTCCCAAACTATTTTCCACCTCTCGAGAGTGCGGAATCTCTCCGCTTCACTCGCGATTTCATTGTCGAACTCGGCTAGACACATTTCCACTAGTCGGCAAGAATACATAAAGATGACTCCAGCGATCATCAAGACAGTACTTAATGGCACTTCCATCAGCCACTTCCTTTAACTACATGGCTACAAACTACATCTACACACACGCACTACTCTACCTTCAATGTGCCTCCACCTTCCTCGCTTCCGGCCTGCACTGGCGTGCGTCTCCTCACATCCTACCATCCGGCTGAAAGGGGCTTGCCCTAGATCAGCCCGAGGATTGTCCTTCTGGACAAGTCTCAAACATCACGAAATAATTAAGACAGCTGGTTCAGAGACAGTGCCATAAGCAGAGGCTATCCTTAACGCCTCTGAACCTGGGACACCCACTTGCGGTACGTCTTTTTATCTAGGGTATCTGCCCACGCTGCCAATCTGCGCCGTACAGAACGGCTATTGGCTCACCGTCATCAGCAGGTGGTACTTGCTGGATTTCGCCCCCCCCCCGTCGGACATTAATCACTAAGCCTCAAGAACACCTTTAACAGCCTTGTGTTTTGCATGCCGTATGTGCTCGAAGGAGCTCAACCTCAGGTGGATCAGCACAGCGAGATATTTGGTCACAGGTTTAGTATCGACGATCACGTCACCGAAACAAGGCAAGATGGTGGGAATTTTCTTTTCGGTCAGAATCATGACCTCCGTCTTGCTCAAGGATTACGACAGTTCGTGTGCCGCCATCCAGTTGCTGACTTTGCGCATTAGCCGGTTAAGTTTGATCTGTGCCAGGACAACCGGGTCCGAGTGCTACGACGTCGTCTGTCTACCCAACCAGACACGTCTTCTCAGGCATGTACACTTACAGCACACGTCGTCTGTCTACCCAACCAGACACGTCTTCTCAGGCATATACACTTACAGCACACGCCGTCTGTCTACCCAACCAGACACGTCTTCTCAGGCATGTACACTTACAGCACACGTCGTCTGTCTACCCAACCAGACACGTCTTCTCAGGCATGTACACTTACAGCACACGCAAGTCGTAAACCACATTACACAGATCAGGCCTGAGAACCGATCCTTGGTCTGCACTAGACGTGATGGCTACTCTCCGTTGTCTTTCCCTAGTTAAATAAAGTAGGCTACGATCCTTCAAGTAATCGTCTACCATCCGCAGAATGTACTTAGGTATACGGAACGACTGCGCGGAGTTGAAGGCATTCTTCGGGGCAAGTATCGCAATAGGAACCACTCGAAGTGAAAAGCGATTGTGGTCTTCTGCTTTACTGACAGTATCCGATGCCTATAGGATCGCGTCGACTGTAGAACGCCCCGCTCTAAAACCATATTGCCTCGGTAAAAGATCACCGGCAGCCGGTCACCGGATCCAAGTCTCGTCCGGATGAACCTCTCGGGTGGTCTTTTCCCGATTAACAACAACATACATAGTGGACGATAGGACAAGGGAAGCTTAGGTCACCTTTCTTTTCCTGATAAGCGCAAGACGTCCAACATTCTAGCGGATAACAAAAAACTCTCCGAAGTCAGGCACACTTTATAGATACCAAGCAAGAGGCGCAAACTGTGCCGAAAGCCTGCTCTTATCGCTTTGTTTGCGATCTGCTCCGGACCCGATGTTTTTTCCTCATCACCAAGACCTGTTTGAGTTTTTCGCTGGAGTAGAGAGTGAACTGAGAGGCTTTTTTGTCTTCTCCAAGGCGTCTTTAGAAACCTTACACCTCCCTGAACCCGGTGTATGAACCATGACTTCTTAGCTCACGCCTAACTCCATGCAAAGTTCAGCGACAGTGCAAGTCTCCGCCTTGTGCTCGCTGCCTCCGCATTTGTAGCGCAGGTTACTCCTGTCAGGGCCTCCACAACATGGCGGAATCGAGACGTTTGACGCATTTCTAAAATACAACTTTTCTTCGTATCCTAGAGGACATCCAATTAATCTTAATCTTACTTTGTTTAAGAAGCTTTCCTGTTGCTTTCTCCTCAAGGTTTTCTGGTGTTAGGCCTACTTTAACTTCAACTAGGTCTGGGATGTTACGTTTGAGGCCTTTTCAGCTTCTGCCTTAGCGGAGAGGTAATGTAGCTCTACCAGTTGTAAGCGTGCATATGGTTTCAAGGGGGGAAACGAATGCCTTTCCTTTCTCCCCAAGGCGCCTCACAGACAACCTCTTTATTTTTGGTCTTGGCCCCCAAACTAGCAAGGACGCCACTGGATCTGGTCTGCCGGATAGACTGGATTACAGTATACTATACCCCGCCTTTTCCTTCTGAAGGAGTTCACTCAGGATGTTACCAAAAGACTGGCGCTGTGCCGGTCTTAATTAAGAGAAGTTTGATCGGCATTACTCCGGCAACGACAAAGACAACCGCAGACCGTGCGTTAGGCCGAAGCAACACTAAGCGCGGTTCGTCTTTGGGTTAATTTCTTTCTGTAGATCTTACGATTCAGGGAGTCTCAGCTCCCTGAGAGGTGTGAAGCACGCACATCCGCTCCATACAGTAGGACTGAGTAGACAGCTGCCATCAAAAGTCTTCTTCTGCTTAACTTCGGGTTGACGATGTTGGCCATGAGCCGAGCGCCATCACTCCCTTCGCCGCCTTGTCCACTGTTCGCCTAATCTGCTCAAAAAAGCGCATCTTGTAGTCGATCATCATTCCGAGGTATACTTCACCGCTGGCTTTGAGTCGACCACTTGGTCTCCGATTCGTACCGGGATCCTCTGCATAGTCAAGACCACGACTTACGTCTTACTTCGTCAGCCCATGCGATACCATCCAGTTGTTGACTAATCGCATCACCCTGTTGAGCTTGACCCGGGCCTTGTTGACGTTACCCGCAGCTACTAGCATCGCCACGTCGTCAGCGTACCCCACCAAACACAACTCTTCTGACATTTACATTCTCAGCAGACTGTTGTAGGATGAGTTCCATAGGTCCGGTCCAAGGACTGAACCCTAGGCCGCCCCGGCCATAACAGCCCCATGCCGCTGTCCTTCGTTCTGCGTGCGTTCCATAAAGCATCGCTCTGTCCCTGAGATAATCGTCCACCATCCGCATCAGGTAATTCGACAGGCGAAAGTCATGATTCGACGTCTCCAGCACTGTCGATCTTCCCGACCTAAATCCGAATTGCATCTTGTGGAGATCTGCAGTTCTGACAGTCTTGTCCTGATCGTTTCTCTAGTAACTCTTCAGCCGAAACCAACATACAACGTTGTCGGTACGACGACGACAACTGCTGGGGATTTCGTCGGGGCCTGGAGCTTTCCTGTCCTTCGTCGTCCTGGCTGTCAGCTCCAAGTCTAAATCTGTAAAAATAGGGAAATCTCCGACGTTCCAAAAATTGATACCGCCTCCTCCGGATGATACCCAGTCCCCATGGGTCCCAACAATACTACTACTACCACTACCACTACTACTACTACTAATGATAATAATGATGGTAATCATAATTTGCGTGTTTATGTGTATGTGGGTGTATGTATTTGTGTCTAATATGTATATGTAATCAAGGATTATTTCTGTTCAGTTATGTAACGCCAGTCAAGAGAGCTACTCACAGGGACATCTTGGTGACCAGCACTCCGCACGTTCGGGCGGTGAACTTAGAGCAGGGACTGCCCAACCAGCGTGCAGTTTAGATGATGAAAAGACTGGGGCAGTTAGGAAGACAACGTACAAGAAACGTAAGGGAACGGCCGGCGCAGTTATGAAGACAACGTACAAGAAACGTAAGGGAACGGCCGGCGCAGTTAGGAAGACAACGTACAAGAAACGTAAGGGAACGGCCGGCGCAGTTATGAAGACAACGTACAAGAAACGTAAGGGAACGGCCGGCGCAGTTATGAAGACAACGTACAAGAAACGTAAGGGAACGGCCGGCGCAGTTATGAAGACAACGTACAAGAAACGTAAGGGAACGGCCGGCGCAGTTATGAAGACAACGTACAAGAAACGTAAGGGAACGGCCGGCGCAGTTATAAAGACAACGTACAAGAAACGTAAGGGAACGGCCGGCGCGAGTGGTCAGTTTTATGAAATTAAGTTATCCATGTGGTTCCTACTTGAAGGAACGACGAGAACAAAGGACGGTACAATAAACGGCTTTCACTTGGCGTCCAACATGGAAGAAGCGGAAAACTTTGATGACGTAGTTTTTAAATACACTTACAACGGTGTAGATGGGACGGAAAAGACAAAAATTATCTTCTTGCAGGCTAAACACAAAGAGAAAGAAAAAGAAACAGCGAAACGTCCTCAAGAGAAGTTAATAACGATTGGGAAGTTGCTTTCTGGCGCGGATACAGACTTCAGTTTGCAAAAATATTTTACTTCGTACTTAATGATTAAGGAAAACTTTTCTCCGGCTAAGGTGGACGACCCGATATTTGGTAGCAGGTACGAAGATGTAGACTGTGAATTTATTATCTACAGTAATGCTTTGCCAGGGTTTGGTATTGACAGAGGTGGTGGCAATCAATTAGAGGAATCCGTTCAAAAATTATCCGTTGATAACAATAGTATTTTATATTTACCAGAAGAAACGTCAGAGGTGAATAATTATTACAGATTGTCTTTTGGTCGTGCCAGAGACGAGGAAATAATTAAAGCACTAGAGTATTCAGTATTATGTAATAAGCTGGCAAAGGAGTTGGCTGTGTCCGCTTTGTCTAAAGACGGCATAAAAATAAGGAAGCCTACTTTTACAAGATATCAAATCCCTCTAAAGGAAAAAGTGTTTGAAATGAATAAACCAAAAGAAGCGAAATTTAGAGAGAGCTTTCTGAATGGTGATGAACCATTAACTGCAGAAGACAGAAAATTTAGAAGCATTTTTTTGAAAGAAGTAAGAAAGATAGTAAAAGAAGCTGCTGAATGGTCAGAAGAGCAGTTAAAATTTATGTTGCGAAATAGAAATATAAAAATATCTGAGAAGTTTTGGAAATGTGATAACGAAGGGAAAAGCGAAGAGAGAAAACTCTTATTGCCCAGTGATTCTTTGAATGTGAATGACATCCGGGACTTTTTGAGCAGACTGAAGCTTTTTCTTAATCAACCCGATGAAACTATGTTACGCGATGTTATTAAGCAAAAAATACAAGTCGCTTACAAGGTAGCAGGCCAAGACGTAGGCGAGGTTTTCGCTTGTTTAAAAGACAACGTTGAAACGTGGTGGAAACCAGAGGACGAGAACGAAGAAAACGAATACCTTACAGAAAAACATAAGCTGTTTGGAGTGTTAGCAAGATTTTCAGTTTGGTTTGACGTTAGGAAACCAGTGGCTACGTTTACTGGAAGAAAACAAGAATTAGATAATTTACATAGTAGAATACAACGAAATACTGAAACGATAACAGTGATATCTCAAATGACGTCTATAAGCGGGCTGGGAGGCATAGGCAAGACTGAGTTGGCAAGGAAGTACATCCAACAGTACAGCAACGAATATGACAATAACGTGATATGGATAAACGCTGAGAGCGAATCGGCATTGGCACAGTCGTTTCGTAGGCTAGCAGCTGAGAAATTAGCGATAAGAACAAAAGACGCAGATGAAAAGGAAATGCCGACAGAATCTATCGTAAAGAAAGTGTACGAATATTTTCGCAAAAGGAAATGTCTGTTCGTTTTTGACAACGCCGAGAGAAGTGAATATTTAAACAAATTTTTACCGTTACGTTCTTTGCAATCGGACGATAAAAAGCCTTATATTTTAATCACTTCTCGTGATCGAGAGTGGGAAAGAGGGATAGAAGTGGTGGATCTGAGCGAACTAGCTTTGGAGGATGCAATTAGTCTTGTCAAAAAGGGATTGGGTTTACCTGAAGAGGATACGTCACAAGATCAAGAGATACAAAACCTAGTTGTTAGGTTGCAAATGTTTCCGTTAGCCATACAACAGGCAGTAGCATACATAGAGGACCAAAGGGTAACTGGAGACTTTAGCGTTAACGATTATTTACAAGAATACGAAGAGAAAACAAAAGATCTACTCGATTCCGAACTGTTTAAAGGAATAGATAATGAATACGAAAAGACAACATTTAAAACTTGGCTGATTACCGTTGATAAAATAAAAAGCGATAAGCAATATGGACTTTTAGCTTCGAGAATTTTCGATGTAATTGCATTACTTGCACCGGATAAAATAGAGAGGGAACTTTTGCTGCCTCTAGCTGGAGGAGATGAGAAAAAATTGAAGTCGGCCGTTCGCTTGCTTGTTAAATATTCAATGGTAAACGGTGAGGACAAACAGAACTTATTAAATGTCCATAGATTAGTGCAGCAAGTGACAAGGCTTAACCTTGAAAAACAAAATATGGTAGAGAAAACGTTAAAAGAGGCTTTGCGAATAATACAGTCTGTCCGTGTTGAATGTGAAGATTTCAAGATAAGTGATTTACACATTGAATCGTTATTGTCTCACGCAGACGACTTGGTGATAAAGCAGCCGTCAAGAAAACAAACAACAAACAACGACATTATTGTACCTTTTTTGCGTAACCTGTTTGAACACGTTGATTTATTATATCCCGTTTTTCATTCTACAATAAAGAAAAATCAAGCATACTAGAGAAAAATGTAGTTTATGAAATACACTGTGCAGAATGTGATGCTATTTATATCGGACAATGTGGCCGTGCTCTGAAACATCGCATTTCTGAACATAAGAAGGCGATTTTAACCAATACATCTAATACAGGTTTTGCAGATCATTGCTTACAACACAATCACTTTATAGACACAAAAAACATAACACTACTCCACAACATACAAAAAGGTAGAAAAATGGATTTGTTAGAAATTTTAGAAATTAAAAAAGCAATAAAAAATAACAAAAATTTAACCAATGAACAGACTGAATTTTGTGTATCCCCTTTATTAAAATCTGTTATTTAGTTTAGTTTATTTTATATTATTTTGAATGTTCATCATTATTTTAAATTTTGCATTCAGTTTATATTTAGTTCAGTTAATTTTATATTTTGCATTCATGATTGTATTTAGTTTTTAAAGACACCAGACCTTCCCTTGTCTCATGCACACACTCCCCACCCCTCGCCATCACAACACAGATGTTCCAGATACGCCCTAAACAGATGTTTACCACCTACACTACTCTAACATCCTGTGTTCAGTAATTTCATTCACTCGCTCTTTGACAATGGCTTAAGTTAGTCGAAACAGCTGTCAGAGTTAATTAAAAAATTTGTGAAACTTACCAAGTGTTTTTATATATTTTACAAAACCTTTGTATTAATATGTTTCACCAAGTGCCCAACGAGTCATCAATTAATATCGTGCTTATGGGACGTTGGGTAATTATGAAAAAGTAAAGAATTTGCTAGAACGGGTGTTGTTTGTCAAACGCGATGGTAACGTTACTAGCATAAAACAAACACTGAGAACAGTTTACAGGAAACTAGGATTTCCTCTTCATGGTGCGGTAGTCGCTGGAGATTTGGACGAAGTAAACAGACTTGTACTTGCGAGCGGTGACGTTGATAGTCAAACGACCGACGACGAAGTCACACCGTTGTATCTGGCCGCTCGAGAAGGTCACAAAAAAATTGCACGTCTTTTGGTGGATAAAGGGGCAAACCCGAACGTTCAAGACGTCGACGGGAAAACACCATTGCACTGGGCCGTGCGGAAAGATCACAGAAAAATTGTAGATCTTCTGTTGAACAAATACGCCGACGTGAATATTAAAGACAACAACGGACGAACGCCGTTTTACTCGGTTGCGCGAGAAGATGACGAGGTTTTTTGGCAACAAAATAGAAATTATATTTTACATCTTCAAGAATATCACTTATTAAAAGCTGCCAATTGTCCTCTGCACGTGGCCGTTGTCTATGGGGATTTGGATGATGTAAAAACCAAAATGCAAAACGAAAATGTTAACGTTAAAATTTACGGGTGTACACCGTTACATTTTGGTGCGCGCGAAGGTAGCGTTGATATTATAGAATACCTACTGAGCAAAGAGGCAGACCTCGATATTCAGGACGACGACGGAGAAACTCCATTGCACTGGGCTGTACGATACGGACGCACTGGCGCTGTAGATATTCTACTAAGTGGACAGGCAAACCCGAATGTTCAAAACATCAATGGGAAAACGCCGTTACAACTAGCTATGCAAGAAAGTAGCAAACGTATTTACAATCTTCAATTCTACAAGGGATTCAAATATCTGCCTTGTCTCTACTCAGATATCTGTAACGAAACTTCAGACAAAATAAACCCTAAGATTAATACGGTAATTGAGAAGGTTCCATTTTTAGAATCGGCAGCCGAATGTTACAAGGATGTTGTACGACTTTTACTGAGTAATCCTGAGGTAGACCCGAACATTCCGGACGAGAACGGAGACACGCCATTGCACCGGGCTGTGTCTGAATTTCCCGAGGATATTGTACGTCTTCTCCTGGATAAACAGGCAGATCCAAATATTTCAAATAGAGAAAGAGAAACACCCTTGCACTGGGCTGTTCGAAAAAGAGGAATTCATATTGTACATATGTTACTCAGAAAAGGAGCAAAGCCAAATATTAAAGACAAAAGCGGACAAACGCCGTTGCATTGGGCTGTCACAGAGTTTTCCATCGACTTTTTACTTTGCGAGGTTAGTTCAATGCTACGCACAGAAATGCAATACGATTTACGCGTGAATAAAATACGTCTTCTAATGAGCGAACAGGCGGACCCAAATATTCGAGACAACAACGGAGAAACGCCATTGGACATAGCTGTGCGAGAACGAAGTTATGATATTGTTCGTCTTCTACAATATAACACTTACCGGGCCGCAGGATATCCTCTCCATGGAGCCGTTGTTATCGGAGATTTGGATGAAGTGATTTCGCTTATAAGTGGATCTAACGCTGAAACGACTGCCGACGGGTTTACTCCATTACATTTGGCTGTGCGCGAAGGCCACAAGGATATTGTGGCCTACCTACTGAGTAATACAGTAGGCCCGAACATTCGAGACAGCAGCGGTAGAATACTATTAGAGTTAGCTATGAGGAATGGTCGCGTGGATATAGTACGTCTGTTGCTATGCCACGATTACCGGGCTGTAGGGTATCCTCTCCACGCGGCCGTTGTCTCAGGTAATCTGGACGAAGTGAAAAACCAACTGAACGGAAATCTTAACTCTAAAACAGCTGACGACGATGGGTTTACCCCTTTACACTTGGCCGTGCGCGAAGGCTACCCGGAAATCGTAGATTATCTACTGAGCGAGAAAGGAGACGCGAACGCTAAGGACAAGAACGGAAGAACGTCGTTGCACTGGGCTGTGCTGCACGGGCGTGTAAATATCGTACGTCTTCTGCTCAGAGAAGGGGCAGACGTCAACGACGAAGACGAGAATGGAAGAACGCCACTACACTTGGCAGAGTCAGAAGGTCGCGTGGATATTGTAGACTTACTACTGGGTAAAAAAGCGGGACCAAATATCACAGACAATAATGGGAACGCTTTATTTTATATAGCTCAAGAGATATTGTCTATGCATGCTGGACACATTAAACAAGCAGTTCGGTTTCCACCTACTGGTCCCGTACGTGACGTCACAGTCTGAGAATGCTTATCAAGCACAAGTAATCGTAAGTATTATACGTTATTATATCGTATAGACGGGAAGACGTAGACAGGTTAATATTGAGGAAGACGAAAAGCTCGAATATATACTGATGATGGCAGTCAATAACACTGTCAAAACGTCTGTTTTAGTGAAAACAATGGACCACGGCCAATGGAATGAATTTTAACAAAACTGTACAATCATATTTGAAGGAAATCTAAAGAAAAGTTTATACTATTGTTGGACAATCTTTGCTCCACTGATCTTCATTTGGCATGTAACATATGAAAAAATATTTTAATACTAAAAACAATCATAAAGAAAATAACAGAAGATTTGTTGTTTATGCAAAATTAATCAGAAACCTTTATCAGTATTAATAGAAGTTGTACACAAAAAGTTATATTTTCATTAATGTCTGTTGCGGCATTAAGTCCTAGTCAAACACAACTCTGTCTTTGTTTGTGAACAAAAATTGCAATATCTAGTGTTGTTTATATTTCTTTACTCACTGAATAATATATATATTGTATCGGCATCAGTTATAATCATTTTAAATATAATTTCGTAATAATGTAAACGGAAAAATTTAATTGTAAAAATGTATAGAAATGTTCTGATTTATAGGTGGAAACTGAGATTGTTAGTTTAACTTTTAACTGTGGACTAAGAAATTTTAAAAAGGAAATACCCTTTTAAGCTATATAAAATTTTAATATATATTACCACTAACATTTATAACCACCATATAATTTTTTGTACTTCATTTTGTAAAAATATATTAGTTTTTAATTTTTTGTGTAATATTATTTTATTAACAGTAGTGTGTTGGGGAGAAACCGGAAACAGTGAACGGGGGGGGGGATGACGTCACGATACTGACCTACCTCAACAGCCAGTGACGTCACTGGACCAACAATGGGGATCATTGTTCTCCTAGGCCAACAATGACGCCCTTTGTTTCAGCTGTCCATGACCTTTCTCAACAGTTGAAACAACGTTGAGTAAGGTCAGTGACGTGGCAGTGGCTGTTGAGGTAGGTCATGATCGTGAGTTCACCACCACCCCCCGGTCCACTGTTTCCGGATTCTCCCCATGTTGTACCGAGGGAGCGTGGCGAGCTGTGTGTGAATTTTTCGCAAAATAATTCGCACTCGTTCATTTCGGTCTAGCTCTCGTTTATTTCAGTCCCGTTCATTTCGGTGTAGGTCTCGGACATCTCGGGGTCGATGGCGTGGTCAAGCTTGAGCTCTGGACGATGCGTCGCTCGCGACTTCTCGAGACAAGACTGAAAGGGGATAGCCAATAAGGTCTATTTATATAGACGGAGAATCCCCCCCTTGTTCTACTAACGAGTGTAATTACACAACACGTATTGCACCATACTGTTTCACAGTGATACAATGGTACAGTTCTAACAAGTTGATAGTAAAACGTAATACCAACCTCTTATAACTAAAAAGATGAAAAAAAAATGTAATAAAGAATTTTACATATTATAAAAGTAATAGGCTATATACAAAAATACAATGTTTAATCAATGTAAATAGGTGGTAGGCCTGTAAAAGTATAAATAAGAAAAACAATCGTAGATATTACAAAAAAATAATATACACAAAAATAAAAAAATATACAGAAAATGTAATGATGAAAAATAAATACAAAACACGACCGATATGTTGACACCTATAGCCTACAATAACTTCAAACCAGGAACACCGCATTTAACTATTTAAAACAAAACGAGGGGATTTATACAAAGGCACGTGCCGTCGAAAGAAATCAACAAAAAAAAGTTCCTAGTCCAAACAGAAGGGTGAGCTTGTTAATGGCATACTTGTTACGGATGCGAGGGGAAGCGAGTCTATGTGTACAAACACAGTCGCAACAAACAGGTCTTCCGTACGGAGCAGGAAAGTTTGGAGGCTCAGGCGGACGTTTCCCACGGTCTCCAGCGGGTTCTGCTCTCCAGGGAGAATCTAACGGATTCGGAGGATCATCTTATTCCAATGGACAAACACAGCCGCAACAAACAGGTCTTTCGTACGGAGCAGGAATGTTCGGAGGCTCAGGCGGACGTTCTCACGATCTCCAGCAGGTTCTGGTCTCCAGGCAGAATCTAACGGATTCGGAGGATCATCTTATTCCAATGGACAAACACAGCCGCAACAAACAGGTCTTCCATACGGAGCAGGAAAGTTTGGAGGCTCAGGCGGACGTTTCTCACGATCTGCAGCAGTTTCTGTTCTCCAGGCAGAAATCTAACGGATTCGGAGGATCATCTTATTCCAATGGACAAACACAGCCGCAACAAACAGGTCTTCCATACGGAGCAGGAAAGTTTGGAGGCTCAGGCGGACGTTTCTCACGATCTGCAGCAGTTTCTGTTCTCCAGGCAGAAATCTAACGGATTCGGAGGATCATCTTATTCCAATGGACAAACACAGCCGCAACAAACAGGTCTTCCATACGGAGCAGGAAAGTTTGGAGGCTCAGGCGGACGTTTCTCACGATCTGCAGCAGTTTCTGTTCTCCAGGCAGAAATCTAACGGATTCGGAGGATCATCTTATTCCAATGGACAAACACAGCCGCAACAAACAGGTCTTCCATACGGAGCAGGAAAGTTTGGAGGCTCAGGCGGACGTTTCTCACGATATGCAGCAGGTATAACGTTCTGGGCTACGTTATAAATCCAGGGAACCCATGATAATTGACGCTAGCCAATTACACAGGCTGCCTACGTTGTAACAAACTGAAAATCAACACAACACTTCGAACAATAATAATTACTATAATTATAGGAGACAAGGGAAGGTATATTCACTGATTTATGCACTCACTTCAATATGTAATAAGATGACATCTCTTTATTAACAAATGATATATATTGATCCCATTACATAAAAATTTTTCTACTGAAATATTTAATAAGGGTTTTCTGTCAAACAAAGGATCAAACTGATCAAGTATTTTACCTCGGATCCGAGTCTCTTTAAATCTAGTAAAGACGTCTGGAATTTACTTTACTTATCAAGAAGGTTGCCTTGTTACATGAACACCATTTGAAGAATGGTATTATTTAGTTAAGCGATTAAAACTTATATCTCAAGATTAATGTTACAACGTATGATTTTAGAAATTACTGGTTACATTTCTTTTAAAACTTAATGCTTAGAGATGATTATTGTCTTTTAAAAGGTCTCTGGCATGTATGAAAACTTATATTTTAAATGTACATAATTCTCGGTAGACAAGCCACCGAGTCACCTCTTAAATACGCTTTTGCTGTCCGTGTCCTGGGGAGTGAATCCTCGATACTCTGGTAGTCATCTGGGTCGTGTTTCCGGTGAAAGTCCTCTAGGTGTATTAATGATGAGATGGATGTTATGCCACGTGACGTCGGGGTTAATCCTCGGCGGTTCTGGTAAGTGTTGTTTAGGTGGTAGTCGTCCGTATCTGCAGTTGTGCACGTCACATATTTACTGGCAGCGTAGTACTGGAGTTTGTATCTTCTTCTTTTACATTACTATCTGAGTTACATCACTCGAACAATATTCGAGAGTTCGTTTTTCAATTAACTTGAGACATCACCTTATATACGAGTTCTTTTTTTTTACATTACCACATTTCTTTAACAAATTCCTCACTATATCTTATACATATATAACTATCTCTCCACGCTTTTAGTGGAAGCTAACACTCAATTAAAAATTTTAAAAACAAACATTTTCTGAAGAGCCCTCGCTTGGAGGTGTTTACAGTCTGAACGCCGCATCGTAACTCTTGCATTGTTACAACAGGTAGATTGCAACGGCGCGGAGTGAGTACTCCGCCATAATATAGTTCCAACTCTTTATTTAAAATACATTCTTATAGTAAGACAAAATAAATTATCTATACTTATCTAGTTTACAGGGATTATTATAACTACTACTTGCGACTTCAAATTATTAATTATTAACATTATGATTTACAGATATTTCTAATTTACTGCCGGTTCGGTATGCACGTTGTGTCCGGAATAGGCAGGTCAACGCATGATAATTTTACTGAAGGGTTAACTGTATTATTCTTAACTTTTACATTCAGAATTTTTAATTACTTATTTAGTTAGATTTTCTTAATTTAATTCTCCTTCCTATTATGAGTTAGTTCAGAGGTATTTGGTTTAATCGTGCGATTTAAAGTACTTACTTACTTTCATTTTTTTTAATATTTTTTTTTATTAATTTTTTTTTATTTAAATCGTCACATACTCCGCCGCTTAAAATCGACATGGGGAATCTTAATAGGGAAAATTCGAAAGTGGTGTACCGGGAGTATGCTTGCCGTTACTGTGTGGAATTTCTCTCCTCCTTTTCCCTTTTTCTTTCACTTAGTTATTGACATGTGTTATACACATTTATTTCTTCTGAGTATAAACAATATACATATATATATATATATATTTTCTTACAAACTACCTTTTTTTTTATTACATAAAATTCACACTTAAGGTCTACATTTTAAAACACAAAACTTCTTTTTATTTCTACTACTTAAATCTACTACCGGTTTTTTCTTTGGGTTTTGATTACTCTCGTCCTAGAGTTACTTTCTAAATAATTTCTCATTTAGTGGTTAGTTAGTGGTACTTTAGTGGTCAGCTGACTACTCAGTTTGCTCATCTTTCGCTGAACAGGATCTAAGGTTGATCAGGCCTCATTCCCAATTCTACGATTAACACTTGGCATGGTTACTGAGGTACAAAATAATTTGTCTACCTAGTATTACCTTTTTATTTTAGGCGATGCTATTTCCTCTTTTCCTTTTATACAATTTTATCTGCGAAATATGTGTTCTTCGTACATATTCTCGAGTCGTAGGTTCGTACAGGGCTTGTACATTACTAAGTCACCGACTTGGTACCTAACTAAATTGTTATTGTTATGAATATTTCTCTCGTGGTATTTTCGGGATTTCTCTAAGTTCGCTCTTAAATTGGCGCGAGCTTTATTCCAGATTTGTTTAATCTGCTTATCCATTATTTGCGGAGGTAGCAAGTCATGTATTTTCCATTTTGTGGACAAGGGGTGACCCCAACCTTTCCGTTGGCTTTCACGATGTGACCTAAAAACGAAAATTGTTGGACTGCAAAATTTACGTTTTTGGGATTAACAGTTTTGTCGTCGCGTTTTGTCGGGTGGTAACTTGTTTGGCCAGTCTGGAATCTAAGTGTTCATTCCACTGTTGTTTGTAATATTTTAGTCTTTCATTCAATTTAAAACTTGTAACTATTCTCTTATGGACTCATTCCTTATAGTCGGTTAACTATCTTAAGCCAGTCACTTACACATATAGACATATAGTCGGTTAAATATATTAAGCCAGTCTCTTACACAGATAGACATATAGTCGGTTAACTATCTTAAGCCAGTATCTTACACATATACACATATTGTCTGTTAACTATCTTAAGCCAGTCTCTTACACATATAGACATATAGTCGGTTAACTATCTTAAGCCAGTCTCTTACACATATAGACATATAGTCGGTTAACTATCTTAAGCCAGTCTCTTACACGCATAGACATATAGTCGGTTAACTATCTTAAGCCAGTCTCTTACTCATATAGACATATAGTCGGTTAACTATCTTAAGCCAGTCTCTTACACACATAGACATATAGTCGGTTAACTATCTTAAGCCAGTCTCTTACACACATAGACACATAGTCGGTTAACTATCTTCAGCCAGTCTCTTACTCATATAGACATATAGTCGGTTAACTATCTTAAGCCAGTCTCTTACACACATAGACATATAGTCGGTTATAGTCGGTTAACTATCGTAAGCCAGTCTCTTACACACATAGGCATATAGTCGTTTAACTATCTTAAGCCAGTCTCTTACACACATAGACATATAGTCGGTTACTATCTTAAGCCAGTCTCTTATACACATAGACATATAGTCGGTTAACTATCTTAAGCCAGTCTCTTACTCATATAGACATATGTTCGGTTAACTATCTTAAGCCAGTCTCTTACACATATAGACATATAGTCGGTTAACTATCTTAAGCCAGTCTCTTACTCATATAGACATATAGTCGGTTAACTATCTTAAGCCAGTCTCTTACACACATAGACATATAGTCGGTTAACTATCTTAAGCCAGTCTCGTACTCATATAGACATATAGTCGGTTAACTATCTTAAGCCAGTCTCTTACACACATACACATATAGTCGGTTAACTATCTTCAGCCAGTCTCTTACACATATAGACATATAGTCGGTTAACTATATTAAGCCAGTCTTTTACACACATAGACATATAGTCGGTTACTATCTTAATCCAGTCTCTTACACACATAGACATATACTCGGTTAACTATCTTAAGCCAGTCTCTTACACATATAGACATATAGTCGGTTAACTATCGTAAGCCAGTCTTTTACACACATAGACATATAGTCGGTTACTATCTTAATCCAGTCTCTTACACACATAGACATATACTCGGTTAACTATCTTAAGCCAGTCTCTTACACATATAGACATATAGTCGGTTAACTATCGTAAGCCAGTCTCTTACACATATAGCCATATAGTCGGTTACTATCTTAAGCCAGTCTCTTACACATATAGAAATATAATCGGTTACTATCTTAAGCCAGTCTCTTACACATATAGACATATAGTCGGTTAACTATCTTAAGCCAGTCTCTTACACATATAGACATATAGTCGGTTAAGTATCTTAAGCCAGTCTCTTACACATATAGACATATAGTCGGTTAACTATCTTAAGCCAGTCTCTTACACATATAGACATATAGTCGGTTAACTATCTTAAGCCAGTCTCTTACACACATAGACATATAGTCGGTTAACTATCTTAAGCCAGTCTCTTACACACATAGACATATAGTCGGTTAACTATCTTAAGCTAGTCTCTTACACATATAGACAAGTCTCTCTCGTATGGACAACGTACGTTTCTTAAAATAAATATAATTTCCATGGGCCGAAATCACTAACAGAATCCTAATAAAACTTTCCTCATGGTATTTACCTTACAAAAACGCAATTGTCCAAGTACTTGTTTCTTATTTGTCAGCATATAATCTGCCATATGATAAGAGAATGTACCAGTGAATACAAAATCAATTAATTATACCAGAGGCGTATGTATGGAGGGAGGGACGGGCTGCACCGGACCCCCCCTCCAAAGGTCGAAAAACTTGACTAATTTTGTTAAGCTCTTTATTTTTAGGATATTTTTATTATTATTTTTTCAGCTGTGTACGCTAATATAGTAGTAACTTTTTTAAAATATATAAGCAGGTTTATTACGCAGCATTTGCGTGTACGTTTGAAATATAAAATATAGGAAAACAATTCAGTCAATAAGTATCTCATAAACGCGTATTTTTGTAGTGTTATTAACGTTCACTTGAATGGGACAGGTTTCAGGACATTATTACACGTTTTTCAAACACTTTAAAGCTTGATTAGTCTTAACTTTTGTTTAGTATGAAGCCGACTCGACCGGACCCCCTCCCCCAAGGCCAAATTCTAGACACGCCACTGATTATACCAGATAATACTAATATTACAAACGTACATCTACATTGAAATTAAATGTGCGCGTGCGTGCGTGCGTGTGTGTGTGATCACGACATCACAATCAGAAACAGATGCAACAATTTTGGAGACAATTGCTGCGACATTTTTGGAAACAGACAGAAAGACAATTTAATATTTACTCGAAAATAAGAAGAGTCTTATATCATAATTCTCTTAAGTTGGCCTTACAATGAACTACACAAAGAAAGAAAACGTGAAGGAATGAAACTGTGTATTTACTTCTGGTATTTAATAAAACAATTTATATAACAGCAAAACATGTAAACATTGCCGTATTCAAGCCAAAAGTAAACAATTAAAATAAAGACATTTCGCCCAATTGTATCCATTTTTCTAATGGTAGGGATACGACTTTCCCTTAGACATTCCCTTAGTAATTAAGCTAATGCACAACCTATGAGTGGAAAAATTCCAGTTGTTCTATCTCTTAGAAACAGGCTTAAACTTAAATTACGTAAACGGTCTAAAAGTCGTATAGGTAGAAGGTTTTTTAATAAAAATCACCCTAAAATAAAGGAAAGTCTCATTCTTTGTACGGTCAAGTTTAGAACACCTTTTAACTCCTGTTAAGAACGCCATTTCAGAGGCCTGTATTTTACTGTCTTGTTTCTTGGTTGTTGTCCATAATTCATGCCTATAGGGCAGTGCCGGGACTGCCATAATCTTATAGAACTTTAATTTTATATCTCGACGTACCTCGTTTCTAAAAATGCGGTTGATTGTCACACAGATCGTCTGGAACTTGCCTAACTTAACATCAATATCATAACTCCTATCATAGCCAATATCGTTTCCTAAATAATTAAATGATATTTCCTCAAAAAATTAAATGACTATTAAATTAAATATTTAACTATTAAATTAAGTACAATCATAGCGGAGACCATAAGAGATGAGTTGCAAGTTTTTTACTTGAATGAAAAATTAAAAGATTACAAATAACGGTGGAAAGAACACTTGGAAAGAATGTCAGATTCCAAACACGGCAAACAAATTTGGAAATACAAACCTATAGCACACAGGTGAGTGGGTAGACCCAGGAAGAGGTGGCTGGAGGATTTTTGAAGGCGGAACAGGCAGCACCTTGTCTATGCCGTGTTGTGAAGACGATGATGATGATAAATGAAACTCTTATAATCCAGGGAATCAAATTTTCCAATAAATACTGTGTTACAAATACTGTTATAAATCAGAACTGACATTCAACATTTTGAATTTTTTTCATCCCTGGAATCCATTAGAATTTACATCAGCAAAAGTTCCTGCTCCGTATGGAAGCCCTCTCTGTTGCTGCTGAGTTTGGTCATTGGAATATGACGATCCTCCAAATCCGGAACTTCCACCAAAGTCTGCTGGAGACCGTGCGACACGTCTGCCCGATTCTCCAAAGTTGCCTCCGAAAGTGCCTGCTCCGTATGGAAGCCCTCCCTGTTGCTGCTGAGTTTGGCCATTGGAATATGACGATCCTCCAAATCCGGAACTTCCACCAAAGTCTGCTGGAGACCGTGCGGCACGTCTGCCCGATTCTCCAAAGTTGCCTCCGAAAGTGCCTGCTCCGTATGGAAGCCCTCTTTGTTGCTGCTGAGTTTGGTCATTGGAATAAGACGAACCTCTGAATCTGTTATAAGCTTCAGAGTTTACTTGCTGACCAGCGCCCGCTGGAGATCGCGGATAGCGCCCGTCCGATCATCCCGAGTATCCAGCTCCGTTTTGAAATCCTCTTTGTTGGACCTGTCCTTGTCCACCGAATCCAGTTTGCGAACGGCCGTTCCCGTTTGGTCCAAACGGCGTTCCTGCTCCATACGGTCGGTTCCTTTGTTGACTTCCGAATCCATTATTACCAAAAGCACCGTTTGCGCCGGAACCGAAGTTTGACCCTACAGGGGCTTCAGGTTCACCGGCTACGAGGACGACGCCGAGGTAAAGCTTGAACAATAAAATTAGATTCAACGTTAACGTGACATATACAGTAGAGCATCGATTATCCGAACCTCTCAGAATGAGGGCCCGTTCGGATAATTGATATTTCGGATAATAAATCGTAAATTGAAAACATTATTTCTCTTTACAATTACAAAGGTTTTAATTACAAAATAATTTCTAACATACTGTTAGATAATTTCAGCAACCTGTATACTGTACTGTAATGTATTACTAAGGCTAAAAATAAATGAATTAAAACTGAGTATAATTAAGTTGATGTGAGTGTGTTTACAGATTCTTTGTTTATCGATTGTAAGGCTGTATAGCTACAGCGTTTATTTATTACTGTACAGTACTGTAATAATTTGTAGTATACAACTTTTGTATGTTCGATAAATATCCAATACGCCTACACGTGTCAAATACGGAAATAGGGCATAAGTTCCGATCCAAAAGTGTCAAGACAAAAGTTCCAAAAAGTTTAATTTCCAATTTCAAATAATTGTTTTTCATTGCTATTTTGTTTTCGAGCAACAGAAGGTTAGTGTTATTATAAATTTTTTAATAACCTACTTAAACTACAAAATTGAGAGCTTCAAAATTTATCTTCATTAAAAATTGAATTTTGATCCGAAATGGCCGAACTCATTCAGAAGGGGAAGACAGTTTATTTACATTTCTGTGGTTTCCTGTATTACATCTATGATTTATTTCATCTATGTCAAAGCGTTTTTCGTCGAGTACAATCCGAAGGTTTGCAGGAACAATATAACGATGAGAATGACAGGACCATTAAAGATGTGTGCTCAAACGATGTGTGCTTTAGCTTTTGTCCCTACTGAGAAAGTACGCGAAACTTTCGACATTTTTATTGATGAGCCTCCAGAGAATTTTCTTCCAGTAGCCGAATATTTCGAAGTGACATATGTACGTGGTAGACCAGCCAGAGGTAGAAGGAGAGCGATTTATGCCCCCCGAACTGTGGAATCAATATGATGCTGTTCTTCAAATAATGGCACGAACCAATAATTCATCTGAAGGGTGGCATAATCGCTTTCAGGTAGTGGTGGGCCGGTGCCATCCAAGCTTATATAATTTTCTGAACGAGCTACATGAACAAGGTGACACAGAAAGCATGATACGACAACTCAATCTAGGACAAAAAATAAAAAATCCAACGTCAGCTCGTCGACGAAATTTTGAAGAAAGAATTTTCAACATTGTTCAGCGACATCAAGAATACGTTGAAAATGATACAATCATAGATTACCTGAAAGCTATAGGCTATTATTTACATTTTTTAATTTATTTGGAAATTTTGTACTTTTGAAACTGTATACTAATGGAACATTGTGCAATTGGAAAAATAAAAATTGGAACTTTCGAATCGGAACTTTTGGATTGGGACTTTTTGATTGGAACTTTTGTTACCCAATCGTCAAATACATTACTGTACAGTACAGTACATAAATGTACTTTTTATTGAGTTCGGATAATAGATTGTTCGGTTAATGGATGTTCGGATAATTGATGCTCTACTGTAACAGTAAATTCAATGTGTAGAAACACTAGCTAAATCAAGAAAGAGGTTTTGAGATGTCGGAAGTGTCTACTCCTACTCCACACCTTAATTTAACACACACTGTTAAACCAGGGAACAGATCGTTCGTGTTTTAGGAAACAAGTTTATGAAAAACATAGTTGGTTATGTGTTGTCATTCCAGAAACGCGTTGTTGTGTACTCTATGGGGGGTGATAGTGTTATGGTCAAATCAGACTTAACTGATCTAAATCATTTAATGGTTCCTGCTAAAAAAAAAACTCGAAGCTTCCGAAACTCTTATTAAAAGTAGTTTACAGTTCCTCTTTTACAAACTGCCAATGCGGCAGCACAACTGGATAGAGCTTACAGGCGGAGAATCAGTGTTAATAATGAAAAAATCGGCATGGAGAACCATACATGACTTCAATGTTCTAATTAATTATAAAATTATTTTTAATATGTACGTCTACACTCAGAACGAAACTATATATATCAGCATGTTTTTGGTAAAAACACTCACTGAGAAAAATAATCAAAATACGAATTGTACATAGTTGTTAATATTTTAAAATAAAGAATTAATTTGATTAAATTATCTTTTATTTAAACAACATGAAAGAAAGCGAATACCGCCCAGCGTTTGTAATCTGTGAACTTCTGAAAACAAAATTCACAGGTTATTGAGTGCTGACTTAAAAAGCTTTCACAGTCCAATTTCTGGCGATTTACATGGTTTTGTTTTTAAAAACCACTAAAAATACAGTTTTGAGATCCTACTACTTAATTTCCCATAATCTCCCAAATAAGCTTCCGAAGTTGTGCCATGCAATTTGCAACAAAATATTAATTCGTGTTAACAAAAATAAAAAAATTTCGTTGTTTTTTTTTTTTAAATATTGTTTTAATTGTTTTTGTTGTTCGTATTTAGTAAATAATTTTTGTAATTGTTTTATGTAAATATTTAAATCTTTTATTTCTGTTTCCGTCAACTGTATCACTTTGAGTTTTTTGAATTAATTTCTGCGTTAATTGTATTATCTCCAGCACTAATCGATAGACGGTTCTTCTTCTTATTTAGGTATCCTCCTTCCACTTTGGTGATGGCCGCCTTTCGGATAGTCCGTGATCTCAATTCTATTTTATTTTATTTCTATTTATTAATTTTATAAATAAACAGAAACCAATTTGCAGAAATTCCAGATTTATTAACAATTTTTATTAGATATCGAGTGTTAATCGATTATTCAACAGTAGTATCGACTCGTTTCTCAGGTCTGTCGATTATTTTTACATCTGTATTTAATATTAATTATCATGTTCTTTGAACAGTTATATTATATAGTCAGAGAAGGGGTAAGGTCAGGAAAGTATAACACTTACAAGTAAATAGCTTAAGAATTAAAAATTACAAAGTTATGATTTAATATATAATGTTTATCAAAGTAAAAATTCGAACCATTGACGTCTGGACGACTATTTTGGCGACGCTCGCTTTGAATTGTGGGAGTCAAGATGGCTGCTTCAGGACTGCATCTGTTAAAATGAAGTCGGCTTGACGAAATTTTCTTCCAATAAATGTTGCCTTTTCAATGTTTCCTCGTCTCCGCAGTTGTGATTATTCCTTCTGGTGTTAGTGGAGTGGTCCTGGTTCAGTGTTTTGTGATTCACTTCGATTAAATGTGTTAGATAATGTTATAATTCACTTTGGTCAATAAGGTCGAAAATTGCACTGCTCGTCTCGTTATTAAGAATTATTGGCTTTATATGTTTAATTAATTATTTCACTCAATTTCTGTTCCGTATTACTTTAGTTTAATGGTTGTATTAGTTGTTCACACTGGATTTAAAGTTTAAGTTAAATTTTTAGAAATTTACGATTTTCACTGTAGACTAGGCTTACTGAACGAACGCCATACTTGTCTGCTATATAGGTTAATATAAGCAAAATCTCGTTCAAGTGTGCTCGACAAAGTCTAATAATCAACTGTTCTAACTTCCTTCCTCATCTGAAAACGTCTTAGCCAATTTAATATTAGCAATACATTGTTTTAAATCTTTTTCGCTTCCGTTACATGTATGAAATTTACATTATATTACTGAATATATTTTTGCTATTATTTAATTTTATTAAATACTAAATACATAATCTCTTTCTTTAGTTCATTCTGCTTGATTTGATACCAAATAAGATATTTTTACAAAGTTTTTCATCTAAAATGCTATATTTACTCCATTTTTAAAAGTAGGCTTTAAAAATTACTTCCTGTTCTTCTCAAAATGTTTGCCATTTTATATGTTATACTTATGATTGAACTAAATCTCAGATTGAAATAAAATGTTTATCTTCCCTTAATTTCTTGTAATTTTATTAATTGGTTATGTTTTTAAATATTATTCATTAATTTGTGACTCCCCCCTTTTGATTTTTCAGTTATTACATTTGCATTTTTTCCAATAATTCTTACTATCTTTTTACAATATCTTTCTAAAGTATAATTTACATTATATTACTCTGTAACTGATTTACCTTACATAAATTTCATCAGTTTAACTAGTTTACTGGACTTGATTCATCAATTATAATGTAGTTGAGATTTACCATTTGGCCTAGATTTTATCTGTTTTTACATATAAAGTTTTTGAATACTACAGCTTGTTTATACCCCTTCTGACCTTCTATTCTAATACAATATTAATTGAAATCTCCTTACTTAACTATTAGAACATTTAGTATTGAATTCATACTATTAATACTTAACAAATATTTGAAATTAAAAAAATGGTATTTAAACTCAGACATTTTAGTCTTGATTATTACTAGTAACACATAATAAATATTTTATAATAAAAGAATGGTATCCACACTCAGACATTTCATCCTTGATTAACACTATTAAACATAATAAATATTTTAGAATAATAAAACATTACACTCTATTCCCAACATTTAGGTATAGAGTTCATTTACTTTAATAGAAACATAACACATCTGTTCCTTCATTTTTAACTTATTTTAAAATTACTTTTGTGCAGTCTTATCTGTTTTTATTTTATATTAGGGATGTATACCTTGTCACTTCACTTATTAACTACCAGCTCTCTATTTATCTTTCTCATTTTAGTGAATGTTGTTAGACAAAGAGTGGCACTTTCTTAGGAACATTAGTATTTGATTTTCATAATACTATTCTACCAAATAGTATTTATGAAGTTAAATTAAAACTTTAAAGTTGTTCAAAGGTACACATTTACTTAGTTTAAGCATTTCATACACTTTATTGAAGTTTATCTACTATAATAAAATAACCTCCACTGGTCCCCTGTTATTTCTTGATACTATCACTAATCAGTTTTATAGTTTTATATTATCAAGAATTTTATTTATAGAGGATTCTTAAGATTTGTTTTTATTCATTATAAAATAACTTCCATGGGTGCACTTTTACTTATACCTCTAAACACTTTGTTTACATTTACTTTACATTAGTTTCTGTTTTTGGGTGTTATACTTTCGTTTGTGACTTTTAATCTTTTTGGAGGTTTTTATTTTCTTCTTACTGGGTTTCCTTTGGGTATCTCTTGTATTCTTCTTATCCTACTACTTTGTTTCTTCAAAATCATTCACTTTTTATTAGGTATTTTGGTTTGTTCAGGGTATTTACTTCCTTATTCATATCCTAGCTTGTTTATTGAAAAACAGTCTTTATTTTAGGGGTGTCGGTTTGTTCTGGGTTTTGCCTTACTTACTGATTCTCATTCTTTGTTTCTTCACTACAATATAGTTTTATTATGTACGTTGGTTTGTTCTGGGTATTTTCCTTACTTACTCCTAACCTACCTGGGTATTTCCTTACTTTATTTTAGTTTTTTGGTTTATTTATTCATTACTCACATTTGTTGCATAGTTGTTTTTTCTTTATTTTTATTTTTCCAGTTATGATTGTATTTTATTGTGATACTTATTTGTTTTCATTTGGATTTTTCCTTGATAGTTATTTTAATTGATATTTATTTATGATCATATTTCATTCATTATTAAGTGGATAATTTGTCATGCTACAGATTTAGTATCATCCTGTATAAAACGGAGGGAAGAACAAACATGCTAACCCGAGCCAAGCTGGCTCCATAATGTGCAAGGTGTCTAATTCATGAAGTGGTGATGATGATAATGATGATGATGACCAAATTGATATTATTAAATATACATTATCTTAACAAGTCTGGTTATGACTAGCTTATAACTACATAAATATTATTGACGTTATTTAATTTCATTTTTAACAAAATTAATATAATTAATTATAAGAGTTAAAAATGTCTATTTAAAAAACGATTTTTTAAATATATAAAAATTGGTATGTTTCACATTTTTTATTTAACTCTGACAGCTGTTTCAGCTTATCAAGCTATTGTCAGTATTGACAATATTTTTACAAAACCTTTGTATTAATATGTTTCACCAAATGCCCAATGAGTCATTAATTAATGTCGTCTATTTAAACCATCTAATATTACCCACCTTCGTCGTGTTTACTAGCTAAACTGCTACCTGTCATGCTCCGGTAGCAGCATTTATATATTTAATATATAAATATATTATATACATCAAGAACAGGACTGTAGCAAAAAGTATTTGAATATTGTAATGCGACATAAATAGAGCCCCACATAACTAAGATTATAATGCAAATATTCAAAAAAATTATTTAAACAAACCCAAAATGAGTAGAAAATAAACTGATAAAATGATAAAAGAAGTACAACACAGTCAGGTGTTATAAATAAAGCCCTGTACTGTAGTAAGTAAGAATTAAACTTTGTAAAAGTGCTAATTTTAACAAGTGACAAACAGTGCCAGTCATTAAGCGACAGAGAGGACTGTGTGACTTAATGATTTCCCCATACCTAAAACGATAAACTACTATAAATGAATTCCCTATGACATTCACTGATGATGAATGCCATAATCTAAAGTGACAATAAAAGAAATCAGTAGAGTGTGATACCATTAAAAAAACTAAAGGATAGGCATTGGTGTTAGTATTAAGTAAAAGACTCATGATTGAATTAGTAATAAGACCTATTTTATTGTTCGGTAATAAGCCTGTAGGCAATTCTGTGTTACCACTTAATAATACAACGGTACACCAAATATTTTGTTATTGTTTGATAGATTGTAAGCATAATCCTAGCCACGAAGGCAATATTATGAGTTAGGATGTTAACATGTTTTATTTGTATTTTTATTAATGTTTAAGGCAATTTAAGATGTCAAAACATTTGTAACAATATTGTAATCAGGCTAAAGGGTTCAAAGGAGGTATTCGATTAATTAATAATATCATTTAAAACATAATGACAATTTAAGGCATAGGCCAGATAGGTAATATAGAGAAAAGTAAAGTCAGAAATAATATAAATAACGAGTTAACATTGCCAAAATAATAAAAGAGGACCAAAATTTAAGTAAGACACAAGTTTTAGAATAATTGTGAACCAAATTAAATTAGTCCAACAAAAATTAAATGTTGTATAATAAAAGTTAGGGCAGTACTATGGTCCAGATTTAGAATTCTTGTAAAGGTGTAAAAACGCTTATTATAAAGTCAACCCATATAAAATTATGTACCAAAATATAGTTCTTCGTAATAGGAACAAAACTATGTAAATGAATTTTAACTTAAACAAAAGGTAACAAAGGAGTATTTTTTGACATTGGAAGGCAAGGATATGATTTTCAGTATTATATGCCGCTTGACCTCAAGTTCGTGCAAACTGACCAATCAAAGCCAGAGTTTACTGGTCAAAAAACCGTTACTAAGACGAAAAGAATTATTATTGTATTGTTGAACGCAAGACAGAAAAGGTCAAAACCGTATAGCTGACGCCTAAAGAGTGAAGACAAATAATCAAACTTAAATTAAATTAATGACTTAAATCAAAACCACAGAAGAGGAGAACATACTAAAAAACTGATAGATAAAATAAACCAACTACCACTGACCGATGGAAGCTTAAATCTACACCAATATAAAAAATCCTAGAAGACTGGCTTGCTGCATTATACGACAAGTGACGTAAATATATTTCCGAAGTAATTTCGTAACAACACTACACATAGATCAACTTCACTATTGTCAATGTAAAAAGCAAATGATATATTGATAAAAGATACATTAGAATGTTACTTATATCTACAAATGGTCCTTACTACATTCTAAGTCAAAAATAAATTTTAAAAATTAGGTTTCTTTTTTAGTTCATAAGCCAATGTATTTCATATCCTGTGTATTTTATATGGGAAATAATGCAATTTAATTTTTGTGTGTATATTTTCTCCATATAGGCCTACTAAAAATCTTTCCTATAATAGACATTATAATAGTTTCTCATTCAAAAGACACTAATATTGACAATCTTTGACTCCGAGGGTAACTTTTAAATTAAGATACGCCATAATAAAAAAAGTGTTTATTAATCAGTACAAAACTCAAAAAAAAACCTAGCTACGCCACGGAAAGTATCACGAACATATAAGGGCAACGCATTAGTATTTAATAGTACTTAACTCAGTATGGTGTTGTACAGTTGTAACTCAGTACAGTTGATCGTCATTCCCCCACTCACCTGATCGGTGCTACCCCACCGCGTATACTACTGAGTTTTATAACCTGAGACTATAGTAAGTTAGTTTAAAACCGTAAATAACGAATTCAAATAATTCTGAAAACGTTAACAATACATCTGTACAATTAAATAATTCAAAATTTAAGTGCAAATATCATTACGTTGCTTTAAAGATGTGAAGAAATAAGAAGAAATTTGTCTAAAACACACTTCTGTAATTCACTGTAAGTACAATGGCGGAAATGGTTAGCGGTCGTTTTTAATTAGTTCACTGTGCAACTGGCTAGAGTTCAGCATTCAACAGATATCGCTACAGCGTACTATACTCTCGTTACCGACCTGATCGGGGCTACCCGCTGATCGGTACTACCTCCCCTACGTTTTAAACTGCTTGTGTGTTTTTTGAAATGTAATTAATTGACTTCCAAGCTTTGTTAATTTAAAAAAATTACTACTTAGATAAATGACAAGTTTAAATAATCTACAATAATAAGCTCTATACTAAAAAATAAATATAACAGATGTTGAAAGAAATTGTGAAAAATGAAAAGAAGGCTTGGAGGAGAGCAGGATAAGTTTTCCTCTAGTTACGATAAATGGGGATAACTTAACGTTATATGTTGATAACTTCAACCACAAACGACATAATGTGAAAGAATTTAATTTCTTAACATTATTTTTCATAATGAATTGTTGTTGTTGTAATAGACTCTACCTAGCTCTAAGAAACAAATATTGTAAAATTAAACATACGTTCATTAAAACTTTTCGTGTTCTTGCATGTGTTAACCCTACAACACAAACACACATACGCATACAGAATTTACTTTCTTAATTTTACGTTCTCTTTAAAGTATTTATATTCCACAGAAAGGTATTATTAGATTTCTAAGTCAAACTGTATGTTATTGATTTTTATGGAATTAGTTAATTACAACCATTATTTACCCATTAGTTTTAATTTGTTGGTACGAGTTTCATTACAATATGAGGAAAAAAAATACTCAGAAACGATATGTGATTGAAAAAATCGCCTCCCCCCCGAAATGAAATCCTAGGTTCGGTTATGATGAAATCATACTTTAAAGCCATTTCTTTTATTCAAAAACAGCAGTAGGTCGATTTTGAATTCACACGCGCGCGTGCGCGCATATACTGAATTTATAATACAAAAATGTAACAAAAAAGAAGACACTCAAAGCTGATTTTAAATAAGCCAAAATGATTGTCAGTCTTACTGTCATTTCGCCAGTCCAAAGCCTGGAAGGGAATCATTTCGCACAAACGTGAAAGTGCTTCAATACAACGGATCTGTTATGGTCAAAAAGGAAAAATATTCACTGTCTCTCCTCCGTCCCCTGTTAGTCGGAGACGGTGTCCGCACACTTCACGTTCGTGACATCGCAGTCTATTCTCCTCAGGTCCCACTGCCCGCACTCTTCGTATATACATTACCCTCTGTATATTCTGAGGGTCTACAAGATAATACCTAAATTTTTTTTTACAATAAACAATAGCAAGGATTTCTTTCTCCGACGTAATGGAGTTTCTTTCAGCACCTTTTAACGATCTGTTAACGTGTGCGATGACTTTATGTTCACCCTTGTCATTACGGTGGAATGAAATTCCACCAATAACGTAGTCCGATCCGTCACAGTTCAATACACACGTGCCTTCCTTCTCAGGATGAATTACATGCAGATATCTAGTAAACAACTTGGCTGCCATAAACGTAACGTCTCCCACCCGCTATTTGGTATTCTTCCTTAGTACTTCTAATAAAGATTCTGTTGTGTTAGAGTAATCCGGTGTGAAGCGATGATGGGGTAATGATTATGTCCGGCCGAGGTGTTGTAGTATGAAGAAACAAGATGGGTAGAGCAAATCCGCATGACATTAAACGAATAAAGTGAAATCTAGTATAGGCCTACCTTTGTTAGTGAATCAGTGAAACAATTGCTCCTGCAAGACCATTCTTAGAGTTAAAATAATTTGGTATTCGTTTACTTACTAAAGCAAATAGTGTGACGATTTAAATTGTAAAAATAATCAAAATAATAAAAAATTTTAAAAAATTAAGGTTGCGAGCTATTAAGCCATTTAAATCTCACTGTATTAATATAAAAAACCTGTATGTACTCAGTATGAGAGGAAGCAGTAATTAGTTAGTAAGAAGATACTCTAATAAAAAGATAAATTGTAAAGAGTTATTAATATCGTATTTAACCCTTTGCTTTGTGAGCAGGCGCTGTCCTGTTGATTCCAGACTCGACATGTTTTCCGAGTCTTGTGTAAGTTAGAATAAGATAAAAAAACCTAATGTTAATAATTAAAAATCTGAAGACACAGATAGTCGCTAAAACAACTGATTTAAATTATGTATATTTGTTTAGGGATAGTTTGTATAAATAAAAATGTTAACTTAAATATAGTTAGGAACTATATTCTCGCGCGGTAATTGCCCCACTACCATTTTGTCCAGTACCAGGCGAAGGGAGCAGAATTTCGCTCTCTCGCAATGGTGACTTCTTACAGTATAGACGTAAGAGCTGTGCTCTTAAAATATGTTACCTATACTTTGTTTTACCTTAAGATGGTATACCAGAAATAGCTGCTTAAAGCATCTGGATGTGTTAACTAATATAGTTATGTAAATAGACAAGAGATTTAAAGTGTAAAACTCGAAACGTAAAAAAAGGTGTAACACAAGATGACTTCGAACTTCAAGAAATAACAACACTTCCAACATCATACCTGGAGATGTGAACTATCAGAAGCCACAAACTCTAGTACACGCGACAGAATATGCAGATCAGGACATCCGAGAATCTACAAGATCATCGTAGAAGGTTCAACCTGCGAACTTTGGAGCCCTTTTCTGACGAAGACCAGACCGAGATGACGACGTAGCTGTTCCTGTTTCCCAAGACGGATACCCCAGGACGAGTCTTCTGCATACCAATTAAAAGGTAACTCGATAGCCTGTCTATCGAGGGTTACTAATATTTGTTACACAACACATCTTGAAAGAGACTTTTCAGAAACTATTAACTTTGTAAAGACTAATAAATTAAATCTAAGAATTTCATGTAACTATTCTAACTTCATACGTTGTAACAGTTTATATGCTAATGTATAGGAATATAATCCAAGCAATAATACCATTCTTCCAATGGTTGAATAAAAGAAAGTCTTGCAAGCTAATATCATGAATTGATTATGACTAAAAGTTTTAATGAATAAATACCGAAGGTTACCCGGATCCGAGGTATAGCTATATAGAATCAATTTTGATCCCAAAGTTTAAAGAAACCTTTCAAATAACTTAATAATTGAATTAATAATGTCATGGGATCTGTCAGTAAATGTATTTAAATGTTAAATAAAGAGAAGTCTTCTTGTTACACACATATGAGGAGTGCTTAAATCAATTGTATACCTTGCCATTGTTTCCTTACACAGTGAGTAAGTAATTTGTTATATTAATTATTTGTGATACATTCTGTTACAACGTAGGCAGCCCATCTAATTAACGGAGTTTAATTACGATGGGTTCCCTGGATTTGTAACGCGGCGAAAAGACGTTACAATAGAATAATTATTAAATTGGTTTTCCACGCTAATATCGCAGATGGCGTAGAAAGCTGTCTCGCGGGCCTCCATGTGAAAATCAACGCTGCAGAGCCGTTTCATTGACATGATTTTTTCGTGTTGTTTCAAACTTGTCCAAGAGGTTTGGGGGACGAACCCCCTTCAGCCGGTTTAGTTTATGCATTGTGGAGACGCACGCCAGCGCGACCCGGTGGCGGAGAAAATGGAGGCACCGAGTAGGAAAGAATAGACCTTGTTTGTGTATATGAATGTACTGTGGACAGCCACATTGGGGATCGGAGGGGAGTGATGTGACAACTTAGTTTATTCAGGATGCCAAGTTAACTCTGATGGGGAAAGAACAGAAGAAATAAAGCGAGAATCACCTGAGCTAGTAGGTGGCTCGTTGGCGTCAGACAGAACAGTTGCCAGGAGCATCAAGCTGCTTCCGTATAAAACACTGATCCGCCCAGTTCTCATCTATGTTTCTGAGATCTGGACCATTTCTAGAAAGTCTGAGTCAAGCCTGCTGGTTCATGAACGCAAAATCCTCCGCAGTATTTTTGATCCAATATTTGTGGCAGGTGAATGGAGGAAAAGGACCAATCACGAAATGAACAGTCTTCTGAACGCACCAGATATTGTGAAAATTATAAAACTTTGTAGACTCAGGTGGGCTGGACATGTGATCAGAATGGGGGAGAATGAAATACCAAGGAAGGCACTCACAGAACAGATCTATGGCACCAGGAGAGTTGGTAGACCCAAACTACGTTGGGAAGACGGTGTGAACTATGATGCCCGCCATGCCCTTGGAATCCGGTACTGGAGAACAGCTGCACTTGACCGGGAAAAACTGGCGGAGGCTATTAAAGGAGGCCTTGCCTCAGTAATGGGTTGTCGCGCCGCTGAAGAAGAAGGAGAAGGAGGGCAGTGATATGAGTGTGCCAAACTAGAAAACAACCGCGGCAAGGTCGAGTAGCGCAGGACGCTAAATATGGAGGTTAGCGTCAATGAGGCGTCGAAATATATTGACGGGGGACTCAATTAAGAGGGCATAAAGTTGGGCGTGAAGTGAAGGAGAGTTATAGAATTAGGGGATGGGTGTTGGCTGGTGGTGGAGTAGGTGTTGCAGTTTGTTAATTAGTCATTTATGTTTCTGCGTACATTTCTTAAAGGAGGTTCGTTGGCGATAGCCAGTATGCGTTTAATGAGGAAGGAAAGTCTGTGAGTGTACCCGATTGATCTGTTGATGGCGGCTGCGATGGATTGGGAGGGGGAGGCACGGTGTTTGGCCAGTGCCGGATTTAAGATTTTTGAGGCCCTAGGCCAAGTTTTCTGAGCCCCCCCCCCCGCTGTGACTTTGAAGTAATACATGTTCGAGTAAATAACGTATGTTCTTTCGCTACTCTTACTTTGTCTGCGTATTCACGTTTAGATGCAGAACAATCGCAGTCCTTGACGTTTCAAAAAATGTTTGGGTAGGTTTGTTATAATATAATCAGTCATATCTGACGTTTCAGTACCCCATGTAGTTGGATCTAATAAATTAAACACTGGAATACAAGCAATACTTTTTAAATTATTTTGATTCCCTTCAATGTTTGAATTATCCACGGGTTTATTAATGGCCTGATCATCTGCAACCTCTGCTACAGAAGTACTTGGAACATTGAAGTCAGTTTCTGATACACATTTAACTGCAACAACACGCTGCCCACCACACAAAGCTAAAAAAACTTCTTTACAATCAAAACAAAATAAAAACATAACCTCAAATCGCAAACCGTTCAGTCACAACGCAGATAAACAATGGTAACAAACAAGGGCGGTACCACGTCGTCGTGTAAATTCGGGGGCAATATAGCAGACGTTCAGAATTCGCATGCACAGATTAGTTTTCAAGGATGGCAACGTCTTAAAAACAAGTGTGCAATATTTAAATAAGAACTGTCTTCCATTTGTATTATTAACAAAAATTGATCATGTAATTTCAAGAAATCATACTTAAATAAATCAAAGTGCCTCCTACTTTTTTAAAAATACTTCTGTTAAAAAAAATATTTCTGTAGCTTGCGCCCCCCCCCCGAGCCCTAGTGGCCTAGTGGTAAATCTGGCACTGTGTTTGGTAGTATGGGCATATTTCCAGTCGTTTGTGCAAGAGAAAATCTATGGCTGGAAAGTGTTTATTGAGCCGTACAGAGCGATACTGCTGGTTTAGTTTTGAGAGGATGACGGTAAACTAGGCGGAGGGTTCGCCGTTCAGGACTCGACGTGACGGAACATCTACAATCACGCCATTTTCTCTTGCAGGTTTCGGTCCCGTATTGATCCTCCTCAGGTATTCCGTGTTTCTCTTCTCGTCATTTATTGTGTACACCGCTGCCATCTTAACAATCACATTTTTGCACTTTGAATTTTTCTTTTATTTGATTGTCCATCTTCCGCTCACATAAACTAGGCAAGAGCGTTCAATACATTTAGTGGAGTAAAGATAGCTTAAAAATATGCATTATTTCGGAATAATTACGAATGGCATAGTTTTTCCTAAAACCTTTTGAAATCACTTTGAAATGTCTTTCAGAAAAAAGTTATAAAATTATATTTGTACGCTAATTGTTTGTTAATTATTTAAACAATAAAAAACAGTTTTTTAAGGCAAATTTGAAATAACTCAATGAATTTCAAAGTAATTTTGCTCAAATTGATAATACAGGGGTTTTTGAGGTCGCTGAATAAGAATATGATGTAGAAAACTTTTTAAGTTCCTTCGGACCTCCGGTTAGATATTTATTTTTCTATTTTCAAGCATGTAATTAACTTATTTTAAATTTTCGAGTAGTGCAAATTTTATACACTTCGAGGTTTAGCGTGAAAATATAGAAAACGAAAATAAATACCTCAAATGAAAACTGAAGATTATTAGTAATATTAATAAATAATATCACGTCAAAATATTCTATTTAGTCGAAAGTATAACCTCAAATCTCGACATAATATATGAAATACACACTTTTTCAGTAGTAATCACAACTCACTCAAAGATATAAATTCGTGCATTTATAAATAATATCTATTTGTGCAATTGTTACAAAAGAACACTTTTTAAATTGAAAATAATACAAGGAACAACAAACACGTAGTTGATGTGCTTGGCTTCATAAGACAAACTGTGAAAAAGTAAACGACCTACTTTCAAAATTCTCCCTTCCCTCTATTAGACACGTATACGTAGTAGCATGGCCCAGGTGAGCGCTATACTCACCGAGCAGGTATTCTCTTATGTTCTATCTCTCTCTAACATTCAAATATAATATTTTCGACTCACAACTATAAACTACATCAATAGGTAAACTTATATTCATATTTTCAGCAGGAAAATACATTTAAAAAATATATATTACGTCGATTTATTAAAAAAAAAAACGTAATTTTTTCGTATTTTATACAATTTACACTTATATTAACAAATAACAAAATTATTTTGACATGATAATGTCTTATGGCTGGCCATCATTTGGAAATTTCTGTAACGCATCACGCTGCATGACGTCATCATTTACCAGCCGGGAATCGTTAACTAAAACCGCGACCGCTAACGTGCTAACGTCCGTCGCAGATTAAAGACCTAACAAGCAAACAACACTGCATAGCTGTAGATAGGTATGTAACCAATCAGTCAGTCAGTAACCATAATAATGTTGCGTTTAGCTGGCGGCTGAAAGACATTATCATGCTCTTAAGCTTTTACCATTTGGTAAACGGTACTTTACATTTTTCGCTGGAAATACTTTTTTTAAGGTCGTAGTATAAAAATATGTGGGTTAGGTAAGCTAAATATTTTTTTTATAAACGTTATTAAAGTTTATTTAACAACAAATTTCATGGATTTCGTGGGAAAAACAAATTTTTTTTTTGTTATTTGTAAAATTTTATTATTAATTCAATTTTTTAGATAAAACAAATTAGACCATTTTAAAGTACAGATTTCAAGCTTCAAAAAAATGCACCTGTAAAGTTTCAACATCACATTTTAAACTAAAGTTGCTCGTCTTTGAAACATGACCTAAAAATTCAAATTTGTCATTTTTTAAAATTATTGAATATTTTGAGCTCTGTATTTTTCGAACTAAAATTTTAAGACTTTTTTTATATCACTTACCTTTTTAATTGTCATTTCAAGAGTAAACTGTGAAAGTTTCAGATGTTTATCTTAAAAATTAAAAAAATGGCAGATCTTTAATTAATTTTGTAGAAAATTCTACTATGACGTAACTTTATATACGTATTATTCCTATAAATATTTTTTTCCGTTTGAAAACATGATATCTTGTTAGCTGCAAGATTCTTCTTTCATTTAAATTTTTGTGAGCTCAATTTGATCAATTAGATCAAAAGTTATAACAAATTTAGTGTAGAGCGCTCGTGGCAGCGCGCTCCTCGAGCGCTGCACTTGCGTGTCCCCGCCTTACATTTTCGTGCGTTAGAAAAAAAATTCTGCAGCTTACAGTTTTCATTTTAGAGATAAACTATATATATATTTTTTATGTAAAATTATCCATTCTTTCGAATGGCACAATTATTTTAAAAAAAATTAAACTTTTTGAGATATTCCATAAACAATGGAATTTTACAACTAATTTGTTAAATAAATAATCGAGCGTACACTCTACGGTCGGTAACTTTTTATATGTTGTTCCTAACATCCTCACAAATGTACAGTAAAAAGTTATGGCCATTCGTAATTTTTCCGAAGTAAAAATCTAATTTTACTCCACTAATTGTAAAACTTCAGTTTGTTGTGGTGAACTTTTTATTTTTTAACGTATGTCAGATACCTCATAAGTTTCTATTTTCCTTTCCTACCTACGTCTAGAGATCGTGCATACCAGGAAACTGAAGGTTTTGACCAATTCTACTCTTTTATCGTTTTTTACTGTATCTGAACTTACGTGATTTGTTCCTTTAAAAGCTGTAAAATAAGTCTTATAAACGGTAGTTTGCAAGTTTAAATATTTCATTACATTTTGATATTAAAATGCTATCGCACTTGATTAATTAAGTGTGATTTGGAAATATCTGTTGTTGTCTCTGGTGTTCACTTAAGTTTAGTATACTAAAGATCTCTCTGTCCACGTAACAATATTTTATATTTATCCCAGAATGCTAAAACGTAAACAGTCACGTTAGTTAGGCGGACACAAACACTTTACTAAGGTAACAGAAGAAAATATATTAGAAATTAGAACGGTTTTATTACACGCGTAACGACATAAATAAATAATCACAAAATAAATAAATAGCTTTGTCTAGCGGCACTATTTCGGATTGTGTGCTGTCCATAGTTGGCTGTACGGCGTCGTCCTGGCCACTTTTTTCAGAATGTCTTCTACCAGCATGGAGACTACCGCCTCTATGGCCGGCTTTATCTCTTCTATGATTTCTTTGGCGTTCTCGTTGAGAAAGGTGTTCGTTGTTTTACCTGTACAAAAAGCAAACACTCTGTAATTTACTGTTATTATGAATATTATAATCCATAGAGTTATAGGAGGCCGCTTACTCCACGAACAGGCAGAACGAGACTGTAAAAGCGAGCGTTGTTAAGTAACAGACACGGATAAGCGCAAAGGTTTAATCGTTAACTAAAAAGTCTCAAGCAATAACAAAGAAAATATAGATCTTCGCAAAAATATCGGATAGTCGTCCCTTCTCCTTGTTTACTTGACAACGGAATTCTGCAAGAAAACTCGTCTCAAATTAAAAAGATTGTTTTACGTCTGTATTCACAAAACGTTGAGGTAGAGAAAAATAGTATTGATTAGTTTTCACCATCTCATCATCATCATCTTTATAGGCACGGTATAGGCAAGATGCTGCCTGTTCCGCCTTCAAAGATCTTCTAGCTGGGTCTACTGGGTTTACTGGGTCTACCCACACACCTGTGTCCTATAGGCTTGTATTTCCAGACTTGTTTGGCCAGTCTGGAACCTGACATTCTTTCTAAGTGTTCTTTCCACCGTTGTTTGTAAATCTTGTAATTTTTCATTCAAGTTAAAAGCTTGTAACTCTTCTCTTATGGCCTCTTCTATATGGAAAATGATGCTGGTTAATTTAATAGTTAAATATTTAATTTAATACTCATTTATAAAGGAATATCATTTCATCATTTGGGAAACGATATTGGCTATGATAGGAGTTATGATATCAATGTTAGTTAGGTAAGTTCCAGACGATCTGTGACAATCAACCGTATTTTTAGAAACGAGGAACGTCGAGATACAAAATTAAAGTTCCACAAAGTTATAGTAGCAGTCCCTGTACTGTCCTATGGGTGTGAACTGTGAACAACAACCAAGAAACAAGACGGTAAAATACAGGCCTCGGAAATGACGTTCTTACGAGGAGTTAAAAGATGTTCTAAACCTGACCTTATAAAAAATGAGGCCATAAGAGAAGAGTTACAAGGTTTTAACTTGAATAAAAAATTAAAAGGTTTCAAAGAACGGTGTAAAGCACACTTAGAAAGAATGTTAGATTCTAGACTGCCCAAACAACTTGGAAGTACAAACCTATAGGACACAGGTGTGTGGGTAGACCCAAGAAGAGATGGCTGGAGGACCTTTGAAAGCGGAACAGACAGCACTTTGCCTATACAGTGTTGTGTAGAAGAAGAAGAAGAAGATTAAAAATGTTTACCAAGTAAGTCTACGAATGAAATGTCATCTAAAATGTAATTGCAATTATACGAATTAAATTCAGTGTGTGCTTCACATTAGCTTACTGCAAACACTTTTGCTTGAAATAATTTCATTTTTATCTCTATTCTAACTGTAAAGTTTTGCAACTTACTTAGTGTTGGGTCCCCGTTGAAGAGGTTTGCGAAGTCGGTTTTTGCGTCTCCGACAGTCAGTCGTATCCTGACGTCTTTCACGTCCAGATATTCCTCACCTTTCCTTTTCACTAGCCCTGCGTCCACATCTACGTCGGCTTTGACGTTAGCTGCCAACACACAATAATCTACTGTCATTCAAAGCAATAAACCACATACTTATACTGTGTAAATAACAAAATACGTGTGCACATAACTGAATCTAACCTAAGAAGAAGAAGAAGAAGCAATGAATGAAATATGAATAATAGTCACTTATACTGTTCGAAAAAAGGAGAAGATCTAAATTCTGCTAAAAATAACACTACTTTTTGTACCGCCGACGCGTCTGATTTAGCCGTTCGACATAGAGTGTGTATAGGCCTACACAGAAGACAGTGTGCCCAGTGGCGGATTATCTATAACGCTAGGGTATGCTGAAGCACCAGACACCAGGGCCTCAGCTGTCAGATGTGGCACCATCCAACTGAAGTGACTAAGCAAGGCAATGCTTATGATCACATTACGCAATTGTTTGGTTTCCTTACGCAGTTATTAACCATGGGGAGTGTCGAGCTGGAAAATCAAACGATAGCTGATGTAGACGTTTACTCGAACAATTTGAATAACTATCTTCTAATAAAATTGAAGCACTTTGTTCCACGAGTAAAATTGCAAGAAAGAGGTTTTTTCAAATCGTTCGAATGAAGATCATAGATTCTATGATACTACAGTGTGTCCGCTCAAAACATTAAACTGGATTATTCATTGTAAAATGACGGATGTATTTCCAAATATATACATTGCTTATCGTCTGCTTTGACTATTTCAGTAGCTAACTGCTATTTTCTGTATTAAAACGCATTAAAGATATATTGAGTTCAACTATGAGAGACAAGAGATTATCTTCGTTAACAACGTTGAATATTAAAAGCGAGATAGAGAAGACATTATACAAGACTTTGTTAAGGTAAAATCAAGAAAAAAAATGGATCGATTAGTATTTTCTAGGCTTTGCTTAGTATTAAGTACTGCTAAGCTCATTATAATCACAGTTTAGGTAAATATTTGTTGTAATTTGTTGTAATAAAATAATAATTGTTAACTTTAGAAATTTTGTATGCCATTTATCAGCGTAAATAATGGATAAAAGTTGAATTTTGAATCGGGGTGGAGCACCAGTCTGATGACGCGCTTCTAATCCGCCCCTGAGTGTGCCTATCACTATGTTCCAGCCGCCCGTTGTTACCCACGTAGTTGTTACAAGACTTCGTTAGGGGACGTCCATTAATTACGTGAGGTTTTTTTTTAAATTTGGACCCCCTCCCCCCTTGGTGAGATTTGGTGAGATGTGGTGGGACCCCCCTCCCCCTCACGTGAGGTTTACCCTATAATTTTTAAATAATTAAATTTATTTGATATGTTCATGTTTTTGCTTCATACCACTAAAAATACCTAAAGCATATCTTCTATGTACTACATTTTTTCTGTGAAATTATAGGTGAAAATGATAACTATGTTTAAGGTGCACTATAACGAGTTTAATTAAATTAATTGTCTTGAAAGCTGCCAAATGGCTCTCTACATATCGTGGTTTTTGCAAATAATTTTCGCAAATAAGCAAATACAAAATAGGCTGCGACACCACCTTCCCTAATTCTTCACTCACTCCATGGGCATTCATGTGCTTCCTCTATTGTAATGATTGGACACATGACATCCATGTGTTTTGGTAGTACAGGAAGACAGTCATTAGATGTATCTACATCCTCCTCGTGCAGCCACTCCAGCCTATCGTCCACGGCGCACAGCAGCTCCTCAGCCCGACGGGTGACCACACGCGTTGGTCGAACCCTGACCACAGGTCCTCGCGGGGTTGCATGCAGCGCCGACCTGTGTTTCTGCAGCTTCACACACGGAGCAAAGTAGATGCCGCAAGTCTTGCAGCATCTGTTATGGATAGTTTGATCATTCATCAAAAGAGATGGGCAGTAGTAATCGTACGGCATTTGGGAATAGCCCGCATGTTTGGGATACACCGTGAGAGATTGCCGAAGCAGGAACGGTGCGAACGACTTCCCATCGTGTTCCCCAGGCTCCGGCACAGTCGGTTCTCCGGTCACTTGGAGGATCGGATATTAGCTTCCTTCCACAAACGATTAATGTCTTGCTGGCACGTTTGTTTCGACTTGTCTGCATGCCGCTTAACATACGCATTGTAAACGTTTTGATACAAATTCATGTTGAACACAATAACATCGGCTTTATATGCGTTGCAGAATATCATGACTGACTCACTGACTGACACGCAGTGATTTCGACCGGCGCGGCAGGGAACTCCCCGAATGAAATCTGACACTTGTGCGGCTCTTTGTTTCAAATCGGGGAATCCCGGGCATGCACACGTGTATTAAGCATTCAGTTCAGTTCAGAGAGGCCATAAAGATTGGTGGGCACTTTAATATTGTCTATGCTCGGGATTAATTTTATAAAACAAAATGTTATCCGTTATAATAATGTATATTCTCTGAATTAAAAAGTTGACGTGAGATTTTCATTGGCCTCCCTCCCTTTAAATGAGATTTGGTGAGATTTTGCCGGACCCCTCCCCCCCCCATTTTGAGCTCACGTAATTAATGGACGTCCCCTTACCAGTGGCTAAGAAGATCTGGGGGGGGGGGTAAAAAGCGCGCCTTTACATCTTTACCCGGAAACTGAACTCCGGGGGACCTCTAACTTGCTAGACAAGTCCCGTAACCACTGGTCTGTCAAGATCACCTTCAATTATTTACTGTCGTTTTAATAACCTTCAACAATGACAAATGGACGTAAGCTTATTCGACAGGTTTTTGCATTATCACAGTTTTCTGGGCTGTTAGGCCGTGGTGTCTAGGTTATTCATGTTTGTCATCAAACGTTTCATGAGCACAGTTCCCGTATCACTGAAGATGTCCGTTGTCGGTATGGACAAACATGAACAACCTAGACACCACGGCCTGGCAGCCCGGAAAACTGTGATAACTTAAATAACGATATCAATAGCGAATCTTAATTATATGTTTTGTGGAACTTTATAGAAATAGTTGTTTTTTTTTAATAGAAAACCTTGATAAACAATTATTTCTCTAGTTGGTTTACCTGCAGCTCTAATAGTAAACGTCTAAATGAACTATGTCAGTTGAAGCGAGAACTGTACTTAGTGGTAAAACTAAAATTTTTCGTGTGCTGTAAGATTTGTATTTTATGTAAACTCCTGTGAATTTCCAAATCTATCTATTAATTTATTCATTAGATTAATTAAGAAAGTTGTGTTAGTGGTTATAATCACAAACAGAATTATCACTGTTGCACACCCCTCCTCCTCCTCCTATGGCGCTACAGCCCAAATCGGGCCCTGGCCTCCGCCAATCTCCGCCTCCAATCCACTGCAACCCTCCTCCAGTTCTTATCCCCACGTCTCTCGCGTCCTCTGCAACGCCATCTTCCCACCTCTTCCTCGGTCTGCCTCTAGGTCTCGTTCCCTCCCATGTACCCAGCAAAGCCTTCTTGGGGTTCCTGCCATCCTCCATTCTCATAACATGTCCGGCCCAACGCAATCTTTGTATTCTTATAAATTTTGAGACTGGTATCTCTTTATATATTTGATACAGTTCAGTGTTGTATCTCAGTCTCCATGAGCCATTTTCTTTTATTGGGCCTATAATGCGTCTGAGGATTTTCCTTTCAAAGGTGTCTACTATGTCGGCTGTTTTCTGTGTGATTGTCCGTGCCTCACACCCGTAGCATAACACCGGTCTGATGACAGTCCTATATATTTTCATTTTTGTCTCCCTGTGCACCTCCCCAGACCTAAATGATGGCATCAATGCGAAGTATGCCTTGTTAGCCATGGTGGTCCGTCTTTGGATCTCCAGCTCCTCTGATCCAGTCTTTGCTAGATTCACTCCGAGATACGTGAAATTGTCCACCACTTCAATTGTGTCCTCCTCTATCTCAATGTTGTTATGAACCTGTTCCCTTCTTGTTTGGATAAGCATTTTTGTTTTATCCGTATTTATGGCTAGCCCAACTTCCTTGGCTTTGTTTTTAAGCTCTATAAATATTTCTTTAGCTGCCGTGATCCGTCTTGACATGGTGTTCTCTTGCACACCACTATAGAAAAATTATTCCGATTAGCGCTTTCAAGCTTCTCAGCTCATCGTCGGATCGGAAAAATTTGTGAATTTATTCATTGTTTAGAAGCTGATTAAAACTGACGTGTCTTGAAAAACAGACAAAATCAAACATCGTGGTGTGATTCTTTGTTAAAAATTGTTTAGCGCCAACGGAAATTCAAAACGAAATTGTAAATGAGTCAGGAGATGCTGCGACTTCAAAACTAACGATTTGTAAGTAGCGCCAATTGGAAAAGCAAAACGAAATTGTAAATGTGTTAGGAGGTACACTTGAGTTTAAACGTGGTTGTACGAGCATTGAAAACGTGGTCGCACTGGACGCCCAAAAAATGCAACAACTCCAGGTGCGGCAGCCATCTTGCACAACGCTTTTTCACACCAAGTTCTTGAGTTAAAGTATGATGGATACGCTCATATGAGATGCCTATGATTTCAGCTCCTCAATCTGCGGTCTTCCAACACACTACAAAATTTTTTCAATAATGCCATTTTTCGTTGCACTTTTTGGACGTCCACTGCTGGGATAGTCTTCAATGCTTGTAACGACCACGTTTGAACTCGAGTGTACGTCCTAACACATTTACAGTTTCGTTTTGCTTTTCCAATTGGCGCTAAAACGTTTTCAACAGAGAATTCATCATATCACGATGTTTGATTCTGTGCATTTTAAAAACACGCGTGACAGGAAAATTTCATACAGCTGATAAAACGTGAATAAATTGACAGATATGTTGGAAATTAACAAGTGTTCACGCGAAATATGCGTCTTGCAGCACACGAAGGATTTTAGTTCTACCACTGAGTTATAGATGTCGCTCCGCGAATTTTCAACAGACCCTCGTATTGTACATTCATAATTTAATAATTCACAACTGTACATTGATAATATAATTTACCACTGGTTCTGCTCCTTTTGTCGAACCTTTCTTCTGAAGTAATATGTAGGCCTAAATGTTTATTATGTTATATCCATGTAAATTATAAAACACAAGTTTTAGAAAGAATACTTGAAAGTTTCTATTTTGTTTTCACTGTAAACGGAAAACGCTTAATTTGTAGTCATTAGTTAAAAATACACTCATTAATTTTATGTGTTGAACGTCTTTTGAGTAGGTACTTACTCATGTTGGCCATGAATATTCCGTTCCCTTCAATGGGCACGACAAGCGCCCGCCCTCTGATCGTGTAATCGGATATCAGACGTATCATGTCCACGTAGACGACTCCGTTCAGCTTCTTCTTGGGCAGATCGACTCTAAAGGAAAACATGCTTTGTTATTGATGTTGTGACACGTTTGTTAAAAACTATATTTTTTATGTTTGATAAAGACAGAGACAAGAAGAGGTATATTTTGTTTTGACGTGCGATAATATTTGTAAAATATAAATAAATATAGTCTGCTTAATCATCGATTGAATGAATAGTTGTTGTTGTAGCCTCAATGAAGACAATTCAGTTTACACTTATGTCCGACATTCGACACATACGGCATGCCGACAAACGTTCGGGAAACGTTTCCAACCAGAAACAATTCTTCAGTACCACGTTATGCACGCACCACGAACAAAGCGGATAGATAAAATCACTTTTAATTTTGTAAACACATGCCGACAACTTTACCAAGTCAGTTAGATATTTTCCAGGATACTCTTGGTTGTAGTAGCAAAAGTACTGAACAGACGTGTAGATGGTGAATGTATATAATTCGATTACGTCATCATCATCATCATCATCATCATCATCATCATCATGACAACACGACATAGGCAAGGTGCTGCCTGTTCTGCCTTCAAAGATCCTCCAGCCATCTCTTCCAGGGTCTACCCACACACCTGGGTCCTATAGGTTTGTATTTTCAGACTTGTTCGGCCGGTCTGGAATCTGACATCTTTCTAACTGTTCTTTCCACCGCTGTTTGTAATCTTTTAATTTTTCATTCAAGTTAAAAACTTGTAACTCTTCTCTTATGGCCTCATTTCTTATACGGTCAAGTTTAGAACACCTTTTAACTCCTCTTAAAAACGATATTCTCGAGGCCTGTATTTTACTGTCTTGTTTCTTGGTTGTTACAGGTAATCTCCACTAGCCATGGAGAAGGCAACCGCTTTATAGGAGCTGTAGTCCGAAATTAAAGTACCTAGTACTCCAGGTTGGGGGAGTTCCACGATAACTAGCTCCATGTCTGGGTAAAAGAAACTTTGGCTAAGAAACGTACAAATAAGGCCCAACAGCGAATCTCGGCAGCAAATAGACGCTACTTTGGACTGTTGAAGTACACCGGTAGGTGAGAAGTAGATTAATATGAAGATCAACAAAATGTACCCTCTATAAAACGTTAATAAGACCAGTGTTGACGTATGGAGCAAAAACGTGGAACGTCACCAAAGATAATTATGAAAGGCATCTTTCAACTTTGCAAAAAAAGGTATTATGGAAAATTTATGATCCAGTATTTGACAGTGTTGTATGGCGCGTACGTTATAATCAAGTATTATATGAACTCTTTAGGGATGTAGATACGCCCACAATTCACACCCATAGGTAAGTACAAGGACTGCCATAACTTTGTAGAACTTTGATTTTGTATCTCGAAACCTTGTTTTTGAAAATACAGTTGATTGTCCCACTGATCGTTTGGAACTTACCTAACTTAACATAAATATCATAATTCCTATCACAGCCAATTTCATTTCACAAATAATTAAAGTGGCTCACCTGTTGTAGAATTCGATCACTAATCGTTATTTTTGTTCTTATTGGCTGGTTCCTTGCCTCGAAATGCCATTAGTTTTGTTTTTATAGTGGAGATTTTCATATTGTATTGTTTGAAAAATCTGATGAAGTTTAAAAACAGATTTTTGCAATTCAGACTCTGTATTTAAGAGGGGAGGTTCAATTCCTCTAGGCGTCAAACGGGTAAAGGCCCAACCACAAGTGCCCCCTCGGCGGCTATCGATCTGCCGGTTCTCCGGATTTCCACTTGAAATTGTTCAACCCTGACCATTCCGATTACGTACAAGGTCAATAATATTGACTTTCGATCTTCTATCATAGGTTAACTACTTAAATTAAATATTAGCAGCAGCTAACGAGTTTTTACGAGACCTTGACCGTACTCATCGGGATAGACAGTTATAAGTGGAAGATGGACAACGATTGCCAAACGGCTGCGGATGTTCCAAGTCTGTTCGGTCACAGTCTCAGACGAGCGATGCGCAATGATGCGGTATCCTTGTCTACACAACAGGCGTATGGCCTGGGCCCGCTACCCAACATCCTCTTATGATTAATGAAACAGCACGGACCTTACGAAACACCAACCTTGGTTTTCGCATGTTTGGGTTCATAGTCCAATTTCTTCTTCTTCAAAACATAGTTTAGACATCTGCCTCTTCCGTCTTCAAGCATCTAACCACCCTTTCTTTGTTCGACCTAGATTCATCTTCCTTTTGGCTTGTATTTGTGACCTTATCTAGGCAATCTTTCCTTACCCATCCTTTCTGTAGACTCTTTCCACATTTGGCTGCAAACTTTTATTTTCTCATTGGTGTTCTATGTTTTCAGCTCGTCACGGGTGTCTTGATTTCTGAATACTGTCAGCTTTAGTGCATCTCCTCACTTCTTTTTAGGAACTTTATCTCAGAACGTGAGCTCTGGCTTCCAACACCAATCTTCTCAAAAGACTTCTATCCATTGCCATCTCAGTGTAACCCCTGACATCCGTTCTTCTAAGATCTTCTAGATTCTGTTTTCATTTTTTATGGTCGTAACTCATTTGTTCAATGCAATAAATCAGGGGTAGCTGCAGTTTTATAAAATTAAATTTTAGGATTGCTAACACTCACCAATTCTCCCTTAAGTTTCTGTCGATATTTCCATACGTTACTTTACTAAGGTTCGATAGTTTGACATTCGTGTACTTTAGTACCTATATCCTTGTCTCTGTCAGCATTTATAATATTATTCAAATAAGTTAAAGTAATTTGCGCGTGTTGTAACGTATGATTGTTAACAAATATTTGGAGTTTTATTGTCTCCTCACCTTTTGAAACCATAATCTTAGTTTTTTTTCTTGCATCGGCCATTTAAGGACCACATGCCAATTTCAATTTTTTACTCTTTGTTCTTTTCTTTTTCTCCAATATTCTGTCATCTTTCACTGTGTCTCTTCTTCCTGTGTTCAGTCCACTTTGAACCTGTGTGTTTCCTACCCTGGAGTCCTTCCATTTTTAACACTTTTGCCCAAAAACCTTCTCTTTCAATTGCTTCTTCTGCATGTAGACCTATATTATTTTTTTCTAATTCCTTTTGGGCTTCTTTAATCCAATTTGGTGTTCACTTCTTCCCCCACAGATATTTGAAGATCTGCTTTGTTAACCTATTGTCGTCCATTCTATATAAATGTCCAAAAACATAATAGTCTTCTTTTTCTCATTGTTTCTGTTAAACAATGAGTTCTGTTATAATCTTAGTTTTATTTATAGTCATTTTTACATTAAATTCCTCACATACTTTACGCCATATTTTTAGCTTGTGTAATTACCTAGTTGTCCTAGAATAGTTTGGTATTTATATATATATAATTTGTGATGTTTTCAATTTGTTTCTTCTGCAAGTAGATAATATTGTATAAAAAAAAAAAAAAAAAAAAGAATATACAATATTATCTACTTGCAGAAGAAACAAATTGAAAACATCACAAATTACATAATTACTGCAAGAAACATCGAGTTACTTATATAGAAAATGATATATATATATATGTGTCGCGGCCTGTTGCTGTAAATATAACAACTTATAGCAATGTATAAATGTACATTGACTCGGCCAAAGGTAAGTATATATACAGTACAATAGACAAACGCCAGTAATTATGTTTGTTCGTCTTTAGTGACGTTTAAAAGGCGGCACTAACCTGACTGAAGGTGAACAGCCTTGACTGTGGAGTGCTCCTCATTGTCAGATAAACGCACTTGCCATCCATTCGACGTCTATTCGACCCACTGTTCGCACGTCAAGTTTCCAAGGAGAGACTTTACACGGAATCAATAATGTGCTCCAACATTACTTGTAACTAATGCTGTACTCCATTTGTAGAAGTAACGTTTTGTTAACACTACACGCACGTGTCCACATTGCGTCTTCAAAGGACTAAAATATTACTGCGTTTAACCATATTTTAGAATATCCAGTCCCTTGACAAAGATGTCCCTCAACGATGCATCTACATCCCTTGTCCGTACCTTTACTTCTTCCTTATCTAAAATGGTAGACGACAGAAAATTTTAATTCCTTTTACAAATATCCGTACACGCGTTCTATGCACATACGACTACCGCCCGCACCAGGTATTTTCATCCAATGCTTTCAAATTTTATATCTGTTCATTTATTGTCATTCAAAGTTTTCTACTTTTCACGATTTACTTTTAACATTGAATTTCCACGTACAGTATTTACTTTTTTGTTATTGTCTTAAAATGTTTAAATATTGGTATCAATCTGGGAAAAGTGCGTATTTTGACATTCCAGAAGTCTTTTTTTTTTAACATTGTCACTAAACAGTGTTAAAATATTTTCACTGGCAAAAATTTTATAAATAACTGTATCGTTTAGAATTTTCTGTTCTTTTTTTGATATTTTGTTTATAATTTGTAAACAGTTATAAAAATTTGTGTAGATTTTGATGACGCAACATTATATGAAAGGCTCTGAGCAATATGAATTTTAATTTCATTTCAAATAATCATTTTTAAGAAATCTATAGTTTAAAGTGAAAAATGAGAAACCTTAGTCGGTAGAAAGTTAACAGCAATGATAGACTTCGTCCGTTTTAAGACAGTATCACATTAAAAATGTTTAACCCTGTTGTCATAGGCCTATAGGCGTATAGTTAAAATCATAAAAATGATCTTTTATCTACAACTAATCGTAACAAGTTATTTATATGCAAATGCGTCATTTATACGAAATAAACAACAAAATTATTACTTTTTTTGATATTTAGATATTAATTTTAACAATCTCTTTTTATATCATATTGCATTATAGTTGTTTATTTTTAAAGGACACTATGGTTATATTTCTACGATTTGTTTCACGATACTTATTTTTATTTCCGTGTAGAGGTGTATAACAAAATAAATGTTTTCGCGTCTCCGAGAGCTCATACCTGTTCATACCGTTATGGATCTTAAAATTTTTAATAGCAAAACTCAAGCACTGGCAAACAATTTCATAAATAACTTTTTCGTTCAGAATTTTCTGCTGTTTTTTTATATCCGGGGTGTTTTCATTTTTATCACCACCAACACCACCATTATCATCATAATCATCATCACCACCACCAGCACCGCCACCACCACCATCACCATCATCATCATAATCATCACCACCATCACCACCTAGACTCCTTCCATTTTTAACACTTTTGCCCAAAAAACGTCTCTTTCAATTGCTTCTGTGAGCGTATATTATTTTTTCCTAAATCCTTTTGGACTTCTTTAATGCAACTTGATGTTGACTACTTTCCTAACAGATATTTGAAGATCTGCTTTGTTAACTTATTGTCGTCCATTCTATATTAATTTCCAAAAAATAATAGTCTTCTTTTTCTCATTGTTTCTGTTATATTTTCTATAGCATTCTTCTTTACAATACGCTTTGTTCATATTTTGTACGTTCGCTTTGAAATATTGTCTTACACGTAGGCTATTAATTTCATTACATCTTTTATTTATTTATTTGTTCAATTTCAAATGAGAATTTATTTGCAAAGTCTACTAATTTTAGTTTTAGTTTATTTGTAATAAAACGCTTATTACGATAATATTTTTTATTTTAATTTTAAATAACTTTCCTTGGGGGAGGGGTGAATAATCAAGCTTAGAGGGGTGGGCACACCTGTCTTACGATAACGGAATATTAATATTGTACAAGCACACGATATAAATCTTTATAAACATAGTTTGCAATAACGAATTTAGATAGACAAATCAAAATAATTACAAATTCTCAAGATTAGGTCACATAATAGTCAAAGGTGAAGCGCGAGGAAAGACAGGCTACAGGAAGTAGACCGCTTCAAAAGCGTCACGTGAGAGTAGGCCTATAATACCGAAAGGAAAAACTCGGCAGCGAGAGGTGATCAAGAGACTGGTGACAAACGAAGAAAAGTGTTAGAACCTATGAAGTAAACAACAAAAACTTTTACGTTTCTCTCTAAATGTAAGTTTCGTAGAGAACCTCGAATTGCCATCATCATAATCATCATCATCATCATCATCATCATCATCATCATCATCATCTTCTTCTTCTTCTTCTTCTTCTTCTTCTTCTTCTTCTTCTTCTTCTTCTTCTTCTTCTTCTTCTTCACAACACGGCATCATAGGCAAGATTCTGCCTGTTTCGCCTTCAAAGATCCTCCAGCCATCTCTTCCTGGGTCTACCCACACACCTGTGTCCTATAGGTTTGTACTTCCAAGTTGTTTGGCCAGTCTAGAATCTAACATTCTTTCAAAGTGTCCTTTACACCGTTCTTTGAAACCTTTTAATTTTTTATTCAAGTTAAAAACTTGTAACTCTTCTCTAATGGCCTCATTTTTTATTAGGTCAGGTTTAGAACATCTTTTAACTCCTCGTAAGAACGCCATTTCCGAGGCCTGTATTTTACCGTCTTGTTTCTTGGTTGTTGTTCACAGTTCACACCCATAGGACAGTACAGAGACTGCTACTAATAACTTTGTGGAACTTTAATTTTGTATCTCGACGTTCCTCGTTTCTAAAAATACAAAGTCTGGAAATACAAGCCTATAGGACACAGGTGTGTGGGTAGACCCAGTAAATCCAGTAGACCCAGCTAGAAGATCTTTGAAGGCGGAACAGGCAGCATCTTGCCTATACCGTGCCTATAAAGATGATGATGATGATGGTGAAAACTAATCAATACTATTTTTCTCTACCTCAACGTTTTGTGAATACAGACGTAAAACAATCTTTTTAATTTGAGACGAGTTTTCTTGCAGAATTCCGTTGTCAAGTAAACAAGGAGAAGAGACGACTATCCGATATTTTTGCGAAGATCTATATTTTCTTTGTTATTGCTTGAGACTTTTTAGTTAACGATTAAACCTTTGCGCTTATCCGTGTCTGTTACTTAACAACGCTCGCTTTTACAGTCTCGTTCTGCCTGTTCGTGGAGTAAGCGGCCTCCTATAACTCTATGGATTATAATATTCATAATAACAATAAATTACAGAGTGTTTGCTTTTTGTACAGGTAAAACAACGAACACCTTTCTCAACGAGAACGCCAAAGAAATCATAGAAGAGATAAAGCCGGCCATAGAGGCGGTAGTCTCCATGCTGGTAGAAGACATTCTGAAAGAAGTGGCCAGGACGACGCCGTACAGCCAACTATGGACAGCACACAATCCGAAATAGTGCCGCTAGACAAAGCTATTTATTTATTTTGTGATTATTTATTTATGTCGTTACGCGTGTAATAAAACCGTTCTAATTTCTAATATATTTTCTTCTGTTACCTTAGTTAGTGTTCTTTCCACCGTTGTTTGTAATTTTCGAATTTTTCATTCAAGTTAAAAACTAGTAACTATTCTCTTATGGCCTCATTCTTTATACGGTCCAGTTTAGAGCACCTCGTAAGAACGCCACTTCCGAGGCCTGTATTTTGCTGTCTTGTTTCTTAGTTGTTGTCCGTAATTCACACCCACAGGACAGTTACAGGGACAGTCATAACTCTGTATAACTGTATCCCGGCGTACCTTGTTTGATTGTCCCACAGACCGCTGGAGGTGACCCTGTTGACGCAGTCAGTCCGGATCTAGACCGAAAGGCAGGGGCGGTTCGTTCTTAGGGCGCTAAGGCGCGCGCCCCCCAGATTAAATCATATCATTAAACAACCCATTATCACTACTTGTGGAAAGTAATTACATATTTCTTTAATACTTCGGACAAGAAAATATTTTTGTATTAGCTAATAGCAGAAATGTTTTCGGAACAGCATGCATTACGGCGCTCTGACAATCGCGCCCATTTCTCAATTCCCCCACTCTATCCAAAGTTGAACGAAGTTGTAAGCTTAAATACGGCATTTAGACGGTCGCTCGGCGCGCCGGCTTCCGCGCCACGTTTAGCAGAACGCGGCGTGGTTCACTCAGTACAACTAATCGCAGACTATTGATAATAATATGAGATTTGCTCTTTTTAGTGTTTATAGTTCCTCTGGCGTGGTTAATTGAGTGCGGGCATTTGTTTTGGTTTAGGTTTTGAGTTTGTGTGTGTTTTTTAATAGCTTCACGAATAATTTAGGGAAATACTGTAGTGTCGAATTATTAGGTTTTGTTTTAACATTTAATCCAACATTTAGTGCAGGCCCTTAAAGCAATAACTTTTGCAAGATCAAAAAATTGAACTAAAGTCATTAGGTAGGCCAACTCCTGAATTCTGCATGACGCAAACAGAAAATAAGAAAAGTGGGAATCGTGTTTTCAGATGGCAACTGCTTTCAAAAGATGCATACCAAAAATATGACTGGATCTGGGTGGCTGCGACCTTCAGAAATCTTTGTTCTGTTTTCCATGTATTTTATTGTCTGCCAGAGACAATGGTGATCCAATAATGTTGGATGCAGCACTAGAATAGGGGATGCAAAAGAAGTACGTGACATCATTATAACTCACGTAAAAGATAGATTTACTTACACGGGTCACCTAGAAGCAGCTTCAATGATGTCCAATGACTTATTTCCACTTTTTTCTACAAACTTTCCGGAAGAAAAATTCAAGCTAGTGATTCGGCATTAACCTTTCTTACAAGAAAATAAACTCCGGAGTGAACTGGAACTATTATACAGACGGCATGATTATAATATTAAAGGCGCAATAAAACTTCTTAACTTTGTAGAAGAAAACAATCTTACGTCAGTTTTCAAAGAAGTGTTGATACTTCTGAAAATTGTCATAACTACCCCCATGACAACTGCCGAACCTGAGCGCTGCTTTTCGACTCTGACAAGACTAAAGACTTTCTTGAGAAATACAATGAAAAACGATAGACTGAATGCCCTTGCGATGTTATCTATCAACAAGGAACTTGTTAAAGAAATGAAGGACTTTGATCTAGAAGTTCGTTAATTTAAAGGAAAGGCGAATGGACTTTGTATATAAATAAATGGTCTGTTTAAAGTGTAGGTATCGTAAAAATAATATAATGTAAATATAGTATATTACTTTTTTTGTGGAACAGCATAGACATTTTTGTGGATACTTTCGAGAGTTTGTAGTTATGTTTATTAATAAAGCTGCTGACTCTCTACAAGAGATCACAATATTTGAGGTGAGATCAAATTTTTAAATAATATTTGCATGCTGCACGTGTTACTATTCGTATTTTATTAATGAATTATGTGATCAAACATTGGCGACATTTCCATTGTGCGTTAACTTCAATATTGATAAATAATTAAGAAGCCTAAAGGCCGCGCCCTCCAGCCTCTTAAGTCACGAGCCGCCACTGGCCGAAAGGTCGATAAATATTCCTGGTGGAGGGCAGCAGTAGCCACCAGTACCAAGTTAGCGCGTAACGGAAATGATCCTGCACCGGCTTATCTTTGGAATATTACAGGCGGGAATGTAGTTGGATTTAGTCGGCTGTAATACCGCGTCCTATTGTTGTATGATTATATTTCGCTGCTGCAGTTGGGTGTTGGGGCCGCTGCTGCAGTTGGGTGTTGGGGCACCAGAGGCTAGGGGAAGACAATCCTGAATAAAAATTACCGGGAATCACAGCCCGTAAGGAGGCAACCCCTTCCCCATCTACAGGCTGGTACACTATAATGGGAAATAAATGTAATTTACTCAGAACTTTCAAAGAACACAGCCGACGGTGAACCTCGAATTATAGGTTGTATAATTAATTGTGTTCACTAGACAAAAGTCGATTAATTCAAATTTTTTAAATACATTTTTTTTTAAGTGATTAACGGCTGAACTAGAAACGAAGGCGCCCTTCACCTTGATCACACAAACGAAGAGCTATAATATTCTCGTTTTTTATTTCAAGGTCGATAACCAGTATTTTTGAATGCCAAAGCCTTCTGAAAATTATTTTAATTGATATTTTAAAAAATCGTCTTTAATACGTTTGTTTAAATTACACAGGAAACCTGTTTGGCTATGAAAATAGTCGATAATGGATTTGATAAGCCAAAGTGAAATGAGGCTTACTTGACTTCTCGAACGTCATACGTGCTGAGTCCGTACACCTTGATGTTCTTCAGTTTGGCCTTGTAATTTACCGCCTGCGTTCCTTGTTCCAGCATCACCATGGGCACTACCAGAGGCTCGATGGACGGAATGTTTAGCTCAGGTACTCCTGAAAATTTTTGAAGAATATTAAAGACAAGATGGAGAGACAAAATAATTAATTAATGAAGAGGTTTACCAGAGAGCAAACTAGGAGAATATAAAGTAATACAAATAATATAAAGATAAACAGTGGCGTAACTAGAATTTAACCTGGAGGATGGAGGGTCCGGTCGAGTCGACTTCATACAAAAGAATAACGAGTTAAGGCTAATCAACGTTACTATCTTTAAAGTGGTTGAAAAACGTGTGATAACATCCTGAAATCAATCCCATTAAAGTAAACGATAATAATACAATAAAAATACGCGCTGTTGAAACATTGTTTAGAAAATATTTATTGACTGAATTGATTTCCCTATATTCAATTCAAACGTATACGCTAACGCCGCGTAATAAACCTGTTTGTATATTTTAAAAAAGACAGTATGCTATATTAGCGTACACAGCTGAGAAAATAATAAAATAGCGTAAAAGTTAAGAAATTAAGAAAATTCGTCAACTTTATCGGCCCTCTGGGAGGAGGGTCCGGGGAGGGGGTCCAGTCCTGTTCTAATTATATTGGAATAGTTTTATTATTAGGTGCAATATTTTTTAATACTTACATTCTTATAATACTTACATTTATAAAAATGTAAAATTAACATGAAAAAATAAATAAATAAAACGATATATATATATATATATGTTGTATCAGTTTTTGGGTACATCCGTGTATGTAATGCTTATATTGCCGACGTTTCGTTATATATTTAACTACGCTGGGCGTTTTATATCTTGCTTCCCTTGTGATTTTTGCTGTGGAAGGGTTAGAGCTCCCACACGGCAAAACCCACCCACGGTAAAAATCACAAGGGACGCAAGATATAAAACGCGCAGCGTAGTTAAATCAACATCATTACGCCTTGAAAATGTTCCGGGATTACGGAACGAAACGTCGGCAATATAAGCATTATATACACGGATGTACCCAAAAACCTGCTACAACAGATATTCACCGTGAAAGCCTTCGCACGAGCATATATATATATATGCGTTTGCAAAGAATCGCCCGTTCCCCGTATTTTACGCGTGACGCATTGCACGTTCTTGCGTTTGTCTAGCGTAACCCCGTAATCGCGACTATCTTCTACGGCAAAATACCCGAATAACATTCGGTCCGGCGCGGTAGTGGCGATCTGTTTGTTTGGTCGCGCATACATAAAAAGCCGTTGTCATTGTCCTTTCACATTGACAATCGCGCCCGTCTCGGCGACCTCGAGCCGCACACACACACACACACTACAGTACACTGGCCAATGACATGACACTTGATAATAAGCTTTTCTCCGACTTTTAAACATCCTAGCGACAAAATATGACATTTTGGTTTGGTTTACCTTTGGCGAGGTACGGCCTGACGACCATCGTAACTTTCTTGATACATTCGTTGAGCTTCTTGTCGTGCATCGAGCACTTCGGCACATAGCTGGCTGCAAACAGACAAAACACGATACAAATATACAATATACACTAAAACCTTGCTTAATTCGGGCGCTACTAATTTAGAATTTCCCCTATTTTGGAGTAAACGTTTGTTATTGCTTGAATTAGTGAAACCTTTGGTATTAATTGAATGGGTGAGAAGAAGAAGAAAACATTCCATAGATCATCACTTTCAGAAAACGAAAAAACTGTTTCATAGCTAAAATGAGTGACTGAATGGAAAAACTTCCAATTATAAAGTTACTCGGTAAAACGTTAGTTAATGGTCCAAAATCACAACATTAGCATAATTTTAACACGTAAACTTTTACGAGATAATAAACTTTGGAATCTTTTCCATTTTGATCTCAATTCCACCTGATAACAGATAATATTTTTTCTAAAAGAATCATAATTAAACATTTTACTTACTATGTACTATGTACTTACTATGTTGTTCGCAACAGATTTTAGATTCACAGTAATCTTTTTATGTTTTGCATATTATAAAATAACAATCAGTTAGTAACACTTTTAATCATTTTGTTTATCATTACCAAAACAAAGAAAAATATAAAAACTAAAAGTAACCAGTGTTTTCCTTTTTCAATTTTAATAGCACTTTAATAAGTTAGTAGTTCATCATTTTCTTCATGTGTATTTGATGTAGGCCAGAACATAATATTTCTTTAAAATGTTCATCTGGTACATACTGAAGAATTCTAATCAAGTCTAGATACAAAATCTAGATGATATCTTTGTATCATTTATAGGAACTTTCCTAACATAAACATTGCTAACAGGAATTAAAATATCAATCCCCCTTGTAAATTTAAACATTGTTGATTATGGTCCAAGTCACGTTTTTGATAATAAATTACCTTATTTCAAATCCGTCCTGTGACTTCGTTGCGTTGTTTTTGTTGTTACGCGTTTCGGGAACTATGTCCCATCATCAGACGTATCACTCGGGAAGAGATCGTCAAATATTAAAATTCATAAAAGTACATTACTTAAACACACGTGTTCGACTCGGTGCGCACCGTGCAACGTTCGGTCGGATACTGAATTCTTGGACTTCGAGTTATTGCCAGGTTGTTTATCTCAAGCAAATGCAACGCGGTGTCGTACAGTGGGTTGGATTTAAAATTCAATTTATCATTCAGTATGCCATCATGGTTATTCGTGCTGTTATAACTTTTGTATATTTCAAACTCCTCTAAAAGTTGAAGTAAAACTGTACTCCCCTTGTAAAGTTTGAACACTTCACTGTGAATCCTATCAATAAACTCACATGCTAGCACAATCCCCTTTTGTTCTTCCTTGTAGCTGAAATATCGATGTTTGGTTAAGTTTAACACTGAAATGCAAGATTTTAGTACTTCTTTTGAAAAATTTAGGCCACCACTCTTTTAAATTTAATATTTTTTGCCTTTCCACTGATTTTACTTCAAATAATGGCTCTGTACTGTAGAAAACATACTGTGCACTAACTACATATTGAGAGTAAGAAGGGACACATTCCAGTAATGTTTTCCTTCTTGCACTCAGACAAATTTTCAGCCTGTTGATTACTACATTGAAAAATCGGTATGGAGAACCGTACATGACTGTCATGTTCTAAGATTTATATTTAAAATCATTTACTTGAATTCGGTTCGATAATTTCTAAACAAAATATCGCCCACCCTCAAACTATTTTCACTATTTATAGATATTTTTGTTATTATGGGGTAGTCGTTTAATATAATGCTATTTTCGAGTCACTTTATCTATAAAAATTAGGTACTTTATTCTTATAAAGAAACTGAACTACGCAGATAATCATCCCTCCTCCTCAACCGATCCCCTACCATTAATGACATTTACAATTTCAAGAGTAATAGTTTCATCATATGCAATTGCTAAGGTGCCTTATCCTTCAAAATTAAATATTCGTACTTTACTTGATATCAGCAAAGTAATTTTCAAAAAATCACCCCCTCCCTCTTCAAGTACTCACTCCATTTACAGATATCTGATTTACCATTTTACAGTCGATTAACAAGACGTTATTTTCGGGACACTCATTTATCAAAATTAAGTACTTTACTCTTGTTAAAACACAAAATAATGCAGGTAAACTAACCCTCCCCCTTAACCTAACAACGCCATTTTTTATATTTACACTTTTATTGAATAATAGTTTCATTACATGTAATTACTAAGGTATCTTATCCTTCAAAATGAAATATTTTATTCGCCATCAAAAAAAGTAGTTTTCGATAAATTACCCCCTCCCCTTCGACTACCCGCTTTATTTATAGATATTTCATCTACGTCTCTACAGTGGATTATTATAACCTTCTTTTCAGGATATTTTCTTTATCAAAATTAAGCACTTTAGTCTTGTCTTTTACGTAACACGTTGCAGGTAAACTACCCCTCCCCCGATCTTCACCAAAAAAAAATCAAGAAATCTTTCATTTTTATAAACCAACTGATGTATTTTTAGCTTTTAAACAAAATGGCTGTCTCGCTTAGATTTGAACAAAAAAATATAATCTTTTCCTTCTTCTTCTCATCCATTCAGCTATACAAGAAACATGTTCTCCAACAGTTTAATCTAGCAACGAAAAGTACAAATACAATTGACGTTAGTTTTGGGCTACAATAGTTGTACAGTATACGTAATTATTCCCCTCAACAGTCCACCTGGATTGTGTACAGGTAGGGTCCATCGATATAACGCCAACGCATTTACTGTTTACATTCTTAAACGCCTGTATTGTATTCGAGTGACCCACGTTCTTGAAACTGTCTTTCATAAACAATTATATTTCATTGTTTATTATTAGAATAATATCTATATAAAGATCGTTTTACACTCGTCAACAATAAGAAACGAATTAACATGTAAAGCAAAAAAGTACTGCTCTAATTTATTATTTAGAAAAGCCACCGTACTAAATGAGTGCAGTTGAGTCGGATTTTCACTAATCCGGAATGGTCATTTCCCAGAGTAACCTAAATTAGCGAGATTTTACTGTTCATATTCGCTGTATTTAATTTCTTTACATATTTCGAATATAAGTTCCATTAAAAGTTGAAGTTTATGAAGAATGTAATAAATAACACTTTCCTTATAAGAATATATAAGGCCTATACATTTTTTAAATATTTTACAGTGTTTCGATAGCTTAAACTGTCATCTTCAGAATATAACAAATTAATACAATTTTTAAAGTTTATTGTTAACAACACCTGTTTTATATGTAGACTAAATTTAATGTATTTTTTTATATATGTATATAAAACTATACTATATAACTAAATAATAAATAATATATGTAAAGTATAATATAAATATTTATCATTTTATACATAATTGTTGTGGTCTCCAAGTTGGCTATATAATTAAATATTAGAATTACCTTGGTTTCCTTCTAGTGTCTATTGAGAACACAAAGAAATTGCAAAGAAGGAAACCAAGGTAATTCTAATATTTAATTTATCATTTTATTAAATCAGTAATTTTGTAAATACTATCGATTTTGGTATTAATCTGGATTTATTCAGGTATTACTTTAAATTATATCTAGATATGTTTCTAGATATAGATCTGTTTAAATATCTCTAGATTTTCCCCTAAGTTTATTTTTGGACTTTTGGAAATGTGTTTTAATAAAGTGATATTATTTAAATTTGATAATATGTGATTATTTGTAATTGAGTGAATAGCTAAATTTTGATTTGTATATATCTGGTTTTAAATATGAATTACGGTGTTGAATAAGTCTTCCTTTTAAACGTTTTTTAGTTTGGCCTATATAAATTTGTTTACAGCGCTTCAAGTGATTGCCCTACCAATTTGCCTAGGTGAGTACCGTTCCTTTCATGGTATATTTCGTGACTTAAATTCATTGTTATTATTCCCATAAATTCTAAATTACAATTTATACAAATAACAATTTTTTAAATTTTAATATTTTATGGTGGTATTTATGGTGAAACTATACGAATTGTCAGTGATTTTTATATGTTAACAATTAACGACACTATGTAATATTTTGCATACTCACAGAACATATATAAGTTTAAGTCTACTCAATTATGTATACTTTAAGTCATACGCTTATAAATACAAAGCAGTTAATTTTTCATTCTCTCCTTGAGGTATTATTCACAATTGTTAGTAGGTTAATAAAGGAAAAAATAAAAAGAAACTTACGCAAGCCTCTTGGCAAAACATGTTGTACTAGACAACCGAAAAAACAGAAGAGGAACACTAATTTGCCGTAAGTATCCATGTTTGTGAGATATTGTTGTGTTGAGCATTGTTGTACTGCGCCGGCCAGTATATATATACAGAAGGCAGTAAATCGACTTCCCCCACAGGCCCAACGCCTGAGCCAAGGTCTTGAATTCCACTAGTCGTACTTCGTTAAAACTATTTAATTAAATCCTTTTCGTAAATTAACAAGTCAGCTGCTACCGGGACACTTCCTTCCTACTCACAGTGATTATTTTTTCGAAACATATTTACCGGTGATCTCGTATTCTCACGTATCCCGTTCTCTTCTCGTCGTTCTTCATAACGAGCCAAATATCGTTTTACTCTTCTGTTGAAATCTTCATATTTTGGGGCAGTATAATAGAGAAGAACAGAATTGATTATAATCGTGGGCGCGGACTTTGGCTGAAAAATATTTACCGGTGATCTCGCATTCTCACGTATCCCGTTCTCTTCTCGTCGTTCTTCATAACGGGCCAAATATCGTTTTACTCTTCTGTTGAAATCTTCATATTTCTTCAGCCTTTCCTCAGTTGACGATTATTTTTCAGCTTGTCAACGCCACGGTGATTCTAGAAAACCTCATTCCGCGACAGAGACGTGTAGGCCTATAGAATTTTTATTGTGGGGGGGGAGGACTGAGATTTTTTCGTGAGCCACAAGTAATGTGACTGTAGCATAGAGCAAAACACATTAACACATAAACGATAGTAACGTTAGGAATATATAGTAAGATATGTCTTGTTGAAATTCCATTACTTATGTGAAACAAAAAACCCGCGCGCGCGCGTGTGTGTGGTGCTGGGTAACGCAAATTTATTTAACGAGTAATCAAAAAATAATGGTAAATATTATTATATATGAAATTTATAAGAAAAAATTGATAAGAACGAAAAAACTTTATATTGTGAACTGGCAATATAGCCTATAGCCTACAGTTAATGAGGTGACTGAATAGGCTCACATATTTAAAAAATTTTAATTGTGTAATATTCTGTGTGTATTTATTATACCTTGATTATTTTATGCGTTGAAAATGTCATGGGTTAAATATTTCGAGGGGTTGGGTCTCCTTAAATACACCCCTGTTCCGCAATTGTTTCAATAAAACGGGTTACGATGTATAAACGGATGATGTTTACCCCTTGTAGGGAGTAAGACAATCCCTACAAGGCGGTCCTACTACAAACATCAATATTTTTTAAGTTAGCCTATTTGCAAGAAATTTCATTATTGGTATAAAAGCTTGCGGCCTTTAGGTTATTGTGACTTGCTTATACAGCTTATCGCAAAGAGGGTAGGAAACAAAAATGAAGATGATTTTGTTAGCGGGCGTTTAATTTTGTGAGTTCAAGTGGAAATATCGGTATGGAGAACCATACATCACTTCCATATTCTAAGATTTATATTTAAAATCATTTTCAGCCAAACAGCCAGGGAAGGAATTTTAACAAAAAAATACTTCTTTGTTGCCAATAACGTAGTACACATATAAAAAAAAATTATCCCCTCCCCCTTCAACTATAATTTTGATTTATAGAAAATTACCCCCAGCCCGTTCAACTAGCCTCTACATTTATAGATATTTCATCTATGTTTCTACAGTGGATTATTAAGATCTTATCAGGATACTTTATCAAAATTAAGTACTTTACTCATGTTACAACAAAAAATGTTTCAGGTAAACTGCCCTTTCCCCGTAACCGATCTTCACCAAAATCAACAGACATTGAGTTCTCTATAGCTCAGGCACATATGTAAAAAATTATTTGATTCTGTTTGAATTTACGGCAGTTATGGTTCGTCATATAAAATATTACCCATGTTAAAACATACAACATGAGATTTATAAAACATATCTAAGATTTATATTTAAAATCATTTTTGAAATAAAATATTTTCATAGAACCTACTAACGCTGGGGAAATCTGAGGAGCCAATCAGAGTTGGGCCTACCTGTCACTCTGCTGAATTTGGTGGAAAGCCCTGTCACTGTCGTCAAAGTATCAGCCTTGACAGGGTCCTCTTTTTCTGCAAAATGGGAGAGGCTTGAGATGGAGTGAGTGACAAATGACTTTATTTTTGTTACCTGGCAACAAAATTATTTTATTTTAAACAATTACCATTGTTTCAAAAAGTTTAAATACATTTTCAAGTACTTTACTCTTGTTAAAACGTAAAAGGTTGCAGGTAAACTACCCCTTTCCCTTAACCGATCTTCACCAAAATCGAAAGTCCTTGAGATCTCTACAATTCAGGGATGTATGCAAAACATTATTTGATACTGTTTGAATTTGCGGCAGTTATCGTTTTCCATAGAAAAAAAACGTTGCAGGTAAACTACCCCTTCCCCTCAACCGATCTTTACCAAAAACAATAGATCTTGAGTACTCTACAAATCAGGGCTGTATGCAGAAAATTATTTGATTCTGTTTGAACTTGCGGCTGTTATCGTTTGCCATATAAAATACACTTGTTAAAAAAACGTTGTAGGTAAACTACCCCTTTCCCTTAACCGATCTTCACCAAAAACAATAGGTCTTGAGAACTCTACAATTTAGGGCTGTATGCAAATAATCTTTTGATTCTGTTTGAATTTGCGGCTGTTATCGTTTGCCATAGGAAATACCCTTGTTAAAACATAAAACGTTACAGGTAAACTACCCCTTTCCCTTAACCGATCTTCACCAAAAACAATAGATCTTGAGAACTCTACAATTTAGGGCTGTATGCGAAACATTATTTGATTCTGTTTGAATTTGCGGCTGTTATCGTTTGCCAAAAAAAAAAATTTCCCTTGATAAAAAAAAACCGTTGCAGGTAAACTACCCCTTTCCCTCAACCGATCTTCACCAAAAACAATAGGTCTTGAGTACTCTACAAATCAGGGCTGTATGCAAAAAATTATTTTATTCTGTTTGAATTTGCGGCAGTTATCGTTTGCCATAGAAAAAAAATCTACAGACAGACACACAGACAGACAGACACACAGACACACACACAGACACTTTTCGGAAAACGACTTTTTTTCATGTTTTGAGTGTAGTAGAATCAGAATCTGCAATAATCTCGAACACGATTTTTTTTGCCATCACCATACTTCCATTCCTTAAGGAATATGGAAGTAAAAAGTAGGAAGTATGGTACTCGATTCTGTATGTGAGATGCCACACGCCAAACCGCTGTAACTCGGTGATAAAGAGAACGTTGAAGACTAATTCCTACATAGTATATTATAATGTAATAATATATTAATTATAATATAATATACCATTATAATATATAATATAATATATTATAATATACTATATAATATAATGTATATAGTATACCGTATTCATATACTATTAAAAGGGTTATTGGTAATGTTTTTACCAATATTACGCTTTTCAAGTTATTTCAAAATTATATTAAAATAACGAAAGCAATTCAGGTTTTTGTGAAGTGTGAAAAATGTTTGATGTCTCAAACGTTACTACTCGATCAATTTTTGTCGTATTCACAAGAAAAGAAAACAATATAACCTCAATTTTATTGACTGAAGACGTTTTTACTAATTTGAAAATTGAAAAGTTTTTGTTTCCTTTTTCTATAGTTCACACTCACACTTTTTGTGTTATTAACAAAGAACTGATTTCACCCCTTTTAAATTATCTAAAAATTCGCTTCACTCCGTCCAATTTGACTTCTCATATTCTTAAAATATAAAATTCGGAAAATCTTGTACAAATTTTGTTCGATTTTGTAAATGACCGCTTGAACAATGTAGCAGAAATTCTTTCCCCTCAACACCCTCCCGCTTTCTCTTTATCATCATTAGTCCTGATCTAACTATCCTGTTGTTCAGTTGTACGCGTATTTGGGTCATTCATTTTGTGTGCACTGTGTGTTTGTATTGTGTTTGATATTATGGAAGTATCAACGACCCATGTAAGCCATGTAAGCCATGTGCTCACTATGAAGGATAGACTTATAACGTTAAAAGTACTAAAGTCTGTACAAACAGAGATCAACACTTTGTCGAGAAATTCTCAATACCAAAGATGGTGAAGTACTCAGTTCAAACGAGCATCAGTGTGGAGTTCCGGACGACGCTCACTTAGAAGTACAGAAGACTATAAATCGGGCAAAGAAGAGAGCACGCGAGGAAGACACTTCAATTTCTAAAATCTATTCAGACACAAAAGTTAGGTGACCTGCATAATAGAGGTTATGATTTTGTCACGGAAATGCCTGAACAGCAAGTCCAAAGCCTGGATAAAGTGTGATGGGAATCAGTTTATTGTTTGAAACATACACGGCCAAGAATACGTTTGACTGACAAGTAGGATCGTATTGACGCGATTTACAGGACACCGCTCTTCCAAGAATACGTTTGATTGACTGGTATACGGTAGATATAAGGACCTACTGGGCGCGATTTACAGGACACCGGGTGATAGGAAAATCGGGTACAGGTTGAAATAAAGAACATTCGAACTTGGATTAAAGGCGTGTGTTTATTAGCTGAGAGACAAGCGATATAGTACGGAGAGGAGGAGAGAAAACAGAGACGCGGGGAAGTGCCTGTGTGTGTGTGTGTGTGTGTGTGTGTGTGTGAGAGAGAGAGAGAGAGAGAGAGAGAGAGAGAGAGAGAGAGAGAGAGAGAGAGAGAGAGAGAGAGAGAGAGAGAATTAGGCTATGCACATGCACATGACTCAGTAAGTCACTTACGTACGTTTCATTAAACGTCGTATGTTAGTCGACAGCCAAATCCATTCGTTCACATGTTGTGACAAGCTCAACTTACCTTGTACTCTATATAATGTAATGAACAGAAGACAAGCGACAGCTGTGGCGGGTATTTCAATCGAGATCAAGTCAGCGGTGACGAGGACAACGCAGCTAATGACGACATGCCAGGCGCCCCCAGTAGTGCACAATTAATTTCTAATTACATTATACTTAGGCCTATTTGTTTCATTACAAAAATAAGAGCTGGATTCCTGAGGAGCACCATAAAGCAAGGCGCATTTTTCAGCCATCAGTCGATTCGGCCACGGGACTGAGTACCAAATCTAACATTTGGAGTAACGTAAGGCGGCTGAAGCGTAGTCCTGGCCACACTACCATTACTTGTGTACCGCACGGCTCAACTCACATCCTAACCTGCCTCTCCTATACCATTTGGATGGCACAAAAAATGGACAAGTTTTATTCACTGAGAAAACACAGGACAGTAATATGTAAAGAAATATTCCATAAGAATATTCGGAACTGTCCCAATATCCGTCCCCACATTACGTTTTCAACGTTTTGAATATACCATTGTAACGATATACTACGATGTAAAGAAGAAGAAGTGTACCAATTGTAAATTGTTCTGTTTCTCAATGTAAAGCAAAACTACCTGTTGTTTTCATTTTTGAGGTTAGGTAACAATGGTTTTTGGATTTTAGATTACTGTTTAAGGAAATAAAAGCTATGCTTAGGAAATATATAACTTAATGTGTCTTACACAATGCTTGAAAGTGAGAAACATTCAAAACAAAAAACACAACGTATTTTTAACAAAAACGACAACGGAAAATGTAAAATGAAAAACACAAGTATTTCTGAATAGTAAGATTAAAAAAACAACAACGTATTAACAAATGAAAACAAGATTTGTTATTCGTTAGATGGACAAAAATCTCGAAAACTTCACTGGAAGGAAATTTTGTGCGAAACACACACAAAAACTGGAGACATATATAGTAACCCGCCTTCCTTCGAGTTAGTTGCTTTCCCAGTGATTACACAAAAGCCGAGTATTAACGAAAAACGAGATCTGTCACAAAAAAGAGAGACATATACAGTAACAGGCAATGGTTATCCTTACTTCGAGTTGTTTTTTTTTTTACGTGGATTTCACAAAAAGCGAGTATTATTTTAAAGGCATATTGGTTTCCATGTGCAAGTTTTGTTTGCATGTTAACCTAAAGTATGACAATGAAACGGAATTCCAATCGTAAACAAACTATTTTATAATATACATAAATTAATTTTAACGATTTCTATTAGCTAACTAAAATTATACGCGATTTTCATTACATATCGATGCTAATAATCGAAATTGAGTGCGGGTACGGTTATTGGGACAGTACCGAATATTCGAGAGGCCACCTTATACCCTTAAGGATAGGTAAGGCGTAAGGATTAAATAATAATTATTCAAGTTTGCAATTAATTAACATCAGAGCGGATTGAATTAAAGGAGTCAAGGTAATAAGGCCTATCTGTAATAAGGTTGCCGTCATTAGGTGATAGGAAGTTGTAGTTGAAACGAATGACTGTTTAACATTTGTCAATAATGCTTTGTCGGAAACAACAATGCAGACATCACAAGTCTCGGATTCGATTACTCACGGTCATCCATCATCTTGCTTGCGTGCTGTTTGTTAGTTCCAGTTTAAATGGCATGCGCACGTCATGTTTGCCGTTTCATTACGTCCGCTGCCAGAGTCTTGTTTATTATCCAAGCAAGGTTAACAAATATTAACTTGTAGTCTATTCAGTTCCTTCTTCTTATGATTTATGTTTAATGCGGTATAGTCTCTCTAGACAGGTTTCTAAAACTTGTCGCTACTTGTTCGCCTAATTAAAGGGCAGTCAGTCGCGAATCGGGAGGGGGCGAGCTATCTAGATAGTTAACTTATTCAATTTAAAAAATAAAATGTATTGGCTACATGCTTTTACTTTTTGCTGAGACCGCTCAGTTTCGGTGGCTGTTCAGTCAGGTAGTCAGGCAACTGCATACAACACGATGCATGGTGGCTTGCATACACACAAAAAAGGTTTCCACTCAAAACTTTAATGTAACGAACAGGAAGACTGATACTCACTGGCTTCCAGCACGCCTTCTCCTTTTTTCTTAAAGGTACCGGTATAATTCGTAATGAAACAGAGAATTAACAGACATTTTTTGTCGGATCTTAAGTCTATTGCAGGCTTAACAGTAAAGAATCTGGAGCCTTTTGAAAATACGGGGGCCATTTGTTAAGTAAGAGCCGTTTTGCTACATATCCAAGAAAACCTTATTAATAGATAAAATTACAAATGTAAACATAAACTACAATATTACTCTATTTTTCTACGTAGTCGACATTAAGATCCAAGCACTTGTTCATACGTGGCATTAGTTTATTCATACCGTCATCAAATAAATATACCGCCTGTCTGTTAAACCAAGTAGTGACAGTTTGTTTCAATTCATCATCGTCAGCCATTTGCTCCTCTATTAAAAATTCCTTCAGCTTCCTTCAGAAAAAGATGAAAGTCCGAAGTTGCAATATCGGGACTATAAGGCGGACGATCAAGCTATTCCCATTCAACAGGGGTGTCCACAGCATGGTGCAAGTCGCACGACTGGAATTTTTGGGGAATTATTTTATTACTAAACCTTCCCTGCCATTAATAATCATCTTTTTCCTTTCATAACCCCTTGTTGGAAATATAAGTTACATGAATTTAAGCCAGTTGTGTAACCAGGGGCTCAATTACCCCCTTTACAAGCGTCGTAAATCAAACAAATCAGTGAAAAAAGAATGTAATTACAAAATCAAGTTAGATTATCTTGATAACGCCTAATGTACTACTAATTACGTTAGGACAGGTTTGACCAGGCTTTTACATTTCTCATAATTTAGTTATTGATTAGGCATACTATAAAACCTTTTGGTATTGATAAAAAAAATAACATTAGTTTTTTGAATCCCATGATGCTTAAATGGCTTTAGTTTTTCAGAAATTTTTTGATAAAGCCCGAAGATCCACCGTTAAAGGGTGGTTAATTGTATAACCCCGTATTGTGATCCCCCTACCCACGAAATCAAATTTGGGAGGATTTCGGAATAGTTGGGGGAATAGCACCATTGCCTTAAGGGGGGATGGGCACCTGTGCCATCCAAACTGGTCCAGTAGCGCTGTTGTGCTGTGTGGTCGAAGGTTGTCATGCACCACTTGAAAGCAGTTTACGGCGGCGGTTTTGAAGGCCCGCCGAAGCTTAGTGACTGTGTCACAATACATTTTCGAATTTAATGTCATTCCTTGTGGGGGGGGGGAGTCAACCAAAAGGATGCCATTCCGATCCCAGAATCGTGTAGCCATGATTTTTCGGGTCGGTAGAGTCTGCATGGATTTTTGTGGTTTCGACGGTGATCGGGAATGATACCACTTACACAGGATTGTCATAGTCCTGGTCTCTGGTGTATAGTGACACATCCAGGTTCATTTTTTCAAAGCCATAAGATCCAGGTTCTTATCCAGGAGCATAAGTAAGAAGACAGAACGAATTTAGCTTCATACTACATAACCGTGTTTTTTTTTTAACCAGAAAATGAATGTCGTGTTTCCGAAATTACTAAAACTAATAAAACTTGTACTGACTCTACCTCCTACATCAAAACAAAATTTCTGTTAAAAAAAAAGTATAAAAACGTATTTGAGGCCAGCGATTAAGACAGACAGACTTTCAAATGATGGCGCGGGTCTACATTGCGTGGTTTAGTTTGCGATTCACAATTGCAACGGCTGTGGGATCGAGCCAAAGGTCAAAGTGACGACACGTTAGTAGAGGGAAATTGGGGGTTCAAACGCAACACAATGTCAACTAATAGAGTCCCGCACCACCGCTGGACCCGCAGCATCCCAATGGACCACAGCATCCGCGAATTTCCGCGAATAAATTTTTTTATTTTTTTAATTTGGTTTTTTTATTTTTTTTATTAAATTGATTTGGTGGGATGAGGTTCAATGGACCACCAGCATCCGTGAATATAATTTTTTATTTTTTTAAGAAAGCTGATTTGCATATCAGTGGGTGGTGTTGGGTGGGAGGTTTTTTTATTTTATATCAGTGGGTGGGGGGGGTGGTTCCAACTCGAAGCATTATAGTGTATACTAAAATATATGATCAGGTGTACCAACCTTTGCATGAGTTCAAATTTGTTGTGTGTTATAATGTATATTAAATCTATATGATCAGGTGTACCAACCTCTGTAGTATTATTATAGTGTATAGATATTTTATATGAGCAGGGTTGTCAACATTTTCTGCGGTGGGGGGAGGGAAATTCAAATATGTGTTATATAGTGTATATATTGAAATATATGATCAGGGTTACCAATCTTAAATAATTGTGTGCGTGTATAGAGCAGATCTGCCAACATTTTTTTCTCTTCTGTGGTGGGAAATTCAAACTATATATGATCATAATTGTTACTCTCTCTCGCTCTCTCTCTCTCTCTCGTTGTCAAACGTTATACTCACCGGCATTATAGTGTATATTAAAATATATGATTAGGTGTACCAACCTTTACATGAGTTCAAATTTGTCGTGTGTTATAATGTATATTAAATCTATATGATCAGATGCACCAACCTCTGTATTATTCGTCCTCTCTCTCTCCCTCTCTCTCTCTCACTCTCTCTTGTTGTCAAACCGTTCTCCTCTCTCTCTGTAGTCAGTACCGAGCGCATGTATATGAAATTAGAAAGTTTATTCGACATATATTAACGCCCTCTCTCTCTCTCTCTCTCTCTCACTCTCACTTGTTTCAACTGTGTCAACAAATAGTAACGTCCTCTCTCTCTCTCTCTCTCTCTCTCTCTCTCTCTCTCTCTCTCTCTCTCTCTCTCTCTCTCTCTCTCTCTCTCTCTCACTCTCACACGTTTCAACTATGCAAGGTTCCATACCCTTTCTCCTATCTCCCTCTCGTACATTGAGTAGTCGGTGTGATGAATAAATAATTTTAGCACTATCTCTCTTTCGTTGTCAAAACGTCGTCTTCATTTTCAATGTATTAAATAATTAATTAATGCAGTCAGTGTGATTGATCCTTGTTAGAAATATGAATAATTTTAGCTCTCTCTCTCTAGGTTCAGTGGTGTATAGCGAAATAAATTAAAATTATACACACACATGAAAACGGTGGTTGAAATTCATAAATAATTTTAGCTCTCTCTCTCTTGTTGTCAAACGACGTCTTCATTTTTCATGTATCAAATAATTAATTAATAGTTTATAATGCAGTCAGTGTGGCTGAATTGTAAGCGTGCGAGCCTTCAGTGTGCATACAACGTCTAGCATTTAAGGGTACGTGTGTGGACAACGCTCACTAGTATGTTTGTTGCAAGTAAGTATACATTATGGCGGGTGGGTTATACAAATAATAATAATAATAAAGTGTGTACTATATACATTTATTAAAATACATACACAGCTCCAAGATTATATTAAACTAGTTTTACAATTAAAAATACATACACAACTCAATATTATATTGTTACACGTATTAAAATATATCTAAACTAGTTTTACAATTAAAAATACATACACACACAGCTCCAATATTATAATGTTACAAATATGAAAAATATATATATATTTAAAACTAGTATTTACAAAATGTGTATAAAATAAGACTTAAACACGTCTATGTACTGCGTTGGACAATGGTGTATATTCTACAAGCGTATCATGTAATATCATACAGTAGGCAGTCGTCTGTGCAGGAAAATTCATTGACGATTCAAATTCTAAACGTACATCTACTGCTGAAGACTTAAGCGCATCGTCCTGTTTGCTACAATCGAATACAAGCAGCGGGGCTTTTGATTTGAATAATTCTGGTGTCAGTACTGGGCTGACGTCTAAACGGTGGTAATACGAACTTTGAAAACTGACGTACATATTGTACAATAATGCAAAACGGTCTTTCCCAATATCCAAGTTTAAATTATCGTAAGGATAATACTTGTCGTTTAGAAACAGTCTCGCATTGATTACATTACAATGATCAAATTCATCAGCGTGTGCCGTCAGTACATTCTTTCTTGCTGTCTGAAACGCTAAAACAACAAAGCATGGTTTTTCTAGCTGACTCGAGGTCTTGACAATCCAATTCTGCCTTTTAGTCTGTGGTAAGGCAGGATACTCATGCAACTCCCAGGTCCTAAAAGGCATAGTTATCGGGTGGTCATTCTCTATGAGTCGTAACAGTGGTAATCTGTACGCATTAGCTACATGTACATAAGGCATTTTCCAGTAAACTTTATCTAGTTCAAGAACACAATTAGCAGTCGTTTGTCCGCTTGTTAAAACCATAGCGTTTATGTCGGTAGATGTGCGTAGGAGTATAAGTTCTTGTTTCACGTTCAGCACGATGCGTGTATAGTCTTCTGCGAATCCCATTAGCATTTTCAGTGGAATACAAAAGTTGAATTCCCCGTCATCATTCACTTTTAATACGTTTGTGGTCGGCGCCACCCAACCTGCGTTTTTCATTGCGTCACGTGTGTTGTTGTTGAGTGATAGAAAAGTTTTAATAGTTGACGTAACACCGACGTTTCGAGTATGGTCCACTACCACACCGGCCAACTCGTAACGAATCTCTTCAAAGAGAAATGCTATAGCATTGTTCACCAGTTCCACATTCAACGCAGTATCTGCAGCCACACTAGGGTTTTTAACCAACTTGCCTTCGATGTAGAGGAAACTTTCCGACGGTAGTGTAAAGACGTCCTGTTGTTGTATCGGCACACGTATTTCATCATTGTTTCCATATCTTGTTGTTGCGTACGGTGCGTGTGAATGAAATGAAAAGTGTGTGATACTGTCTTCAAAGAACGGTTGCTGCTCCACAGATAATATTCCACTCGCCATGTTACTTGTTTACAACAAAACCCAATGAAATCAGAAAACGACGGTTAACTGATGTTAATCGTTTCAGTTTCGAACGAGTACTGATGCGTTTCCTAGCCGATCTTTCTTCTTCTTCTTCTTTTATTGTCGACGACTGTGGTAGCAGCGGTGGCGAAGAAACAAAGTACAAGCCCATGTCTATAGTCGTTTTAGATGTAAACGCACAGTGATGACTTCGCCGCGAAAATCTATTACGTCACCGTCCTGGTCGTGTAAAGATAATGTTATGTTGTCCAAACGACTCACATTCACAGGTAGGTATATGACGTTTGTAGGTGATTCAATTATTTTGAATCCTGGCTCGACTGACGGATAGAATGAGTGCAGAGTGTGCTCGTTTTTACCGTTCTTGTATGATCCGTGCGCTATATTACACCTTATCAATATACTGTTCACTTTTATAATGTTAACTGTAGCGTCAGACGTATGAGTTTTATTCGCTTCAAGCAGACGCTTTTCCTTGAAACCCAACATATCACCAATACCGTACACTGTTTGTTGAAAGTCAATATCCAGTGCACAAGTCAGTTCACATTTCAGTGTATTATTGTTAGGACGTAGACTAATCTGTGAGTCTCCTAACTGCTTTTTGAGGAAGGCTTCTATGTCACCGATTTCATAAGCACCTGTAGGTAAAGTTATCAAGTCCCACGTTGTTCCGTCTCGTAGTACTGGAAACACATTGTTTTTCCTCTCAACCACGTTCGGTATACTGTTGTATGTAGTAAAGTCCAATAGACCTACATACCATTCCCCGTTTGTTAGTTCGAGAGGTGGGAAAAAGTCACATACAAGAGCAGCAGCATTCGTACCTGTTAAGGTGACCGACAGCGAAGACATCTTGTCGCTTACTGATCACTCACGCGTTAAGAAGTCCAAACATAAATGCCCACAGATGACTGTGTGTGACGACTGTTCACGCTCGTAATTGTAGTAAATGGCAGTGTCGGTTCCAAAATACTGTGTCAGCTCAAGAGGTGGTCGCATATTACCATACGCATCATAGTAGTAAACTCGATTGTTTCGCTTCTTGTACCAAACCCAGTGCGTACCGAGTCCTTCTGCACTGTCCAGATTAACAACTGCACTCTCATTCTTCCATGGTCGTCTGCGCGGTAAAGTGTTACGCATAAAAACACCTCTGAAATAAGGTATTTTCAAAAGTTTTGCGTACACATACAAATCACTATCGGACAATGCACGCACTGGTATGCAAATTAGTTTTTTTGTCTGTAAGGACGTAGGTATAGACCTGACGCTATTTTTGTATTGTTACGTTTATGTCTTGAGACTGTTTTGCGTTTGCCCACGGATTGATGTTTAATTCCTGAACCCTTCTTCTTTTTTCTACAACCACTACGCGAACCCCCTCCACCCACTGCTGATTTCGCTTTCATTGCAGCGGCTACAGCTGCAGCATACGCTCTTTCACTAACACCGGAATTCCAACCTTTCACTCGTTCCCACGCTTTGTCGGCAAGAACGCGATCAGCTATACGTCGTCGACTGTTGTCTGTGTACCTTGCGTAGGCGATATCGTGTTCGCGACAGGCTTCGTCCAACTCGTTGATTCCACGCTCGCCACGTGCCAATCTCTCTTTGAGTTTTGTTCCGGGTCCACAGAATCGATAGCCGGGTAGGTGTAATTCTACCGGTAATGCATCCACCGCTCGATTAATCAAAGTAGGTACTGACGAAACGATAGCGGGCACAGTGTTTTTAAGTATTTTTCCAATTACACCGCGCCCCATTCTTTTCTTACGAAGTACGTGCATTCTTGTAAACAGATCTCCAATCCTTGATTTCCGTTTCCGTATCGAGAACGTCTATTAAACGTCCCACCTCTTCAATATATTCAGCCAGAACTGAACGCTGTGTCGCTCTGTCTTGATATTTATAGACAAACTTTATTAGATTGATTATATGAGCGTGAAATACCTGAGTGACCTTGTACAATTCGGTCTTTATATGTAATTTTAATTCGTGCATTTGTCGTACAGTGACTGCGTCTTTGTCATTGACACCGTTCGCTATATTCGTAATTTTTCTTCCGGCAGCGTAGAAAGCATCGCTTTGCAAACTGATTGTGTGTGCATGTAAAAATTCCAAATTCACTGCGTCTTTGAAGTCAACAGGCGCTTGCACACGTGTTAGTCGGCAGTCATTAACGATTACGTTACCTGCACGATCTTTTTTCAAACTCTTCTCGTCTACGTATCGTTTTGTGGCTGCATCTCTTGATTTAAGCGGATCGTTTAGCATTATTATTCGATGATCTTTTGCGTCTACGGTAGCGTCGTCGTTCTTGTACTGTAAGCATGCGTCCTTTACGTACTGTAAAGAAACAACATCGTGCAGCTCTTCAGGATCACCCAAGTTGCGTATCTTTTTGTTTTTTACATCAAAGTGACCGTCGTTAGTCACTCCTAAACCGATATCCTCACGCAGACTTCGATGAGTTTCTTTTCGCACTCTTACAGCGCTGTCGTGTCTACCGAACTTGTCTACACTCATATTTATGAAGAAGAACTGGTGGTTGTAGAACGGTGCGTCTGCTTTTATATGATAATGCCGGCTTCACGTAATTCCTCCAATATCGACATGATTTCATTCCTATGACCAGTATGTCCACTATTTTGAGAAGCCATTAACAGTCTCAATCTATTAACTAACTCGTTAGGATCATCCCAATGCACGTAATCGATTGTAGTGTTCGGTTTCATCTCCATATACCCACTCCCTGTACGTTTTCGTGCACTCGATGCAAACAATTTAGATATTACTAGTCGGTACTTGACGCCACTGTTACTGTTTATTCGTGTATTGTGTTTATATTTTTGTTTGTGTCCGTTGGTTGCTAGTAGTATGGACTTATATTTCCTCATATCGTCCTTATTGTATTTTTTCGGTAGTTTCATAAACAAAAGTTCATACAGACCAGGCGTACCCTCGTAAATTTTTCCTTTGACATGAAAGTTGTCGTTATCATCGATTTTTACATTTGAATCGCCTATCATAAATTTACCGCCTTCGTATCGAACACCATACATACGATCTATAATCCGTTTACAGTCCGTCGATTCGCACAAACGCACATATTTGTTTGCTAATGAATCGTCACTGAAATGTGAAGTGTTAGGGTTCCATGCGTCCTCGTCACTGAAATGAGAAGCGCTATGACTCTGCACGTCACTTTCGTTTTCTGTTATTATGTGTTGACTCTGCATGTCATCTTCGTTTTCTGTTATTACGTGTTGTGTAGGCTCTTCTTGTTTTATCTGCTGCTTCTTCTCCTCCTCCTCCTCCTCCTCCTCCATTATATCACCACTTAACTTTCGTGAAATAGCTTCTAACGGTTCCAGAATCGGTTTGTAATTTTTTCTAAACTTCTCGTCGCTTTCTCTGATACCGTGTTGTAATGCATGATATTTTTTCCTTATGTTGTCACTTATCGTATCTATATCATACACAAGTCGTTCCTCCTTATTCATCGCCATCTGTGTTAGCAAGAGGACTGATGACATTACTACAGTGCAACCACTTTTATACCTCGCCGGAAACAATTATGAATCGATCAAAGCCGATTCTATATCTACCTTCATTTATTGACGAGTCTTTGTCTATGACTAGAAATCCATAACGATCCTTCCACGCTTCCATGCAGACGTCTTTGAAAGCATCATATTTCATATCTATGTTAACGTGATCATTGTATGCATGTCGTAAATTTAGATCGTCTTGTTTGAACAATATCAACAAGTTAGCGTTGTCACGTACCAATTGTTTCGGTATCTGGCTATATGTCTGGCATAGATAGAATGTGTCCACACCGCTATGTCTCCCCATAGCAAAATACTTTCGAATATTGTTTTGTCTTTCACACGATACGTCATCGAATACGATAACAGAGTCGAGACCAGTGATTTCACTCGGTAGCGGGACTTCTTCGTTCTCGCTGTATGCATGATAACCTAAACCTTCATCAGCGAGTGATTTCATCACTGTTTCTAGCATTCTGTATTTTGGTTGAAATAATGATTTTGAAAACACGTATACGTTGCGGAAACGTAGTCCGTTGGCATCAAACAGTAGGTTGAATAGCACATTTGATTTCCCACAGGAACTTGGGCCTGTAACGATACAGCGAATACTGTTCGGTAATAGCGGGCCATGTTTACGTTTAGCACTGTCTTCGTCACCAGCCAAAAAGTCCATATCCTTTATTGGTAATTTGTTTGCTTGCTGTACAATCTTCATCTTTGTGAATACCGAAAGCATAGTTTTCATTACGTGCTGTCACCTTTTTTATATTAGATCTTTCTTATGTATCCATGCATCGTGTTTACCATCGAAACCAAGCCAACGAACACGCACTCTGTCACCTTTGCGTTGTAACACCTTTTCCACTAGGTATACGTCGCCGACTTTGGACTTACTAATCTCGTGCTCGTAAAAACCACCTTTCAACACTTTGTTTAGATGGTCTTTTAGCAGATAAGTGACTGGGATGGTCGTGGATTGTACTTTATCCACAGTGAATATTTCGTTAGTCCAATTCGGCGTATAACCTTTGGTGAACGTCATTTTGTGCTTACTTATACGAACACGGTCACCGACTTTAAATTTGGGTGGTTTCGTTGGACTGATTTTAGGCGCTGTGTTCTTCCTTATTCGTTCCAACACTATATGTTCGTTGGCGTCATTCACTTCACTAGGTTTCATACCAATGGTTCTGTGTGTTGTATTGTTGTACGATTTCAGTAATGTAGGTAGTAGATCCAACCAGCGGTAGTGTCCTTGTTCGCTGAAAGCTCGATACATGTGGGTCTTCAGTGTGCGATTAAAACGTTCCACTATGGAAGCTTTTTTCTCACTATAGGTTGAGTAATGTTTCACATTATACTTTTTTAGCAACGCTTGTACTGTGCTGTTGTAATACTCCTTCCCGTTGTCTGTCTGTAAATACTTCATTCGGTTAGCGGCTAGTATAGGCTTCAACGCGTTCGTCACTTCTTTCCCGGTCTTCGTTTTCAATGGTACAGCGTACGCGTACTTGGTAAACGCATTGATTACAGTCATCATATACTTGTACCCTTTGTTCACTCGAGCGTATGGTATCATTTCCACAAGATCCGCTTGGTACAAATCGTGCATACCCTTCAGTTCAACTGCGCGTCTAACGAAATTCCTTCTCGCCGCTCTGTGTAGCTCTTGCGCAATATTCTTGCGTGCGTTGTTCATGGTTTAAGATACACTAACATAATACATGCGGTTAAATAAAAACTATGTATATATATATGTATAACAGTTCCTTTGTTTTCAGTATTTGTTAATTTCGTTAGTAAACTTGTATATGCCTGCAGGCGATAACTATTTCTGACGACTTTCCTAATATATATTATGTAACAGTCATAATTCTGCATGTATGTACATGCAAAAACACCACCTGTTAAAAACAACAACAAAAATTCTTACTGTGATATCTATAGTTATTGCCTCTCCATACTTCAGTTCGGACGATAGTAAACGTAAGTTTATGTACTATTATTATTGTAACGATATTAGTTCGTAATTTGTTTAAACGTTGATCTATGTACGTGACCATACGTACTTGTTTTCGTAATATTTGTTATAATACCTTTCCTGTTCCGGATTTATGATGTGTGTGTTGAAAGCCTTATGTATATATTTATATACAGCACATAATGTATATGATAATGAAGCAGGTACTGTTATTATTATAGGAACAAGAAGGATGGATCATAGAATAAATACCATATCAAAACAAGAGGAGGAGGATCTTCTCCATAAATGGTTTTTTTCTCCGAAACGGTTAACACCTGTAGAAATTACAAAATTAAAAGCAATAGTCAACAGGCCAAGCTCAAGTATAAGACCATTTCTAAAAGACTTAATAAACAATTTATAAAACCCCAGCGATCTACATCTCGTGTTTCGTGGCATGAGGAAAAACGGCGTAGGATAACAGTACTTGTTAAGGTAACAAACTACTTTTAATACACAATTTTTTTATCACTGTGTGTGCGTATGTTTGACTGTAGTGCAGAGAATACTATTTGAAAAGACATTAACTTATTTAGAACGGATCTGGCGATAACTATTTCTGTGGACTTTCCTAATATATATATTTTGTAACAGCGCTAATTCTGCCTGTGTGTGTGTACATGCAAAGCTTCAGGCGATGAAAGTGAACTTTCCTGATGGCCACACCATTCCTTTCACTAGTCTTCTTTGTAGCGAATATTCTGACATTGTATGGTTCCACCTCGCTTGATACAGACGTCTTCACTTCTCATAAATAATGTCGTTTATCACAAAATTCAACGCAGTTTCTGCTATTGAGTACAAACGTTGTGCAGAATTAACAGTGGACAAACAGTATCCGATCGTTAACATGTTGCATGTGGACACGCGATATGGGAAGTCTGTGCTTGTAACGTTGGAAGATTGTGAGCGCCGCTATCGTGTATATCTACCTAAGAGGTATGCTGACGTCTTTACAGATGAAGAACTCCGTCATATAAATCCCAGCGACCTACATCTTGTGTTTCGAGGGATGAAGAACCAGACAGCGCATGTGGAAATTGTATCTCGTTAAGGTAACAAACTACTTTTAATAAACAATTTTTTTATCATTGTGTGTGTGCGTATGTTTGAATGTAGTGCAGATTCTAATTTACAAAGTTTTGATGAATGGATTTTTAATTTATTTCACTATACGCCTCTGAACCTATATGTAATTATTTGTAACTGCTTTACCTGTTGCAGCAAACGATTATATTATTATTATTCAGTGATATATACATACATACAATTTACTTATTAAACACTTCAATGATTGTAACGTCTTACAATGACTATAGCATATTTAAATCTGTTATCTGTTTATTGGTCCTACATGATTCAAACCAAACGTGTACACGTTGTATGTATGTATATGATTACGTTGTGTTTGCGTCTGTGTGTGGACGCGTTGCGTATGTGTGCGTGTACGTCTGTGTGTGTGTGTGCGTGCACGTGTGGTGTAACCCAAACGTGTGTACGTTGCGTTTGCGTCTGTGTGTGGGCGCGTTGCGTGTTTGGTTACGTTACGTATGCGTGTGCGTATGTGTGTGTGTGTGTGTGTGTGTGTGTGTGATTACGTTGCGTATGCGTCTGTATGTGCGCGCGTTGCGTGTGCATCTGTGTGTGTGATATTTAACATGATTTTAATGTTGTTGTTGTATTGTTATGTTGCAGGTTGCTTCTTCTACAAGTACGACACACAATTATATATAAACTTTCGAAAAATATCAATTTCTAATGTATTTATTTAATTGTGAATTTTATATTGTGAATGTTAAAATATATTTAATCATTTAAACAAATTATGACTTTATTTTATTTCACTCTACACCTCTGAACATGTGTACAATTAATTTATTTTTTGTGAACTGTTACATCAGAAGATTTGTATGAATTTCAGCCGCCGTTTTCATGTGTGTGTATAATTTTAATTTATTTCGCTATACACTACTGAACCTATGTGTGTAAACTGCAACCTTAAAACAGAAGTATTGTCTGTAACAACATAACAGGTAAGTAGTTCATTGACGCCAAATATATATATTTCTAACAAGGATCAATCACACTGACTGCATTAATTAATTATTTAATACATTGAAAATTAAGACGACGTTTTGACAACGAAAGAGAGATAGTGCTAAAATTATTTATTCATCACACCGACTACTCAATGTACGAGAGGGAGACAGGAGAAAGGGTATGGAACCTTGCATAGTTGAAACGTGTGAGAGTGAGAGAGAGAGAGAGAGAGAGAGAGAGAGAGAGAGAGAGAGAGAGAGAGAGAGAGAGAGAGAGAGAGAGAGCGAGAGAGAGAGAGAGAGAGGACGTTACTATTTGTTGACACAGTTGAAACAAGTGAGAGTGAGAGAGAGAGAGAGAGAGAGAGAGAGAGAGAGAGAGAGAGAGAGAGAGAGGGCGTTAATATATGTCGAATAAACTTTCTAATTTCATATACATGCGCTCGGTACTGACTACAGAGAGAGAGGAGAACGGTTTGACAACAAGAGAGAGTGAGAGAGAGAGAGGGAGAGAGAGAGGACGAATAATACAGAGGTTGGTGCATCTGATCATATAGATTTAATATACATTATAACACACGACAAATTTGAACTCATGTAAAGGTTGGTACACCTAATCATATATTTTAATATACACTATAATGCCGGTGAGTATAACGTTTGACAACGAGAGAGAGAGGGAGAGCGAGAGAGAGTAACAATTATGATCATATATAGTTTGAATTTCCCACCACAGAAGAGAAAAAAATGTTGGCAGATCTGCTCTATACACGCACACAATAATTTAAGATTGGTAACCCTGATCATATATTTCAATATATACACTATATAACACATATTTGAATTTCCCTCCCCCCACCGCAGAAAATGTTGACAACCCTGCTCATATAAAATATCTATACACTATAATAATACTACAGAGGTTGGTACACCTGATCATATAGATTTAATATACATTATAACACACAACAAATTTGAACTCATGCAAAGGTTGGTACACCTGATCATATATTTTAGTATACACTATAATGCTTCGAGTTGGAACCACCCCCCCCCCACCCACTGATATAAAATAAAAAAACCTCCCACCCAACACCACCCACTGATATGCAAATCAGCTTTCTTAAAAAAATAAAAAATTATATTCACGGATGCTGGTGGTCCATTGAACCTCATCCCACCAAATCAATTTAATTAAAAAAATAAAAAAACCAAATAAAAAAAATAAAAAAATTTATTCGCGGAAATTCGCGGATGCTGTGGTCCATTGGGATGCTGCGGGTCCAGCGGTGGTGCGGGACTCTATTAGTTGACATTGTGTTGCGTTTGAACCCCCAATTTCCCTCTACTCACGTTCTGCCTGCTTATCGATTGCGCCCAGGAGTTTGATTCCTAACTCACCACTTCACTGCACACAAACTTATCTACTGCAATCGCGCGGTCAGTTTCACATAGGCCTACATACACATACTTCATGCTCACGTGATGGTACAAGATACTCTCTCTCTCTCCTTCGAATATTCGTTAGCGTCCTTAAGTGAATGTAACAACATGAAGTGATCGAGGCAACGTTCTTAGGTGTCATCAAAATTTCACGTTTAGAAAGACGATAAAGACATCACAAGGTTGGAAATGGTCATGCGCCAATAAGACCCGTACGGCAGAAGTATACCACGAGACTCCGAAGCAGTGATCCTCGTAGACCAAGAATCCACCACCACATCTGAGTAAATATCTATGGAGAAGAATTATTTCCAGTAGTATTAAGAGGAAAGCAAATAACTATTTCAAGGAACGAAATAGCGTACTTACTATAGACAAACAAATATTTCATGTAAAAATAAAAAAATAAAGTAAACGAGTAAAACAAAACAATTAAATTAAATAAAACACAAAACAAAATAAATAAAAATGAGCCTTGAATAAGTTAAAACTGTTGGAAACGTTACAGCCTTTCTTGAACGCCGAGCTGCGCCGATCCAGCGAATGAATTACCCTCACTTACAGTAGGCTATAGCTACTAAGTTGTCTAGAATGGAGACAGGGAAGACAGCGCAATAACATTTCACTGTACCACTTCCACATTATCTCTCTTTCTGTCACACACATGCTTCCATTGTTTTTCCAGTCTTGTTGCACCAGATGTTCACAATATGAAACACTGTACAAGACTTGTTATGCGCATGTGCGAAATAAATGAAAATTTGGTTAGCCTCGCTTCGAGGCGTTTGTCCACTGCGCATCTCTGAGCCATTGTTCAGTTTCTATCGTCCGGTTTATAACTCACCCTAAGGGGTTTAGTGAAGGTTCTAAACCCGCTTGGGTAATTCCTGGGCGCTGTCAGTGGCGAAGGATGAACACTTTTCTAATTTAACGGGAGTGGCTAAATTCTATCAGGGACCTCGTACTGTGGAGTATAACATAGTCCAGTACCCAGGCATACGGGTTCTCTAGCATTATATTCATAAGGTAACAAAACAAGGTTAGTACGATGACGTCTCGTTTCTTTCGTCTTTTCTATACTTATTCTTCTACGTACTTATGATCAAGATAAAGATATAGAAAATAAAGTGACCAATTTCACAAGAATTTGTGTAACGATTTGGAGAACGTTGGGAAATAAATCTAGAAAAGAAACCCAAATAAAAGTTTATAAAACAATAGCAATACCTACACTACCGCATGGTTCTGAAACTTTGGCCGTAAAGAAAAAAGATGAACAGAAAATACAAACAGCAGAAATTATTTCTGAGATCAGTTAAAAGGTGTAATAGACAAGATCATATAAGAAATGAGGAGATAAAAAGTGATTTAGATATTTTTTCAGTTAATGAAAGGATTAAAGAATACTTTTTCAGTTAATGAAAGGATTAAAGAATACAGAAGAAAATGGATTCAACACATAGATAGAATGGAAGAAAGTAGAATACCGAAGATAGCGAAAGATTACAACCCTAAAGGCAGAAGAAAAGTTGGTAGACCTAAGAAAAGGTGGACTGTGGAATAGGAACAGGCCGCTAAAGCCTAAAACCGTTAAGAAGAAGATGATGATGATTCTTTTATGTAAAGATATTTCAGATTTGTTCAGTCGTTTCGTAAAAACTTCAAGCAGAATTTTGTATTGTATTATACTGTATTGTATCTGTATTTAGAAGCGTAGAGGATTTTCTCTCCGGCGCAATTGATGAACAATCGCCTACCCACCGCTGTCGCTGTGGACTGATACAGCGGTCTTACCTGGCATGCCTGGACTGGACAGTACCGAACTGGTCCAACGGTCAAAACATTCCAAAGATATTTTTGTTCCATAACGAAAGGTCGCGGTTGAACTGGTCCGACGGGTAGTTGGCAGGTAGAGGCAGGAATTCCCGAATGGGTTACTAACCTAACCCCGCTCCCGATTCCTTGGCTGACAATATCACTCGTGATGATGTCGAACGAGTAAGGAGAAACTTGAACTATGCTAAAAGAAAAAATCTTCCTCCTCTTCTGAAATGTGCTGGCGATGTCCACGAAGCTCTTGACAGCTTACAGATCAAGACTAACAAAGGTGAGGATATGTTGTTACTGAATATTGCCACTGAAAATATTATCGTTTTCTGTCCTAAGAGTAATGCGGAGTATCTAGTAAAAACTGATAAAATATTTATTGATGGGACATTTACTTTTGCAGCTAAGTACTTTTACCAATTTTTCACAATACATAGTGTACAGTACAAACAACAGTTCTACGTTTCCTCCAGAGATGTGGGCATCAGCGTCATTATCATCCGAGCGGACCACAAATGCCTGCGAATCTTTTCACGCAAAATTCAGAAAACATTTTAATCACTCCCATCCCAACATTTATGCTTTCATTGAAGCCATACAGAACGTACAAACTGATGCGTACATTGCCATCCGGAGTTCAGCAAAACCCAGAACTATATACAACAGCAAGTACAAGAAAAGGCTTCAGTACTTGGAAACTTTACAGAAATACTATAGATCAGCCGACCCAAAGGAAAAAATATCGAGGTTGCAGTATATTAAGAGTGCTTCATACAAGTATACAAAAGTTTAACAAAAATCGCCTATCACTCAGGAACAAGAATGACCTGAAACTGTAAATAATATAAAAAAAAATGTAAATATTCTTAACTAATAAGTTATTTGACAAAGCCGAAAGGCCACTACATATATACGTTATTTGACAAGGCCGAAAGGCCGCTACATATATTTACTATATTGTCCTGTGTAATTTTATTGGGACAGTTAGTATATTATATATGAGCTGACGATAAGGCTTCTTCGATCCAAGGAAGAAGTTATAAGTTATTTGACAAGGCCGAAAGGTTTGATATTTTAGCGTCGGACCAGTTCGACCCCACCCCCTGTGCTAACCGTCGGACCAGTTCGACCCCACTAATTGGTTGATCTCCAAATTCCTATAACCATCGGACCAATTCGACAACACCCGCCTGGACTAGATGTGTAACAAAGGCATACATACACAATACACAACTTGACACCTCACGGTTACTAACAGCTGACTGAGTTCTCTATGGCGGTAACTCTCACAAAATGGTCACTCCCTAATCCCTTTGGCCACAACGGAGGCTCCCTAGGAATTTCAAGTTTCGATCTAGTCATTAAGTTATGTGAAATAGCAGCGATAGACGTTACCGAGATACAAAATATTGTGTCTGAAAGAAGTTTAAATTAAAACAAGCCATTCGATTGTTTTCTAAACCCTAGACATTTTATTCGAAGGAACGAAACAACAATTTAATCATGATTAAAAGTGAAACACCTCGGAGCACTCGTCACTTCATCCAATATGTGTTTAGGCTTTCTACGCTTTGTTCGCTTGTAAAGAATAGACGAAAACCATATTCGCAAATGTTGGTTAAAAAAATCAAAACTTACTTCAAAAGCGGCAGTGATTAGAAGATAGTTTTCATCATAAAATTGTACCGGAAATGCTGAAAGAAGTTTTTGTCATACAACCAGTCTGGCTAATTAACGGAGATTAAACGGAAGAAGGTCAAGGGCAATGAGAGAAAGTCAAGGTAGTCAAACTCTGGTCAACTGTTCGTTACACATTGGGCAGCTTACGCGTATCATGTACGGACTAGAGGTGTGCTAAACTACTATTTGAAAATAACAGGTACGAACGAAACCGTTCCAAAAAAATAACACGTACAAATACCTGTTATTATATACGTATTGTCCATATACCTGGATTATATAATTTCTTATAAGAAATAAATTAAATCTCAAAAGTATTAACAATGTTACTTTACACTGCAACTTTATTAATATGTTACTGTTTAAAAGAAAATAAGAAACAAGAGAATTTATAGGCCTATCTCCCTGTGGGAATACTAATTTAAGTTTTCACTAGGAGTAAACAAACTGACATGGATTTAATATTAAATTATTGATTCCATTTTGGTTAGACAAATCAGTTGCGAAACTCAGACAATGAAATTTCGACTGCACGTAATAGCACAACAAATAATGTCAAAAAAATTTACGTGAGATGTGCAGTGAAGTTAAAATCATCTCCGAAATCACATTAACAAAAAGTACTATGTGGCCTATCAGCCACTCCCAATATAATTCGCTTTTTCATCATTTACCGTGTTGATGACTAGTATAATATGTAATTTGTTATTATAATCTGTATTATATATCTGCATAACACACGAGAATAAATGTAATATCAGTATGTATGAATTTTTTTCATTTATTAAAAACAGGTTCGTCACTTTGGCATAGAGATATTCTGAACCTCGCTGTTTTGCTTCGTTTCGTACTTGTATGGCAATCGGCAAATGCGCAGAATCAAGAATTCAGCACCAATAACTGTGACTGTGTACTCGTAGTTGCATGTAAGCACTTTTCTGTACTCTCACTAAGAATTATGGATGTCCACTAATTACTTTTTAATAAAATAAACACTTGTTCAATGGTGATTCCGTGGTTACAGATGTGCCAGACATCAGGTTTATTTGACTTAATGACGTAGAGATTGCTTTATGTCTGCCTTATAGAAACTAAAGGGATATAATGGTATCAGAAACGTCTGCCTCGCGGTTAAGTCTTTGCATACGGTAAAACACACTACTACTTGTTGTTGTAGACGCTTATTTTACGTAAAAACCTTTCTCCAAAAAATGCCTTCACCTTCAGAAACGTTAATCATGAAATTGGCTCAGGTGACCTACACAATTTAGTTTCTTTTTCCTGCAACCAAACCATCATAACGTGTAGGCTAACTATAGTACCTATATAGAAAAATTGTTTAATACTAATTTAATAGTTATTTACAACTCGTTGTCTGTAAACAGTGTTATTAGTTATACTGTATATGTATAATCAAGGTAACAGGGGCTCTCAAGGACATTCTGCAGATAAAATTAGGTTTTCTTGTTGCTTCTCTCTCGCGCGCTCTCTCTCTCTCTCTCTCTCTCTCTCTCTCTCTCTCTCTCTCTCACTCATTCTCTCTCCGTCTCCTTCTTTTATTTATATTTTGACTATATGGGTTATTCTTTCTTCTTTACTTGCCTCGTCTACGTTCATTCACTTGTTATGTCAATGAAAACAGAAGCCTAGACTTGAATGCATTAAATTCGTTTGAAACACACTCACACACACACCCAGGTTTTTCATTTGATATTTTAGTCCCTGCGCGTATTACACAGAACATTTGTTATTAGTAATTAATAATACACAAGCTCGCGCTTATCTGCGTGTGCGTGTATCGCCATCACATCATTAGCACTTGACTGTGCAGTGCTGAGCGATTGCCTTCAGCGACTTCTCTTTACAGCAAATCTTGTCCAATTCATCGGAACTCAGAACTTAACCAGGTCATCCTGTGCCTCGCTGTCGGCTTTATCGTAGGTGACAGGAAAATCTGACTTAATGGAAACTATCACAGTGGAAAAATAATGACATCGTACAGAAGAGATTAATGCGCCACACATTAATACGGAGGAAGAGCGCAATCACAGTACTTTGACGTCTACAGTATTATTATCGTGTATATATATAAAACAAATGCAAAAATTTGTTTCTATACGGCATTCCAAGTCGCATGACACCTGAGGGATTAGGAGACCCTTACTAACACACACACACACACACACACACACACAAACGTAGCCGGGGTGTGGATCACCTACTGGAGTGTCCACTACGTAACTGTAACTTTTATCATATGAATTTTTTAACAAACGAACATAGCATATTTGTAATCTCTATAAAATTTTTAAAGAAAATGACACCACATGACGTGATTGTGGTATATTTTAGATGTGCTTAAATGATATTTTAGTGCTTAAATTTTAATATGATATTTATATTGTAGTATGATACATGATACAAAATTGTATATACTCGTAGTTGTCTAAGTTATCGTAACAATCGATTTTCTTCTTTTTCATTGGAATACATTTTTAAATAGTGTTTTTTTATGAAAATTATATACAAGACAGCATTAGTTATTGTAGAAAAATACAAATTTTCACATTGCCGATCTAATTTTGCATCATGAATGCACAATGTAAATACTTTTTGTTTATAATCATCAAGATATCACCAACATACTTATTACTTTATAATAAAATCTTTATTAAGTACTCCAATTCTGTGTTTACTTTAGAAATCCCTAAAATACTCATGTTTATCGCAATTATGTGATGTTTGGACTCATTTTACTTTCACGGAGATTGTATAAAAATTATAGTTTACTTTGGATTATAAGGTAAATTAAAAAATTTTTATAGTTTTGAATTGGACTGTATACCTTATACCAGGCCGGGCCGGTTGTGAGTGCGCGCGCGAGAGTAAGGGTCTTCTAATCCCTTAGGTGCCATGCGGTTTCGAACACCCTATAATAGTGCGCAAAAAATGAGTTTTCACTGTATATACTGCATTCCTTTCTCCTTTTTAACAGCAAACAGTAAGTACCATATATCATCTGAAAAATCATATTAACCGAGATGAATCTGATCCCTTTACACGGTTAAACAGGGTTCTAATGTTGTCTTTCATCTCCCGCAGTATACCACCGTTATGACCATCTGCCATCAGGGGCGTATTTACGGGGGGGGCGAACTGGATCGGACCCCCCTCCCCCGAAAAAGCTGACGAATTTTGTTAATCTCTTAATATTTAGGCTGCTTTATGTATAGCAGTAACTCGTTTTTAACCTATACAGACAGATTTATTACACAGTACTAACGTATACTTTGAAATATGAAATATAGGAAAATCAATCCAGTCGATAAGTCTCTTGTAAATAATGTTACAGTAACGCGTATTATTATTGTGTTATTACCAATTTACATTAATGGAACTGTTTCAGCCGCTTTAAAGATAGTAATGTTGATTAGTCTTAACTTGTTTTTCTTTTGTATGAGCCGACCCCCCCCGGACCCCCCCCCCACAATATTCTAGTTACGCCACTGTCTGCCATCTTCTCTTCTAGCCAAGTGTGTCGCGTAATGTATTTTATTTTCTTAATTCTGCATATCACGTCGTTCATTCCAGTTCGGTAGCACATATTCTGAATTCTTTTGTTATTTATAACACACTTCTTTTCACGTTGTTTTTTGGTGTAGTCTGCAATGTCCTCGTGTTCACTCTCCATGGTTCGAACCTCTGTGTCATTACACACACACACACACACACACACACACACACACATTACGTGGTAGTCTTTTCTTACGTTTTAGAATACGTGTCTTTCAAACAAGAAATTTCGTTTTTGTCTAACTAGCCCTGTGTCCCCAAGAAATCTAATTTTTACAGTATATTTTTTACCACCTTTATCTGCTCTGTTCTAACAATTTGTACGAATTTATTTAAACATGAATCGTATTTGACAGCTATGGGCGACAAATGTAGATTTCAGCCGATTGAAATAAATTGCGACATTAAATATACTCCTTGACAAATCTAACAAAAACAGAGAGACCGGAAATTTGGAAACTGCTGATGGCTGACATTGAACGGTTGAAACTTATTTTATATTTGAAGAAAAATCGTCCACGAGACGAAGTATTTTAAGCGTTGCGACCTTATTTTAAGTACACCGTTAAACCTTGAAACTTTTTTTAATGAGTTAAGTGGGTTGCATCTAATTTGAGATAAAAAAAACTCACATGTGCACTCGTCACACGATCTAGAATATTGACGAACCCCTCCCCAAATGAGTTTTACTAGAACAGTAGTTTCTGATAATTACAGTTACACCCGGAACATTATCGTGACGCGGGCAGCAGTCAAAAAAAACATTTCTGTACAATATTCTTGGATTCCTCAATTTCTAATGGATTCAAACAGATATTCAAATATACGATTTTAAAAATTGTTCATCACCATCATTTCACGTTCACAACACGGCACAGGCAAGGTGCTGCCGTTCCGCCTTCAAAACTCCTCCAGCCATCTCTTCCTGGGCCTACCCACACACCTGTGTCCTATAGGTTTGTACTTTTGGACTTGCTTGGCCAGCCTGGAATCTGACATCCTTTTTAACTGTTCTTTTCACCTTTGTTTGTAATCTTTTAATTTTTAATTCAAGTTAAAAACTTGTAACTCTTCTCTTTTGTCCTCATTCTTTATACGGCAAGTTTAGTACTCCTTATTAAAAAATGTTACGAGGCTTATTTTTATATTTTGACCTACACCAGAAATTTTGTACTATGCCAGAATTATGAAAAAAAACTTTTCCAAAAATTAAACTACGTAACAAATGTTAGCCAATAGTTATAAAAATGTACTTACTAAACGGTTCTGAGGTTAGGGCAGAAAGATTTATTGTAATTACAAGCTAAGGATCTGAATTTAGAATTATAAAATTTATAAATGGGGACTCAGAAGACGGGCCCAATGATTGTGACTTGCAGAATTTGTTTAATTTTCGCCTACAGTGGCAAAGAATGTATGCAAATTTATGGGATAATAAAAAAAAATTTTCAGGTCGAAATCTGAAAAGTCCACCTCGTATCGTTTTTTTTTTTTTTTAGAAATTTATTTGTGAATACTGAAAAAGGTTTTTTTCTAATCTTTTGACCATTGTGGGTTGTGGAGAAGTTTAAGCAAAGAATGTTTTTTCAGGATCGCTATAGGCCTATGAATGACGTGTGTTCAGTAAGGCACACGAGTTTAGTCGGGCAAGAATTCAACTGTGCAGGATGAAGTAATCGATTCTCCATTCTGATGATGTGCCCAGCCCAGAGCAATATTTCTACATTTACAAATTATGAGAACTCACTCTCCATGAGTCATTTTTTGTACTGGCCTTATTGTATGTCTTAGAATTCTTTTTTAAAAAATCTCTATAATGTCGGCCGTTCTGGTCCACCCCTCACAGCACTGGCCTAAAGACGGCCTTGTATACTTTCCCTCTGCACATCCCTAGATCTAAATGATGGCAGTAGACCGAAGTATACATGCTAGTATTAAATACATAAAATGTAGGCCTACTGATTTGGTAATTTTTATTAAGACAATTTACTCGGTCATTTTTTGACCCATTTTTAAAGCGATGATTGCTTTCCCTTTCCTCAGTTTGGATTAGTTCTTACCTTACTTGTTAGCCTACTTAAATTTTAACAAACTTCCTTTGCTGATTTACGAATCTGTTTTCAGTTTTAGTTGTAACTCTCTTTGTAAAGTATAAGGAAATGTGTCTCTGAAAAGTTATTATCTGAAGTTAAAGAGTTTGGCATCATAGATCCTACTGAAAAATTCTGTCATGTTTGTTCGGAAAACATGACATAACGTATTATTTTATATAGTTGAATTATTATATTCTAAAATAACAGTTTCTTCGTAGTAATTACAGTCAAGAACTCATTTATAGTTGCCGCAAGCAGTCACTAATTTGTGTAAAGAACCATGTCTTATTTGCGAAATTTAGAACTGTCGGCGAATCCCTTGTAAGTGAAGTCTGAAAATCGTCTGTATAAAGAATCAAGTACAGTATATTCTTCTAAAATGTATGACAACACGACCAACAATACTTAATCATTTTTCAGATTTGAAAATAGGCCGCAGACCCAACGTCGTGAGTCATAATCGGGGAGGAGAAAGAAGAAACGTTTATAATCTGGGTGGAGGCAGTTTCTGCGAACAACGTCAGATAAATTTATTTCCGTTCTCGCCTATTTCGATTGACGACGAGTTAAAATTACATGTTGAGTGGTTGACGTTGCTGACTGAATCAATCTACACTAGACGTGAGCCGATATACCTATAACAGGTATTTTGGAACATTATTTTTGTGGAACGGATATAACATTGACTGGAAAGTTGTAATACCTGTCTGTTCCGATTCAACGATAACGGGAAACTGAAAAGTCGAAATACCCGTTCCGATTACTCGCGGTTCCGAGTCTCGGAACCCTCCCCCTACCACAACTAACTAATAAACAAGTAAACGAGTATTAGGAGTATTACGAATACACGAGTACAAAGCCATAATTTTCTGGTGCCGAATACTTCATTCTGCGCATGTGCCGATTGCCACACAAGTACGAAACGAAGGAAAACAGCGAGGTTCAGAATATCTCTATGCCAAAAAGACGAAGCTGTTTTTAATAAATGAAAAAAATGTATACTGATGTTTCATTTATTCTCGTGTGTTATGCAGATATATAGTACATATTATAATAACAAATTGTATATTATAAATATCACTATTGTAATAACGACTCGGAACACTAAGTTTTTTATAAGTAAAATCGTAAAGATTTACCTTACAGCCTAAACCGGCTTTCACCTTTAAAAGGCTTCTTCAGAGGCTGCCATAGGTAGCGCTGTCCGTCTTGTTGTTGGCGACGGGATAGATTTTCGAAAGATCGATGCTGTGTGTGTATGGTGAGATGTGTTCGAATAATGCGTGCGATTTGAATTGTGTCTGTTCGTTTAGGATGTCGTTTTTATTTGTTTTTGTGTGTTTGTATATTTCTAATTGTTCTAGAGTGTCTAGTTTTCGGCCTTTTGTGTGTATGTGTAGAATGTTCATGTTATTGTCGATGTTTTTATATGTGTGGTTTGCTTCAATGAGGTGGTTTGCAAAGGTGGATTCTGTAGTGGTGTGGAGTCCCTTTGTGTGTTCAATGTATCTCTGTTTGAAGCTACGTCCTGTCTGGCCTATGTAGAATTTATTGCAATTTGAGCAATTTAGCTTGTATACACCGGGTAGATCGAATTTGTATTGTGCTTTGTGCGTGCGTTTTGATAGTGTGTGTTCTGTTTTGTTAGTAGTTTTGTAAGCGATTCTGTATCCTGCTTTTTTGAATTTGTGGGCAATTTTTTCAGTTTGTTTGTTGATGTATTTTAGCGTTATGAATTTGTTGTTTTCTGTCTTTGTCTGTTGTTTGTTTTGTGTAGGAGTTTACTGACTATTGTTTGACATTCTTTGTAAATTTTTTGACATTCTTTGTTGTGCTATTACGTGCACACTAAATTTCATTGCCTGGGTTTGGCAACTGATTTGTGTAACCAAAAAGGAATCAAAAATTTATTAATATTAACTGTATGTCGTTTTGTTTACTCCTAATAAAAACTGAAATTAGTATTCCCAAAAAGGGATAGGCCTATAATTCTCTTGTTTCTTATTTTTTTGTAAACAGTAACAGCTTAAATAAAGTCACAGTGTAAAGTAGCACTGTTAATATTTTTAGTTTCAATTTATTTCTTATAACAAATTATATAATAAAGGTATATGTATAATACGTATCTAATAACAGGTATTTGTAAGTGGTATTTTTTTGGAACGGTTTCGTTCGTACCTGTTATTTTCAAATACTAGTTTAGCACGCCTCTAACCAACACCATTTACATAGCTGATAAAATCGTTTGTGACGAAATGAAAGGGGTCTCGCTTTACAAAACGCGCGCGTGCATGTGTGATGCATTTGACTGGCCTCGGAGACGCTAGTTTCGAAACCAGCAAGTGGAGTGGATGTTCACGAACAGCCAGCAGAGGTCACTGACAAGGCAACCTTCAGGAACGTAGTAAGCAGGAAGCGATTGCAGAGAGACTCATTATCGCCGTCATTGTCTAATATTTGATCTTACACCACGCTTTGGCAAACCTAATGCGACGTTTTAAAACTTTACGTAGAACGAAAAATATAATACGGTAGAGTTTCGACAGTTCGAGATTCCGTATAGTTCGAGAAAAATAATATGTAGGCTACAGCGAAAATGGCGGGATATTAGTACAAAAAAAAAAATCTTCATTCGTTTTTTAAAAAGTAAGTTTCATGCAAAGTATTTTGTTTTCAAATATAGATACAGTACAGTTTTTAATATTACTGCATGTCGTTTTAAATTTTTGTGTGCGTATTTAATAAATAGATTTGTGAGTGTTAACGAAAAACGTTTTGAACTTTTATTTAATCCTCGTGAATATAACCTAATGAAACGAATAACGATTCTTCGTCGGTGTTTCATTTTCCTTTCGTTCGCGAATGTTCTCGAAAGCTCGCGCAAATTAGTAAACAAAACCCACATACACAGCACACCAGTTTATAGATTTTGTATACATTACTTTTAGATAAATTTCCAGCATACACTTTACATTATCACGCAGAGACGCTGCACAGTAGAAAGCAGAGAACATTAGGGGTAACTCAGTGTGGCTAACGGCACATTATAATACCGGAATTTTGTGTAGTTCGAGGTTGGTTTGGTCCCAATTACGTCGACCTATCGAGACTACTGTATACCGATACATCATTGGTCCTCAGGAATGTTACAGCTCCCTGAGCACTTAAAGAGTGAAACATTAAAACTTATTTAAAAAAATAACTTTGCGTACTTCAAAATACACGGAAAAATGTTTCTTTTTCAAATGCCTTTTTCTTTCTAAAACTTTAAATAATTTTTCCTCTTTCTTAAACGGTATTTAAGGATGCAAGTTCTTAAACTTTTATAGCCGACGTCAACTGTTAGGCTACTAGCTGGGCTGTGGTCCACAGTTGTTGTTGTTGTTGTTGTTGTTGTTGACAAACGTTTCGGCCCCACCATCGGAGGCCATCATCAGTGTCTGAAACGATTGGCACGGTGTCTGCCAGTTCACCCCAGTGATGAGGTAAAGACTAATATTCAAAGTTTCTGGACGTCACGGCCCCAAAAGTGGGTGACAATTTTGATAAAATCGCATAAAATTCGTGCAGGGGAATGTAGTGTCAAGTTTTCGAAATTTAAAAATTTTGTGATCCTTGAGCCCAAAAAAGAAATCAAAAATTTGGAAAAACGTTGTGAAAATCGCTCAGGGTGTCAGACTTAAAAGGGTTTGTAACCGAAATACTATTAGTCTCTACTTCATTACTGGCGTGAATTGGCGGACACCGTGCCAATTTTTCAGTCACTGATGATGCTCTCCGATGGTGAGGCCGACATTTGACAAACGTTTGTCAACAACAAAGTGAGCCATGGCCTAACAGCCCGACTAATAGTAGCAATTTTAACAATGGCAGAGCTGCCAAGGGTCCCCAGAGTAACTGAGTGAGATCACTGGTCAGGAAGAGTGAGATTCAAGGGAAATGAGTGAGACAACAAATTTATTTTATATATCCATTTATTTCATAATTAGTCATTATCAAACCACTTTTTATTATAATGCAAATTATTTTTATGTAATATTCATCAGTTTTGTGGAAAACAACAGAACACAAGTTAATATATACCAAATGTTGCACTTAATTGCAAACAATACAAATCTCACTCTTTATTGCTATGTGTTTTATTATACTGATATGTTGCTTTCTTAGCATTAGCCACCACTTCTTTTGGTGGTCGAATGTGTGGCATGGCTCAGGGATGGCCATTTTCATGGTCAAGACAGATGATAATGTCCCATCCACGTTCATTGAAGGTCTAAAAGCTGTTTTATTTTTCCGTACCGTATCATAGAAAAAACACGTTCTTCGCCAGCATTAGAATGTGGAATTATCAAAACCAATTTTGCAACCTCAGATAGCCTCTTATACCTGAATTCTCCATTTGCTAGTTTCATCTGAGATAAATATGCCCAAATTACATCCATTCGGTAAATGTACCGACTTACTTGCTCCTCATCTTGGACTTTAGCACTTTCCCATACATCTTCAGGGATGCTGTCTTGTTTTAAAATTTTGTAATCCACAAATTCATCGTATAGTTGTTCCATCTCAGTCACTGGGTGGATATGAGAAAGAATGTTACAGTACCTCAAGAGAAAAAATTCTATGTCACTAAACTGAACTGAACTTTTCTCAAAAAAGTCAACAAATCTGGCATGTTTCAGCAAGTTGTCGTTCAATGGTAACTTCTTGGTTGCCTCATAAATTACTTCCTGGTAAAACTGCCTAACTGCAGTTAAAAATTCAGCATAGTCTTTAGGGCTAATGCTACCTTCATGAAACAGAGTAGTCAGTTTTTGTCGAGTTGCAATCCCAATGAATATTTCCTCATCATCCAGTTGATCTTCTCTTATATCAACTTTGAGATCTTTGAATCCAGAACCTTCAACCTCTTTAACTTTCTCAAGGGGGAGAATTTTACCTAGAACTTTTTTCACAAATTCATGCAAACATTGATAAGCAGCAAAGATGGCTTCTCCCTCTGAAGATACTTGTTAATAATAGTGAACATTGGCAGAACTGCATTGTAAAAGAGCAAATACACTTCCAGAATTGGATTATTGAACAACGTTTTAAGTCTTTTAAAACGTGGCTCACTCTCAGAATTGGACAAAAAGTAACTCTTCAGTCCATCAAACAAGGAAAGGATTCTCTCCACTGCTCTCTCAAGACTCAACCATCTAGTGTTTACATGTTTGACTACTTTGTGATATTCAACATCACAAAATAAGCAAAATGTTTTAAGATTTTATTTGCGCTTAGTGCTCTTATCAAAATAATAGTGGAGATCAACACACATATCTTCTACATCAAACCCACTTCTCTCAAGAAATTTGTCTGCAGCTCTCCTTGCAATATTATGTATTAGGTGACAGGAGCACCCCATGAAGTAAGTATCCTTATTCTGAAGAAGGACTCGTGACATGATGGAGTTCCTAACACCTATATTTACATTCGTATTGTCAACACCAAAAGCAACACAATTAATCCAGGGAATGCTGTTTTTCACTAGTACCTCTGAAATCTTGTTATAAATTGCGGCTGCTGTTGCTGCTCCAGTACCTGTGGTGGTGCACATGTCCAAAAAATGACTCATAACTTGCCGTGATCTTATATCAAAGATGCGTACAGTCAGTGGGTTTAATTTCTCAAGACCAGTGTCATTTGAACCATCTACAAGAACTGAATATGGATGAATCTGCATGTGTTGCACCAACTGAGAATGAAAGTATGGTGCAATAGCCCCATTCATAATGCATGCAGTTTTCCACGGAATGGTAAACGAATTAGATTAAATCAGTGACAAGGTTCATGCTCCTCTATTGCTCACGTTTCCAATTTATTTTTATAACCACATTCTCTTACATACCTTCCTGAAGCATAATTCTGAGCTATTGAAGAATCCAGGAAAATGTCCTTGAAGAGTGGACTCAAACGACTAGCAGTGGCAATTGGGATGTTGTGGCATGCAAGAAGTGTTGCTATTTTCACTTCTGCTCTACCAACCTGAAAATAAGGTAACTGTTACAACGGTCTACTCGATCGTCGTAGGTACAGTGGAAACAAAATAAGTACAAGACACCAATTAAGTCATTAATCACACCTTCAATTTTTACCGTTAAACAGTTCGTAATTAACAACACAGTCTCTACAACAAATCAAATGAAAATTTTTCACACGCAATAAAACGTCCACTAATATTAAAGCTCAATTGTATTACAATTATACCGTCCGAATATAAAACGCAACACTTCACTAATAATTACTTGAACGTCCACAGTAATAACTCGAACCGCTCTGGAAATATATCGCACTAATACTCTCGAACCGCACTATCCAATATCTCGCATTGAACTGAAAACTAAGGCCGCTACCCGATGTATTTATAGTCACGCTCACACACCAGAAGCTTCCAAACTGCGTCTTATCTCTCGTGAACTATGTAATTACTACGCCCGAGTGAAGCCCGGCACAGTCAAGAAGATTCTCGCAAAATGCGTCTAGTAGCACGTACACCACATGCTTACATCGAGATCCTTCTGGCATATTCGATAAACGCGTAGATTGTTCTGTGCTGTCGTAGCACTATTATAAAATGTGGTTAGCCTAAAATTAAATTTTTTAACGGTCCCTCTTTACCTATCGACCACACGTTTTAAAATTACCATATCATGAAACAACCTAACCTGTCGTTAAATAACCTCGTGAACATCAATCGATATATCGCAGTCGATCACTAGTTTAACAGCTGAACATCGCCTAGCGTCGTCCACTTCATAGGTTAGAGTGCGAAATGTGGTCGATCGGTAAAGAAATGTTTTTAGTGCCTTTGATAGATAAAGAAATACGTTTTTCACTAATGCCAGTGAATAATAATTTATAATTACAATACATAAACATTAGGCTACTTACTTTTTCCATTGTTCGATCATCCTTAGGTCTGCTGAATACGTCAGATATTTTAGGCTGATTTCTACTAGATTTCATAAACTTCTTATGAGCATCGGAGTCAACGTGTCTTTTGATATCCGCCTCACCTTGATGTCTACAGGACAAAGTTGGTGCACACGCATCACACCGAAAGGCAGATCCAGATGGATCATCAGCATCTGCAGATACAGGATACTTTACTTGCCAGGCAACGTTGAAGCGGGTTTTATATTTAGCAGCTCCCGCAAAAGATCTGGGATTTGTATTTCTTTTTGGAGAAGTTCCTCCCAGAGAAGGATCATCCTCCTTTTCTGAATCTGAAGACAACACAGACTGCACACGCTTCATTCTTCCATGAAACAACTTATGAGTGACGTGTCGAATTAGCTGTATGCGTTTCCTTCGAAGACGGTAGAGGCGCTCCCGCCATCTGTTAGTGACAATCGCAATCTTTTATGCGACTATGGACGTATCTTTCACATCAATATTTAAATGACCGGTATTCAGAGACTGCGAAACACAATAAACAGGAGTTAAAATAAAGTTAATTTCAAAATAAAATTTTAATGTCTTTCATGGATAAAATGCGTGAGATTTCAGCTCGCGTGCGTGTGAGCGTGAGATCGGCCTCGAATCCGTGTGTCTCACGCTCAATGCGTGAGACTTGGCAGGTCTGCAATGGTATTTAAGAATATTTTAAAAATAAAACTAAGCTCTTGCTAGAAAAAACTAAAATATTTTTCTCTCAATTTGTCTGAGAAAAATTTTTAAATTGGTGTATTTGTGTGAGTAGATTTCCTTTAATTTCTCTTCTCGTGAATCCGATCCTGAATTGCCTACTGAATACAACTGTATGTGAAACTATACAATAAGAAAAAATGCCATATAATTTGATCGCAGAGATTTGATCTCTCTCTCTCTCTCTCTCTCTCTCCCCCTCTCTATTCTCCTCCCCAAACACCTAGAAAGCCACTTAAAGTATTTGTGTGATTGCCAGGTAGGAGATGTATAAAGGGGTGCAAGAAAATTCTTACTATTGATACTTGAAAAAATAGTTTTTGGACTAGTAACTTAATAAAATAACAAGTATTGTGAAAAGATGACACTAACTTAGGTGAGACTGCAATACACTTCAGTGGGATGCAAAAAATTCCTCAGGAGGAAAAGTGGTTTTTACCCTCCCTACATTTGTAGTCAAAGATTTTTTTAGTTTTAATTGAGCATACACTACCTCGTTGTATGCCACAGGGGTAAGTTGGAAACATTATTGGCCGGGCTGTTAGGCCGTGGTCTACATTTTATGTTGACAGACGTTTCGGCCTTACCATCGGGGACCATTATCAGTGTCGGTAACAATTGGCAGTATCTACCTCATCACGGGGTGAATTGACGATTGACGGGCACCGTGCCAGTTGTTGTCGACACTGACAATGGTCCCCGATGGTGATGCCGAAACGTCTGTCAACATACAGTCTAGACCACAATGTAAAAGCCTGGCCGATAATGTTTCCAACTATGTGGATGCTGGCCATAAAAGCCTTACGAACTCTAAAGTGGCAAGTTGCTTTCTTATACATCTATTTATTTACGAAATGAGTTAATTATTTTTTAATTTTGTATAAAGTCAATGAAGTTAAATTTCAAAACAGTTTCTATTTGTAATGTATAACTGGAATAGAATATGTTGACAATTGGACCCATCTCAAAGCTTACAGTTCTGAGATTAAAATTCTGTTAACCAAGAGTGTCTACAGCATGTGGGAGATGGTTTTATTTCAAATAAGTGAACAGGGAAACTTCCTTCAGAAACATTTTTGTAAAATATATATGATGGTGGGGCCATTTGACCACGACTGTAGACCACGGCCTAACAGCCATGACAACAGAGATGATGACAATGATGAGAATATTTTGTACATGGAGATAAAATAGCAAAACAATAGTTTATCTAAAATAAAAATACCGGTAGTGATTATTTTACCTGATAATACAAATTTATAACTTATTAACTTAACCACAAAAAATATAGGTACACTTTTATTAGTAACAGCAAGGTTCATAATTCATCATCATTATCATCATCGTCACCACGTGTTTGTTTACACTTTTGCCATCTTAATTTCTTCTTCTTCTTCTTCTTCTTCTTCTTCACTACATGGCTTTCACTATAGCCTGTTCCAACTTCACAGTCTCTGACCATTTTTTCCAGGATCTTCCACGATCTCTAGTACCCACTGGCTTATATTCAAACGCTTGTTTAGAAATACACGTGTCTACCATGCGTTCTGCATGGGACTTCCAATTCTGCTTATATTCTCTCCAGGACTGACTGTAACTTCAGGACTTTCCTTATGTCGTCGTTTCGTAGCTGATCTCTCAAACTACATCCCTTAACTGCTCATACAAATTTCATTTCTGAGGCCTGTATTTTTGAAAAATCTTTTTGCAGGGGAGTCCATTTTTCACATCCATACATTAAAGTCGGCACAATCACAACCTTACAGAATTTTAGCTGTCTCCCTCTGTGTTGTATTCTTCAGCAGTCGTCTTATTGTTCCACAGATATTGGTGGAATTTATTTAACTTTCTCTCGATATTGTTCCTTCCTATGAGATATTGCAGCCAAAATAATTAAAATGTGATACGTGCTCCAAAACACTAATGTTTGCTCTTGCAGGGCCTTTCTTCTCTAGGAAGGCCATTACTTCTGTCTTAGTAATTGAGATCTTAAAGTTGTATTCCTGGCAGATTGTATCCAAGGTATAAATAGACCTTTGTAACTCATTAGGTCCTAGATATGGTGTAAATCAACACACATGCTATTTTCGTGATCCAGTTCTAATTAACAACATGCTAGAAACGAATAAAATTGATACCATACTTGTAGCTGCTAATTTTAACAGCATAATTAAATTAAATTTATATAATAATTTAATCCTTAAATTTGTAGTGACCAACAATCAATGAGTTTTTCAGTGAAGCGTTAGTGAGGATAGGTAAAAAAAATAACACAAATAAGTTAAAATTTGTGTTATTTTTGACCGATCCTCACTAACCCTTCACTGAAAAATAATAATTTAAAGTGAAACTTTTCAGTTTGCTGAATAACGTGTTATTAAAATAAGCAGTTACTTTGAGTAATGTCTATTGAGAATCTGTATTTCACAATTTGTAAAATAAATTACACAAGTGATTGTAGGCTTATAATAATTTTTTCTTTACTTTCTACAAACAACTACATAATTTTTAATTTTTTCTTTACTTTCTACAAGTACCTGTACAGTGAAAATATCCCAAGTAAATAATATCTGGTTAACAACACTAACATGCCTTAATAACTAAATGTAAAATATTCAAGAGTTGAGTTACCATCTTTACTATCTTTGTGCTAGTTTTAGTTGTGCCCTTTTATTTTCTTAATTTATATAAAACTGTGTTTCCTCTGTATATTATGGGCCTAATAATATATTCTGCATTATGGTAACTTGATCACAGGATTTTTAAGTGTATATTGTATTGAAAGATACAACCTATATAATAATATGTAAACTATAATATATGTATTTGGTGTGTGTATGTGTGTGTGTGTGTGTACAACTACAATTTAAAACTGAATCTGAAACTGAAATTTAAAAAATGTTTATCTGTATTTATGAAGTTATAAATATTTTTCAGGTTTATCAAATCCATTTTATATAATTAATCATTAAGGCAATAATATCATTAACAATTTAACAATTATACATAAATATAATTGTTAAATTACATTTTAATGATACAAAGATTTAACTTTTCATGGTTGCAATCCTTTTAGACAGTTCTTGATACCCCAGAACAAACTATTGTTGAGTGATCTGAACAAGACATTGTATTTTATAGCAACATTTTTACACATTTATACAGAAAAATTTGCACGTAAGATTATTTAAGGTAAATAAAATTATGTATGTCTGAAGATATATTTATTAGTATTTAAACATTTGACTTAATTAAATTACTTATGGGTCATTATCAAAATAATTTACTTTTTGCAGTCCTGTTATTGTAAGCTAAGTATAAAGTTAAACATTTTTTTAAATAGAAGAATTTTTAAATAAGAAACTGTGAATTATTTATTAATCTTAAAACTAAGCACATATGAAAAAAAGTATGTTTCTTTTACCAAAGTGGAAGTCACCTACATGGACAGCTACTGTCCAAGGAATGGAACATTTGTAACCAAGGCAAATAAAACCATGATTTGTCTTTCTTCCATATTTTAAAACTATAATATCTATGACAAATTAAAACATTTTTATTTAGTCTGTAAGAATAAATAATATTTAGTTAGTAAGAAATAAAAAACTAGTATTACAAAAGTTCTTATTTTGCAGACTCATATATTCTGAAAGCAAATTATTTGTGTTTTATTAAAAAAAAAATAAACATAAAAATATTTAGAATGTAGTTATAAATTTCTTTAATACATTTTTCCTTGTATGTTATCATATAAAGAAATAAATTCTGTTTACCAATCATCTATTGGAGCTTACTGAAAACATTTAATGGGATAACATTTATACAGCTTTTCTTGTGTACAAGAAATATAAAGGGGTTTGTATTCTCCCAAAAGAAAACTTATTTTAACATATGAACACTCTAAGTAAATTAACATATATGCTTGATTTGTAAATTAATTATTAATTTCAGCAACAGATAATCATCAGTTTTCTGTCAGCTACATAATTTACAAGTAATTTTTTTACCATGGGCAATATGCAAGCAAATGATGCTGAAATATTTAAGGAGGATATGGAAACTGAGATTGTGATGGAAGTGGAGCAGAACAGACGTGTATCTCATGAAAATGAGTTGTGCGAGTGTCGGGAAAATGAGTTGTTGGAAGTATTCAACCCTTTCTTTCTACTTTGTTTCTGTAAGGCACCCTTTTCTTAAAAATATTTAATACAAATACACACAGATTACATGACAGAGCTTAATGTTAAGTTATTAGAGCCTGAGTGGGTAATGGAAAAATATTAAATTAAAAAATTAAATCTAACATCTAACATTAAATTTAAAAATAAAATTGAAATTGTGTTTCAAACAACTTTGGCCATTACGAAGTAAAGTTTTCTTTGTAGCATAAAATAAAAACTGAAATGTTTTTAACTACTATGCTACTAATAGTAATCATCATACTTGTATAGTGAGCTATCTCTTAGCTAACAGTTGCCAACAATTTCACTAACTGATTTTATGGGGGCATTAACATGGAAAATAAATCTGAAAATTTGTCAAAAGTTTGTTTTTTATATTTTTGAATTAATAATAGTTCACAGAATATGCATACAATTTTTTTCACAAAATTCCAAGTTTTATACTGTCTGAGGCACTTAAATTTTAAAGCGTTTAAATGTCTGGGGCAGAGAGCCTCACACACTTTACAGGTCTTGATATTTTATACTTGTGAATCAAAACATGGTTTGAGGTACATCAAGTTTATTGGTGATGGTGACAGCAGAGCCTACAAAGCTGTCACTGAAATGAAGCCATATGGGAACACAGAAATAAAAAAATTAGAGTGCACTGGACATATCCAAAAAAGGATGGGTAGCAGACTAAAAAATTAAAAAATGATATGAAGGGAAAAACTTGATGATGGCAGGGGCTTATCAGGAAAAGGTTGTCTTACTGACAAACAGTTAGATTCTCTGCAATTATTATGGAAAAGATATCAGGGATAATTTCAATAATTTAGATAACATGAAGAAAGCAGTATGGGCCACTTTCCTGCATAAAGCTTCATCCGATGATCACCTGCAACATTTCTTGTGTCCTAAAGGAGAAAATACATGGTGTCAATACAACAAGAGCCAGCTAGAGGAAACCCAATACAAAAACAAAAAAAATGTACTTCCATTAGCAATAATTTAAGACTATAAAACCCATTTATAAAGATCTTTCCAGTCCAGAGCTTCTTAAGAAGTGTTTGCATAGAAAAACTCAAAATGTAAATGACGTGTTGAACACAATGATTTGGGAGCGATGCCCCAAGACACATTTTGCATCCAGCTCTATTGTTGAAACAGCTGTAAAAGATCCAGTAGCTTGTTTCGATGAAGGCAGTATGGCAGTATTGCAAGGAGTTAAATGCTAAGCAAGTTGGGAATTGTTCCTGGATCTTGGTGTGTGACCACACTGGAGAAGCTCGATAAAGCGAGAATTCAGCAGGAAGATTTCAGGGCTGAAAGCTGTGCCCAACAAGAAATAAGGCTTAAAAGGAGCAGCTAAGAGCAAACATGATGAAGAAAAACAAATAGAAGCTGATTATGGAGGAGAGCACTAACATTACAATAAAACAGGTCAGAAAACAGAACTATGCAGCATTTTTGTTTTTTGGCGTGTTCCGCAACCTTCATTTTTATTAATTCAATGTACCTTTCCTCATAAACTATTCACCTTAAAGACATGAAATTTTTTGTGGTTCATTTTCATACATGTTAAAACAATCTGAATTATTTACAAATGTCTTGAGTCACATATTTATTAAAAACATTATAAGACAGAAATACTGAAAAATATTATTTCATTAATTAAATTTTTTTCATTTTATAATACAACATGCTATCAAATATCTGATTGATTCAGTTTGTTACTATAGTTCTTGTCTACAAAAATTCAAAATTCAGGGTAATGTGATGACAAATTAATGAGGAAAGGTACATTGTTCATGATAATGTATTAAATTATTTGTAACAATACGTAAGCATTTATGGAGACCAAATATTGAAAAAAGGTTCTTTTTTGTGTGTTCTTCTAAGATCAGAATATACTAAGCACGTATACCAACTTTCAGTAAGATAGCATTAAAAACATATTTTTTGGAGGAATTAAAAAAAGTGTAATTTTACGATGATGTATGTTAATGTCCCCTTAAACCAAAATATTATGAACTAAATCATTTAGGATACTACAGTAAAGATAAAATATAGTTGCATTTAAGTTGGAATATAATTGATTAAAGATATATTTATTTATTTTTTAATTTTACTCATTTGACATTATCATCAAAAAAGTGTATCATACAAGGTGTGATCAAAAAGTATCAGGACTGATTTTATTTACAAAAATATACAAGAGTTACAGATTTGTAAACTTGTCTCCTTCAAAACAGTCCCCTTCCACAGCCACACACTTCTTCCAGCACTTTCCAAACTGCTCAAAACATGTCTTAAAGTCATCTTCTGTAAGAGTCTTCAGTTCTCTCATCATATTTTGTTTTATCTCTTCTATGTCTTGAAACGATCTGCCTTTCAATTGATTTTTTTATCTTTGGAAAGAGAAAAATGTCACCATATCTGGTGAATTGGAGGATACTGAAACATTGGACTATTGTGTCTAGCAAGAAAATGCTGAACAGCATGTAATGTGTGGACGGATGCATTGTCGTTTTGAAGCCACTATTCACCACTCTGATGCAACTGTGGCCTTTTTCATTGAACTGCATCCCTCAACCACCTCAAAACAGAAACACAGTAATCCTGGTTCACTGTTTGGCCTGTTCATGATGAACAATCCCCTTGTGATCACAGAAAACTATTAGCATGGTATTGACTTTGCTTCGGCTCTGTTTTGCCTTTTTGGGTCTTGGAGAATTTGGCATTTTCGATTCTGAAGATTGGGCCTTAGTTTCTGGATCGTATCTGTAAACCCATGATTCATCATCTGTTACAACTGTTTTAATGAAGTTCTCATTGCTTTTAGCACATTTTCTTGAGGAATCAACAGCTGGGCATCTTTTTGGATAGCTGTGAGCACTTTTGGTACAAAACTTTGCAGAAACTGTCTCATTCCCAATGGACTGAACTGATCCAAAACTAATTTTAATCATCTGGTAGCTCAATGGTGACTGCGATTTTCTTGCACAGCAGCATGCACAAGCTCAACATTGCAATCAGTCCTGTTGGGTAAAGCCCTTCCTGAATGCTTGCCACTCTAAACTCTTTCACTCCCATCTTTAAAACGCTTAAACCACTCATAAACCAATTCATACAATCTTCCCCATAAAGTTTTTGTAACTTTTCAAATGTATCTCTACATGTTTCACCAACTTTTCGACAAAGTTTCAATGAATTCTCTGATCAATTTTTTCTGACATGGTAAATGTGTCAAATGAGATTAACAAACAACACAATAGGCATTTGTAAACAAACCAGATCAGTTGTTATTACACCGAGTATTTAGTATATTGTTAAAGTAAAAATATGTGTCTCTTTTTTGGAGCCAAGTTACCTGACTTGGCATTGTCAGTACCAATCAGGACACTTTTATATTTTCCTTGCACTTCATACAAAGAAAATTTGTATAATACATATCCCAAACACACCCCATATATTTTCCTTGCTTTCTTAATTCATATATGTCATTTATATAATTTAATGTTTGTAATTTAGCTAACACATTTTATACAAGTCAGATCATATTTTTAAATATACTGTAGTTACAGTTTGTATTTACCATTTATCCAATTTTATGAAATTCATACAAATAATCTGGATTTACTTAACAAATACAATATTGTTGTCCTGAGGATGTAAGTACTGTGAATCAACATGACACTTTTACATAGCTGCAATTTATAGAGCTTTCTGCCCCTTCTAACTGGTGGTTGACTTTCTACCAGCATCTGGGACAGTCTCATGGTGTTACTATGACACTCAAGCATAGAATCTATAGAGGTATTCTGAAACCAGCTGGTGAGTTTGGGTATTGTGAATCGAAGCAATAAAGTGTGTCATTAGTAGTTGTGACTTGGGATTCGGTGTGTGTATGCTTGACAGCAGTTTAGTGTAAAATGATGATTATGAATTATCGTAAGCAGACATCTGTATCATTGACTTGTTTTCTTTATTACGACAGTGTTGTTTGATATTGTTTGTTACATTAGTGTGTGTAGGACAAAGTCACTTGTGTTTGTAACAATCGTCAAGCTCAGGGCCGGCTTTTGAAACATGCCACCTCTACGCGCAGTTTTTATTTTTATCCCCTCCCAATTTCTTTAAAGATCATTTCTCCGTTTTAGACAAGAATGTTAACAGCTTAACGTTCCCATTCCTTGAAATGTCACTAGGTCTTAATAAACTTATGAATATATCAATTTTTAATGTAAAAAAAATTGAAAACAACAATAATCTGTTATAGGAATTAATAATAAATCACATAATAAACTGAACATTAGACATTTGTTTATGAAAAGAAAACAAATAATTTATTAATAAAATACAATGTTATTATGTAATTCTTATTGTCACTAACACAAAGTTCACCTTAGGCAAACCTAAAATTGCATTCTAAGACGTAGACTGTCAACAAAATGTTATATATAGAAACATCAATCTTCTTCTTCATCACTACAGCCCAACATGAGCCCTGGCTTCCAACACCAATCTTCTCCAAAGTCTTCTATCCATTGCCATCTCAGTGAAACCCCTCACATCCATTCTTCTGAGTACTTCTACCGCATCATCCAACCATCTTATCCTAGGTCGGCCCCTCTTTCTGCTTTCATAAGCAAAATTTGAGGGTTCTTTGGCATACACTGATCAACCATCCGCTCTACATGACTGAGCCATTGTATTCGTTGATCCTTTACGAATCTAATGTCCTCATGAGTCGATAGCTCATCTATCTTCTGGTTATTTCTTATTCGCCATTCGTCATCTTCTTAAATCGGGGAATAAACACGTTTTACAATCTTTCTTTCAAACCTTCTTAGTGTTACTTGTTCATTTTTTTTTTAATGCCCATGTCTCGCCTCCATTTATAACTGGTCTGATAAGTGTCTTACATATTTTTTTGTTGCGACTGATGAGTTTGATTCTCAATAGTCTGCTATTGGCATAACATGTCCTATTTACCTATTTGTATCCTGTCATGTATTGTTGTGTTTATGGACCCTTCATTATCTATCATGTTACCCAGGTATCTGAACTTATTAACTGCATCAAATGAATTATCCTCTATGCATAAATTTCTTCTCCTTTCTGATGCAGAAATCAGCATGTATTTAGTTTTGCTGATATTTACATTAAGTCCCAATCCAGCAGACTTTTGATTCAGCTCCTTGTATACCTCAACTAGCCATTGTCTTGATCTGGCTATTATGACAACATTGTCAGCGTAAGAATATCCAGTGAAACTCTGGTATAACGCTCTGAGTGTTACATCAATGGTTTTATCGCAGGGGTGTTATATCAAGGTTCCACTGTATTTGGCCTGTCTTATTTAGTATTGTTCCTCGCTGAACAGAAACATTAATTAAATATCACTATTGTATTAAAGACTCAGAACACTAAGTTTTTTATAAGTAAAATCATAAAGTTTTACCTTATAGCCTAAACCGGTTTTCTCCTTTAAAGGCTTCTTCAGAGGCTGCCGTAGGTAGCGCTGTCCGTCTTGTTGTTGGCGACGGGATAGATTTTCGAAAGATCGATGCTGTGTGTGTTGGGTGAGATGTGTTCAGAACCATGGTACATAGACTTAACAACATCCCCTTAGATGAAAAAGACGAACTAAACACAATAAAATATCTAGCAGAATCTAACGGATATGACAGAACAATAGTCAGTAAACTCCTACACAAAACACAAAACAAACAACAGACAAAGACAGAAAACAACAAATTCATAACACTAACATACATCAACAAACAAACTGAAAAAATAGCCCACAAATTCAAAAAAGCAGGATACAGAATCGCTTACAAAACTACTAACAAAACAGAACACACACTATCAAAACACATGCACAAAGCACAAAACAAATTCGATCTACCTGGTGTTTACAAGCTAAATTGCTCAAATTGCAATAAATTCTACATAGGCCAGACAGGACGTAGCTTCAAACAGAGATACATTGAACACACAAAGGCACTCCACTCCACTACAGAATCTACCTTTGCAAACCACCTCATTGAAGCAAACCACACACCATATAAAAACATCGACAATAACATGAACATTCTACACGTACACACAAAAGGCTGAAAACTACACTCTAGAACAATTAGAAATCTACAAACATACAAAAACAAATAAAAACGACATCCTAAACGAACAGACACAATTCAAATCGCACGCATTATTCGAACACGTCTCACCCAACACACACAGCATCGACCTTTCGAAAATCTATCCCGTCGCCAACAACAAGACGGACAGCGCTACCTATGGCAGCCTCTGAAGAAGCCTTTAAAGGAGAAAACCGGTTTAGGCTATAAGGTAAAACTTTATGATTTTACTTATAAAAAACTTAAGTGTTCCGAGTCGTTAATACAATAGTGATATTTAGTTAAGTAATGGACACGTCATGGACAACAAAATCTAAGAAACATTAATAATGTGACACTAATTTTTTTTTTGTAGCAAATTAAATGTCATTCAGACACGGTAATACTGAATTATTATAGTATTAGTAACAAGACATTTTCCTTTCTTCTGATGTGCCAGAAGAATTAAAAACAATAGAACTTTTCTTTAATGAATTTTTATTAAATAGTAATGGTCATTTGATATGACTTTATTGTTAAGTTAATCCACTAACGTGAGCTTAAACATACAATTAATTGTATTGGTAAATATGTACTTACTGTAATAAAAGTATGTTGCCTTGTTTTAGTATTTTAGGTGTACGGTTGGTATTGGTGTTTGATGAAAGAAGTTAAATAAAAGAAATTTAACAGTGAAGAGTGCTCAATACACGATGACTCAAGTAACACACAACACGCATTTATTGGTACTAGAGAATCTGTACAAAATGTTCTATCCAAAATGTACATCTGCAGAGATTTGTAGAAAACACGTTTACTTCTGTCTAACTTAAGCAATATTGAACATTAAATGGATTAAAAACATTAAAAGGATTTTTGTTACTACAAGCAAGAGAGAATAAATTCAAATTTATTCACTAATTTAATATACACAGGATATAGTAAAAATAATGCATTATTTTCTAATTTATTAAATAAATAATATAATTGTCATTGTACTTGTTCAATTTAGTGATTTTTTATAGTTCATGATCATTGAAAATATAGTAAATAATACAGAGGCGAATCCTCAGAGCAAGCAATGCTTCGCCAAAGAAAATCAGGCAAAAGTAAATACATCATTATGTAACCAACATCATTGGTGTCACCAAAAACTGTTTCACATGCCTTCTTATCTCTCATCTTTTGAAAATCGGTGGCATATGTCACCTATCTTCCAGTCAACATGATGATGACTTGATTTGGTATCACTTCGCTTCCAGTTCTGTGCGCTGTTTTAACAGCTGATTGACCGCTCCGCCACCCAGGCAATCACTTCAAAAAATGCCTTGGTGCACTATAAGTTGGCCATAATTTCAGAAATCTTTGCACTTATTTACGATTTCATAACTACACTTTCATTATTTAGCCTTCTTTTTTACACAGTTAGAAATACTCAAAGTTACACAGTTAGAAATACTCAAAGTTATAACAATCTAACCTACAATTACAATAGTTTGCTGGTATCTACGTTGAGTGCTGAACCGCACTGTACCAGAATCTCAGACACAAAAAGCGAGCACTCTTTAGTAGTGTTTTAAGCCACTAGGAACGGTAGCTGTGTCCCGGCTCGGTGAAAATGCGCTCGGTCACATGTTTCTTCTCATGTGAAAAAAAGTTATTGGAGGCTGTGAGAATACTGTACCTTGAGAAGGGTTTGAGTTGCTAAACACCACTTTTTTAATCCTCATACAAATTACACTTGATGAATATTTTTCTCACAGCGACACAAACGAGTGCGTACCTAAATACTTTTAATGATTTTTTTCTAGCACTGGAATTTTATGTACATGTGTTTCATATTGTGCTTAAGGATGATGCCTGCCGTACCCATCAGGTCAGGAATCGCCACTGAAATAATACCTTGTAGGGAAGGTAACCTATGATATTCACTTATAGTTCTCTCACATGCCATCTGCAAAACATAATTAGAATTAACAAAAATAAATAATTGTTTCACAATTTACTTTTATTGTATAAAACTCTGGCAGTTCTTTTGTTCTTCAAATCACCTTCAGAGAATATAAATCTTATACTGAGGCATTTCAGTAAACTGATGTAGGCCCTACTTGAATGTGAAACGCATTAATACGTTGTAAAATGTTTAGTAAAACCAAAGAGATCAATAAAATGTTAAGTGATTTTTAACATTCTGAAATTCATAAAAATATCACACAATCCAATAAATCTCTATTTAGTACAGGCTCATTTTTAATGAAATTTCAGTTAACAAAAATGATAATTAATTATTACTATAAAACATGTATTTTACCTGCCTTATCGAATACAAAACACTAAATGTGAAACACTAATACAAAACACTAATTGAATGAAATTATTTGAACAAATTTTGTAACATACTGGAGTATGATGTAATTTTCTAAAAACAACAAAATTTCTATCACTAGAAATTGGTGTCTTAGACCACAAACAGGTCTACAAAATAAGATGTAGAAATTTTATTAATACTAATATGTTGTTCCTTGTGATTATTAAAGTATTTTCGTGATATATTAAATTATATGAGCTATTAAAAACTATATATAGTAAGTGAAACAACTTACCTTGGCATGGCAAACCAGAACTAGTGTCTGCAAGATGAGTAAGTCCACTTGCTTACAGGAATTTTTCTCAGCTATGGCAGTTGATAAATAGATATTCAGTCATCGCATCAACAACTCCATGAGTCCCCCTAACACTGTTTGTGTATTAGAGCCACCAAGTGACTGGCCAAAAATTCTGTACTTACATTTTGTTAGTTAGTAACCCAAATAATTGTATTTTCACATGTAATTCAATACCATTTAAGCGATAGATCAGGTTTATATAATTTGCATTAAGTACAGTAGAGCATCAATTATCCGAACCTCTCAGGCGAGGGTCCATTCAGATAATCAATATTTTGGATAACAGATCGTAAAACATTATTTCTCTTTACAAAAACAAAGATTTTTAGTATAAAAAAATTTCTAACATACTGTTATATAATTACAGCAACCTGTATACTGTACTGTAATGTAATGTATTACTAAGGTAAAAATTACTGAATTAAAACTGAGTGTAATTAATAAAAACCAAAAGTTAATGTAAACAATATTAGAGTTTAATGACAAACACTGTACTATAAAATAAATACAAATTAAAAACCAAAGCAAAACATACAGTACCATGGATTTACACTTTTTTGAAGAATTGTTCTGTCACTCTCTGCAAACTGATTCCCCGTTTTCTTGCTGCTAAAGACTGAAGTCGTTTAAGATTCATAAGCTGAATACAATTTATCTTGTCTTCTGTTTCGACCCACTTTAGAATAGTCTCAAATGCGTCAAAAGCTTTTGCTGCTGTCGATGGTTTTGTATTAGTAGCATTCTCACCGTCTTCATCTGAATCGGTTTCGTTTTCATTACATTCATTTAATGACTTAACTATCTCGTCATCGGTTAATAACTGAAAACCGGGATAGGCTTCATCCACCTTTAGCCAATTCTTCGTTTATCAATTGTAAGTCTGTACAGCTACAGCATTTATTTATTACTGTACAGTACTGTAATAATTTATAGTATACAATTTTTTATGTTCAATAAATATCCAATGTGCCTACACGTGCCCAATACATTACTGTACAGTACAGTACATAATTGTACTTTTTATTGAGTTCGGATAACAGATCATTCGGTTAATGGATGTTCGGATAATCGATGCTCTACTGTAGTATGAGCTAAAACAGTCGTTTCATCTGTGACTGACAATCACACGGACGAGCTGTGGTCGTGGGATCAAATCAAGTTCATGACTCAGTTTGTCTGCCTTCCTGTTGCTGGAAACAAATAATACAATATTGTCTGGTAAGCCTGGGATAGATAAGTAATAAAGGTGCACGCACCCACACACCTTCTCATGCCAACGCACATGGTTACTAGATGTCTGATGGAGATTGAGAGCAGAGAATTGAGATGACTGGAGGCGGATTGTCTAGGAGGCCAAGGCTCTCCGAGAGCTACAGCGCCAAGAGAGAGAGAGAGAGAGAGAGAGAGACAGATTTATATTTTACAATTATTTGCCCTTAAAACAGTAATAGGATGTAGAAATCTAGGTTACTATAAAATAGGACGTACAGTACTATTACATGCAGACAATATTAAACCTGGAGGAAGATGCAGTAACTGATGGGAATTGCGACATAGTAAAATTGAAGATGGAGATCAACACCAATTAAACCACAGTAAAGATAATAAATAAGCAAGTAATTAGTTATGATAGAATCATATGCATTGTGGGGGACATTTGCATTGAATACTTAGGAAGCATGATTACAAATGATGAAAGAGTAAATGATAATGTGGCCAGTAAAGTCAAGAAGTCTATCTACAAACATCTACTATGGACTAAACAAATAGTTTTGGAAAAAGTGAAATCAGTTCCAGAACTAAAACACTGGTGTACAATAAAATGATAGTAGTGTCTTTAATGTTTTGTACATACTACAGAGGCGGCTCACTCATAAGGGCACATGGTCACGTGCCCCACCAGAAAATCACGAAATAAATAAATATTGTAGAAACGTCCTCGTTTCAAATGATAGCAATAGTTTGTAACAGTGAGAAGTCTGGAGAAATGTGGCAACGCGAAAACAAATGTGGCAACATAGCGACAGTCACAGATACGTTGTGACCCAGATGGTACTACTCCCTTCCACTTCTCAACTCTCTTGTGGTGGGAGAGCGTAATGCTAAAATCCCATAGCGTTCGGTCACACTAGACTATGTGACCATTGACCAAACATTAACAGTCTTCAAGTAGTAAACTCTGAATCCTGTAGGTGCGCCACATTACTGCAACTAACGGATATGAATCGGAGCTATTTAGTAGATTATTACATTTTACCACCATCTGAGCTGTTCTATAATACTAATAATTACTGTTACTTTCTTAGTATATATTGTTACGAAATAATGTTATTATAATGTTTCTATCGTGAATATGATTATAATAATTTTTGCGATTTTATATAATTTTAAATTATATTCTCATTGAAGGAAATATTAAAATAGAATGTGTACCTAGAGCGGTTATGTTATGTGCTACACGATAATTGTGGTGGCAGTGCTTATAGTAATTGTATAAATTGTACTGTTACAAGTGGTTTTCAGTAATCAGTGTTACACACGCGTGTAAATAACGGTGTTGAAAATATTCAAGTGTCGGTATTTTGTGTGCTTGTGTAAATCTCTGAGACAAAATGAATGATGTCAAGTATTTACAGAGTATGATGGTTACAGAATTTCTGTTCGTAAACATAACAAGCTTGTAGACAAGAACAGATACATCTTGTTTCGAATAATTGATGCGATTAAATTTTGTGGGGAATTTGAATTAGCTTTACGTGGCCACGATGAATTGGAAGAAGCAGACAACAACCCAGGGATTTTTAAAGGACTAATCAATTATATTGCAGCACTTGACAGTGTTTTGAAAGATCATTTAGAAAATTCAACAGTGTTTAAAGGAACCTCGAAAACAATTCAGAACGAACTTTTAGATGCCATTTTGTCAGTGTGTCGAAAAAATATTGTGACTGAAATTTCTACGATAGACTTCATATCACTTCAGCCTGATGAAACAACTGACAGTTCATGCAAAACACAGATGGCACTGATTTTGAGATATGTCATTGAAGGGAGAATAATTGAAAGGTTTTGGGGTTTTTTTGAAGTCCCTTTTGATAAAAGTGCTCGAAGTTTAGCCTCGACAATTTTAGGACAGTTGGAAGAAATAGGAATAGACAAGTCCCCGGAAAAACTAATTTGTCAGACTTACGATGGTGCATCTGTTATGAGTGGTCAGAAAGGAGGGGTCCAGTGTTTGGTTAAAGAGAAGTATCCAAATGCAAATTTTATTCATTGTTATGCCCATCAAGGGAATCTGATTCTTCAAAACTCAACATCGTCTGCCTCCCAGAGTAGAATATTTTTTCAAGACTTTCAACACAGGGCTGTTAATACTGTGTTTGAACATAAAGATAATCTAATAAAATGTTTTGAACACATTAGGGACATAGAGATTTCTGACAAAAGTGCTTCTAGCCAGGCTGCAGGATTTGTACGAACTTTGAGGGATCCTCAGTTCATTTTCTGGTTGACTTTTTTCCACAAAATTATGCCTCATGTGGCGATTTTCTTTTATTGCATTCAACAAAGAAACATTGATGCAATAAAAATGAGAACATTTTGTTAAAAATTTTGTGAGTGCAGTGGTTAATATTCGTAAGACCTATGAAGACAGTGAAGTGTCTGTAAGTGACCCTGTGACTAAGAGACAGTGTGTTGAACAATTAAGTAATAGGAGCAACCATGTGGCCGCTTTGGAAGTATGTGATATGATTGTGAACAATATTAATGAAAGATTTCAATTTTCAGATCATTTGTGTGTTTCCAAATTGTTTTTAGTTGAAAAGTTCCCACAGTACTGTGTTGAGTTTCCGGAAAATGATTTTCAGACTACAATTAAATTTTATCCCACAATAAATGGTCCGAAACTGAGAACCGAACTAGAAGTGTTATACAGTCATGAAGATTTACATATTGCTTCTGGTGCAACACCCTTATTACAGTTTTTCCTTGATAATAACATGTTTCGTACCTTCTCAGAGCGTGTGTCTATTTTAAAGATAACTGTTACCATACCGATGACAACTGTTGAAAGTGAAAGGTGCTTTTCTACATTGAAAAGAATAAAAACATTTTTAAGAAATTCCATGGGCACTGATAGACTGAATGCATTGGCTATGCTCCACAGAAAAAAAAAAATGATTCATGGAATTCAAGATTTCAACAAACAAGTGATAGAGGAATTCGCTACATCTAAAAACAGGAGAATGGAATTGTTATACAAAAAGTGAAATACCAGGTAAGACATTCTATATTTTTTTACCTAAGTACTAATTACCGCGAATGGTGGCCCACCTTACATCCTCCCCACTGTGTGCCCCTCCCATTTCATTACTCATGAGCCGCCACTGACATACTATACTATTCTGATACAGAACACAGTATTGAAAGATAAAAATTTTAACTTTTTACCCTTTTTTCATTGTGAACAACAAAGTTATTTCAATATCTTCTTTCTAAAATAAGTGAAAAACTTACATACAGACACCTGCTGTGTTAATTAATGTATGTGTAGCCAGTAAAATTGCATCATTTAACAGAAGTCGAATGAGCCATGAATCATTTGTCTGCGTTATGACCTTGAGGGCGAACTTGTGCGATAAATTCAGTAGCGTCTAGCCACTTCCTATTTTACACCAGTATATGCACATTTCTTGCGTTATTTAATAGAAAAATGTTGTGTTAAAAAAATCTGTCTAGCCATAGCCTTAGTCATATACTATACCACCCTACCCTTTCCCTCTTAATACACTATTATTCCACACTTGCCATTCCCTCAGTTCAAGTGTAACCTCTGAAGCTCCCATAGCAAGTGAAACACTTGTCAGGACTAACATTTGTAACACTAAACCAAATGTTTGTTTATTAGAGTTAAATATTATTAATGTGTACTACCAAGTGGCAAGCAACCATTCACTTACTATAAAAAAAATTATTTTTTAAGTAACTTATGTTTCATTATGAATAAAAGTATCTTTGTAAGTCAATGTATGACAATGATGATGATAATGATGTGTGTGTGTGTGTGTGTGTGTTGTCTAGATACATCTCTAGTTAAACAACTCCATGTTTAAATAAATGCAAAGGCCAATAATTTCAGTAAGATATGTCCTTGCGACTTTAACAAGAAATTTTAATTAAGAAAGTTGTGTTAGTCACAAACAGAATTATCACTGTTGCACACCAGTATAGAAAAATTATTCCGATTAGCGCTTTCAAGCTTCACAGCTCATCGTCAGATCGGAAATAACAACAACAGTACAAACAACCTCTTCACACCCCCCATCCACCCCACTGCCCGCAAACAAGCTGTAAGTTAAATGTCCTTTCGTAACTACAGAGTTCAGTCACCTACGTCTGTACAGTTACATATTTTTCTAGCACATTCTGTGTGTATGTGTGTTGTTTGTTTGTGTGTGTGTACATTCTTTTCAAAATCTAAAGTAAAACCTTTCTCATTCACCCTTTTAACTGGAATTTCCTTTTCTGTAGTTTTACAATGCATTATATTGTCAAAACCATCCCTTTTATTCTTTCTATATTCAACTTAAACAACAACTTTGGTGAACACCTTTCTCGTGGTGATGGGAAAGGACGAAAAGGGTGTTCACCAAAGTTGTTGTTTGAGTTGAATATAGAAAGAATAAAGTGGATGGTTTTGACAATATAACGCATTGTAAAACTGTACCGAAAAGGAAATTCAATTAAAAGAGTGAATGAGAAAGGTTTTACGTTAGGTTTTGAAAAGGTCGCGAGCGCGCGCGCGGGCACACACACACACACAATATGCTAGAAAGATATGTAACTGTACAAACGTAGGTGGACTGAACTCGGTAGTTTAGAAAGGACATTTAACTTATAGCTTGTTTGCGGGGTGTGAGGGCAGTGGGGTGGATGGGGGTGTGAAAAGGTTGTTTGTACTGTTGTTGTTATTTCCAATCTGATGATGAGCTGTGAAGCTTGAAAGCGCTAATCGGAATAATTTTTCTATACTGGTGTGCAACAGTGATAATTCTGTTTGTAACAAGAAACTTCACAACATTTAAATATAGCAATTAAACTCATGAGTTCCCATTTCAATTATCACATAAAATCTAATTATCAGTTAATAAAGTTGTGTTAGTGGTTATAATCATAAACAGAATTAACACTATTGCACACCATAATTTTTCTATAGTGGTGTACAACAGTGTTAATTCTGTTTAAAATTTGATTAGATGATTTAGTAGACTGCACTTTTACTCCCTCTACATGCAAATAGTTTTGGTTGATTCATTCTGACACACTAATATATTATAAAATAGTATAATTATTAAAATTAATATTTGTTACAAACATTAGGTTATAATAACTTACAAAATTAGAAATTCAACTTACAAAATACAAATTTTGACTTACGCAATTACAATTTTGACTTAAAAAAAAACTAAAATTGAAATTTTTCAATTTCTGACATAACATTTATTTATTTCAATACTAACTGGATCACACAAATCAAACAAACTGTAATACATCTGAAAGTATATAATACATTATATTTGGTTATTATGTAAAATTTCTGGCCTTGACAGTAATGGTCTATAATTAAAGGGATTGTTAACGTTCTTTGCTGACATTTTGGTATCTTGTGTAGGTAACTTTGTCCCAACACTGGTAACTATCAAGCCAGCTGAGAAAGAAGACATGTTCTCAATGGCCTACTTTCAGCAAGTGTTTTATAGTTTTATATCAAGCAGTTGCCAGTTACTCTCCTATAGGGTCGATGTCACAGCATCTACAACCAGTAACCAAGCTATATATAACCACTCCTATATGGTGATCTAAACCAGGCTTGTCAAGCCTGGAAATTTTATATAATGACCGAAGTGGCAACACAAATTGTGAAAGCCTATGTAACTCAAAATACTTCTTACAAAATCTATGATAAACATAAATGAAAACACTATACAAGGATGGATTGTAAGTCGTTTTGACATTGGCAACAATAAAGAGACATGTTTTTGCCATGTGACTTATTGTCCATCCTGTATTTCTGTACCCGTAAACTATGTTATACAGAACAATATTGATATTGAACAGTCTATACATAAAATATCACAGTCCAAACAGTCTACTGCTTTTGTTTGTTAGCTTTTGGCTGATGCTGGCCGCCACGACCACCGCCACCGCCACCGCCACCGCCACCGCCACCGCCACCGCCTCCTCCTCCTCCACTGCCGCCGCCACCACCTCCACCTCTGGAAAGTCCGCCTGGTCGTCCACCCCTTCCGAAAGAACCTGCATACAATAAATGCCACAAATATAGTATTCAGTGAATAACAAATTATTAGAAATTATATTTAGTGCTAAAATATTTGTTAAAATAAACTAAGAAATATTCTGTGTATTGTAACAAACAAAATCATCGTTTTAAAAATTGAAGATCCAAAGAAAAAATTTTAAAGTTCATAACAAAATTTAAAGTTTCTAACAAATTTTACTGTACTATTGATTTAGAATAAAGGAAGCCCAATCTGTTGAAACTAACACTATGTTCAACAAAAAGTAGCTTAATCAGTAGCTGGCGTCCATGTAACCACTGTTGTCAGCGGCAACAGTACTGGAAATAAGAGAAAATAATATTACTTGTATTACAGAATAAATACTTTAGTTACTGAATAATTTGAAATCTGAACAATATTAGTACGGAAACTTGAAGAAAAGCGCAGTGTTGCTTTCGAACTTCTGGGCACTTGCACTGTCTTATGTTGCCTGCTCAGACATGGCAATGTTTTACTGAGTACGGGCATTGACCTCGTAGTAGTTGTCACTGTACAAACTGACAGTTGAGGATGCGTACAAACGCAGTGGCGGGGAGACACATTCGTCCACCCAATGCGTTGCCGCTGTAAAAACCGGCAACACGCTCAGTTAGCAGCTAAGTTCGTTTTTGGAACTAACGTGCAGCAGATACCAAGTACCTATTTATGTTTTGTTCATTTAGTAATGTGTTTGTCTGTTTGTCTTTATTATTTTTAATTTGATTATTTGTGTTCTGATGTATTCTATGTAAGTATAATGGAAGTCAGTTCCTGCTGAACCGGGACCCTCTTATTCTCCCAGCGAATGATCGAAAATGCTTAAAAAGAACACTTGGTACAAGAAAAATTCAAATTAATTTTTAGATTAAGTTTTAGGCCTATCTCAACCGGCAACAGGTGTTATGTACCCACACCATGCCACTGAGCTCAATTATCACATATTATGATATCCATCCAAGTCCCTGTACATTTTATATTTTTTCTCTTATGGTGCCACCTGTTTTCTACTACTCTTCTAGAGAATTATGTTACCAATCCTCAAAATGTTTTTCAAGGTATTGTTGATGCAGTTATTTTTGTTTTACCACTGCAAACTGACTGGATAATCTTGGTCTATGAACATAACTAGTATAGAATGCTATCAACGTTAGGATCTTGACCTAAATATATTTATACAATTAAGAATAAAATGGAACAATAAACTTTGAGAAAAATTTTGATGAAATACTGTTAAGACTTTTCTATTGATATCACTATTTTTCAGACAACATATTCATAATTTAATTTCATGCCAAGTATCATAAATCAAGTATAATAAGGACTTCTCTGGAGCAGCAAACTGTTTGAACACATAATTTCTTCCATTGTACCAACCAATACTCTCTTATGCAGGCAAACATTGATTCACCATGCGTCTGTGAAAGATTTTAGTATAATCAGAATTTTATGTATTTACAACATGTGGCGTTATGATCTTTACATATTCTGTACTACGATACCTCTTCCACCTCCTCGACCACGCTGGCCCTGGCCACCACGACCTCCTTTCATGTCACGTCGCGATTTGGCGAAGTGATCTTCTTTAACCATATCGATAACCTCATCTGGAATTCGTAAGTACTTTATTGTACTGCCTCTTATGTAGCATTCGGTCATCCTCCAAAATTTATCACCATCCTATAACAATGAGAGTAGTATAACATAAAGCCAAAAGTCACACACACAAGAAGTGTAAAACTAACCAATGAAATTAAAATAATGCATCTGATTTATTATTACTATGTTGTATTAATGTTAATGAGTTATACTTACAGCTATACGCAGCAGGTCCACCTATAAGTGTGTGTGTGTGTGTGTGTGTGTGTGTGTGTGTGTGTGTGTGTGTGTGTGTGTGTGTGTGTGTGTGTGTGTGTGTGAGAGAGAGAGAGAGAGAGAGAGAGAGAGAGAGAGAGAGAGAGAGACTCAACAATGTCTTTTCAAATTTTATATAGCTGATCTATATACGAGGTGAACGTACAAGGTGTGACAATAAAGTTCACGGACTCATTTTATTGTGAGCACGATGGCAACACTGGGAGGTTGGCAGCAGTGGTACAGCAATAGTTGACATTTCACACAGTAATGCAGTTGTTTTCAGTTATCTCGACAACATCGTGTTGAGTGTAGCTCTGTTTTTTGTACATGTGTGTTTTGCTATTGTGACTATGGAAATAAATCGTGATTTTGAACAGATGGCGAACAACAGAGGGCCATTGACTTGATCAATCAACAGAGGGGGATGAACGTTCGAGGCACCCCTCCACAGTTCGAAATGATGTTTCTGTGCAGAAAATTAACTCAAACCGTCACCTCACGGTCAGAGATGTCGCTGAGGTCACCGGAATCAACCGAGAAACCGTCAGCCTCACCCTCACACAAGAGTTGGGGATGTCAAAGCGTTGTGCGAAGATCGTTCCAAAAAAATTGTCAGGTGAACAAAAGGAAAATCGTTTGCATGTTTGTCAAGATTGGTTCGAGAATGCAGACATCTTTCAAAACGTGAATACGGGAGACGAAACTTGGATTTATGAGTAAGATCCTGCGACGAATGGAAAAAACCAGATGAGTCATGGACGAATAAAGCCAGGATGTCAAAATCAAAAATCAAGGCAATGCTGATGGTTTTTTTAAATCACGTGGAATTGTACTCCAAGAATGGGTTCCCCAGGGTCAGACAGTTAATTCTGCTTACTACCTGGAAGTAATGAAACGTCTGCATGAAAGAGTTCACAGAAAGAGACCCGATTTGTGGCAAGACCAGTCGTGGGTTCTTCACCATGACAACGCACTCTCTCACACAGCCATCATTGTCAAGCAGTTTTTAGCCAAAACGGCCACCATGGTCCTTGAACACCCCCCTACTCACCAGATTTGACCCCGTGATTTTTTTTTTATTTCTAAAAAATTAAACAAAAATTGAAAGGGCACCATTTTCAGAGTCTGGAGGCCATTAAAGAGTTATCGTCAGAGGTGCTGTCAGGGGTAAGAGGAACAATTTCGCGAGTGCTTCGAAGCCTGGAAAAGGTGAATGGAGAAGTGCATTACAGCTCAGGGGGACTACTTTGAAGGGTGCAATGTGTAATTATATTACTTTTTTCAATAAATGATTTTTACAACATTAGTCCACAAACTTTAATGTCATACCTCGTACTCCTTCAGTCACAAGCTGCCTCTACTGTGAAAGACACTTGTTTCTCACAAAACATCACAGTAACGTACAACGTAAGATATCAAAAGGATGGCAAAATTTTATATTTTATTTTTTAAACATGAATATTTCAAAAATAATGAATTACTAAATGTACAAAACAAATCTATGTTAGTTGAAAATATATGAATATACTCAATGGCGGCGCTAACGAAACGGGGGCCCCTTCGCGAAACTAATTAGGGGGCCCTATAAAAATGGTTAAATTTTGTATACGTAATAGGGGAAAACACTCAAATGAGTTTCTATTTACGTGTGTTTCACAACAATGGTTTGTGAATACTTTCTCGTCTATCACAAAGCGTTTGCAATTTGCAAAGGATGTTTTACACGTGTACAAACTCTTAAAATTCATTGTTGCTAAATAGACAAAGTTCTATACAAACTATAAAAAAACCAAAATAAAAAGAATGATTTATTTTTACATCAAAGATCTAAATTCAGACTATGAAACAGTACCGCACACAGAGTGTAAAAATTTATTATTTAAAAACGCATATCAAAGTAACATTCTAGCTTTTTTCAAACATTTAAATTAGTTTGTAACTGAATTTGTAAAATTCTTGAATATACTCTATACAAGTTCTCCTTAAGTCTAATCCAATTCAATAACACTCGAACCCAAGTAATGTACAATATTTACAGATAAGGATCAACCAAAGTTCACTGTTTTCATAAGCCTAGTCTTCTTTTCTTAATAGCTAAGAACTTATCAACCACTTCGTTGATATTAGTTTTCTGTGTCTCTTCATGCTCAATGCTTAACAGTGCCAAGTCACTCAACCGAGTTTGGGCCATGGTACTTCTTAAGTATGACTTAATTAATTTAAGTTTTGAAAAGCTGTAACGTATTGCCGCGTTACAAATCCAGGGAACCCATCTTAACTGACCTCTGCCAATTACATGGGCTGCCTACGTTGTAACGAACTGTATTAAAATCAAATTAATTGAACAAATTACTCACTATCAGTGTAAGGAAACAAGGGAAGGTATTTTACTGATTTATGCACTCATTTTCATGTGTAACAAGACGACTTCTCTTTATTTAACAACAGTTACTGACAGATCCCATGACATCATTATTTAAACTAAAATATTTAAATGCTTTTCATAAAACTATGGCATCAAATTGATTATATATTCTTATACCTCGGATCCGAGTTTACTTTCTGTATATTTATAGTAAAGACTTCTAATTATTTTCAGTTCATTTTAGAAGCTTGCAAGACTTCTTTACCCATTTGAAGAATGGTACTATTACTTGGAACGATAATAAGTTACATTAACATTTAAAGCGTTACAACGTATGATAATTGAATTTTTACAGTAAACTCTTAGATTTTCTCATTATAATGTTTACATAAAATTAATCGTCTTTGAAAAGTCTCTTTTAGAAGTGAGTAGTGTAACAAATATGATTAACTCTCGATAGCAAGGCTATCGAGTCACCTTTACAAATGAACGTAGAAACCTCGTCCTGGGGTGTCCGTCTTGGGAATCCTTGTAGTTGGCGTCATCATCTGGGTCGTGTCTTCGGCAAGAATAGGTCGGATGTTCACAGAGGAGATTGAAGCTTCTTTGGTGTAAGTATATGTAGATTCTCGGATGTCCTAAGCAACGTCTTAAGCATGGTAAACGTGTCTTTATGAAGTTTCTGCAGATCACATCTTCAGGAGTGATGTAAATGGAGTTACCTCGTGAAGGGAGTCGTCATCTTGCTTACCACTAGTTCTGTTTTTGTGTTACATTTTCTTTCTTCTTCTTACCACATATTTATGTTATTGATACACGACACACGCTTTCCACTTTTAGCAGTGGTAGTTAATATACTACATTTAAATAAAACAAACCACTTAAAAACATTTTGGTAGAGCTTTCGCTCGTACGTCTGTACTGCGTGAAGGCAACATAGCGAGAGAGTTTCTGCTCGCTTCAACTGGTACTTAACAAAGGAGAGGGGCAACTACTCCGCGACAATATAGTCCCTATTTTTATTTAAGTTAACACTCTTATTACCATAAACTATACCTTAATTATACATATATAATTTAAGTGAGTTATTTTAACGACTATTTGTGTCTTCAGATTTCTAATCATAAACATTATGATTTTTTATATCTTCCTAAATTACAAACGATCGATAAACACGTCGAGTCCGGAATTAACAGGTCACCGCATGATGACAAGCAAAGGGTTAATTATGATAATAATAACTTTTTTACAATTCGCCCTTTTTATTAGTGTTTCTTTGGATCTCTTAATTACTTCTCATTCTCATACTGAGTAAATACAGGGTTTTTTGTATTATAGTGAGATTTAAAATTACTTAATCGCTCGCAAACTTAATTTTTTTTAATTTACGATTACAGCTAGAATTTAAATCGTCACATACTCCACCGCTTAAATTTCACTTTTTTTTTTTCCCGCACAACTGGGGACTTGGAGTATTGGAGTATGAATGGTGTCTTTGTGTGTGTAATTTCTTTCACATAGTTATTGGTTAGAGTTATATCTCTTGCTTCTTCTCCATAACACAATATACTTTCATACTTTCTTATTAACTACTTTTTTTTACATACTATTCACACTTAATATTTACAAAATAAAACACAAAACTCTTTCTTATCTCTATCACTTAAATCTACTACCGGTTTTTTTCTTTTTGGTTGTCTTACTCTTTCTCTGTAGAGTAATTTTCTAAACCTTTGCTATTTAGAATTCAGTCTAATTTTCATCTAGTACTAGTTTTCATCTAGTAAATGAGTACTCATTAATGTATTCTTCGCAGAACTGGATCTCAGGTTGATCAGGCCTCATTTCCAAACTCTACGTTTAACATTTTCCACGGTTTCAGAAGTATAATATACTTCACTATCTAGTATTCCCTTTTCTATTTTGGGTTATACTATTCCGTCTCTTCTTCTTATACAATTTTAGCTGCGAAATATGCGTTCTCCGCACATATTTTTCGCAGGTTCGTACAGCGCTACTGTAACTGGAGTTAGGTACTTCTGGATTTGGTAAGGGCCACACCATCGGTATGATAGTTTAGAGGTGGTCTTATCAATTGCACTACTAGTGGGGTGAGTCTTATACATTACTAAGTCACCTACTTGGTACCTAATTGAATTGTTATGAATACCTTTCTCGTGGTATTTTCTGGATTTCTCTAAGTTTGCTCTTAAATTAGAGCGGGCTTTATTCCATATTTGCTTTATCTGCTTATCCGTTATTTGCGGAGGCAGCAGATCGTGTATATTCCATCTTGTGGACAAAGGGTGGTTTGGTCGGTATTTGTACAGTAACTCAAACGGGGTCGACTTGTGAACTTCGTGATAAGCTGAATTAAAAGCGTATTGAATCCAGGATAGGTTTTGGTCCCACGACGTGTGATCGTTCGCATGATAGGCGATTAACGCAGATTTGAGGTTTCGTAGATACCTTTCAGCAATATTGCCTTGCGGTCGATACTCCGTAGTGGTTATATGGTCTATTCCTAACTTGAAACACATATTCCTAAATTCTTTCGCTTTAAACTGTGGTCCATTATCTGATACTATACGTACAGGTGTACCGTAGTCTTTAAATAATCTTTCCTGTAATATTTTTACAGTCGTCGACGCTAATGCTCGTCACATGGGATACATCCAAACAAATTTGGTGAAAGAATCTACACAGATGAGTAACATTGTATTACCTGATTTGGATCGTGGATATGGACCTGAAAAGTATAGATAAAGTTTAGAAAAAGGGGTCTTAGGGATTTCTGAAATCAGTTGGCTTACTTGAGTATTTCTGGCTGGTTTACTGAGGGCACATAATGTACATTTCTTCACGAAACTGGCTATTTCGCTGTTCATATTGTTCCAATGATATTCCTTTCGAACACGATGTATTGTCTTATTGATTCCCATATGGGCTCCTATGGTAGATGAATGGAAGTATTCCATCAGCATGGGCTTAATTACATCAGGGGCTATTATTCTTAGTTCCTTTCCGCTTCTTATCTTGTGACATAGTACATTTTTACTCAATACGTATTTCTCGGATTTAATACCTTGCGTAAGTTGTTCTATAATAGGCTTCAGTAAGGGGTCTTGTTGTTGATACAGAGCAATGTTTGTAAAGGCAAGGGGGAACTCAGTAATTACGGCGTTAGCAAGTGCTATTTCCGGATTCTCCTTGCTTTCGGGAGTTTTAGTGGGCGACTGGAACATACGGGACAGGGTATCAGTGACTACGTTTTGGGTACCTTTTATATGCTGCACTTTGAATTTGTAGCAGTTTAACTTCAATATCCATCTTCCAATACGTCCTAACTGTTTAGGGCGATTCAATAACCAAGATAACGCTTGATTGTCAGTTTCCAAAAGGAATTCTTTATGTTCTAGGAAGGGTTTAAACTTCTCGAATGCAAAAACAATTGCTAAACATTCCAATTCATAGGCGGAATACTTTCTTTCTTGGTCGCTCAGTGATCGCGATGCATAACTAATAGGTAGTCTACAGTTTTCTATCTCTTGATGTAACACTGCACCTAACGCTACACTGGAACTGTCGGTCTGCACTACGAAAGGTTTCGTGAAATCCGCTAGTTGCAAAACTGGGGGAGATATAATACTTTCTTTAAGTTGCTCAAACGCGTTTTGATGTAGTGAGCTCCATTCAAACTTCGTTCCCTTCTTTCGTAAGGAATTTAGGGGTGCTGCTATTTCGGCAAGATGGGAAATATATTTGTGGAAATAATTTACCATTCCCAAAAATCGGGCTATACCTTTTGCATCTCGTGGGGGTGAAAATTCTCTAATAGCGCAGGTTCGTTCGGGGTCAATGCTTACCTTTCCATTCGCTTTCACGATGTGACCTAAGAATGAAAACTGTGGCACGGCAAAACTTACCTTCTTTGGGTTAACAGTTAATCCTGCTCTTAGTAAGCGAGATAACACTTCGCATAGGTGTTTAAGATGTAGTTCCATAGATTCGCTGTATATAACGATGTCGTCCAAATAGTGATACACATATTTAAATTTAATATCGTGAAATATCCTTTCTAATAGTCTACTACATACGGAACTTCCTTGAGATATTCCAAAGGGTACTCTAGTAAATTGGTACAAGTTAAACGGAACTGCAAACGCGGTTAGACGTTTTGATTCTTCAGAAAGGGGTATTTGGTGAAAAGCTTGATTCAGATCCATAACTGTAAAGACCATAGCTTTAGTGAAGTAATGGAAGGCACTATGGATGTCTGGAAGAGGGATAGATTCAAATGCTATTCTTTTGTTTAATTGCCTGTAGTCCACAACTAGTCTGCGTTTATCGTGACCTTTTGGTACTAAAAAGGAGGGTGAAGAATATGGGGACGTAGAGGGTTCAATGACTCCTTGCTCCAACAACTTGTTGATATGGTTTCACATCACTTCCATCTTGGGAGGCGACAACTTGTACGGAGGTAGGCGTATTACTTTCTGATCGCTCAGATTAATTTTATACTCTATTAGTTTAGTGAGTCCTAATTTAGGTGTAAGAACTGAGGAAAATTCTTTTATTAATTTCAGTATTCTCACTCTATCTCTACTTTCTAGATGAGATAAATCTGACTCTTGGTGTATTACGTGTGCAGTAGATGAACAATATTTTTTTTTATTATTACTATCAAATCTATATTTCCGTGTACGGTCAAATCGGAAATAATATTTTTGCTCATAGATGTCAAGAATCATTCCCGTTTTGCTAATAAAGTCTGCTCCTAATATTAAATCAGGTCCTAATTCCTTACATACTAACATTGTAAACATCCAGGTTAGGTTCTTGATTTTAACCTTAACGGTAATGCTCAGGATTATGATTATATTACGTTTATCGGCGGTAGCACACTTTATATTCACCGGTTGACTCCGTTTTACTAGATGGTGTTTCGCTAATTTGTCCGCTAATTCTTGGCTGATTAAAGTTCTACTAGATCCCGAATCAATTAAGGCGATGGTGGAGGTAACGCCTAAGTCAACTCGTATTAATGGTAATAGATTTTTAGTCCTGTTACATTTATTAATCGCGTTACATTTTTCACGAAATTCTCTCACATAGGGATCTATTTCTTTCGAACTTCTTTTCCTTCCACGTTGGTTACAAAATATTTTATTATTATTTTTTTTTTTAATATAAGTTTCTTTGCGTTCACCAGATTTCGAGTAGCTGCGGAAGACACAGGATTTCGGGTCTCCCTGCCTTACATGTTTTTTAGAGTTGGGTGATTCCGTTCCAATGGCTTACTCTTGCAGTCTTTTCTTATGTGCCCATATTTGCCGCAATTATAACAGATGGGTTTATTGCGAGGTGGGTCCTTTGTTTCTGCTTTATATGGTGTTACACTTAACTTACCAGATTTGCGCACATTGTGAGGTCTACCGAAAATTTGCCTTTCAAGCGAGGTTGTTCCATCAGGCACTAGTGCTCGCAATTCATTTCTATTAGTTCCAGCGGTTTTCATTGCTTGTCTATTTTGATCGGAGTACCATACATTTGACGAATGGATACTGCACTGTTCTAGATCAGCAATTGTGTTGGGTCTATTTATCAACGATAAACGAGATCTTTCTTCAGGTGACAGTCCTATTAAAATGGTGTCGACCATTTGTGTCTCATTCCAGTCTACACGTAGTAGTCGAGATGACTCCCTGATGTCGGAGATGTAATGAGCTAATTTCTCCTGATTTCCTTGTACTCGGAGTACAGTCTTTCTTTTAATTTCTTCGTAAATACGGGTTGGGATAAAGTACTTTATTATCGAACTATGTAGCTCTTCTACTGGAAATGTAGAGGTTAGAGCTTCTATGACACGATTCTTTAACGGGGGTTTACATTTCGGTAGCAGAACTTGCAAAATTTGCCAGTCATTCAGCTGCTGTAGATCTTTTATCTGCAGGAGATAGCTAATGAAAGTTAGTAGTTTGGAGACATTTAAACCATCTGTGTAAGGGATTTCAGTTAAGATTTTCTCTACAGGATGAGTCATTTTACCGTATAGGTCCGCGTTATGGTTCATGGTTGGCATTCCTTTAGGAGAACGATTTGATTCATTCGGGGTGGTCAATTCATGATTTCCGGGACAAAACTGAAAACGCTCGGGAGGAGGGGCATTTAAATCTCTATCAGTATTTTGCTCTTGGTTCGCTTGCATTTGCGATGCGGCGGGTGAGTTCCGATCAGTGTTAGGCGGAGGTAGATCAGTAGTAGGTGATTGTACTGGGGAGATGTGTAATTTCTTTAAGGACTTCTCTATTTCGTCCATCCTGAATGAGTCGGATCTTCTTCTTAAGTCATTAATAATTGTGGGTAAGCGGCGTAGAGCTTCGTCAGCTAGGTTTTGTACTTCAAGAGGTATTTCCGTGAGATTAGGCCAGATCAACAAATTTTTCATTTGCCGGGTTAAATGCTCTATTCTCTGGGTAGTCCGCAAAATTATCGCCGGAGATTTCTCGTCTTGGAGGGTTTGAGACAATAAGGTAAGCTCACTATACTTGGCATTACAAATTTCTCTCTCGCTCTCATAATCGAGTTCGCTTAGGTTGTTTAATTGCACGGGTGTATCAAATCCACATTCGCGAATTGACCTACGTAATTCCGCGACTGTTACATTCGCATGGGGTTGTCCACGCAAAAGAGCTTCGTAAGACAGCTCGTCTTTTAATAACAAATCCGGATTGAATTGGGCCATTTTTATCTTAGTTCTAACACATTGAAACGTACTTAAAACTAATTCTACAACACTACACATATATTACACATATATAAGATAAATTCTTGAGTAAATAATTTGCATAATGTAGAAAAGAACAATTTCTCTTCTAAGGGAGAGACAGAAATTCCACACACATATTTTTCAAAATTAAATAGCCGATCAGCTGTTTTCTGGAATGTAGGTCACCCTCTTTATTTAGTAAACAAAGGTAGCGTCAGTGTGTCCGTGAGAACGGGGGGGGGGGGTTTGACGCTCACGTATTGTTCTCTACACGATGCCACCGTTTAACTTCATTAACAGGTCATAACTGGAGGAGACAGCTGGCACGCATAGGGTGAATCTTATTCAACAATGCACACCTCTTCAATTTACACTAGTATTACGCTTTATAACAGTTTGACTTTATTCATTCATGTACTTTCCCCAATTAAATTAATTATTTATTTTGGTCACAATTTCAAGTTATGAAATTCTTTCCACGTAATTAACTGGGTCTACTTTACACAGGAGCATTATTATTAACAAAGTTTTTCTTTACCGTGACAACAGACATACACTAACATATACTATGCAGATTGAATAATTATAATGCAGGATTATTCAAGGAACAACAGGTCTTGGACTGTCATAATACAAACCTGTTAAAGACTGATCAGTTGACCAAACATTACAATTCATGTATGCAAGTAGGTACATGCATATATCTTCCTACAATGATATTTCAATTTATACAGACTATCTTTTACGTATGTCAAAACAAATTCATTTTTTTTTTTGAAAATTAAAGTTACATTAATTACATTCTCTGAGTGCATAGATCAATAACTGAATGCCGTGAGTTATTTAATTTACTAATAAATTAAGTAAGCAGAGTGGCGCAATTTTGTAATGTATTGCCGCATTACAAATCCAGGGAACCCATCTTAACTGACCTCTGCCAATTACATGGGCTGCCTACGTTGTAACGAACTGTATTAAAATCAAATTAATTGAACAAATTACTCACTATCAGTGTAAGGAAACAAGGGAAGGTATTTTACTGATTTATGCACTCATTTTCATGTGTAACAAGACGACTTCTCTTTATTTAACAACAGTTACTGACAGATCCCATGACATCATTATTTAAACTAAAATATTTAAATGCTTTTCATAAAACTATGGCATCAAATTGATTATATATTCTTATACCTCGGATCCGAGTTTACTTTCTGTATATTTATAGTAAAGACTTCTAATTATTTTCAGTTCATTTTAGAAGCTTGCAAGACTTCTTTACCCATTTGAAGAATGGTACTATTACTTGGAACGATAATAAGTTACATTAACATTTAAAGCGTTACAACGTATGATAATTGAATTTTTACAGTAAACTCTTAGATTTTCTCATTATAATGTTTACATAAAATTAATCGTCTTTGAAAAGTCTCTTTTAGAAGTGAGTAGTGTAACAAATATGATTAACTCTCGATAGCAAGGCTATCGAGTCACCTTTACAAATGAACGTAGAAACCTCGTCCTGGGGTGTCCGTCTTGGGAATCCTTGTAGTCGGCGTCATCATCTGGGTCGTGTCTTCGGCAAGAATAGGTCGGATGTTCACAGAGGAGATTGAAGCTTCTTTGGTGTAAGTATATGTAGATTCTCGGATGTCCTAAGCAACGTCTTAAGCATGGTAAAAGTGTCTTTATGAAGTTTCTGCAGATCACATCTTCAGGAGTGATGTTGTAAATGGAGTTACCTCGTGAAGGGAGTCGTCATCTTGCTTACCACTAGTTCTGTTTTTGTGTTACATTTTCTTTCTTCTTCTTACCACATATTTATGTTATTGATACACGACACACGCTTTCCACTTTTAGCAGTGGTAGTTAATATACTACATTTAAATAAAACAAACCACTTAAAAACATTTTGGTAGAGCTTTCGCTCGTACGTCTGTACTGCGTGAAGGCAACATAGCGAGAGAGTTTCTGCTCGCTTCAACTCGTACTTAACAAAGGAGAGGGGCAACTACTCCGCGACAATATAGTCCCTATTTTTATTTAAGTTAACACTCTTATTACCAAAAACTATACCTTAATTATACATATATAATTTAAGTGAGTTATTTTAACGACTATTTGTGTCTTCAGATTTCTAATCATAAACATTATGATTTTTTATATCTTCCTAAATTACAAACGACTCGATAAACACGTCGAGTCCGGAATTAACAGGTCACCGCATGATGACAAGCAAAGGGTTAATTATGATAATAATAACTTTTTTACAATTCGCCCTTTTTATTAGTGTTTCTTTGGGTCTCTTAATTACTTCTCATTCTCATACTGAGTAAATACAGGGTTTCTTGTATTATAGTGAGATTTAAAATTACTTAATCGCTCGCAAACTTAATTTTTTTAAATTTACGATTACAGTTAGAATTTAAATCGTCACAAAGCTTCTTTCCACTGTAGCTGTTGTGACAGGTATGGTTAAATAAAGCTGCAAAGCTGTAGTTACGTCTGGGAAGGAAATCATAAGGCAACTGTTTTCTTCAACCAGTAAATTCATCATTTCTCGAATGCTTTTCATGTGTACAATTTCTTTGGCCATCAGAGCTTTGAAGGATATTACTTGGTCAGGCAGTGATGTGGAAAGGTCACCAGGATACACATTTACCAGACTTACTTTTCTCCACTATTGTCTCTTGTGAGAAGTTTACTAAATTCTGAGGCGTCAGGAATGAAAACCTATCATCAATGCAACGCAATCCTTCGAATCTCATTTGTAGCTGAGCTATTACAATATCTAGTGTTGCATTGAAAACTTTTACTTCAAATGATTTCACTGGGTCGTCAATTCTATGGTCAACTGATAATTCAACAAAGAAGCGTTTTACAACTCGCTTACGCTTATTTTTCATGTTACAAGTTATGTCCCATGACTGGGCCAACTGTTTAGCACCAGCAAGAAAGCCGGCAAAGTCCTTTCTTAAAACTTTTAACTCATCACAAGCGCGGCTTAGAAACTGCCACGCTCTGACTAGGTCAACAGTTGGCCTCTGTAGTGCTTTTGAAGTTATATTTACATTCTCTAAAATCTTAGTTTCAAGGCAGAGCACAAGAATAAATTCAAAGTTTTCCAGGTGGTTTCTAATTGCTACTGCTTCTTCTGCCTCAGGGTTTTTTTAGCTGTACAGAATAATTTCTGTCAAACGCTTAATCACATTTTTGAAATCATTTCTTAAAGCTAACAGACAGTCGTGTCTAGAAGACCACCTTGTTGGACATAGCTTTTTTAAAGTTAGATTTTTGGCAGGGCTGTCTTCTTTAACGGCAGTGTTAAGTTCTTGCCATCTATTTAAGCTTTCACTGAAAAACACATAAGTTTTCTGAACTATGTCATAAAATTGTCTTATTTCAGAAATATTTGATACTGAATCATTGATCACCAAGTTCAGGTTATGTGCAGCACAGTGTACGTAATCCGCGTTTGGGACTATATCCATAATTCTTTTCTGTAACCCAGAGTATTTCCCGCTCATTGTTGCTGCACCGTCATAACCTTGACCTCTACACTTACTAATGTCAATTTCATTTGTTTTCAAAAAGTCTAAAATCTTACTTTGAAACCCCTCGCTCTTGGGATCCTTTATTTCTTGAAATCCCAAAAAGGACTCACTAATCACAGTTTTATAATTGCCAGGAGATTCTTCTACTATGTTAATGTATCAGATTACAACTCATTTGGTCAATCTTAGAAATGTCTTATGTGCTATCAACAATTATAGAAAAAAAGGAGACGAGTGAATCTGTTTTAGTAAGGCAGTCAATACTGATTTTCCTAGCAAGTTAATGATTTCATTTTGAATGTCATGGTGGAGGTATTTTGATCTGGTTTTTTCAATTTTCTAAGTGTGCACTAAGGAGAGAATCGTAGCGAGAAACTAAAGATAGTATGTTCAAAAAATTTCCACTTTCAGGATTTATTTCATGTAATGATTCTCTATGGCCACGAAACGGCAATGAAACACAGTGCCATGATTCGAATGACATCCACAATCCGTATGAAAATATCTTTCCATTTTTTCCGCTCATCGGAAATTTGATCAGCTACCATTTTACTCTTTTTCCAAGTGACATACGTGAGACAAGATTGTAAATGAGCATTGCTACTTTCATGAACTTTACAATGGTAAAAAATTAAAATTTTACTGAGACCTTTCCAATCTCTAGTATCGCCTTCACGCCAGCTCTGGGCATCAGCACTTTGGCTGAAAAGCCAACATGGTAAACAATAGACTCCATCTAGATTACGAGAGTAACAAAGCCAAAACCTGTGAACAATTTGCCCTGCTGCAGTTTTGAAAGAATAATATGCTGTACTGCAAGACCGCTTAGAAACGGAATCCTTCGGGAAAGGACCCTTTGGTTGACAAGGTTCACTTAATGTTATTAACTTATTCACCTCATCTCTCATTGTAGCTTGATTTTTATAGAATGCAATATCTGTCTCAAAACTTTGGCAGTTTGGATCGGAAGGGCTTGCTAAACTAGTTTTATTATATACCTCCACCAAAATCAGTAAATTTTTTTATTTTTATAAATAAGGCCTTTTCGAAATTATTATAATTTCATCATCAGTTTACACTATAAAATGTTGTTATTTGTGTTCATTATATTTCACTTCACTTCATATTGAATCTTCCACTGCCATCATTATTTGGTGAAATCAAGCAAGTCATATATTGAAATAGTTGATCATTTTCGAATATAGTCTGCTGATTCATCAATTTGTTATATTCTATATAATGTATATAGAAAAGAAACAAATAATAATACAACAATACACAAGAATTCATCACATCCTTGGATACACAAGATAAATACATATAATAATATGATTAATAGAGCATACAAATACATGAATAACGAAGAGAAATTATATCAAGAACTGAACATCATAAAAGAAATAGCAATAGAAAATGGATATGACAGTAAATTTATAAACAAATTAAATAAAAAGTACAAGGAAAAACCAATATTAAACAACAGAACAACATTAAGCAATATAAATACAGGCAGAAAAGTAGAAAATATAACATACCTAACTTACAAATACACATATCGAGATCTCCAATACATTATAAAGAATACAAAATTGGATAAACATAAATATAAATATGCATACAAACCAAATAAAAGTATATACAACATAATAATAAATAGAAAAGACTATGATATATACAAATTAAGTGGAATATACAAAATAAAGCGTAATGATTGTGACTAGATATACATCGGTAGAACATATAGAAATTTCAAACAGAGATTTATGGAACATATCAGAGCCTTTAATAATAATAAAATGGGAATCTCTAATATAGCAGACCACCTTACTGATATGAATCATAGTATAACAGATATAAACAACAATATGGAAATAGTAGAAGTAAATAATAATAAAAATGACATCATACAGTTAGAAAAATTATATATATACCTACATAAAAAATATAACAAATTGATGAATCAGCAGACTATATTCGAAAATGATCAACTATTTCAATATATGACTTGCTTGGTTTCACCAAATAATGATGGCAGTGGAAGATTCAATATGAAGTGAAGTGAAATATAATGAACACAAATAACAACATTTTATAGTGTAAACTGATGATGAAATTATAATAATTTCGAAAAGGCCTTATTTATAAAAATAAAAAAATTTACTGATTTTGGTAGAGGTATATAATAATATTATAACAAATCAGTGGCATAATGTTTAGGAAAATAAACTAGTTTTATTTGCGTGATTACTTACAACTTCAGTTGGTTCAAACTGATTTTCTGGTCCAGGTATGTCTTCGGACTGGCGAACACATTTAATGCCTGGCAGTTGTTCTTCTTGTTCATGTTGCAGTTGCTTATTTGTTTCCGTAGTTGTATCACTTGTATCCGACGGACTAATGTTTAAATCAGGTTTATTTTCACTGTCACAATCAACTTCAAGTCCGATTTTTGTTTCTTTTTCATTACTTGCACTTGGCCTGGGTTTGGGTTGTTCAACTTCACATTTTGATGATTTTTTTAAATGATTTTTTTTAGATTCTTCTCGTTGTTTTTGCAGTTTCCTTTTCTTAGCACCACTTAAATATTCACGCTTACTTTCCATTTTATAAACTCTGTCTCTAACACTCTAACTCTACACAAAATACAAAAACTAAAATCAAATGTTAAGTCATTAAACTTAAACGGCACTAAATTACGAAATGAATGCAATACAGTACTATCGCGCAGGAGATGCGACGCACTACTGAGTACTGAACTACATTGTGTTGTGTTTGTTTACGTCTCCTCAGTGCCGAGTGACTCATCGCACCAGACGTACGGGCACCACAAGAGATAAGATAAGCTTCCCTTACAAACTACAAAACTACAAACAGTAATGTCATTTCGGAAAATGTAGTTTTTTTGCATGTCTATACACTTAAATAAAACGTATATTTCGTATTTTAAATATAGATTTGCCGGTAGTCGGATCCCATTAAAACTTTTTTTCCTATTATAGCTCATTTCATATTTTTTTCTAGGTGCCAGGGGGCGGGGCCCCCCATGCCACGGGGTCTGCGGAGGCCTTATCGCCGCCACTGAATATACTGAAAGAAACATATCTGCAGCCTAAGGAAGTATGGGAATAGTGGTGAAGAATGCAACTATGATGTAGCGGTACACAAAAACACCTGCAACACAAAAGAGAACCATCGATATCTTGGCAGTGCAGTGAAAAATGTGTTTTAGGGTTTAATATTTTGACAGAATAATAATAACAGAACAGTGATCCAATAAATCAAAGCATAGTCAATGGTAATATAATTTACTTTATGTACATAAACATTCTTTTACCTCATGTTTACACTCAAAAATACAAATATCAAGCTGTATAATATGCCTGTTGGTTTCATATGTAGCTGAAGCTTGGACAATGTTATAAATAAAGTGTTTTGAAAGGGAGATACATAGACGACTTTGTGGCCCAACGTATGATGAGTATGACAGTTGAATGGACACTCTATATTCAATGTGTAGAGTAATCAGTTGAATGCAGGAGTGTAGTATATTGTTACGACGTCACAGAACAATCTACGTGTTTATCGAACGTTCCAGAGAGATTCAGAATATAAGCGTGTGGTGTACGTGCTACTAGACGCATTTTGCGAGAATCTTCTCGACTGTGCCGGGCTTCGCTCGGGCGCTCGGCCTGTGTCAAGGCCATAGTTAATTACGTAGTTCACATGAGAGATAAGACGCAGTTTGGAAGCTTCTGGTGTGTGAGCGTGACTATAAATACATGGGGTAGCGGCCTTAGTTTTCAGTTCAATGCGAGATATTGGATAGTGCGGTTTGAGAGTTATAGTAGAGTTATTACTGTGTACGTTCAAGTAGTTATTAGTGAAGTGTTGCGTTTTATAATCGGACGGTATAATTGTAATACAATTGAGTTTTAATATTAGTGGACGTTTTATTGTGTGTGAACAATTTTCATTAGATTTGTTGTAGAGACTGTGTTGTTAATTACGAACTGTTTTACTGTAACAATTAAAGGTGTGATTAGTGACTTAATTGGTGTCTTGTACTTATTTTGTTTCCACTGTATTTATGACGATCGAGTAGACCGTCGTAACAGTGGTGTTAGAACTGGGATAGAACGGTTAACAGTGAAAACAGTGGACAGTTGGTACAAGAAGAGGTAATTCGTAATTAATCAATAAACAATGGATGCCAGTCAGATGATGGAAAATTTACAGGCGCTGCTGTTGCAGACGGAAAAACAACAGGATGAATAACGTAAGCAGGAAGCAGAAGACATCAAAGCATTAATACAGGAGCAGAAACAGATACAAGAACATAGTACTGCAAAATTCGTCCTGTTACAAGGTGAGCTGAACAAACAAGTTGACAGAATATCTGAAATAGAAAAATCTGTGTGAACTAAGAAAACAAGTATGTTAAGCTTAGAAGATTCAAAATATCAGAGAATCAAAGAACGCTATTAACTGAAGTAGGGTCAGTTTTGCAAAGGCCCCATCGTTTAATGGAAGCACCCACTGGGCAACTTATCATCGCCAATTTGAAGCTGTCGCTCACTTAAATAACTGGGCGGAAGAAGAGAAAGGCCTTTCACTCATTCTTGCGTTAAAAGGACCTGCCGCATAGGTAATACACAAAGTGCCATCTGACAGTCAGAACGTCTATGCAGAATTAACTAAAGCTCTGGAATTACGGTACGGTGACCAGCATTTGTGCGAAGTGTACCGTGAACAACTTAAAGTGAGGCGACAGCGTTCAGGGGAGAGCCTTCAAGAGTTTGAAGTGGATGTTGACCGACTGACGAGATTGGCTTATCCCGAAACATCGGAGGACTTCCGGAAGTGGATTTCTGTCATTATGTTTATTGATGGTATAAGAGATAGTCAGTTACAACAAGTGTTGAGAATGGCACGGCATGATAATAAATCAGAAGCTCTTGTTCATCCTCTCCGTTTTGAAGCGTCGGCGACCTACATTAATCAAAGTATGCCATCACGTTGTAGCCAAACGGATCCAATGCCACAGTATCGTCATAGCAGACGGCATAAAGAGACAATTCAAAAACAACAGTTTAAGAAGTCAGCAGCACCACAATGATCTTTCGAACCAAAGGAAAAAGACAGAAGACCGAAATGTTACAACTGTGGAAAATGTGGTCATCTACAGGTAGACTGTTGGGAGAAGAAAATACCGAGAGAAGAGACTGATCGCACCAATTGGAGAAGTAAAGCCCCAGAACAGCACACAGTTTCCATGCTACATAAGATCAGTGGAAACTTGATCGTTAATGGATTTGCGGAATGTAAACCAACATCATTTACAGTTGACATGGGTGCAAGTGTCCATTGTGCGCCCTGACTTAGTCTGTAACCGCCATCCTCTAATTAGCTCTTGTACAATACAGACTGTGACTGGAAGCCCCGTCAAGGTGCTAGGAAAGGTAGACGTACGTGTACGCCTGGGTCTTCTTGAGTTTAGCCACCAAATGCTCGTTGCAGACATTGTCGATGAAGTGATTCTTGACATGGACATTATGAATGCCTACGGATTCATTATGGACTTAAGAGAAAATGTCCTGAAAGTTGGCTAAGAGAAGATAAAGCTTTGCATGGCTAAAATGACAGGGTCTACCAACCATTCGATTAAGCAAGTGGGATTAGTCGAAGAAAAAGTCAACAGGTCTGGTCAAGAGGAACCCTCCCTGTTGCAAGCGGAAATGGAGGAAGAACTCGCAGAGGAAGTACAAATAATGTAAAGTTTTATTTTATTTTTATTAATGTACTTTATTTTTACAACTTTCGACTCTGATAGCCGCCATATTGTCTACTACCAACTTAAACTTTTTACTCACCGTGTCCAGGGTTCAAATTAGACAAGCTAAAAACAACAAGATGGTTGCTTGGAAATGACTACTTCAAATCTACTTGTATTTACGCAAACTTGTGTTTATTCATTATTTAGCTTTGCTGTTGTATATTAATGACAATGACAAAATTACTCCCTCCATCTCTTACACTTTTACTATTATAACATTAATACAGTACATTATTTATTTTAACATCAACCTTTCTTCAGGATATTACTGAAAATTAACTTGTTAAACACTAAAACAGATACTGCAAAAAATATACTAATCTACCTTCTCTTAACGTAAACCAGTGATTTTTTAATTACGTAATTCAAAACTCACCCATACACTCACACACGCTTTCCCATTAGATAAGTTATATTCCCCTTAGAGCTAATTTTTTATGTCGCGTTCTTGTATTTTATGTTAAAATAATAAAATCTGGTAAGTTACTTCCCTTGTATCATGTTGCAGGTACTCTCTTACAATGTTTCCTCGTAGACACGCACTACCTTATCGCCGAACTGTCATATTGCTTAAATTTTCTCACTCTATCTACTTGGTTTATAAAATACTGTTTTAGATCATCAAATATCAAAATTTTCACATTTTTTACGTGCGGGCGCCCACGATTTACGTTCCGGAACTTATACGTGTGATTCGCACAAGTTGTTAATGCAGACTGGGACGAAATTTAAAGTCTCATTTTCCGAGGTAGTGAGGGAAGTCACGTGATGGCAAACTTTTGTTTCTTCGAGTCTCGACGTCAGATTTTGGCGAAGTTATTAATTTGGGTCTACATTCCAGCAGTGAATCATAGCTGGGCTCGTCTCTGACGTAACATCATATGACTGCTGATTACATAACTTGCATGTCATGTGGCTAAAAATAACTGTACACTTGTGTCTACAGCTGCTTAACACAAATCCACTCGCTTGCTTCATACGTCGTAATAAAACTTTACAATTATGATTTATACTTTTGAGTTTCAAATAAAATTTATGTTTACTTTTCCCAAAACACTAGGAGGGCTGAAATGTCCCGTTACAATAAGTATAACGACAAAAGAAGTGATTGGAAAGCCAACTATGTGTGTCGAGACAAAACTCTTGCTTGTTCCTGAGCTGATAGAAGCGCCCGAGGGTAAAGTGGCTGAAGATGAGGTTACGCAAGAGGTTGTTGACGAGCATCAAACAGACTGGGACCAAGGTATACCACTATTCCTTATGGCGTATAGGTCATCAGTACACGACACAACCGGCATGACTCCAGCAAAATTGGTGTTTGGGCGGGAGATTCGTCTTCCTGGGGACTTGATGTTTGGATCACCTGAGACTCAGTCCCAAGAGCCAAAGAACTATTCTTCGCAATTAGAAAACCAACTGGGAGAAATGAATTGCTTGGTAAGAGGATGGCTGAAGATTGCCAGTGATAAAATGAAAACTCGGTATGACATTCGCAGCAATAGTGTGGGTTTCCAAGAAGGAGATCAGGTCTGGTTGTTCAATCCAAAGCACCGACGTGGTCGCTCACCTAAGCTTCAATCTAACTGGGAAGGATCCTACACTGTGAAAAAAAGAATTAACGATGTTGTTTATCGGATTCAACAGGAAGGACAGCGAAAGTTCAAGGTCGTCCACCTAGATCGCCTGGCTAAGTACAACTTTAGAGACGCTTTGCCAGTTCGGGACGAACAGGCTTAAGGAGGAGGCAGTGTTACGACGTCACAGAACAATCTACATGTTTATCGAACGTTCCAGAGAGATCCAGAATATAAGCGTGTGGTGTACGTGCTACTAGACGCATTTTGCGAGAATCTTCTCGACTGTGCCGGGCTTCGCTCGGGCGCTCGGCCTGTGTCAAGGCTGTAGTTAATTACGTAGTTCACACGAGAGATAAGACGCAGTTTGGAAGCTTCTGGTGTGTGAGCATGACTATAAATTCATGGGGTAGCGGCCTTAGTTTTCAGTTCAATGCGAGATATTGGATAGTGCGGTTCGAGAGTTATAGTAAAGTTATTACTGTGTACGTTCAAGTAGTTATTAGTGAAGTGTTGCGTTTTATAATCGGACGGTATAATTGTAATACAATTGAGTTTTAATATTAGTGGACGTTTTATTGTGTGTGAACAATTTTCATTTGACTTGTTGTAGAGACTGTGTTGTTAATTACGAACTGTTTTACTGTAACAATTAAAGGTGTGATTAGTGACTTAATTGGTGTCTTGTACTTATTTTGTTTCCACTGTATTTACGACGATCGAGTAGACCGTCGTAACAATATTAAAAGGTATGATTGGTAGAATGTTTCAAGGTTCAAGAAGAAGAGGGAAAATATGGAAACAGTGGCTACAGAATGTAGAAGACGACTTTAAAGGGATGTGTATCAGGAAGTGAAGTGCATATCAGCGACAGAAGTAAACATCAGAGGGTACAATGATGTGAAACAAAATGGTGATAGGGTGAGAAGAGAAACTGCCATACACTACTACCTTAGTCCTGCTCTCTTGTCCCTTCAAATGTAAAATCTCTGGTATTAATGGAATGACCACAAATGTTTTAATGTTAAAGTGAGGGTAACATACAGTGAAATGCAGGCCTCGAAAATTGCATTCTTAAGAGGAGATAAAAGGTGTTCTAAGCTTGACCGTATAAGAAATGAGGCCATAAGTGGAGAACAGTTACAAGTTGTTAAAAGATTATAAACAACGGTCAAACAAGTCTGGAAGTACAAACCTACATGACACGGGTGTGTAGGTAGACCCAGGAAGAGATGGCTGGAGGATTTTTGAAGGCGGAATAGGCAGTAGCTTGTCTATGCCGTGTTGTGGAGATAATGATGACATCTTCATATGTCCCCCATGATGATACTGATATAGTTGTGTATCCTTGACTGTCTGGTGTTTGATAATAAAAATGTTGTGCCTGTCTTCACAATTATCATTTGATTTTTTTCTATATACCTATAAATTCCATGTAATACGTAAATCAAAAAATATTAAATAATCACTCACTCTTGATGTACAGATGACTTCTCGCAAGTTGATATTCATCCAATTATCACAGCTAACCAGGTGGCCGTTGTAAGTTTCGCCATTCTTCAACTCAACCAACTGAAACAGTTATTTTCGTATGTCATCACCTTATCAATTAACTGAAGTATAAACATTTAATTAACTCAGCACTAATTTCTAGAAATTAAAAATATTTAATTAATTAAATTCAACAACACAGTGTAATGTGGCATTTTGGCCTACCTGGGGTAATTTAAATAAAGTAAATAACATTTTTTCGAATATTTGGGACAAACGTAAACCAAAAGGTATTTTGTTAGTAGCGGCGGTGGCAGCACTGCTGTGTCAAAATTATTCAGTAATATTTTCTCAAGCGAGAACATCAACAAGCTGGAATTGTGCCAAGGTCAACAAATGACACACAAAACAGCATAACAAATTATGTAAATGAACAACAGGCGAACGTTACGTCAGCGCCTTACATAACGCTGCTATGCAGGGTGTGTCTACGACAGCAGCTTTGTGACACACAGCAAACAAAGAACAGTCGGCAATTAACATCAACACCAAGCGGACGTGGGCAGTTCCGGTCGCCACCGGCTGCGTACCGTTTTGGCCCGCATATAGCAGAAAATGTAAATTGTTATATATATTCAAAATACAACAGTTTGTGGATAAATATTCATCCAAAGTTACAAAATTAACAGTTCGGCCGTAAGATATAAAAGTGCAACAGTGAAATAAGACCGCTACAGTGTAAAACACGAGTTGACGCCCAGTTGAATTTCTACGCTTTTAACAGGAAAGTAAACATTTCAAAATATCATTATCAAATTGAGCTCAGTAAGATAAAAAAGAAATTTAGAAGTGTAAAAGTATGCGTGACTGAGTGAATGTAAAAATATAGGCCTTATAAGAAGTGCTGGTTGCGTAATTTTTCATATAATAATTAAATTCATTTGATTTGTTGTTTTTGTATAAGTTAATAATTATTTAAATAATGAATTGTTTTATCAATGGAGCCTCGTGGCCAAATATATTCAAAATAGTATAAAAGAAATTGACGAGATGGGAGTTGGTTGGATAAAATAAAAAGTGTTCGTTAACCAATGTGTGTTGGTCATTTGCGTTCACCTGTTTCTCTAAATTAAATCACAGCCTGCCAAACTTTTATTTCCATCGAGAACTGAACTACTGTATGTTTTAACAATAACACATTGATTTAGAGTCAGATTTCTGGCTCATGATGTGATTTAATATCTGCAAGTTAACATTACTGAAATAATCTAGAAGATAAATGTACACACCTTCAACAGATTATGTTTGAAAACTGCTGCCCCCCCCCCACACACACACACACACACTTGTATATTTACAAAAACATTTTGTATAACTGTGGGACCTCGATTATCATTTACCTTGCTGTTAAGTGAGAGAAACTTTAGATTCCACGTGTTATCTCTAAATGTGTAAAACCCATACAAATCTATGAAAACCAAGTGTAAAAGCCAGGCAATAATCTCTGTAATAATAATAATAATAATAATAATCAACAAACACAATTCAAACACGGACACACGCGCTCATGTATACACACCTCAGAAGGACAATGCAACAGCATACAGGCCTCACAGATGCTTTTCCTTCTTATCTGGCATTACACTCTTTGGTGGGCTTTAGCCTCCCCAACAGTCTGCCTCCATGCATACCTGTTCTCCACCCTTCCTCTTCACCCTCTAGTTCCATCTTCTGTTATGCCATCCAACCATCTCATCCTTGGTCTGCCTCTACATCTAGCAGTATATAATCTTCACTTCAGCATTCTTTCCTCAGACATTCTTACCACATGTTCCAGCCAATGCAACCACTGTGATTTGATGACTTTCACTACGTCTTTTCCATGAATGAGATCATGTAGTTCATTGTTATTCTGTATTCTCCAACTGTCTTCTTCTGTTACTGGACCATAAATTTTATGCAATATTTTATGCTCAAACAATTTTAAAGAAGTTTTGTCATTCTCTATCACAGTCAACATCTCAGATCAATATGTAACAACTGGTCGCACAAGAGAATAATATACTTTAAGTTTTATACCTATCGTAACAAGATTGTTTTTGAAGATGTTAATATTTGCAAAGTAGGCTCTATTTTCTGCTTGTATCCTTTTCTTTACACTCATCCTAATGTTATTATCATTTGATACCAAGGCATCTAGATAAGTAAAGCAGGACACTCCTTTAAAACAAATTCCATTCACACTGATATCTGTACGAGCCCTTCTGATATCTGAGTTGGACATTACCATGTATTTTGTCTTGTTTTCATTTACCACAAGACCAATTTTCATTGCTTCTGCTTCACATGTCTTTGAGGCTCAAGATTTCTTGCTACTATTGCAGGGGACAGCCATCTCCTTGCTTTACAGATTGCCTCTTCTAATAAAGTGTGCCACACACAGTAGCTTGCATGCAACAGATAAAAATGTAAATACAAATTAATAATTACCTTAATTCATACAAAACCTCTGAAGATACAGAATAATTTTGTGAAACATGCGTCAGGTAAAAATACAATAATATAATTTAATAAATTTTACTTGCAGAAGTATTTATTATTGGAGACATAATAAATAGTTAAAAGTAGAATATTAGGAACACTCTCAAGAGACCTTTTTCTCAACTCCAGTATTTTAGCTGTGACTGAAAAGTGAAAGTTGCAGTAAAAAGTGAATATTGGAATGGGCACATGATGAAAAAATTTAGTTGGAAACTGTTCATATAATTGTTGCCTTGGTTATTAAATCCCAAGAAAATAAAGTTGCCATTATTTATACACAAAATAGCAAGTTACCATTCGATAAATGATATAATTTACGTACTACCAATTTATGTTTAGAGACCTTCTTTGTACACTATGTTTATAGTTTCCACCCTAAAGTTGAGGTACAGCCAAACCTCCTGGTGATCTAACCCTGGGACAGGCCACAGCTGTGAGATCCTCTAGAATGGTTGTTCCTCAAATTAATCTTCTAAGAGTTTCTATAATCTTCCGAAAAACTTCTACAATTTTCTGCTTGAAAGATAACTGATCAAAACTGAATTCAGTTGACTCACTAAAATGATTAACTCACTTAACTTTTTGAAACATTGTAGACTATATTTTTAAGTAGTCTGGATTTTCTCCTCATTCTGTACAGAAATTCAGCAAAATTTTGTCAAGATACGTCAAAGGGTATTACTTTTCAAGGCGCTGCAAGTTGCATATCTCATTATTGTGCTGAAGGCGTGTTCTGATTTTTATAATCCTATATTTCCCCCTAATTCAGTAGACTACCTAAGCAAAATTTGGTTATCCGTCAAAGGGTATAGACTTGTATAACGAATAAATAAACAAATTTTTACTTTTGTGCACACATGCACAAACACAATGCACAGGAACGAATTAATAGTGGTAAATTATTAAATTGATTATAAACCGCGCTTTAGGCCATGGTTGGTTACTATTTATTTGCAACATCGCCAGCTACGCTGTTGGTTGCTCTTATCTGGAAAAAGTTGTCAGGTATCATTTGCCCAAGATCCACCGTACTTGTTTAAATAAACTCTGTCGCTTTGCGGCTTTAAGAAGACCACTGAGGGTGGGATTGAAACACAGCCGAAGATGTCGCTAGTAAATAGCAACCGCCCATGGCCTAACACCCCGCTTTATAATCAATTTAATGATATTGACACCGGCCACGTGAGCTTACGATACAAAGTGGTAAATTATTTGAAATCATTAAACACGCACGCACACACACATACACACACACACACACACACATCTCTTCTCTGCAACCTTTAAGCTTAATGGCACTTACTTTTGGAGTTCACCTGCATGAGTTACTTACTTTTTACATAGCATCAGCTACGTATTTCACAACAAAACCTGCGTAAGAAAATTATAATATATGGAGAAATTACTGGCTGCCTAAAAATTTCATACAATATCTTATTGATGAAATGTATCACTTGTTGAAAAAATAATACAGCCATTACAAACGGTGTTTAACAATAACAACTATGCTTGGACTTTGTTGCCCACGATGTCTCCGATGTTATCAGTAACTATATAAATTAATTCTGACACGGAAAACAATTAATTTATTAGACAAAAATGATTAAATTTTCATCTGAACTAGCTTTTGTTCGTTGCGAGTTACCAGAGGCTGCCGCTAGGAGCACTGTTGATCCTGCTTTTGGTGACAGATTAAATATAATTTTTATCTAAAATAATTGTGGTCCGCATTAGAATTATCTGATCTAGTAGTTAGTAACAAATATACTGTTTTGTTCATACAACTTACCAAATTTTTGGAACCCACCACTGCCATGCAAAGTACGACAGATTTTAATTTGCTATTTAGTTTTTTCTATGAGGATTGTTCAATATAAACAAGTTTGATCTGCGCAGCCGTGACTTTGTCACCATGGCAATGGAATTCATTTGTTTATATTGTCTGTTTAAGTACTAGTGACGTGTCTGTCAAAAATATTCGCAGTTTGCTCTTTTCTAAGCGTTGTGACTGGGTTGAAAAATGCCATCTATGATAGACAATTGTAACGGTACGAAATTGTAGGGCCAAGATAACATTTTAAAAATTATATTTTCCATACAGTCATTGTTCACCCTTGTAGAACCCCGAGTTAGCCAACCAGATAGGCTGTGTTTATTACAGAACAAAACGTCTATGTTTTGTCTCCGTATTCAAGCAGCGTAGACCGATTGTGAAATAACACCTAACTTCGCATCAGCCGTGAATCACGAAAGAAAGTAATGTAACTGCATATTGCGCCAGGCGGCAAAATATTGCTAAACCCTGTGCCAGTGTTAAGGCGCTCTTTCAACAACACCAATGGGAGAGCAGATTCAAGATCATGTGACCAGCTCTGTAGGTTCAGCTTTTGCGAACTAACGCCAGTTCCATTTGTAACTCATGGCCGCGCGGCCCGCCTACAACAACATCTAAGTGTTCGAATAGTAACGTCAGCCGACACAATTATTAAATGTGACAAACGTGGTTTTAGTGACCAGTAAAACTTGGTACCAGTTCAAAGACAAAATTACTTTAATGAGCATCAATTGACTTTCAAAGTGAGGCATAAAACACGTGCATCGTTAGTTGGAGTAGAGCAACATCCAGGATGAGTATTATTCAGAATTTTTAAATACATTAACATTTATATTTACCGACGTTTTCCTAAATTATGAGATCTCAGAGTGGGGTTCAATAGAATGGCCATGTAAAAGAATGAATGTGTGAGTGTGGGGGTGGAATTACGTATTGGTTCATTACAAATATAAATAGTTTGTCATAGGCTAGTGAAGTAAGAAATATTCATTTTGTCACTTTGTTTGATTTTTACTAATTGTTTCTCATTCAACGAGTATTTAATATAACAGAAAAGAAATAAGAAATTTAAATGTTATAAAAGGGAGACTAAGTAATTAATTTGCATAATAAACTAGAAGCAATTTGTTTTAGCACAAACTGTGTATTGATATTTACACCTTGTATCTCAAATAATCCTTTCTGCAGCCGTTTCGTCTGTACGACTCTGGAATAAAACCCTAAGGTAAGAGTTAATTATAATTTTAGGTATACCTAATTTTATAATCAATAGAGTAGTTTCACAATACATCCACAGATAATCTGCATGCTGTTATTCAGTTTTTGGCCACTGAGGGGCATCAGACAATGGAAATTTACACGAGAATGAAAGCTGTATATGGTGACTATAGTTATTCTCATATGGCAGTGGTTGAACAGTGCAATAAAGTTCGACAAGGAAGAGAATCCACTAAAGATTAGGCCTGTCCTGGACCTGCACGTGTTGCAGCATCAGACAAAAATGTGAGACCACTGGACACTGCTTTACACGCAAATAGGTGCATCAAAGTAAGAGAACTTCCTCAAATGTTGAGCATCAACATGGGAACTGTTCATTCCATCATTCACTGTTTAGTCTTGGCTATCACAAAGTTGCTGCTCAGTGGATTCCATGACTGCTTACTGATGAGCAGAAAAATTTGTGTTCAGCCTTATCATTACACCATTTGATGCGCTATCAACAAGAAGGTAATGCCTTTCTACACCAAATTGTTGCCAGTGATGAGTCTTGGTGTTATCACTACGAACCAGGATCCTAACATCAGAGTATGCTGTGGAAACATGCACAATCTCCAAAGGTGAAAACATGTCAGTTCCAACCTTCTGGAGGAAAAGTAATGGTGACCGTATTTTTTTTTTATTATCAGGGTATGCCGCTCTTAGATTTTAAATAACCTGGTGACAACATCAACACTGAGCGATATGCAGACAGCTTAAAACAATTACGGGTCACCATCACGAATAAACGTCCCGGGAAGCTCACAAACGGTGTCATTCTTCTGCATTATAATGTTCGACCCCATGTAGCCCAGAGGATTCAAGATCTGCTCGGTCGTTTGAAGTGGGAAGTCTTACAACATCTACCTTACAATCCCGACTTGTCCCCGTGTGGTTATCATGTTTTTGGCCCATTAAAGAAATCACTACAAGGACGGCAGTTCAAATTGGATGCTGAGGTAGAGTTTGCTGTTAGCGAATGGTTCCGCAAACAGCCGAAAGAATTTTACCAGGCTGGGAATCTACAGATTAGTGCAACAGTGGAACTCATATCTTAATGTTAATGGAGACTTCTTTTAAAATCGTTGAATAAAAAATGCTTTACAGCCTCTAAACGTGTTTCTACTGAACAATCCTCATATTAATTGTATAATACTCACCATAGGATGATTCTGGGCTGTACGCAACAGCGACAGAGGCAACTGTAATAAATAAAAAAACACACATAAGAATAATGGAAATTCTACACGTTAAAAATCTTTAAAATGTCAACTAGGTTTATATCACTAACAATACGGAATATTGCTAAAATATATCTTATCACGTTTATTTAAATGTGGGGTTTAAGGTAAATTTGTTTAACTTCTTATTTTCAAATAAAATATTTTCTATATCGTATTCTTTATACAGGGTGTCCCGGGAGAGGGAAATAATTTGAGAAATGGTTCTATAGTGTAAAAGAAGAAAAAGTTCATATAAACATATGTCCGGACACGCTTTGTAAGCGAGTTACGGCTAGCGAAAGATTTCGCCCGGGTTTCGGTAAATGAAGACTTTCTGAAATTCTGGGAAGGTAAATTAAGGGGCAAATTCTGTTGTTTCTTATGGTTTTTGACCTGAAAAATTGAATAAAACAGGTTGCAGAACTGTATCTCCCATAACTTTCATGATATCCGACGTAAAACAAAAAAATCTTTGCCTCAAAAAGTATTGTATTGTTTTTAACCAAAATTGGAATTTTTTGTTGATTTTTATTTTTATTTACACCATTTTTCTCAGAATTAAATTCTTCACAAGTTTTGTTTTTAACTTTTATGCATTTATTAATCATTTAACAAAGTTATTGTACTTCTAACCTAAAAAAAAGTGTTTCTTTTACACTATAGAACCATTTCTCAAATTATTTCCCTCTCCTCCCGGGACACCCTGTATGTTGTTTAATTCAAATACTTAGGTAACCCAATTAAATATTTGATTACAATTTTGAAGAAGCCTGTACACTCTTATTACAAAAAACTCAGTAAATATGTCGATTCGATACTTAAGTCTATCCTACAAACTAATTAGTGCCCTCATGATGTTTTATACATTATTCCACAAAAACTTCAATTTAAATATTCCATACTACTCTAACAAAGAACAGTACAAATTTCTTAGCAACTTTCAACATGTCATCCAATTTTTTAGTGATTTTTAGTTTCTCTCAACTTTGGAAATCACCTAAAGCTAAACAATAATTACATTATTATTTTGCTAAACATTATGCCACTGATTTGTTATAATATTATTATATACATACCACCAAATTTTACTGATTTTGGTGGTATGTATATAATAATAATTACATTCTTACTTGCTGGACTGATGATATGCTGACTCTAAAAAAACATGTCAACAAATTCTACTTTTAGCCTTACACTATGTTAATTTATTTTAAATAATTGACTGATAAAACTAGGAACCCAGAGGCATGCCAGTAGTGTCTGGCGCCTGTGTGCAGAACTTTAGTTGGCATCCCTATACCCTCTCCCCCCACAATAAAAGATCATTTTATAAAAATGTATCAGTGAGTACAAATAAAATATGAAATATATTAGTTATACGTTTATTGAACAAAAACTAGGAATTACAAAAAAATGTATAAACACTAATTAACATACAAGAATGGTACAAAAAACAAAAACATCAATAATAATTTGGAAGAAAATAACGTAATTTATGTTATTTGTCATGACAATAATTTGCCAACTGCACCTTATATAGTTTTATGTAAATTAACAGATAGATAAACTTGCAGTTTTATAAAAACAAAAATATAAGTATTTTTTTGTACATAATTAAACTTACTATATTTTATTTGGCAAGAAAATCATTTTGACATTTGTACTTTGTATAGATATCATAAAAATTAGAACATATAAACTTACAAGTATATAAAATACGAACATATTACAAAAATTATTTGGCAAAGAAATAGGTAAGTAAATATTTAAACAGAAAGAAAAATCATTTAGTGAATTAATTGTTTCTAGCTTTCATTAATGAAAATTCTCAAATAATATCATGCATGTCAAATATCTGACTCTATTGATATAATGGCAAGATTTGATATAACTCTCATACACGAGTGTGTGCACACACATACACACACAAATGTACTTTAAGAGGCATTTTTTAAATTTCTGTATACATAATCACACATATTAAATGAAATAAGAGTTGTATGGTATTATATAGATTTTTAACTTAGATTTATATATTATCATAATGGATGTCACTTCACCCAAACAATGTAATATCATTGGCAAAATAATTATTATCCTTTTGTAGTAATAGCCAATAAAAATAATTACAGTTCTTTTCAAATCATGGTACAATCAAAGTATTGAATATTTTAAGCGAATAGTCTGTGTAAGCTATGTGACCACTACACCGGAAAAATTGCCGACAAGCACATTTTTCTATTCTGGAATATATCATGGTGACAAAGTGCTTTTAGCAAAAAATTGTGAAAACCTGCTTATTATGAAAAACTGCATTCTTCCTGTTTGTCTACACATTATTTAATATCAAAACGTACTGCCATTTTACCCTCTTCTTTTCCGCTTGTTAAATCAATCTTCTTTATGATTCACTAACTTATATCTTAACGGTTTACACATACACTCCAATCTTTCAGTTTTGGAATGCTGTACCAAATGTCACACCAAAGCAGCACACTGAAGCATATACTCCAAGTGTGTGATGAAAAAAAGTCAACATTCCAGGCCTCTGGTAGTGCATGTAGTCCTTTATTTACAGAGTTCGTGTGGGATGTGGAATTTATGCCAAACTGGAAAGTTTTAGTGACGGATACTTAACTACATTATACATAATAAACCCCCATTTCAAAAGGCAAAAGTTGTTCGTTTGGTTTTTGTTCTCCAATTAGCAAGGATAAATTGGTATAGATAGTTAAGAGAATTACCCTGGTTGTAGGTTCCACATACCAGGCTTTGAGAATTTAATAAGTCAAATCCATGAACAGATCTGCTATGAGGGATGACAGGTTATCTCCTGTATCTGGACTGCTTCCATCGTAATATTTTTGTTGCTTTACATTCAGATACCTGGAATCTGAGATCATCCTCAAAAGCTGTGAGTGGCAGTTGAAAGACCTAAAAAGAGGTCAACAGGATCTTTCAACCGCAACTCACAGCTTTTGAGGATGATCTCAGATTCCAGGTATCAAAACGTCAAGCGACAAAAAAACACAATGAAAGCAGTCCAGATCAGGATTTACCCAAAAGAAATCACCCATCACTTAGAGGTTTTAATGTGGGATGATGTTAGATGGACCCATGAACCAAAACAACACATTAGTACTATATTACTTTCAATAACGTACGTTATTTAATAAACCAGTTATATCATCCACTTAACACTAGTGAAACTGTCGTCCTCTAGGCAGTGATTGAAATACAAATGCTGGTACCACTGTCAAAACCTTGTTTATTTATCGGTATTACAAATAATTTTTCACAAGTAAATATATAACACAGAAAATTTCGATTCACAACTGTGATATCATTTATTAACACAACCATAATTTGTACAAACACAAATATCATATTGATCCACAAATGTGGTATCAAATACACACACTGATTCTGTAACTTAACTTATTCTCAGAATCGAGACTGATTAAAACTGTCAACCATTTATATTATGGTAGGCCTAATGACATCATTCACAAGTATTTGTCTCTTACTAGAATAGTCAAGGCCGTTCGAGGCACATAAACTAGAATACTGTAATACACTAAAAACTCGTTTATCCGAAACAATTTTTAATAAATTTTAAAAATACACAAAACATTTTCCTATCGCTATAATCTATATTTAATAGCGTAGACAAGCGATTCCACGTGATATAAAGTAGAAAGTCAATAATCAGAACTAACTGGGATAACGGGTACTCCGAATTATCGATTATAAACATAAAGTACTGTATACAGTTATATATTATAACAGTACATTTCTGCTTCCTTTTAGAAGCCAAAGGTGACACAATAACAACAGTTGACACAAAACAATCCTATGTTAATAAACAACTGTAATGTGACTACTGTATAAACTATATGGTAATAAAAAAACAGTGGTCTGACAACCACAAAGAACAGAAACATTCTGTTATTCTGTTAATATTTGACGATCTCTTCCCGAGTGATACGTCTGATGATGGGACATAGTTCCTGAAACGCGTAACAACAAAAACAACGCAACGAAGTCACAGGACGGATTTGAAATAAGGTAATTTATTATCAATAGCGTGACTTGGACTATAATCAATAATGTTTAAAGAAACATTCTCCCACTCACACTGCTACTGACTGACTCAGCAGTGGAATGCACTTGCCTATACCGACAAAAGGCAGCTAACAGATATCAGTTGTTTTCCGATGACAAAAGCTCTGACGATGACGTGGAAGAGAAAACGGGAGTTAACCATACAGAGGCAACATCAATGTTTGAAGAGCTACTGTCGTATTTGGAGCGACAAGATGAAACTTCCTCTGCAGAACTTCTAACAATGAAACGACTTCGAGATCTGGCAGCCAGCAAACGAGCTTCAAAGATTAGGCAAAACACTATGATTGATTACTGTACGAACAAGCAGCAATAGGACTGTTCCAGTACTGTAGAAACTATAATTTACAGTGCGGTGCCATTTTATAGTTTATTGTGTCATATTCACTGTAACTTTTAAATTATTATTATTAAATAAAGTTACTGTACTTACATATGTATTATTATTTAATAGAAGTTTCGGTTTATCCGAAACAGGCGCGGTCCCATCAAATTCAGATAAACGAGTTTTTAGTGTATTTTACAGTAGGCTACACGTAAACTACATTAACTATAAATGTAATAGTACACTGATGTAGAATATTCTAGTAAATAGTGTACTCTACAAACAGTGACTCTCAATATAATAAGTTATAGACAAATTGTGGATAATGTCTAGACAATGCATTCAAGATTAAAAGTTTTCTACTTGTCTTTCTGTAGTAGTTTTATGGTATACTATATGAGGAATATGTTGGCTCATCAGCATTGCATTATATTAACATGTTTATACTGTATATTAAAACTGTGAAACGTACCATGTATTTATACATTTTTAGAAACCTTTGTATTAATATGTTTCACCAAGTGCCCAACAAGACATCAATCAATATCGTTAACACGTTTTATAATTTATTTTATTTTAAGATACACTTGCCTTTATTTCAATACAATTTAGAGCTTACATGCTCTGTATTTACTAAGCAAGGTTGGGTTAACTTCCTACGCTGAAAAATATTTGGAGTGCATTTTATTTGTCAATGAATTCTCTGAACTAATTTCATTCCATCCATTATTTACTTGGTTTATAAATATCACATTTACTTTGATAATTGTGATTTTATGTATTCTATATTATACATATTTGTATGTATAAAAACTAAACTATATTTATCATTCTTACATATTTCAAAAACCTTTTAGCCTCTGGTTTATGCCACTTACAATTTTTTATATAAACTTCACTCGATATTATTAATTTATTATAGAGACTTCTTTTCAACTACTATCACTTAAATGGAACATGTTGTATTTAAAGAGGACTTATATTCTCCCACAAAGAAAACGTACTTGAATGAATCTATGAATGCTGTAAGTAAAAGTTAATGTAGATGCTTCTGAATTAAAGATTTGTTAATTAATTATTTCAGCAACGGTCAGTGGTTTTCTGTCAGCTTTATAAGTTACAAGTAATTTTGATCATGGGTAATATGCAAACAAATGATTATAAAATGTTTAAGGAAGTATGGAGACTGAGAGTGTGATAAAAGTGAGGCAGAACAGACGTGTATCTCATAAAAATGGAAACATGACTATAGATAGATTACACGAGAGCTTAAGTTGTTAGAGCTTAAATAGACTATTTACTGAACTATTAAATTACGAAATATGAGAAAACTGAAACGCCTTTAACCACTGTGACAAAACAATAAACTGTATAGTTGTATACTCAGATCTCTCCTAACCTACAATTATTCCTCAACAATTCCGTTAACCAAATTTTAACCAAAATAATTAATTAACTAAATCGCTTAGTATAATGAATTCTAACGAACATTCTAGTGAATGTTGTGTTTAAGCTCTAACATGATTTATTGAAGCCAAAATAGTAATTTTATTTTAAGTTTTATGTATCAATATCAGGAACAAACAAGTGTACCGGTATCTTACGTTTCATTGCTTTCTTAATTTATTAAGTCATTTATATAAACTGATTTTTGTAATTTAGGTTATTCACTTTGTGCAACCGGTTTATATTTAAAAATACAATTAGAGCTTGTACTTACCATTTTGCCAAATGTATAAAAATTACACAAATTACACCATACACACACACATAACGAGTAGTACGGAGTAGTACTACGACACACAGTGTTGCCAGGTCAATCAGTCAAATTTCCCCACTTTGCCATCAAAATCCCCACTGCCACAAATATGTGTTGTGTGCAAAGTGTCACGTTTTATACAGTCTGAGTTTATTCTAAATGTTTAAATACTATTAAAAGAATAATATACATCATGGAGTTAGGAAGGGAGATCTCCGTTCCTACCTCCATGATATACATATTAAAAACTTGTTTTAAGTACAATTAAAAGAAAATGTTCTCACCTGCTAAGGTCAGCCTCAATACTTTTTGAAATCCTTTTCATGCATTATTTAGTTCATTTAGATTTAAGTCAATATTCACACATCACACTATATTTACAAATTTTACAATTATTCGCAAACAAATTTTGTGCGAATTTTTCACGTCTGCACCTAGTCTTGACCTGTAGTTTACGTAGAAACACAAAAATGCGGTTTTTTGGAAGTTTTTGTGGCTGCTAGAGCTTAGGTTGTCACTCGGAACTGTTACCGATCATTTTTATAAAATAATAAAGTGTCGGAAATGTAAAATAACTAAGCAATTTTTGAAAAAAGTCATAAATATGTATTCCGATTATCTAAGTTGCAGGTGTTATTTGCATGGGGTGCTGTCTATCCGAATTATCATGACTTTTCACTGTTGGACCGTTAGACGACGCTCTACGCTGAGAGCATTCACGGAGGCTGTGGCTATACGCGGCTGAATCACCGAACGAAGAACGAAGTAATGAATGTTTTATTGTTGTTCTTTGATCGCACAAACATGTTTCTGACGTCGTAACCAATAAATAACATTATTACTTGTTTTTATAACAAAACCTATAAATATTCCGATTTACTCGCAGATTCTGCAATGTGGAAACTACACATATTCTTCCACAAGTTGAACTCTCATAACTTGGGCGCTGAGGTAACAAACATGTGAAGCTATACACTTTAATATGTATTACCTTTAATTAGATTAACATATAACACGATTTAAATTAAATGTAAAATAAAACGTATAAGTAGGGAGATACACTTACGCCATTAGGCTTACCGGCATGTGAATCGTAAGCGTTTTTATCTGCACTTTTAAGGTTATGTTCAAAATATTAAAAAATAATGTTTTTCATAAGAGAATGTTGTACAATGCAACAATAAACATACATTCAGATCTGGTGTTACTATTCATATCAAATATCTACAACGAATAAGAAAAAAAATCTATGTTTTAAAATGATTTGAAACATAGATTTTTTTTCTTATTCGTTGTAGATATTACAGTAAAAATTCAATAATTGCATTTAAAATTAACATTTTACAACTTTGATTTGAATAGTATACTTTAAAATTCATTTAAGTGTTTGTGCGTTCTGTGAGAAGCTAAGAAAACTCACAAATATCTTCTTTTGAAAATGACCCCTAAAGTTGAGTTCTAAAAATCAAAAAGTAGTAATTGTAAGGTTATTTATTAATGTGATTAGATTTTGAACAGAGGGAAAGTTTATGAACTCTGTTTATATTTTCATTTCATGGTAGACATTACAATTTCTCAGGTGAATTTACATTCTAAGTAAACTCAGTAAATAAAATTTTCTTGTTAAAACCAAACTTAGGTTGAACAGTTAATGGATAATGAGTCTCAGTAAAAACACCTTTCCAACAATAGCAATTTTACCAGGTTTTGTTGTGCCAATAAACTTACTATAAAAACTGTATTGTAGAAATAATATATACATGATTTTCTTACAAATTGGCTAACCTTTTGTACTTAGCCTATGTCTAGCTTTTTTTGGACTTGAATTTTTTTATACTTTTGAGGATAAGCAGTTTGCAACATGTGCTCCTGTGCCTGTCTTCACTGGATCTCTCTCAATATCGCATTGATATCAGGACTACACAAGCAGGCATATGCAAAGTCTGGAGTTAATTGAGTGAAATACTGAGTATATTTGACCCTGGGAAACAATGAGTTATACAACTGCACGTGACCAGCTGAAGTGATAAATTTTATATTATGCCACTATTGAGGATTTTTGTTGTTACTTTTCTCTTCATGATCCAGTTATTTATTTTTATTTGAGAAAAGAAACCTTAAACGTACCAAAAGGTTAGTATAAAAAGATTATGTACATCAGAATAGTAACTGTGGATGTTTCTTCTTTACTAGTTTATCTGTTTGGTGTGATCTATTCTACTTCAGCATTTCACAGAATGAGTGAATAGTCTTTCCTTGGCTTAAAAAAAATCCTAGGTTTATGTTCAATATAGAATGTATGTTCGCAGTGGTGGTTGAAATATTTGGGGGTTGCATGGTATTAAATTGTTTTATTCTCTAAATAGAAAATGTCCTTTAAGTCTCCTTGCCTCCAAACAATACACAAACAAAGCAAAATAATGCAATTTTATTGTCACACCCACATAACCACGAATATTATTTGTTGTATGAATCTTTTTTTAAATTTACGATTAAATATTCTGTTACCTGATTTTACACTTTGATTAAAATTTGAAAGGTCTTGTGTAGGCCTACCTACTCTCTTTAATTTCAATTTTTCTTTAATAGGACGTAAACTGAATGGCGTTTTTGTTAAGTTTACAACAATTAATTGCGTCCTACCAGTTAAATATAATAAATATCTTACACTATGACACCTTAATTCTTTATATGTACTATTATTTACATTTAATGGTGAACTGGACTGACACTTAACTGACACTAACAACGAACTTCCAACCCGGCGCACCACGTGTTATTTCAACTTGAGTCTGCAGACTGATGATTATGAAACCGCTCGGACAACTTCGGCTACCTTTGTTCTCACCAAACAGACTGGTGGCGCCGTGAGGTACAAGCGGTGTTTGCAGTCCCTAATCACACCAAGCGAGCCTATACTGTTGCAACAGGAACAACCATGTCTAGCCAGCCAGAGCACTACTCCATTGTATTTCCCCATATACAAAGCGCGTCACAGTTGGTGCACACTTGCCATGTACACTGCAGCAAAAGCATGTACGGTTTTTAGTAATTGCTCTGCGCTTTTCAATCGGCAAATGATTAATTACGATGATTTAGCTTGAAAAGACTATTATTACTTATTGTCTTATTCATAATTCTATAATTTAAAATACAATTCAGGATTTAATGGGGGTTGTGCAACTGTGTAACCTAAGCACGGGCCGCCACTGTATGTTCAAAATTTTCACCTTTTAGTAGAAGATACCGTTTGTATTTAAAAAATCTTATAATATTCCATAGCACATACAAGGCTATATATTTAAAAATTCTTTCACAAAAAATGTTTCATTGTGAGCACATTATAGTGTCTACAAAATTGTTTCAAACATGTTTGAAGGCAAAAATAATTAAAATGTTAGTGAAGATTTTTCATATAATTACCTCATGTGGTGCAGTGACGTACCATATTGTTTCTTGACTGTACTCCATGGGTCCAGAAACGCGGGGGGGGGGCTTCCAACTTTTTTAAGGCCACTCTCAGGCCCCGCAGTTTGGAGCAGCGCAGTACTACGTAATGTGTTAAATGTCAATATAGGAAATGTCAGCAGGGACGGATTAACCATTAGGCTGACTAGGCTGTAGCCCCCCTTTGGGGGGCGCAAAATTTTAGTTAAAAAATAATAAAATTTTACAGCTAAATGTAAAATTGGTAATAAATTACAAGGATAAAAATTTTAGTTCATTTTGAACAGAGGTGCCTGTTTGCGAGAAATTATGGTAAAACTGTACATAAATAATAGAAGTGGTTTCCAAACTGTTTTCTCCAGTTATGAGTCATCGGCGGCTGGTGCTCATAGAACTATGCCGCCGCCCGACTTAACGTGGACCACATTATCTATACCATCTACCCCCACCCCACCCCATCACCTTCCCCTCCATCCCTTTTTACTGCAGACAAGTTCGCTATCGCTCATATTTGCGCATTGAAAAACATTTTGGTTATGGTTATGTCGATGTCATTATGTCATAGTCACGGTTGTATATACAAGTCTGGAAACTCGTAGTGGAGGGAGGGTCGCTTATGAAGTTCAAAAATGTTTTATTTATTACCATTATAAATAAAACTAGCTTGAACTTTACATGAGTCTTAACAAGTCTACAAGATATTTAACTGATTGTCTTATGTGTGTAAATTATGTTAAATGTACTATTAATAAAACTGTTATAATTCTGTAACTACTTAGTTAATGCTTTCCTTATAAAAGCCATGCAAACTACAATTGGTTGAAGGTGTAACTCTAAAACAATCTCAGAAAAATAGCCTCAGTTTTCAATTCTTGAGACTATTTCCAAAAACAGTAAGATATTTGAAATATTCCCAACTGAGAAATATATTGTAGGGTGTTTAAAGCTTCATTCAGCCCCTTGGAAATAAACGTAAGAATAGTCTATGGGAGGTGAGGGGGCGCTAAAATATAATTAGCCTAGGGTGCCAAGATACCTTAATCCGGCCCTGAATGTCAGTGTTGGAAAGAACTTTGTAGACAGAAATTTTATATTGATAAACGTTTAATTTATTCTCTAAAATAGTGGAATACTAAATAGTTTTATAACTTTACAAATCTGGACAAAAATGAACGTAATTGATGCAACATAGCTTATTGAAATGTGCTCGTTTCTGAAATAACCTTAATCCACGCTTCCATTAGATTTGTATTTGTAATTGTGATAACACTGTCTAGTATCAGTACCCTTTATACGGTATATGAGATTAATTAGTTTTAGTATTAAGTTTAGTGATGCGTAATACAAGAATTGCACTGTGTAAGAGCAAAAAGGTAAGTTTTCAGTGTATGTGACTGGGAGCCCAGTATAGTAACCTGCAATGAAAGTCAATTATGTAATTCTGTGGAGTAGACCTGAAAGGCTAGTTAGCAATTATACCAACAACGTGAGAAATGGGAAGACCTTATAAAGGGAAGAGAAAAATCAGAAGCAAAAGTTTGTAAAAAATCCGTTTGCATAAAGGTCATGGAAATATTGTGTCAACAGTCATGAGTCTTCCTAACTATTGTCATCATCATCAGCGGCGCAACAACCCATTATTGAGTCAATGCCTCCTTTAACAGCCTCCACCAGTTGTCCTGGTCAAGTGGAGCTGCTCTCCTAACTATTGTATTAACGATTATCTTGATGGTGACCCATAAGGCAGGCAGTCATTTTCAAATTGTTTTTCATGTGATTAGTTTGAGAATAGTGTGTACTAGATATTTTATTTATTTAAAATGTCGTAGAGGAGAATTGGTTGTATTAAATGTGATTTGCGATAATTTTGTTAAATAAAACTTGCATTTTTTACTGTGTTGTTTTTAACTAAATTATATAATACTAGCCTGGCACTAAAATAGCTAGTAACAGTTAATTAACAAAACAAAGTTGTTGTATACAGTAACCCATGAAAAACAGCTGGTTGAAAAAAAAACATAGTTTATTACATCAATGAAAAATGATTAAAAAGTCATAGTTGTGAAGTTTGACTTCTGTGAAAGTTGTCACAAGACAGATGGTGTCAGTTGTACACTGTATTATTTTTGTGGCCCTTAAAAGGACTGTTGGGCGAGGATGCTAGTTCTTGCACCACTGTCCTCTTCCCTGAGCAGCGGGAGTAGAGCCCGCTGCTGTCGCAGTCAATAGCCTTTGCTTCGCCTTCTTTCTCATCCATTTCACATTTCACTTTTTCCTAGCCATGCTCCTTTTTTCCTTTACAGATAGGTGTCGCCACGGGCCTATCAGAGGGCTACCGGTTCCTGATTAGCTCACTGTGAGCTCTCCCAGTTCCCGTCCAGTGTTTGCGGCAAACATATCAGATGGCTCCTTGTAATTAATCCAGGCTGGCACCAGGAGCAGATGTCTGTTGCTGCCATCACAACTCCCCCACATCTTGAATGCTCTTTGGTTGCCAGCCGACTGCTCTTCTCTGTCAGGTATGAGTTGCTGCCTGTGTACCTGGTATGGACGTCTGTCCTTCTCCACCAGGTAGATTTCTCCACCGAGTGGTGCAGTCATGCTGAAGACCCCTTCAGCCTAATGATTCTAAAAATTATTCAAGATTTAGTGACCTCTCAACCCTTTTTCTGCGTAAATTGACTGCTGTTCTTTTTTCCATTCATTGACTAACCACCTGATCGACTTGGTACAGTGAAAGGGTTACCAAAATAGTTTGTAAATAAAAAAAATATATAAAATTTTAATTGTTGATATTGTTAATAAAATTACCATTTTTAGTAGTGAAAATTGAAATAAATCGTATATTTAATTAAATCCGAAATAATTTATTGCGTTCAAATGTGTTTTATGAGTGTCTGTGTATGAAAAATCTTCCCACTGCATTTATTTTTTATGAAATACTTGAGGGGAGTGGAATTTAATATTTTGTTTGTCACAACTAAAACACAGGCAAACGTAAATGTGGGGGCATGCGTAGTTTGCGTGGTACACAGATGAACATGCATGTTGATTACATACCTATGCATGAGAGACTACAAATTTCGAGATAATGCAAGGCACACACTTGTGTTGCCCTCAGGTTTGCATTCATGCACACATAAATGAACATGGGGGCGCGCACACACACACAGGGACATTTTAGATGTAAGTTATACATGTATATGTTAATGTATATTGGGGACAGTGTAAGACGTGCACTTGCTTTGCTTTCAGCTTTGCATTTCCTTACGGCGTGGCAAGGGATGTTCACACCTCATATGCGTGCGCACGCATGCACACACACACACACATTGTCCTGTTGTTTTAAATGTGGTAAATATAATATTAAAATTTTCCTCTTAAGTATTTTTAGAACAGATAAATAAAGGCAGGAATGAAGTTACTGCAAAAACACAAAGATTAAATATTAGTACTAAAGTCACAATTTAATGTTGCATAATACATACAACTGTAGAAGGTACTTATAAATGATATCTTGCATTAACAATGTCAATAAATGTTTTAATAAATTACAAATTTGTCTTTATTTATTTAATTTATTATCACACATTGTGGAATGTCAAATTAACATATATTGTAAACTGTTTAATGTTATATGCATGTGTGATTTCTTTCTAGTTAACAGCCTCCCCACAGATTCTGTGCCACGGTATTCAAATGAATTCCATGGCGAATGCTAATTTGTTGCGATATGGTAATATTTTCACGTGTGATGTCATCTGCTAAGTGGTTTGCGGTATTACCGCGGTGCAGCGACAGCGGTAGGCAGTTGGTTTCCGATCAGCTGTTTTCGTTGAGTTGAACGCCGTTACCGACTGGACTGATTTGTGCACAGTCCGCCGCCTGTCTTCATACAATTCGTTTCAGTCCTCCGACGGCGAAGAAAATTTTGTTTGCTATGTGTGATTCCTGTACTATGGTTAAACAATTTCGTAAAGGGCCTCTGGTAAGTTTCCTTGATTATATGTTGTTATTTAAATAAGGGGGGAAACATGTGTAAATGTATTTAATATTTAGATGAAGTTGGATACAGAGAAGTGTACGTGTGCCCAAACTTGTGCAAGCTTGCTAGTAAAGCACGTGGCAAATTAGTTTGTAAAACATTTAATAATAATTTAAAGCAAATACTTATTAATTATGTACTCTTGTTAATCAACGTTTTGTAAAAATAAATGTGCCAAAGAAATTTTTAACCAAAGCTAGCAATTGATCGATAAAAATGAATTAATGTAATTCACGTCACGTGCTGGAGTTTTAGTTGAAGGTATAATACCTTATGAAATGCTGACAGTATGTGTTTCAATAGGATGTAATCATAGCCTTTGGCAGTGTGTCAAGTTGATTATTAAAATGTAATTAGATTAATTGGTAAATTCCGTGTGGGTGACTTGTTGTAATCGGAAGTATGAGGTGTATGTGACATAAGGTCGAGTTATGGGGGGTGTGAATTTATTCTTTTGTACCAGCTGCTACAGTATACTTGTGCTTGTAGGGTTCCTGCCCAGCCAAGGAATTGAGAGCAACTCGATGGTGACACTTTAATCTCTCACCATCCGCTGAGCGATGCAGTAGAAATCTCCTTTCGCTGTCAGAAGCTTCAATGGGACCCGCAGTATCTCCACGATGAACCTCTTCCATCTTGAACCAGCAGCCTGCCGAACATCTGGTAACTTCTAAAACTCAGGTGAAAGAATTCAGTTTATTCACACTCGACATCGCGACTATTTCTGTAAAACAACTGCTCCGTGAAACGTCAGACAATATTAGATTTCAGTTTGGGTAATTTGAATTGCAGTTAAAACATCTGGTGATCAGAACCGAACCTGTCCGTTTGTGATATGCACACTTCTAGGGTAGTGCTATTAACATGTAAATTACCTATAAGATACAATAATTGTATGGAGTGGCCAGCAGGCATTTTCAGAACGATTGCACTTTCTTTTTTTTGTTGGGTTTTTCTAATTACTTTGATTCTTTAATTCTGTGTGACCTGTCCACCTGACTTATTGTGTGAGTTCTTGATCAACTGGGCAAGTGTACCTCATTAGCTGTTTAAATGTTTTACCCCAGTGTTAACAATAGACTTACAGCTTCCTTCATATTGCTTATATTATTGTACACCGGTATTTTCCATGTTTGTAATTAATTCTAGCATATACTGTGCATGTCCGTGCAGAAGCATGCATGCATGAAGCATGCGGTATGCAGTTGGTCATTTTCGTTTTGTATTCAATTACCATAGTAATTCGGGTATTACATTCTAGCCTTCCTTGCATATTTTTATATTTGTCTCTTTTAATTCATTGTTCTGGTTATCGGATTTTCATCGAGCTGTCCATGCTTGCAGTCCTGATGAACACTGTGAGGGTTACTATTTCAGTATGACATGAAAATCATGTTACATATATAGTACTGTCAATTTTGAAAAGACATAAAAATAATTAGAAGTACCTATTGCTGGCATGCCACTCGTGTAATTGTTAAATGATTGTTAGTTACCTGTATGGCACAGAAAGAGTAATATGAGTATAATTAATTATTGCGGACCCATTATTTGGAATATGGGGCTTAACGTGAATTATGTGAAACAATATGAATTATGAATTAATATAATTGTGTGATTATTTGAAATTTAATGTGAATTTGTTAAATGGTTAATGGCCACTTGAGAAGAATATAGATATATATAATGATTAGCACTTTCTAAGAGGTCACTGTGGAGAATTAATAGGAATTATTGTTATTTGTTGAAATATTTTTGTAATTTAATTGTTAATTGTTCATGTTTAAGTTATGAAGAGCTTAAAAAAACTTAATGTTAATTGCAGAGTGACCCATTAAATATTCTTTCTGAAAAATAGATATATATGTATGTATTATGTACGTATGTTGTTCACTCAAACGCAAATAAAATCTTAATATGTTAATCATGCGTTTCATTTGCAAGTCCTGTCACAATGGGCTCAGTGCATTTTATGCTTCGTCTAGGCCATCTGCCTAGTTTTAAAATTTACTAGGCCATCGTCTAGGCCATCTGCCTTCCCCCTTTTCAAAAAAAAAAAAAAAAAAAATTCTCAAAACTTTGAGAAGGGGTAATGAGGCGGCTCAACTCTTCTCTGTTGTTTGTCTTTTTTTTAAATGTGTAACAAGAATCACTATTCATGTCTTCTATGATTTGAGTCATGAGTTCCAAACATGGTCTTCCACCATGGGTTTCCCCTCTATTTTCTACGACCGTTTAGCTAGGCTATCGTGTTGTAAATGTGTTCACTTCGCTTAGCTCTTCTTCTTTATAATTGCTTTAGGGAACTTCCATTTTCTCGAGCCCTATGAAACACTTCTTCATTCATCAGTTTCTCTACCCACCTTATCCTGAGTGTCCTTGAACAGCACCATGCCTCAGAAGCCAGAAGTTTCTTTTTACTTTCTCCCCTATAGTCCAAGACTAGGGTTGCCAGACATCTAGCTTTAGCCTGAGATGTTTGGCTTTTACAGTTTAGTCCTGCTAAAAATAAGCATGTCCGGCCTGTCTGGATTTTGTTAGGCTTTTGTCTGATAAATTTGCACGCGTATTATGATAAAAGTATAGTATATTTTTTATGCATGAAAAGGTACTAGATCCATAAAAAAAATGTACATACTAGATTTTTATTTCCTTTCCTTTCAGTATGATTATGTATTTTATGATATTACTGTTAATCTCTGTATTATCATCAAAGCTGCTGCTCTTATTTATGTGAACTGGTATTGCCAAATCAAAGAGACAGCCACCATAGACAACATATGAATAAAGAGCCTAGCAGTGTCAACACTAGCCATTGTTTCGATTTCTAAGAAAGTATAAACATCTTGTTCCGCTACATTTATCCCTACTTCAGTGTTGTATGTGTGGTCTATTTAAACTTTAGAAACAGTAATAAGAAACTTTTCCGATAATAAACAGTAATTTGTAATGATTTCTTTATAATGATGAGTACAGAGCTTGTCTTTCTTTTTAATTCAAATGTTGATTTTTGTTTGTATGTGTAATGATAATAAATGTATCTTATGTATGAAACAAGGTGATGTTTTATTTTTACTTCCATGTTCCTTAAGGAAATGGAAGTATGGTGATGGCAAAAATAAATTGTGTTCGAGATTATTGTAGATTCTGATTGTACAACACTAAAAACATGAAAAAAGTAGTTTTTCGAAAAGTGTCTGTGTGTAAATTTTTTTCTATGGAAAACGATAGCCGCAAATTCAAACAGAATCAAATATTTTTTTGCATACAGCCCTGATTTGTAGAGTACTCACGACCTATTGTTTTTGGTGAAGATCGGTTAAGGGAAAGGGGTAGTTTACCTGCAACTTTTTTTTTATCAAGGGTTAGATTTTTTTTCTGTGACAAACGATAACAGCCGCAAATTCAAACAGAATCAAATAATGTTTTGCATACAGCCCTGATTCCCTGATTTGTAGAGTTCTCAAGACCTATTGTTTTTGGTGAAGATCGGTTAAGGGAAAGGGGTAGTTTACCTGCAACGTTTTATGTTTTAACAAGGGTAATTTTTTTCTATGACGAACGACAACTGCTGCATATTCAAACAGAATCAAATAATTTTTTGCATACATCCCTGAATTGTAGAGATCTCAAGGCCTTTTGATTTTGGTGAAGATCGGTTAAGGGGAAGGGGTAGTTTACCTGCAACCTTTTACGTTTTAACAACAGTAAAGTACTTGAAAATTCATTTAAACTTTTTCAAACAATGGTAATTGTTAAAAATAAAATAATTTTGTTGCCAGGCAATAAAATTATAATTTTTTCATTTTAATGTAAATCATGTATGAGAGAAAATATATCGTTCGTGGCAGGCAAGCATATCTCAATTATGTAATCACACACACACACACACACACACACACACACACACACACACACACACACACACACACACACACACAATTCGCGTTATTTCTGGCCTCACTCATGTTTATTTTCTTACATTTGCATGCTTTTTAAATGGAAAGTGCCAAAACCCACACCAACATAATGCGTGCAAGCCGAAAAAGTGTCCAGCGTGGATAGCGATTTGCTTCCTGCGGATCGCTAGGCAGTGTAACTGCACGTGTTTACAGAGGAACGATTCATAGACTGACTTTTCGTCTTTAGGGAATGAACCCTCTGCAAGACGCTGAGGGTCCATGAGTGACTTCGGACCGCTCCTTCTTTTCCGCGTGTTTGTTCTGTGAAACATACACTGTAGATTCACAGCTTTACTCTAAGCAACGCTCAATAGGAAATGTTGAAAATTTTTGTCCATGGTGTACCCTCATACACACTAAACCTGCTCTGATGTTTTAATTACGGACATCATAATATTCAAACTTTGGAAACTTGAGCACTACTTAATGGAGATCAAACATTAACTTATACAAGCCATTCATTTTATGCATATTTTTTATATATATGTGTACAACGTTATCGGCAACAAAGAAGTAGTTTTTGTTAAAATTCCTTCCCGGGATGTTTGGCCGTAGTCCAATGTTTTCTACAAAACCAGACGTTTCGGCAATGCCATCGACTTCCATCATCAATGAAAATCGAGTGCGATAACGTGAGGTGGTATACGTTAGTGACCACAGTACTGTGGTTAAGGCTGAAGCAGTAAGTAGAAAGAAGTAGTTTCTATGGTAATATTTCATTTTGAAAAGATTTTAAATATAAATCTTAGAACATGGAAGTCATGTATGGTTCTCCATACCGATATTTTAATATGTAGTAGGCCTATATATACCCAAGAACTTAATATCGAACAAACATAATAAATGTGGCTTTTGATGTAATAAACTGCTGTCTGGCTTTTCGGATAAAATGTCTGGCTAAATTAACAGTTGTGTTCGGCTTTTCTGATTTTTGATCTGGCAACCCTATCCATGACTTGCTTCCAACAAATGCAATACTGTTCACACAGGTTTGCAAGAATTTCTTCCTTACCTTGAAGCTCATCTTCTTTAAAAGAGTAAGTTTTTCTTCTTATTAAATGCAGTTTTGCCTGATATATTCTACTCACAATCTTCCTACAGCTTCTGGCATCATGTGTGATTTTACTCCCCTGCTTGTGATTAAATTCTTGTACTTCTTGATGATTTCATTTTACAATCCTGTCCTGTCAACTCTGTTTCTGCTGCAAAGTAGTATTTTAGTTGTTTGTTTATTGAAAACCTCTCCCACTACCCCAACCATTATACTAATAATTTATTGTAAATATGTTATAGACACATGCACATGGTACACCAACTGCATATTATGAGAGTTCATATTTGGTCTTTAGAAGGTCTAAACTACTTACAAAACACAATGCATCATGAACAGCTGTACAGCCCAGTGGCGTGTCTAGAATTTGGTCTATGGAGGGGGGGGGTCTGGCCGAGTTGGCTTCATACAACAGAAAAAAACAAGCTAAGACTAATCAAGATTACTATGTTTAAAGTGGATGAAAGATGTGAGATAACATCCTGAAATCAATCCAGTTAAAGTAAATGGTAATAACACAATAAAAATACATGTTATTGACACATTCTATAGAAGATTGAATTGAATTGATTTTCATATATTTCATATTTTAAACGTCTATACAAATGCTGTACAATAAACCTGTTTGTAGATTTAAAAAAGAGTTACCAATAGCGTACACAGCTGGAAAAGTAATAAAACAGCCTAAAAATTAGGAGAATAACAAAGTTCGTCAATTTTTTTTACCCTCTGGGGGGGGGTTCAGTCCCGTTTGTTCCCCCTCCGTAAATGCTCCCCTGGAACATCCAGTCTTGAAATAATAGGAGTTGAAAAGCATCTGGTCAAAACACCGAATTGATTCATAGATTAGATAATATTGTTGTCAACCATAATAATAGGACACCAACGTATTTTAATAAAACTGTTTCTATTGAACATGAGTGTAAATAGTATATGTTTTAATGCGATTTTAATATTGGACGATTTTACTACTATTACATTTTCAGTACCGGCTTTCACATTTCAAGCTAGAAGAGGGCAAGACCAAAGGTAAGTGTGCTTGAAAATAACATACTGGAGTAAATATACTATGGCTAGTTACAGTGGAGATGTTGCCTATTACTGTTATAGATAGGCATGGTGTAGCTTTTAATTCTATTTACGAGGATTGTTCAATAGAAACACGTTTAGAGCCTGTAAAGCATTTTTTATTCAATGATTTTAAAAGAAGTCTCCATTAGCATTAAGGCATGAGTCCCACTACTGCACTAATCTGTAGATTCCCTACTGGTAAAATTCTTGCAGCTGTTTGGGGAACCATTCGCTAACAGCAAACTACCTCAGCGTCTGATTTGAACCGCCGTCCTTTTAGCAATTTCTTTAATGGCCCAAAAACATGATAATCGCATGGGGACAAGTTGGGACTGTAAGGTGGATGTTGTAAGACTTCCCACTTCATACGACCAAGAAGATCTTGAATTGTCTGGGGTCAAGCACTATCATGTAAAAGAATCCCGGGATTCTATCATTTGTGAGCTTCCCGGGATGTTTATTCTTGATGCTGACCCATAAGTATTTTAAGTTGTCTGCATATCGCTCAGCATTAATGTTGCACCATCTTCTTTAAAATCTAAGAGCAGCACACCCTGATAATAAAAAAAATATGGTCACCATTACTTTGCCTGCCGAAGGTTGGGACCGACATTTTTTTGCCTTCGGAGATTGTGCATGTTTCCACTGCATACTCTGACATTTGGATTCTGGTTCGTAGTGATAACGCCAAGACTCATCACTGGTAACAATTTGATAGCGCATCAAATGCTGTAATGGTAAGGCCGAATGCAAATTTTTCTGCTCATCAGTAAGCAGTCGTGGAATCCACTGAGCAGCAACTTTGTGATAGCCAAGACTATGAATGATGGAATGAACAGTTCCCACGCTGATGCTCAACATTTGAGAAAGTTCTCCAACTTTGATGCGCCTATTTGCGCATAAAGCAGTTTCCAGATGTCTCACATTTCATCTGATGCTGCAACACGTTCAGGTCTGGGACGGGCCACATCTTTAGTGGATTCTCTTCCTTGTCGAAATTTATTGCACCATTCAACCACTGCCGTATGAGAATAACTATAATCACCATATACAGCTTTCATTCTCATATAAATTTCCATTGGCCCCTCAGCGGCCAAAAACTGAATAACAGCATGCAGATTATCTTTGGATGGATTTTCTGTCATAGTCACAGTGCTTAGAAAAGAGCAAACTGCTAATATTTTTGACAGACGCATCACTAGTACTTAAACAGACAATATAAACAAATGAATTCCATTGCGATGGTAACAAAGTCATGGCTGCCCAGATCAAATGTATTTCTATTGAACAATCCTCGTATGAACTTGTATCTGTACAAAAGTTTTTACAGTGTGACCCACCCAGATGTCAGTCTGGCCCAGCCTTGGCCCCGTCCGTGTCCCCTACCTTTGACATGCTGAAGCTGCTGCTTTTATACTCACATGTAAACTTAGTGTAAGGTTTGCATTAATTAACTCTATAGAATACGACTGACAGAAGTATTTATTGTTTTTATAAATTATTATCGATAAAAACGATAAATATGTACCTTATGAACTAAACTAGCTTCCGCTTGTTAGAGCTTCGTCAGAGGCTGCCGTTGGGAGCACTGTCCGTCCTGCTTTTGGTTACAGTGCCATCGTTGAAAAGATCGTTGTGTGTGTGTGTGCGCTGTGTAACATGTTCAAATAGTAGCCTACGTGTGATTTAAATTGGGTCTATTCATTTAGGACGTTGTTTCTATGAGTTTTTGTGTGTTTGTATATTTCTAGTTGTTCAAAAGTGTCAAGTTTTCGGCCTTTTGTATGTGCGTGCAGGATTTCTATGTTACTGTTTGTGTGTGTGTGCATACAAAAGGCTGAAAACTAGACACTCTTGAACAACTAGAAATATACAAAAACACATAGAAACAACGTCCTAAATGAAGAGACACAATTCAAATTGCACATACTATTTGAACATATTATGCATCACACACATAACAATGATCTTTTGAATGATGGCGCCGTTACCAAAAGCAGGACGGACAGCACTCCTAGCAGCAGCCTCTGACGAAGCTGTAATGAGTGAAAGCTAGTTTAGGCAATAAAGTAAAAATTTATCGTTTTTATCAATAATAATTTGTGTTCCGTATCAGTAGTATTCTATAAATTAATTAATAACAATGGACATGGCATAAACGGCAAAATCCATGAATTTAAATTAAATGAAAATATATAACCAATAATACATGTAGAAAAATTTATTAAAGCTAAATCATCAAGTACAACTAGTAGGAATGATCTATGTCTATTAAAAATTCTAACTAAAAACAAATTATTTAAATATTTGTAAAATGTCATGCAGGTATATCAGGATAAATGTATTCGTAAGGTACAAGATCGGCAATATTTGTAAGCAGGATCCTGAAAACTTCACTGATCGCTTCACTGACTGTTGGTCCGATTTCTTTTGTCACTTCTCTCCAATTCTCGTTTAGGAAATAGTTCATGTTATCTCCTAAAAAATTTAAAGTCTGTTAGTTAAACATTTTAAATTGAGGTTTCAAACAAATTATTACTCTTGTGCAATTAGCTATTTTATATATTTGCATGCCATTTAAATAAATCTTTGAATTCTAACAATTATTTTACTTCAAGTAATGAACTTGTGTGTAATCAGTTATATTTTTGATTACATTGTGTTTATATTGTGTGTAATTCATAATTTCTAATTTTGATACTATGTAGTGTAACAAATCTGATTAGGAATGTCTTTTACTTCCTTGAGTGTCATGTTAATGTATAGTGTAAGCTACTGTATGTGTGTCTACTGATTCTTTCAGAGAACTTTGGGATCGTTAGACTATGCTGTCTCTAAGCGACAAAGTAGACAGGTATTACCACCACTTAATTGTATCAATATGTACCACCTATCCTGATTATCTACGAGTGGTTTATCTGTGGCAGAATGCAGTTTTTTTTTTCATAAGTGGAAATTAATTTCAGCTGATTAATAAAGCTTCTGTTTCACACTATGAAGCTTCTGAATTCTTAATACACTATGGACGGTAGCGCGATGATTTTATTTTCTAGGTTGGCTAATCTGATTTATATATCGCATCAACGTTCGCGTGATTGTACCTTGCCCAGTGCACATTCAGCTTTCTCGGCGTTCGGTTCGCCGAACTTTCTCTGTCAAGTTAGTGTCGACATTAAATGTAGGCTTTAGGCCCTTACATTCTCGCTTATGGCCAACTAGCGCCATAATTAACTTGTGTTCTCGGTTATGGCCGACTAGCGCCATAACTTCATTCTAATACAAATTCGTATTAATCTGCCATATGCAGCATTAGCCAGCCTACTTCAATTTTTACAGCTGTAATGTAATCAGTCAATATTAAAACTATTCGTATCAGTCCACTTCTTTTTATTTCTTAATGTAATTATTAATTCATTCTACACATCATCTTCAATCACCATGGAAGACCAGCCAACAGAATATAATTCAAGAAACATAATTTTCGCCCACTTGGGCCCAACTAATTAATTCTTCCTGTCCACACTTGTGGAACATTACTTATTCATCAGTTTCGGTCCACTCGGACCGGGACCATCCATTTTTTGGTCACTCCGGACCTGGATTTCCATTTAACATCTTTTACATCTTTTTCTGGCCATCACGGGCGGATTAGCACGTCAGCTAATGTGACCGTGGCGTGATTTGCGTCGCCATTTCGCTCGTCATCTTCGGGCAACATAATAGCAAGTTCCTGCCGGCTGCAGTGCCTCAAAGTGGTCATTTTTGCCAGCTGTTCACCATCATCACCAAGGAGCCGACGCTGCGGGAAGTCGCCAACCAGGTACCACCAGCAACAGTAAAAAGGTGCGTAAAAAAATGTCTGAAGAAGGCCTCAAGGTGCTGACCAGAAAGAGAGGCGGATTAAAGTCCGCGATAGTGCGGATACAATCCGCGGTAAATTCTTTTGATATTAATTTAACTACAAAACATTTTCTGACTGTAAGATTAGAAAGTCTTAAGAGCTTAGCCTCGAAGTACGACGAAGTACAGTCTGAGATAGAGCTTATCAGTAAAGACGCGAGCACTGCTCAGGCAGACCGAGTCGAGGTTGAGGAAACGATATACTCAACTGAGGCAAACATTTTACAACTCCTTGACACTTTTAATACTCAGACTGTGCCTCCTGTACTATCGACGCCTGTGCATTTAAAGCCGATAAGTTTGCCCTGCTTCTCAGGCAACATACTTGAGTGGCAACATTTCTATTCAATTTTCAATGATCTAGTGCATTCAAGATTAGATTTAACGCCAGTACAGAAACTGCATTACTTGCATTCATCGGTGAAGTGTGAACCATTAGACTTAATTAAATCATTACCAATTTGTCAATAAAATTATGTAATAGCGTTGAACTTGCTGTCCGAGAGGTACAATAATCCATTTATATTAGCCAAATATTATGTACAGAACCTACTTGAGGTTAAGTCCACAATAAAGGACTCAGTTCAAAGCTTGGCGGAGTTTACGAATACTATAACGTCTTCCGTTAATTCACTGGCGGCAATGAAGCTGTCCGTAAACCTATTTGAGTTTATTACCATGCAGTTGCTCTCCACCAAACTTGACCCTATTACTTTAAAACGTTGGAAGGAGTCCATAGACCCTGACAACTTGCCCAGTTTTCAAGACTTTACGCATCTTTTGAATTTGCGCCGACAACTTTTAGAAAATACAATGCCAATTGAATCCGGACAGCAATTCAACAAACCTAGTGTAAAACCAAACAATAAATTTGAGAAATGTAGCTTAAGAAATACTGCTGGCAGCAGTACCTTTAAGAGTTATCACGCAGCGGCAAGGCATTATTCATGTGTGTGCTGTAAATCTGACCACCCGCTTTACATGTGTAATAATTTTCGCATATTAAGTGCCGCTGAGCGGGGGCAATTGGTTGCAAATCATAAATGTTGTATTAACTGCCTTAGAGCAGGTCATTTGATAACAAATTGTAAAAGTAAACAGGTTTGTAAAATTTGTTCAAAGGGTCACCACACCTTGCTGCACGCTAATTATGTGCCGAAATCAGCAGCTGCCAGCAGTAACTATTGCTCATTCAAATTACAGTGTAAAACCAATGTACTTTTATCCACTGCGGTTGTATATGTCATTGATCAGGCTGGCAATAGGCATAAGGCTCGGGCACTTCTTGACGCCGGGTCCCAGATCAATTTTTGTACGAAATCATTTGCGAAAAGGTTGCACCTTAAACTAACCCGATCTAATATTCCAATTACAGGAATAAGCAACACAGCGTGTTGCGCTACTGACATTGTTTCTGTGCGTATTATGTCTCGCTATCGGAGACATAGTTTCGAGGCCAAATGTGCCGTCCTATCTAACTTAACTCATAATCTGCCTTCAATCTCGTTTGACATCAACCGGTTCCACATTCCAAATAAAATTTTTCTCGCCGACCCAGATTTTAATATATCTTCACAGATCGACATACTATTGGGGGCACAATTTTATCTGGATTTAATATTAGCTAATAAGTACACACGCGGACCCAACTTCCCTATCATTCAGGAGACAAAATTGGGTTACATTTTGGCCGGCAATCTGCCCAAACACTGCCACACCCAGGGTCCTGCTGTTTCGTTCTTGGCAAGGAACAATGACAGCCAAATCCTGCAATCTCTCGAGAGATTTTGGGAGGCAGAAACGATCCCCGGCGATACCCCTAATAGCGAGTCGGCTTGCGAAGAGCATTTTGTGCGCTCAACTCAGCGCAACCACGAGGGTAGATTTATAGTGTCGCTCCCATTCAAATCTGATAAGCCCCACTTGGGGGAATCTTACACAAGTGCCGAATCAAGATTTTTAAGCTTGGAGCGTCGATTCAGGCGCGATGCCAAGCTCGCTCGCGACTACGCGGACCTTACCAAAGAATGTAAGGATCTTGGGCACATGACACTCATCGATCATGGCGCTATCAATTTAATAGCGTCACACACTTACTACATATACTTATGTGTATACTTATACATACTCATATACTTAATTTGGCTTTGTAAGCTTGGTTGGGATGAACCGATTTCCGGTCAGTCACTTTCGGATTGGCATTCTTTGTGTAACAAATTAAGTCTGATTGGTAAAATAGTGGTCCCGCGATCTATTCGTTGCAACTGTGAGGCGGTTACAGTTCAGTTGCATGGTTTTTCGGATGCGTCCGAGAGAGGGTTCGGCTGTTGTGTGTATATTCGAGTCATTTATCAAGATGCTACTGCTTCCTGTCGTCTCTTGTGTTCAAAATCTCGCGTGGCTCCCCTACGCCAAGTGTCATTACCTCGCATCGAGCTCTGCGCTTGTTTGTTATTGTCGCGACTCGTATCTAAAATTATTCCTGCTCTTCATTCGTTTATTGATGATGTACATTTGTATTCCGATTCTATGGTGGCTTTTTACTGGATTCATGCGCAGTCTACGCGTTGGAAAACATACGTCGCTAATCGGGTTGCTGAAATTCAGCGTCGCACGCAAACTTATATCTGGCATCACATTGATTCGCGACGCAATCCTGCTGATATTATATCTAGGGGGTGTTTCCCGGACGTTTTGCGCGATTGCTCACTTTGGTGGCACGGTCCTGGCTGTCTGTCTCAATCGTCAGATTCTAATCCTGTCCCATCTTTCGTACCGGCCACTCCATCATCTTCGGAAGTCACCGCGGAAGAGAAAACTACACATAACCGTTCGCTAATGTCTACCCTGGCTGTTGACTTATCGTTGGACTTTTCCTCGTTACACCGGCTGACACGTGTATACGCTTACTGTTTTCGTTTCATCAGAAATGTTAGACACTCATCTGCGGACAAACTTTCGGGCGATCTGACCCCTGCAGAAATTCATCAGTCTCTCAATTTCTTCATAAAACAATCTCAATCGATCCACTTCCCAGGCGAAATTAGTTGTCTTCGGAACGGATCTTCTGTTTCCATCACAAGCAAGTTGGCTTCTCTCGACCCGTTTCTTGACGACTCTGGAGTGATACGCGTGGGCGGACGATTGCAGCATTCCCAGTTACCTTACGATTCGAAACATCCTATCGTACTACCCCCTTCGGCGCATGTCACACGCCTTATCATCGAACGCGAACACATTCGCTTACTTCACGCTGGTGCTCAGCTCGTGCATCATTCTCTGCGTCAGCGTTGGTGGATTGTTAATGCCCGGCTAGTCATCCGTTCCATTATCCGTAAGTGTCTCAAGTGTATCCGGTTCAGCGCCACACAGCAGGTCCAGAGGCTTGGCATTTTGCCATCCCCTAGAGCCACTCCTTCAAGGCCGTTTCTATTTTGCACGGTTGATTATGGTGGTCCCTTCATGATTCGTCATGGCGGGCAGAAGTCTAGAACTCTTACTAAGGCGTACGTGTCTCTGTTTGTTTGCTTAGAAACTAGGGCCATTCACCTGGAATTGGTGTCCGACCTTACTGCCAGCGCATTTATAGCTGCTTTACGTCGTTTTATGGCACGTCGGGGTATACCCAGTCAGCTGTACTCCGACAACGGCACGAACTTCAGGAAGGCCCGCACCATCTTACATGACATTTACAACTTTTGGCACAATAAGGATGCCATCACCTCGATTAAGTCATTCACATCCTCTCAGGGGATATCATGGTCATTTATTCTGCCCTCCTCACCTCATTTCGGTGGCCTTTGGGAGAGCGGCATCAAGAGTTTGAAATTTCATCTGCGGCGCGTGGTAGGCAAATCTATATTAAACTTCGAAGAGTTCACGACCGTTTTGTCTCAGATAGAGGCATGTCTGAACTCTCGACCTTTATTTGCTATTTCCTCGGATGTTAACGACCCGGTGCCACTTACACCTGGCCATTTTTTGATTTGCGCGCCCCTAACTGCGATTCCTGACCCAGACCTTTCTCACGTTCCTGTTTCTCGTCTTGGTCGTTGGCAGCTGATTCAGAGGTTTGTCCGGGACATTTGGAAGGCGTGGTCTCGCGATTATTTGCACCAGCTGCAACAGCGTCACAAGTGGAGGTTTGCCAAAGATAATGTTTCCATTGGTGACTTAGCCTTGATCATTGAGGATAACTTGCCTCCATTAGCCTGGAAATTTGGCGTGATCATCGCCACATTTCCCGGCCCAGATAACTTGGTTCGCGTCGTGGACATTCGCACGCCTACGGGTATTTTGCGGAGACCAATACATAAATTATGTCTATTGCCAGCGCGAGACGAGATTTGACATTATGGTTATAGCGCAATGCGGCTTTATTCCGCCATTGGCTTATTATTTATTACGACCATTTGGTCAACATAATTGTGATAGATTGTCACAATATTTTTTTGTCAACTTTGCATCATGGCACGCTTCTGATTATTACAGTTCTGGTGATATCTTAATATTTGTATTGTATGTTAATTTTTGTGGCATACTATGTCACACATTTTCATTGATGTTATGGGGTGTATTGCATGTCTTTGGGTGGTCTCATTTATGAAATGTTATTGCATAATATTCGCATGTTTTGCTGTTAAGTAACCATGCATTCATTTCTTTATATGGTTTCTGATAAATATGTACTATTGTGGGAATGTCTTAAATTGTTAAATTGTTTCTGTAATTTTGGTATTCTATTGTTGTTTGACATTACAATTGTTTATCTTGTAATTATTCAAGTTATTATTGTTGTATTCACATAAATTGTGTCGATGTAAAAACTATTGTAAGCGCCTGCCGTCTGTAACTGTCTCGTCTAATTTATTCACATTGTACTTCATATTTATTCATTTTTGTAGGTAAGCATGCACAATTCTTTATTTAAAATTATGACATACATGTCATATCTGGGCTACATTCAGCATCTAGCTTGCCCACACATTGTTACATATTGTAAATTCCTGAAACTTCAGGAATATCATGTCTAGGTCGATACATGTCGCCCTCCTGAATATACAATAAAACATGCAATGTAACATGTTCAACAACAATTTGTTCATGTAATGAACTCTCTGTACAGGTCTACGGACCTTAGCTAGCATTAAGGTAACTCTATGACTTGCATATTATGTATTTTCCTTTCATGTTTTATAATGTTACATACTGTGCACACTTGTGTCAGTAATAGTGGTTAACCAGACTTATTGGTACATGAAACAGCTGTTTGCCAAACCTTGGCCTACAGTCGCTTATCTGCATGCTTATCTCTAAACTAGCGGCCGATTGCCGTTATCTAATCTCAACTCAAGGTTCAACTTAGCCTTGAAGCTGATTCTCGTTACTAAGAACTGCACTATTTTAAATTAAATTGTAAATGTATTCTAATTTATTAAAAATGTATTAAAAAATCTTTTTGATTTTTGACGGGCAGTTTATGGACGGTAGCGCGATGATTTTATTTTTCTAGGTTGGCTAATCTGATTTATATATCGCATCAACGTTCGCGTGATTGTACCTTGCCCAGTGCACATTCAGCTTTCTCGGCGTTCGGTTCGCCGAACTTTCTCTGTCAAGTTAGTGTCGACATTAAATGTAGGCTTTAGGCCCTTACATTCTCGCTTATGGCCAACTAGCGCCATAATTAACTTGTGTTCTCGGTTATGGCCGACTAGCGCCATAACTTCATTCTAATACAAATTCATATTAATCTGCCATATGCAGCATTAGCCAGCCTACTTCAATTTTTACAGCTGTAATGTAATCAGTCAATATTAAAACTATTCGTATACAGTCCACTTCTTTTTATTTCTTAATGTAATTATTAATTCATTCTACACATCATCTTCAATCACCATGGAAGACCAGCCAACAGAATATAATTCAAGAAACATAATTTTCGCCCACTTGGGCCCAACTAATTAATTCTTCCTGTCCACACTTGTGGAACATTACTTATTCATCAGTTTCGGTCCACTCGGACCGGGACCATCCACACTATTTTATTAACCAATGTAAAAAATATTGTTTACAATTGTGTAAGTTATGTGAAGGTATGTCCAAGGGATGGAATATGTCAATTCATAAGTTTGCAGTAAATCATTTTTCAGTCTAATCCTTCCTGTACAGGAAAACATTCACTTACACTTTCTATAGGCCTTATATTTTCTCTCTCTCTCTCTCTCTCTCTCTCTCTCTCTCTCTCTCTCTCTCTCTCTCTCTCTCTCTCTCTCTCTCTCTCTCTCTCTCTGTGTGTGTGTGTGTGTGTGTGTGTGTGTGTGTGTGTGTGTGTGTGTGTGTGTGTGTGTGTGTGTGTGTGTGTGTGTGTGTGTGTGTGTGTGTGTGTGTGTGTGTGTGTGTGTGTGTGTGTGTGTGTGTGTGTGATAACTTTAGAAATGCAGGTGATACACTGATGATACACATACGAGAGTTTATCAGTACAATGTCTTCTGACAGAATGTCACTTCATGTGAATTAGTATTTAAACTGCATAGAAAAAGTTATTATTAAGTACCCAGTTGCTAAATAGTAATATTTCACTTAATACGTGGTTTTCATGAGGTCCCTTGATAAGTGTCTTAATGGGGTTTTATTGTACTGATTTATTTTAAATAAACAGCTAATTTAAGTAATGCATTTTCATGACTTTCTGCCTTTTTTCTTTTACATATTGTGATTATCTGTGGTGAATGCGCCACCCAATTTTGCAGATAATTGGGAGTTTACTGTTTATTATATTATATCTTGTGTGTAGTAGATAGCATTTCTATTGGAAAACTGAGACTTATTTCATATATTAAGAAAGTAACTTTTTGCCTCCCTAAAATTCTGAAACAGTATGTGATAAGCAGAATGTGACTAATGCATTATTGTTACCTAATAGTCTGTCTCCATTGAACAGATTGTCCAGCTGGAAGTAAGCCTGTCCATTGTCAAAAATCATCTCGCTTTTGGTGAAGTTCATGTATTCTTTGCCATTGCTTTTCTTTATGAGGTTCCAGTCATATTTGTATGTTATGGTCAGATCAGCTGCAAACAGAGAAATTTTTATTATTATTAGAATTTGTGTTCATAGAGAATGCTTGTTAAGCCGTATAGAATGCTTGATATGCCATGATATGCCAGTATAGAATTAGTCATGATGCACTAAAATCTAACGATGTGTAAAATAATTATAGTAAGCCCTACTTGTTAGAATCAAGGTGAATTTCGGAAATTGACTCAGATGAGACAAAAAAAAAAATACACTACTGTAATGCAGGATCCGACAGTTTAAGTAAAATGGCTTATTCAGTCATTCAGTGATTCAAATAATGGATACTTGTTATACAAAAACCACTGTGTGCATTACATTTTATATAGTGTGTCATTTTTATCAGTCATATAATGAATGAAATTAAAATGATTTATTCCAAATACAGTAAGAAAATATACAAACGTAGCCAGACAGATTCCACCTGGCAGTAAGGCAAAGTTATTAACAGCAACTATATTAACAATGTACATCAATTTTCTATATCTGTATACTGAATAAAGAATGGAAATAAACATTAAGTAGGCCCCTAAAATAAAATGCAGGAAAAGAAGAAAGCTAAGTTTTAAGGTCCTTAATATTAAAAATAATTAATCATTCCTTTTGTACTGCCTAATCAATCTAAGCAGTAATGTCTATAGCAGGATACATTTTCAGTGCCTAAGTAGTGTTCAATGCCTTATGGGGGCTATTTGGTGTTCAAATGGAGTAATGTGGCTTGTACTGTGCATCAGCCACCAATTTTTACCTCAGGATGTTATTCTCAGGATAGAATTATGACATTGATGTTAAGTTAGGTAAGTTCCATTCGATCTGTGGAACAATCAACCATATTTTTAGAAACAAGGTACGTCGTGATACATAATTATAGTTTTACAGAGTTATGGCGGTCCCTGTAATGTCCTGTTAACAGCCGCAAATTCAAACAGAATCAAATAATGTTTCGTATACAGCCCTGAATTGTAGAGTTCTCAAGACCTATTGTTTTTGGTGAAGATCGGTTAAGGGAAAGGGGTAGTTTACCTGTAACGTTTTATGTTTTAACAAGGGTATTTCCTATGGCAAACGATAACAGCCGCAAATTCAAACAGAATCAAAAGATTATTTGCATACAGCCCTAAAGTGTAGAGTTCTCAAGACCTATTGTTTTTGGTGAAGATCGGTTGAGGGAAAGGGGTAGTTTACCTGCAACGTTTTTTTAACAAGGGTATTTTCTATGGCAAACGATAACAGCCGCAAATTCAAACAGAATCAAATAATGTTTTGCATACAGCCCTGATTTGTAGAGTACTCAAGACCTATTGTTTTTGGTGAAGATCGGTTAAGGGGAAGGGGTAGTTTACTTGCAACGTTTTTTTATCAAGCGTATTTTCTATGGCAAACGATAACTGCCGCAAATTCAAACAGAATCAAATAATTTTTTGCATACGTCCCTCAGTTGTAGAGGTCTCAAGGACTTTCGATTTTGGTGAAGATCGGTTAAGGGGAAGGGGTAGTTTACCTGCAACCTTTTACATTTTAACAAGAGTAAAGTACTTGAAATTTATTTAAACTTTTTCAAACAATGGTAATTGTTAAAAATAAAATAATTTTGTTGCCAAGCAATAAAATTAAAATTTTTTCATTTTAATGTACATCATGTATAAGAGAAAATATATCGCGCTTGGCAGGCGATATTAAGATTTAAATATAAATCTTAGAATATGGAAGTCATGTATGGTTCTCCATACCGATATTTTGTTTTAACATACATACATACATACATACATACATATAGATCACAGACAATTCACCAAGATAACAAATATAAATCACAAACAACATTATAAACATAAAAGCCTTGCGGCCCGCCTGTATATTATTATTATTATTTTTTATCACCATATAGAAATGTCAAATGGCGGTAACAACCCTGCTAGTTTTATTAATTGATGAGAATTAATTTTATTTATTAATAGATACCCTGTATAAATGTAAAATGCCTATAGCCATCCTGTTTAATTTTATCAAAACTACAATATAAAGTGAACAGCCTATATAAATTTTGTGAAATTACAATTTATAAATTTTAAGAAAATCTGGTTTGACTATAATGGCCAGAAAATACAAGTTACAAAATTTAAGTACCAGTGAACAGCCTGTATAAATTTTGAGAAATTACAATTTATAAATTTTAAGAAAATCTGGTTTGACTATAATGGCCAGAAGATACAAGTTACAAAATTTAAGTACCAGTGAACAGCGTGTATAAATTTTGAGAAATTACAATTAATAAATTTTAAGAAAATCTGGTTTGACTATAATGGCCAGAAAATACAAGTTACAAAAAATAAGTACCAGTGAAGAGCCTGTATAAATTTTTTGAGAAATTACAATTTATAAATTTTAAGTAAATTTGGTTTGACCCGGCAGCCGACATGTTCCAGAGCGTGACCTGACATAAGGTAACATGTGCATGTGCCTCCATAGATCCATACCTTGGATATGAATTGTGGCCAACAGCCAAGAAACAAGACAATAAAATACAGGCCTTGGAATTGCATTCTTAAGAGGATTTAAAAGGTGTTGTAAACTTGCCATATAAAGAAAGGCTATAAGAGAAGAGTTACAAGTTTTTAACTTGAATGAAAAATTAAAAGGTTACAAATAATAGTGGAAAGAACACTTGGAAAAATGTCAGATTCCAGACAAGTGTCGAAATACAAACTTATAGGACACAGGTGTGTGAGTAAACCCAGGAAGAGATGGCTGGAGGATCTTTGAAGGTGTAACTGGCAGCATTTTGCCTATGCCATGTTGTGAACATGATTCCAAGAACTCAGTCTGAGGACTGAAAAACTCACCTTGACTGCACTCTAGGAACTGCAGTTAGGTGCACCTCGGAACTGCACTTGGGGCCTCTAGATTAGTAACCAGGTGCCATACTACTACAACCGGTCCACTAAGTCCAAGTCCCTTGATATTAAAATATAAATGTAAAAAAGTAAAGGACATAAAAAATAGAATAAACGATTAATAGAATAAAAATGAACTTAATACAAAAATTAATAAAAACAGTTGTGCACAGTCCATTTGTTGCTAATAATATTTTAAATCATTTTTTATACCGTTTCCTACTATTTAATGTTTTCTTCTGTTACTATGCTAACATTTTTACCATGTCATGTTTAACTGGCACACAGTTGATGCAAGGATTTTTTGAACTGCAACAACATTATGGAGATGTTTTGTCGAAGAGACTTTTCTGACGACAGCATTTTGGTGGAATCATTTTGACGTGGAACCACAATAAATTCAACAATGCTTTAAACAATAAACCAGTGATGTTGTTGTTGTTTTACAATGGCTCCCCTTGGTACATTTAACCCATTTGGTAGTGAGCTTCCCAATAAAGACCACTGTAACTTCTGAGTTCTTGCATTTCCTGGTTCAGCTTCACACACTCCACTAGATGATTTTTGTTCATTTTTGAGTCTTCTCTTCTGCACAATACACATTCTTCTGTGGTAGAAATTTTTAATTTGTAGAGATGCGCTGAGAGACAGTCATGGCCAGTTTCCAGTCTAAAGTTGGCGACTGCTTCCTTCCTGGGTTTCTACAGTTTTTATCACATAACTGTTCAATGACTGACCATGTTTTTCCTTTTGATATGTTTCTTGTTTCTTCCAGGAAGCAAGAGTTTGTTTTCCTCATAATCAGTCTTCTTAAGGTGCTGAAGTCGTGGGTACTTTCCCGGTGGTAGATCTTTCCCCCTCGCTTTGCCAAGATGTCAGCTGTCTCATTTCCCGAGATGCCTATGTGAGATGGGATCCACTGGGTAACTATCTCCTTGTTAAGTGATGTAAGCTGCCTGGTGAGTTGCCTGGTTGACAGACTTAGAATCTACTAAAACGACAGCTTTTGAAAAAGGAATTTGGCCTCCAAATGAGGTTTTGCAATGTCCCTTTGATAGTATCTACTTCAGCATCGTAACTTGATTTATTTTGTCCCACTGCAATATAGTGGGAAAAGAATGAGGAGAACAGTCCTGCTCCAACACAACCTACTTCATCCAGCAAGGATCCATCAGTGTATACACATAGCCAGTTTTCCTCCGGAAATTGCTCATTGATGGTTGTTAGTGTTATCTGTTTTAGTTTTTCTGGAGATCTTGTCTTCTTCTTAACATCTTCTATCAGATTGAGATGTACCATGCTGTGGCTTTGAAGGTAGTTGGTACTTTGGTTTAGCCAGATCTTTTGCTTTTTGAGTCTCTGTGGTTCCATCCTCTCATGAACCCATGACTTCTCAGGTAGTGATAAACCAGTGATTTCAGGGGTGTATTTATGGGGGGGGGATGAGACCGGACTCACCCCAAAGAATCAAAAAAGTTGACGAATCTCTTAATTTTTAGGCTATTTTATTTTATTTGTTTTTTAGCTGTACACGCTAATGTAGTAGCATCTCTTTCCTAAATATGCATATAGGTTTATTACACATCATTAGGGTATAGTACTTTTTAAATATGAAACATAGGAAAATCAATTCAGTCAATAAGCATTTTCTGACAATGTTTTTCAATTTCATGTATTTGTACTATGTTATTATCATTTACTATAATGGGACTGATTTCAAGATGTTATCGTGCGTTTTTCAGCCACTTTAAAGGCAGTAATTTTGATTAGCCTTGTATTTTCTTTTGTATGAAGCCAACCCGACCCCGGACCCTTCTCCCCCCATGTCAAATTCTAGATACACCACTGAGTGATAAAGGTAAATTCTCATTATTTCTGGTACAATAATAACCGAGTGCTCATATTATCTGACAAAGGTCTCTGAAACTTTCCAACAAAGCAGAACTAGAGACAGTTTCAGAATTATTATTAATGGATGAGTGATGTGTTGTTTAATTCATAAACTGGCTGTTAATTATTATTACGGTCATGCAGAATGACTGTAGTGTTATTTGGGTCATAAGTGTGACCTTCATGATTAGTAATACACACTTGTTTGACTCAGTGGCAATTAGTCATATTTTGTGTGATATTTCTGTACGAATTGTATGATACATGTATGGCACACGCACACCACACACACACACATACACACACACAGACACAAGTGTGCGTACAGAAAATAGGTGATTGTATTTGTAATGATAGTAGCAAACAAAGATATGATGAAAAAGCTTAAATTGTTCAATTTTGTCTTGGTAGAGACTGTTTAAATATCATCTCATGGTTGTATATGCCTGCATTTTCATTTTTGAGGACAAAAATTAACCCAGATCGATGTTAATGACTTTAGCGAGCAGGAAAAGATATTTTATATAAGTTAATTGTTCACTAAACAAATGATTTCCAATCGATAAAAAGTAATCAAACATATGTGCAACAAACTTCACAAAAAAGCCCCTAAAAATTAACGATAAAAAATTCATGGATTTTGTTGTCCATGACGTGATCAATATTGATTATCATCATCATCATTATCATTATTACGGAGTAAACCAAGGATGGTTTGTTCCAGTCTCAAATAGGCAAAGAGAGATGGTCACTCCAGTGCTTCCTCAGACGTCCCACACCTCTCCATCTCCTCGGCTTATAGTTCCAGACTTGTTTGGGGATGTGGCAGTCATCCATTCGACCAAGATGTTGCCACCAATTCAGCCGATACTGGGCAATCCTGTCGAGTATACTCATAATATTTAGACCAATATTATTAAGAACTAATATATACAGTTTCAACTGAGAACACAAGTATTTTAGATAAAAGTTTATAACATTTGTGCTTTATTACCTAAACCAGTTTTTGCTCACAGTGAACTTCATCAGAGGCTGTTGGTAGGAGTGCTGTCTGTTTTTGGTGACATTTGTTTTCAAACGATTTATGTTGAAATACATGTGTTCCACATCAGAATTGTATATATTAGTTCCTGATTTAAAAAAATCCGTGGTTAAATAGTCATACCATTTGAGCATGACTGCTTGCTTACCCCTTGTTCAAATGGTTATACCATCAAAGACCCCCATTAGGGATCTCTCTATCTCAAGGCTCCCAACACCAAGACATACCCTAGAATGCCCAAGGGTAATGGTAGCACTTGCTTTTTATTACAGTATAATGTAAAATCGTGCAGTTTAGCTAACCACTACAAAAAATCGAATTTTCTTACTACTAACTAAAATTACAGTAGAGCATCAATTATCCGAACCTCTCGGGACGAGGGCCCGTTTGGATAATAGATCGTAAATTGAAAACATTGTGTCTCTTTACAAAAACAAAGGTTTTTATTATAAAATCATTTCTAACATACTGTTATATAATTACAGCAACCTGTATACTGTACTGTAACGTATTGGTAAGGCTAAAAATCATTGAATTAAAACTGAGTGTAATTAATAAAAACCAAAAGTTAATTTAAACACAATTAGAGTTTAATGACAAACACTGTACAGTACTATAAAATTAATTAAAAATTAGAAAACAAAACAAAGTACCATGGATTTACACTTTTTTGAAGAATTGTTCTATCATTGTCTGCTTCAAACCGATGCCCAGTTTTCTTGCTGCTGAAGATTGAAGTCTTTTAAGATTCATAAGCTGAATACAGTCTATCTCGTTTCTGTTTCAGCCCACTTTAGAACAGTCTCAGTCCGGATTCTTTGTTTATCGATTGTAAGGCTATATAGCTACAGCGTTTATTTATTACTGTACAGTACTGTAATAATTTATAGTATACATTTTTTTGTGTTCAATAAATATCCAATAAGCCTACACGTGTCCAATATGTACAGTAGGTACATAATTGTACTTTTAATTGAGTTTGGATAATAGATTGTTCGGTTAATGGATGTTCGGATAATCGATGCTCTACTGTACTAATAAGTGGGAAAGTTACTGACATTCTCTATCATCATCTACTTTTTTCTTTTGTATTATGCGTTAATCAGTCTACTTAAAAGAGTTTAGAATCAGTTGGGTGTGTAACTTGAAATATGCAATTCCTCAAGCTTTCACAGCCAGCATCAGCATTGTTAAAATTATTGTTACTAGCGAGGCTGTTAGGCCGTGGTCGGCTGTTATTGTGGACGGATATTCTGGTCCCACCATAAGAGCAAACATCATCATTCTGAGCAAATGTTTGGCAAGGTGTCCGCCAATTCACTCCAGTACTAAGGCAAAGACTATACCTAACGCTAGGTAACTGTTCATAAGATAATTGCCGTAGTCCACTGTTCAGTTCCAGAGGTATCCGAGGTCTTACATGCCAGGACACTAAAGCACTATGAATTTTTTCTCCACATGTTTCAGTTATGCCATTTCGAATCTTAGGAGTCAACTGCGATGCATTCAATCTACAGTTCAACACGTGTTAAGTAAACAAACACCACTGTATACCCTATGACGAAGTGTTGGGCATGAAAATTACCTACATTTTCATTTTGTGTTTCTGAACCTAAAGGACCCGTGGAGCCTAAATGTTGGTTCTTGTTGGCCACGCAGAATAATAGCTTTGATGATAGGCATAATATTTTTGCGATTTTCAGCTATTTGAAGTTGTCTTCTTGAATCTACATTACAGAATATTTTGTTATAGGAGAGATACGAAATTCTGAGCTGTGAGTGAGTATTTTTACTTCCATGTTCCATAAGGAAATGGAAGTATGGTCATGGCGAAAAAAATCGTGTTCGAGATAACGGTCGATTCTGATTGTACTACCCTGAAAACATGAAAAAAAGTCATTTTTCGAAGTGTCTGTGTGTCTATCTGTCTGCGTGTAGAATTTTTTCTATGGCAAACGATAACAGCCGCAAATTCAAACAGGATTAAATAATTTTTTGCATACTTCCCTGAATTGCAGAGGACTCGAGGTCTACTTTGTTTGGTGAAGATCGGTTAAGGGAAAGGGGTAGTTTACCTGCAAAGTTTTATTTTTTAATAAGGGTAATTTTTTCTATGACGAACGATAACTGCCGTAAATTCAGACATAATCAAATAATATTGTGAATACGTCGCTAAATTGTAGAGTAGTCAAGGTCTTTTGTTTTTCGTGAAGATCGGTTAAGAGAAAGGGGTAGTTTACCAGAAACGTTTTATTTTTTAACAAGGGTAATTTTTTCCATGACGAACGATAACTGCCGTAAATTCAAACATAATCAAATAATGTTTTGCATACATCCCTAAATTGTAGAGGACTCAAGGCTTTTTGATTTTGGTGAAGATCGGTTAAGTGGAAGGGGTAGTTTACCTGCAACATTTTATGTTTTATGACGAACGATAACTCCCGTAAATTCAAACAGAATCAAATACTTTTTTACATATGTGCCTGAGTTGTAGAGGACTCAAGGCCTATTGATTTTGGTGAATATCGGTTACGGGGAAAGGGTAGTTTACCAGCAACGTTTTATGTTTTAACAAGAGTAAAGTACTTAATTTTGATAAATAAAGTATCCTGATAAGAAGATCTTAATAATCCACTGTAGAAACTTAGATGAAATATCTATGAATAAAGAGGCTAGTTGATGAACTATATAGTTGCCTCTCGATGAACTATAACCTCGACAATCTAGAAGTCTTGGAAAGGAGAATTCTAAGAAAAATCATGGGTGCAGTTCGGACTGAAGATGGATGGAAGCTGCGAAGCAATAGGAAAGTCTACCAGAACGTGGAAAGAATCTCGGAGACTATGCGGAGGAGGAGGCTGACATTTCTCGGACATCTATACAGAATGGACAAAAATCGATTAACCAAACAAATATTCGACTACCTCTGGAAGAAGAAGACCACTACAACGTGGATTAAGGAAGTTAGAAAGGATTTAGAAAAGTCGAATATCACAGAGTCCCAAATGTTAGAAAGAAGTGAATTTAGGAGTACAGTGAAAAATCTGGAATTGGTTCAAGATGCAGGAAGACCTAATAGAAGTGGACGAACTTGGACAGAAGATCAAAGGAAACAAGCCAGTGAGCGTATGAAGGAGTATTGGAGACAGAGGAAACTCCAGGCAAAGAAAAAGAAATAAAGTTGTAGCGTGATCCTAAGTGGTCAATTCGTTAAAAAAAAAAAAAAAAAAAGAGGCTAGTTGAACGGGTTGGGGGTAATTTTCTACAAACGAAAATTATAGTTGAAGTGGGAGGGGATTAATTTTTTTTATATATGTACTATGTTATCGGCAACAAAGTAGTAGTTTGTTGTTAAAATTCCTTTCCGGCCTGTTTGGCCGTAGACCAATGTTTTCTGCAAAACCAGACGTTTCGGCAGTGCCATCGACTTCCATCATCAGTGAAAATCGAGTGCGATAACGTGAGGTGGTATACGTTAGTGACCACAGTACTGTGGTTAAGGCTGAAGCAGTAAGTAGAAAGAAGTAGTTTCTATGGAAATATTTCATTTCGAAAATGATTTTAAATATAAATCTTAGAACATGGAAGTTATGTATCTGTTGATTTTTCTATGTCTCCATACCGATATTTTAATTTGTTTCACCAACAAAAAATTTGTGTAATTCTGATGGTACAAAAGCTTTCTCAATAGACAATATTTTTGTCGTCTGACAATGATGGTGAGATTATATGGGCAATATGAAGCCTGTGCGTATTACGACAGCCTGTATGAAGGCTGTCGTAATTGATTTGCTTCGAATTATTCGAAGATATAACTTAATTAACCTGTATTTGAACAACTTGCAAGATAATTGTACAGGCTAGTCACAGCTCATGTTAACAGGAACGTCTGAAACCGCATTTTCTGTTGCGTTCACAGGTCTTTTATTTATGAAAAAGTTTTCAATGGATTTTCTTTTCGACATATTTAACACACAAAACACAGTTCACTAAAATGAAGATATGTTTCTTCCGCACGTATAGAATGCCAGCGCCTACTGAAACAAAAACGCAGAAGCTGGTGTTGGATGCATAAATATAATTTAAAACAAAGAAATCTGATGTGTCTTACTAATCGTGATGTTGCAGTCCCCGCTACCCCGTATCGGCAGTATCAGTATCTGGCCGGAAACATCGTATTTGCCTCTCAACTGTATCCATGGTATCCTAAAGTCCCATTCGATGTGTCTTTTCTTCAGATCCGTTCTAAGGCATAAAGAAAATAAAATCAAGACTTTGTTAATAATAATCAATTATTTTATTTGTAATTTATCTTAGCGTATGAAATAAATTGAGATTAGCGATACGTTTTGACCTTTGAAAAAAGTTACCAGACCAGAAGTAGTAACGGGAATACAAAATTCATATGAGGTGTTGATAGGCTAGATGTCTCAATAACTATAGGCTATATATAATCCGTTATTTCTTTATACGCGTTGTAAGACAGAAAATTAGTAGTTTCGATTGGACACAAGCTGTTCATTAGTCTTAAGATTACGGGCAGAAATTTAAAAAAAATGAAAGTAAACGTAAAGATGAGTTTGTTAACAGATTTTAAAACCATACAAATTTTTCAACATAAACATAAGACATAATATTACATTTGTAAACATAGGAAGCTAAAAAAGAATTCAGCACACCAGGGACGCATTACGGGGGGGGGGGGACGAACGGACCGAACCCCCCCTCCCCCCAACAGAGTCGAAAAAATTTGACGAATTTTGTTAACTCTTAATTTTTAGGTTCTTCTTTTATTATTTTTTCAGTTGTGTTTACCAGCTAGTAAGTCTTTTTAAACATACGAACAGGTTTATTACACAGCATTTGCGTATACGTTTGAAACATGAAATATAGAAAAATCAATTCTGTCAGTCAGTATCTTCTAAACAATGTTTCAGTGATGCGTATTTTTATTTTATTATTAACGTTTATTTTAATGGAATTGATTTCAGGATGTTATCACACGTTTTTCAGCCTCTTAAAGATTGTAACGTTGATTAGTCTTAACTTGTTTTTTTGTTTTTGTATGAAGCCGACTCGGATCCCGGACCTTCCCCTCCCCAAGCCAAATTCTAGATACGCCACTGCAGCACACAGACACAGACACACAAGCGCTTTACTTATTGTAAGATGACTGATTAAAATAATTTAAAAAAATATTTGCCGTGTGTAAAATTAACTGTAAACTTAAAAAAGTAACTGTAACGCTAAAAATATATCGGAAAATGAATTAATAACTGCTGAAGAAAATACTCAAGTACTTTTTAGAAATTACCTTAGAAACAAGGTACGTCGAGATACATAATTAAAGTTCTATAAGGTCCCCGTACTGTACTATGCCGTGTGAATTATGGACAACAACCAAGAGACAAGACAGTAAAATACAGGCCTCCTAAATGGCGTTGTTAAGACGAATTAATAGGTGTTCTAAATTAACCGTAAAAAGAATGCGCCAATAAGAGGAGAGTTACGAGTTTTTAACTTGAATGGAAAATTAAAAGATAACAAACAACGGTGGAAAGAACACTTAGAAAGAATATCAGATTCCAGACTAGCCAAACAAGACTATAGGACACAGGTGTGTATGGGTAGACCCAGGAAGAGACGGCTGGAGGATCTTTGAAGGCGGATCAGGCCCCGGGTTGCCTATGCCGTGTAGTGAAGATGATGAGAAAGTACTCGTAAAGCCGGAATGTCGTAGGTCGTGTATCGAGTGTTTAATCAAACTTCTTTGATTTTAAACTTGTCAGTTTTACTGACTTTACTGTACACTTCTTCTTTTAAAACTATTTATATTAGTCGTTTTGCCTCTTGCGTGTATTTTACAAATAACAAAATTAAAATACTATTTGTAAATATTTTCGTTGGTTTAGTACTAATGAAAACGTGGCTGAGATATTTATGAATGGTGTTCAGCGATTCTTTGACGGTTTTCTAAAGGAATCCGCTTAACAGTTAACGAAGTATACAAACGACCTTGTGTTTATTGACCTTGAATAGTTCGATAACACGACCTGTGTTAAGTAAGTTACGGTAACTGTTGGTAGACGAATCGGCGAGAGGTGCGTAGGCCTATATCGTCACGCGTTCGAATTTCAAACACGACCAGGTCAACTAGAAAGTGGGCCTATGCGGGATTGTTGTACTCATAGGCGTAACTTGGGAGGGGAAGGAGGGCACTCGCCCCCCCCCCATGTTCCGAGCATTATACAATTTTGTTTCTAGTTGTTACAAATAAAAACTAACAAATAGTCAAACAGGAGACAGTTTCTATGCTTGCGAGCACAGTAAGCACTATTTATCAACGTCTGTACTGTTATCAGACGAATGGTTACCATAAATTTATTATTCTTATTTCTTTCAAAGAAACTTGTAAGGGGAATGTTTGACAGATTTGAATGATATAGTCTACGTCAAAATAATATTTCTGAACAAAAAAAAAACAAAAAAACTAGAGTCCTAATTAACTGGAATACAATGTGTGCCTTGTATACAAACAAAGACTTGTTTTGGAACACCGCAAGACGTCGACGGCTTTGTTCATGAATCTTAAAAGACGGTCGTTTGGAACTGTTATTTGTTAATGATTACTGATACAAGTGCGGTCGGTTACTCGGCCGTGTACGTAGTCCGTTAAAGTAGATATCGCTTGTCTCTTTCTTAATTCGTTATTGTTTTGGTTTTTTGTGTTCCTAAGTTCTGAGAAATGGGAGATAAGAAACGCAAAGGAGTAACACTGCTTAATTGCTTTGAAAATTGCCTGACTGACAATTTGAAAATTTCTTTGTGTTGTGACTGATTCGGTTTACTGCTACTACTGCCGAGCATTTTGTGACAGTGTGCCTAAGGGAGAGGCTGCGTTTACGAAAGCTGGGTATAAGAATTGGAAGAACTGAAATTGTTTATGTTTATAGGCCTACAGTATATTTGTTCTAGGTAAACATAACTGGAAGTACAACTTATGAAGAAAGGTTTGTTGATGATTAAAAAATGAAATTGTCCCTCGTTTACTAACTAAGAATTATTACTAAACTTTCTAATTTTGTATATAATATATTTTATTAATTTTATTATATAGATGGTCTCACTACACACTTGAATTTATGAAGCTTTACCCCCCCCCCCAGTTAGACCCCAAGTTACGCCCATGGCTGTACTCATACAGTTTTTAATTATCGAGGGTCGAGAGCAGCAAGAATTTTTTTGGAGGGGGTGAAATAGTTGGTTTTAGGGGGAATATGAAAAGCTGTACCAATTTTTAATAGTCTAGAGCAGTAGTCGGCAACCCTTCGCCCGTCGATAAGGTTTGACGCGCCCGCGAACCAATTTGTAATTTTGTTTTCTTTTGAACGAAGGAACGGGCAGACTCGAACTCGGCAACTCTAAGTAGCAAAAAATAAGTTTGGGGAAAAGGGTCAGTTAATCCCACGCACGAACTCGGCAACTCTCTCCTCAGGTATCAGGAGCAAGGGGGTGGATTCTCTGAGGCGACCTTGAGTCATCGCAATGCAGGGATGAGACTAACGTTGGATTTCCAAGTCTTGCTGGAATCATTAGTCACTTGGAGAGGCGTTTACAGGTCAGTCGGGTGGGTGACACCTAATAGTTAACACTTATGGTAGCATAGAGTGTGTCAATTTTATAAGCGTGTTGTTAAAGTGGTATTTATTTTATTTAGTCATTTATTTATTAAATATTGAGAAATGGAAGAGAGGCTTGTGTTACAGAGTATTTTTAGTGAGCGCGGTAATCTTCACCTCATGTGCAATAATTTTAAATTCAAGCCGTATCGCTTTGTTAAAGGGACAGAAGAACGTGGATGGAGGTGCTGTGGGAGAAACTCTAAGTGTAGTGTTAAACTTTTTACTGTAGGTAGTGAAAACTTATTCTCACGCTTAGAAGGTATTCACGATCATGACCCATTTCAAGGAAAAGATATAAATAGGAAATCGATTTCAATCTCAATCAAAAGGAAAGGTGAAAGCTTAGACGAAAGACCATCTAAGCTTATTCGGAAGGAAATAGGAGACAGTCCGTCAACCCTAGCCACACAAACGAGACACGATGTCAGATTGATTAGAAACAATATAACTCGTGCTAGGTTAAAGAGCCTGCCAAAACTACCTAAATCTGCAACTGATCTCCAGTTGGCTTTAAATCAAATGGATATAACAACCACAAAAGAAGAAAATTTTCTTCTAAAAAATGACATAGAAAAAGGTTTTGTAGTTTTTTCAACAGATTCGAATCTAAAATATCTACGTGAACAGGAAACTTTTCTGATGAATGGCACTTTTGAGTATGCGCCAAAGCATTTTCAGCAGATATTTACTATCCACAGTTATGCTGGGGGTTATTATATTCCACTTGTATTCAGCCTGCTGAAAGACAAAAAGAAAGACACATATTTCAATATTTTGGAGGCTTTTGATGGCTAAAACAGAATTAAAAACTATTTTACAAAATATTCGTTTTAATTTAAGTTTTATAAGGACGAGACAAATTTATTCCTAGTATTTTTCTACTATCCCTTGCGCTAGTGATTTTTCTTGGAAGTAGGCCTTTACTCACCTCCCCTCCCCCAGTTGCCGAGTTCGTGCGTTTGCTCAGGGGACGGTTTTGGGACAGTTGCCGAATTCGTGCGTTTGATTTTACCAGAGCAGGTAAAAGTTGCCGAGTTCGTGCAAGCCGGAAGGAACGCACCCGCATTGTACCTGCTTCGAAGTACTATATTATAAAATAGTACAAGCCGTTTCAAATTTCACTTTTTTCTAATACAATACTTACTGTAAGTTAGTGTTTTCAAGAAAAGGAACTGAAACTTTCATTTATGTTTTAAATATGATTTTTTCAAGTTTTACATTTCTGTGCACTTTATAAAAATAAATAGTTTCTATTATGGTAATAAGTTCTTTAATTTATTTTCTATTACGATGTGTTCCTATTTAACGATTTTTTCGTTTAAAGTTTTGTTAGTTTTAACGTGCGTGTGCATGATGACTAATTGTTGATGACGTACTCCTAATGTGAAAAATTTCACAAATTAATATGAAAAAGACTGCAAAGCTTTTTTTTGATTCGTATAACAAAGCGACTAAGGGATGAGGTGTGAGAAGAATATATTTCATTCTTCTGACTCTAGTGAAATAGGGAAAGGAAGTCATGTAAAACGTGGGGTATTTGTTGAGACGAACTCGTTGGAAGACTGGTGGATATGCGAATCTGCTGACTACCATACAAAATACTCACTCACAACTCAGAATTTCCTATCTGTCCTATAACGTTTCACAAATAGATTCAAAAAGACAACTTCAAATAGCCGACAATCGCAAAAAACTTATGCCTATCATCAAAGCTATTACTCTGCGTGACCAGCAAGAACCGACATTGAGGCGCCACGGGCCCTTTAGGTTTAGAAACACAAAATGAAAATGTAGGTAATTTTCATGCCCAACACTTCGTCATAGGGTATATAGTGGTGTTTGTTTACCTAACACGTGTTGAACTGTAGATTGAATGCGTCGCAGTTGACTCCTCAGATTCGAAATGGCGTAACTGAAACATGTGGAGAAATAATGCATAGCCACATAGCCTCGCCGTATGAGGAATGAGGCCATAAGAGAAGAGTTACAAGTTTTAACTTGAACGAACAATTAAAAAACTATATACAACGGTGGAAAGATTCCAGACTGGCCGAACAAGTTTGGAAATACAAGCCTATAGGACACAGGTGTGTGGGTAGACCCAGGAAGAGATGGCTGGAGGATTTTTGAAGGCGGAACAGACGGCTCTGTCATGTTGTGAAGATGATAATGACGAAGCCGAATTCTACTTGTTTTCTGTCCCCGTTGTCCGTGTCTCACAGCTGTAGATTTGTTTTATTTTTGAAATATTCACAAATACCGTTTAACAATAAATGAAATAATCTGAAAGAAATGATCGAATTTCAAAATGTTGTAGAAAAAATTGTATAATGAAACGTTCCTTTCTTTCTATATTTGTAATCCAGGGAAACTTGAAACGATTGAATGTATCAATCGACAGGCTTGTTATTTTTTTTTTCATTATGTTTAGTTGACTTCTCAGATTTCCATCCTACTAAAACATTTCTCTCTGAATTCGCCACTGAAAAATGGGATTCCCATTGAGTTCAAAGGTTGTTTACACTATTTTAACAGACGAACTGGTTTGGTGGCGAACAGAAATAATAATTCACTACCTACGCTCAAAAAGTGCACGATGAATGTGACTAAGCAATTTTACCAATTAATTAGGAAAACCTGTATTACTTTGGCGTATTACAAGTGAATGCTGTTGACCTCGGCCCAGATAGAAGAGCTATGATTAAGTGCACGAAGAATTATGGGCGACGGAGCGATAACAAACTACAGGCTACAGCGCGCAGATGTGTGGAGGATATAAAAGTTTGGATTTGCAAGTCAACAAGTCGGTTCTACGCGGTTTTCATCGTCATTTGACGGGTTCATTTAAGCCAGTGGACTTGTAAATACGAGGGGGGGAACGGGACCGGACCCACCCCCAGAGGGTCGACTAAGTTGTTATTTTTTTAATTTTTAAGCTGTTTTATTATTTTTTCGGCTGTGTACACTGACATTGTAGTAACTCTACCTTTTTTAAATATACAAACGTTTGAAACATGAAATATATAGGAAAATCAAGGAAATAAATACTGAAGTCGTGTCAACACCATGGAGACCAGAATTAATTACCATAGTAACAAGTAAATAAACAAATGATATTTAGCGGCATCGGAACTATACCTTTATCCGTTCCTGCAGTTTTTAATGTTTTTACTATGCGATAGTATTGATATATTTTGTAATTTTTTATACAGATACGTCTATATATTTTGTAATTGTCTTAAGCGATTATAGAATGTATGTTTATACGTATTTCTGATGATGCCACCGACTACGCTGGGTAACACCACCATCGATTTGACTTTCACCAGAAACATCAGCGTTGATATCTTACCTTATATCAGCTACTTCTCCTATCATAGGCCCATTATAAATAAAGTCTTGCTTGAACCAACTAATTAACTTGTGAGATGATTTTGCAAATAAAATTTTGTACTTTGTAAAACTAAATATGTGTTTGTTCATTTTATTCAAACACATTAGCAACCCTAAAGCACACAGACGTATTCTACGCTCTGAAGAGTTTTGCGGCCGTGGCTCCGACACAGCCCCTGCCGATTTTTTCAACTTTCATAGATGTTTTTCTTAGTAAATTTGTGTCAGTGGTTATAATCACAAAAAGAATTAACACTGTTGCACACCACTAGAGAAAAAAATTTCAAGCTTCACAGTTCATCACCATCAGATCGGAAATATACAATAATGGAACGGGACACAGTGCCTTTATACCTCTACTTGTCCTACAGGGCAAACACATTTTCCTAAACAAGCCTTGAGGCAAACGCCATAGGTTTGGTATGCACATCGATGTATATGGATCGCGTGCTGCATTCACTGAATTCGGTCCGACCGCTGCATCAGTGGTTGGCAAGAACACTGCGTATGCTATATACAGTACTGTACCTGTACAAAGTCTGACATTTCTGCTTTGTTATAGCTTTTGTTGCTTTAGCGGATTATATTTTGCGTTAAATGGTATAGCTGTGTCATTTTAACAATTAATGACTCCAAAGTGGGAGGTTTTTAATAAGTTCTTTTCCAAAATAAACTCATTTGTTTCACTGTAAGATTTCAGTATTCTGACACATTATTTAAGTTTATCGCTAAGTTCTGTTGCGTTCATAAACAGTTCTGTTGCGTTCTTATTTATGAACATTTATTATTGAAGCCAGACGAATAAAGATAAGAATAAGGGAAACAAAGAATAAAAGACGTGAGCCGTAAACTTTAAAATGTTTATTGGGAAAAAGAAGCTGGCGTTACGCTCGCCATGGTCGTTAAAGTGTTCAATAAGCAATGCTAATTTACATTAATTCTTTAATTTTATTTAATTACCTACGTATTAACTGTATAAAAATTGTTTACATTAAACATTACTAAATAATACAAATTTACTTAACTTTTGGCAGACCCCAAGCTTAGAGAAGGTAGCTGCAGCGGTTCTTTCCTTAGCATTTTCCTTAGCATTTCCTTAGCACAAGATTTTATAAAATAATGTCACTATTAATTTGATAAGTTTCACTTCATGGCTGTCTTCAGAAAAATCATTGTTTGAAATATGTTTTCTAAACACTGTGCCGGTAAAGTTTTTGCAAGCTGATACAATCCGTTTTTGGTATTACGTTTACTGTCAGATATAATCAATAAATTATACATATATTTTACAATCTTTAAAACGTCTAAGGACGCTCAAATTAATTTTCTGCTTGATACAAAATCAGTAAAACGAGTGTAAACGCTTAAGTTATTGTCATCTGTTATATCAGTTAGGCAAAAGTAAAAACAAACTGTTATAATTATAAAATCTTCATAAGCACATATTTTCAGTAGAACTGTCCGAAATGTAATAATTGTAAACTGTTAAAACAAGTGCATTACTGACTGAATGACTCGTTTAATACACGTGTTAAATATTGACAAACGCTTTATTGCCAACCATTGTGTGGGCACCAACGTGCTTCGGACCGTTTTCTGCCTTTCACTTTGCCTGTCAGCACGCGATCCATATAGTATACATCGATGGGTATGCATTATATTGTGAAAACCATTTCCTCTTTCTTTCAATATAATTTTAACGTTAACAACAACTTAGGCAAACATCCTTTTCTATAGTGGTGTACAATAGTGTAATTTCCGTTTGTAATGTTTTTCTCTAATAACTAATAACGTTAAACGTTAAATGCACTTTAGCACGTACCTACGACAGAAACTTAACGCAATAATGTGTCCACTTTTTTACACCCGTACGAACGTTATATTAGTAACGTGTATCCCCCTTTACGTCTATAAAAATACGTTAAATTTAATTTTACGTTACTAATTTATTTTATTTTTGAATGTTCTTCTACGCCACGTGCTTACAGTCAATGATAATGACAAACTGAAGAGGTTCGTAAGAAAGATGGCCCAAGGAAAAACGCCTAATGGAGAGTCTGGAAAGTAAAACAAACCACGAAGCAGAAAATAGCTGGCTGAAGAAAATATAATAAGGTATACAAGTGTAAGGTACGAAAAGTAAGTTTAAGTGAGAGTTTATATGACACTTTTTCTTATTTTTTAGGTCTGGAATCACCTCGTCTAGAGATAGTGTCATTTCCTTCCGGAACAATCTGTACAGACTCTAAGGTGGTCGGGCCAGTTAAAGAGAAGAGTACCCGAAGCGACAGTGAAAAAGATTATCTATCCGGAGACCATCAAGTGGACAGACAGAGTCATGAGAGATCAAAATCAAATTGGGAGGATGAAGTGCAGACAGATGCGTATATAAAAGCTGGAGAAACGAAATGTATCCAGAACACCTAGATATGCAACATTGGAGAATGCTGATGAGAGATAGAAGAGACTAACCGGCTGTAAAGTATTTTGATTAGTGAAGAAATGTGCGGATACCTGCCGAATGATTCCCCGCGAAGTACAAATATTAAGACATCTACAAAAATGAAGCGGTCCGTATTCGGTGAATGTGCAACCTCTTAGTATTTTTCGTTTTTAATAGGAGGAAAAATGCTTTATACACCGTCAGAGGAAACCGTGTGTCCCCTGTTGTGTGGGACTCTCACCAACTAAAAAACCCACCTCTGATTCAGGCATTCATATCCATCCTGGAACCACTTAGCGTATTACTTCAGGATGAAGCCTATTGCGCCCTTATTGAGCTCCTTCTAGTTGTTCTTCCTCATCTTCTACTGCCCGCTCGGTGCTAGTTACGGCCATCTTTTCTTTTCTAGTAGGACCCACTGAAGTGTGGTCGCATTCCGCCTTACCACGAAGCATAAGCGCAACTACGCACTCGGGCGTGAACTCCCCGAGCTGCATCTCCAGTGCCATCCTCTGTAGCACTTGAAAAACGTATTGGCATGCTGGGCTTAGCACTTTTCCAATTCTATGGACGTAGGCATTAATATACGCATGACCACTGAGGAAGTGTGCCAGATGGTAGTTAACCTCACCGTTTTGCCGGTCAATCCGTTCCTTCAAGTTCGATATGAGCCTTGCGGTCCATCTTCCCTCTATCCTCCCTATTGCATCTATCTTGCCACTAACGAAGAGTGAGTTCTCTGGCTTCATGATTTGCCGCATCACTTCAAATTACATCTCTTCTTTCGAAGAAATGTTTTCGCTCTAAAGCCAACAGGTTTATGGGATTCACTCCCGGTATCACCAGAACTACTGGCTCTAGAACTCTCCGGTAAGAGAATGCTACGAGAGACTAATAATAATAATAATAGTAATAATAATATTCGTATGCACGCTGTTGCTTACGTACGATTCAGTGTGTAGGGAGTTCATAATATAAATCTTCTCTTACCTGGCTGCAACGAATTTGGCGTTTTTAAGTCCGTGTATCTGGCAGTTCTTCAGCGCCAAGGAGAGTCCCACCTGTCGGGTGCCTTGTCTCACCACCAGTTCGTTTATCGTCAGCGGGTCCAGTTTAGGTACTCGATACTTCGGGTCTCCTGAAACGCAGTAAAATAAAAATTGTAACAGTGTTGCTTACAGAAAAAGAAGTGCATAAGAGAAACCAATCAGGATGATTGGACGTGAGATTGGAGGCTGAAGAGAAAAACGCCAGGAAACAGAAACAATTACACACAAAGCAAGAACAAAACTTTTTTTCTCTACAGCAGTGGTTCCCAAAGTGGGGTCCGCGACAATGTGTCAGGGGATCCGCAGACACTATTAAGATAATCTAGGGTATATCGTAATATTCTTCGATTTTTTATGCTCTAAAATATAAATCTAAATTTTATAATCTTAAAACAATTAGTAGGAGATCCAGTATTTGGGGGGGGGGGTTCAAACTAATTGTAATTGTAAAAGTAATTTCAAACTAATGGCTTTAATAATGTCGTGTAGCACATCTGTTTGTCACCCGAACAGACTAGAACTCTCTCTTACACTACAAAAAGAAGACTCATTGGCAGAACTTTCAACTGACAATTCATTAAAATTACAGTTTTCGCATTTACAGCTAACTGACTGTATATGTGATGACTGACTATCCTGAACCCTGAGCTCGGAAAAAGAGCTTTAGTGTTTAACTGTGTTTTTCTTTACTTATTTGTGTGAAACCGCAGTCTCCCTGTTCACGTACTTAAAGTCAAAGTTAAGAAATAAACTTGATGTCGAGAGTTACTTAATATTGAAGTTATCAGACATTAAACCCAATATTACAGAGCTCATTGTGCAAAAGCAGCTTCATTGTTCACATTAAACTATGTTTGATATCATTCATATTATAATTTTGCAAGTTAAGAGAATTTTAATTTTAATAAATTTATAATTAAAATATAAGAGTTTCTATCATATTTACTGTTTGTATTATTTCAGAACTCAGACGGGGTCCGTGAATTTTGAAATTTTTTGGGAGGGGGTCCGCGGACTGATAAGTTTGGGAACCACTGGCCTACTGTGTAGCGAGCAAGAATAAAGAGTGTGGGCCTAGTAATTTGGAGAAAGAAAACAGGTTCTCACAAGGGGCAACAATTATTTTAGGCAATATGAAGTCTCAGAAAACTGAAACAAAGCGAACACAACAAAAATCTTCTTGTAAAAACTTAAGTAAAATAAAAAACCACAAGCTAATTGCTCAGCCTCTTTACGTGTATCATCGTGCGTTCGATTACCAATGAAGAATTAAGGATTGTCTTTTTGTTATATGTAAGCATTATATGTCAAATTTGCAATTAATGAAATTTGTCTAAGTCCTAAATTTTCCTCTCTGTATTTCTGAACTTTTCCCCTAATGTGCCAAAAAATATCTTCGACAATTGAGTGGAGAACCTGCGAAAAACTTAGCAGAAAAACCTGCGATAGAAAATAAGCAGGAAATATTAGTTAACGTTTATTATTGAAGACCTACTAATTACATATACAATTGTAACCACATATGTGTATATGTATATTATATATATATGTATATATTGTTTATAATAAATAATATTTGCTTCTTCTATACAAGAATATATTTTTTATTTATCTACAATGTCTCGACAGTATTAACTGCCATCGTCAGACTATACAAAATAATTAATAAAATTTGAAACTAATTGTTATTAACCGCTGTTTTATATAGACTATAATTTATATTATATGTACATAAAAAAAATACATTAAATTATAGTCTATATAAAACAGCTGTCAATAACAATTAGTTTCAAATTTTATTAATCATTTTGTATAGTCTCACGATGGCAGTTAATACCGTCCAAACATTACAAATATATAAGAAATATATTCTTGTATAGAAGAAGCATTATTTGTTATTATTGATAAAATAATACAGTAAAGCTTCATTTATACGTTTTTCAGAGGACTTCAAACAAAAAACATATAAGTGAAATAGAACATAAATAGTATAATTGAATGGTGTAGTACTAAATAGAAATAACGTATAATGTACAATTTGGAATAATACAATATAAACTTATAAAACAAAACAAAAATATACATATATATATATATTGTAACGGTAGTATTTTTGCATATATAATTTATTTGTGTTTGAGGAGCCCCACGATCTTGGAGCGCCATTATTATACGATACATATTATTAAATGTAAGCGTGTCGAGCCCCAAGTTAACGGGCAACAAAATTATATAACAACACAATTATATATGCAGGTTGTAAGTAATTATAACAATACCAGGTGTAACTATAATAAGAGTATTAGATTTATGAGTATTTAAAAATTCATCTTTATTGTTTTCTCAAACCTTTTAAATAATAAAACATCGTTAATAATCTTCGGTCAAGATATCACTCATTATTAAGTGTTTATCTCTTAAACTATACGGTGTTACACACATTTAAAACACTCTTACATCTAGACATGTTAATAATCTTAATCTAGACATTTATTCAATTTGATTTACTAAAACAAATAAAATTAAAATGTAATTTGAATTGAATTCTTTTAATTCAGACCTGACCTCAGCTTGCTCAGTCTATACCAATGTTTAAAAATTAAATTTAAAATTATATTAATTACTTTTAGACTGGCATTTGTTTTATATTCAAAATTTAAATTATTCTTTTCTACAATGCAAATATCAAATCAATTTAATTATTTACTTTGATAAACAAAAATATACTATCTCACATTTAAACTCTTTTTTTTTTCTTATTTCTTTATATGCGATCGCTCATTCTTACGACTAAACATTTATCTAAGATTCTAATATATTGTTTCTAATTATAAACTTTTTTCTTTGTTTTAATTTATCGTCTTTTTATATAGTCTTTATGAGCTCTTTTTAAAAAAAATCATTTATAAATGCATTATGCATGTCACCTCGAGTTTTGATGATCTTACGACTTATTGACGGGGTCCAGCGTTGTCCAGGGTTGGGTTTCCGTTACTCCTGGCTTGGCGTGGTCCTGGATATGTCCAGAGTCCAACGTCGTTCTCCAGCAGTGTGTGGTCCGTCTCAGAGAGTTGCTATCTGCTGCAAGGTGGATCTCAATCGTCGGTTAGGCGTCAAAAAACCTCTCCTAACGTCCAGCATCACTCGTCGCTCTTGTAGCTTCTCCGTAGATACTCTTTGTAGACTTAAACGGTCCCGGTACTTTACGCTTCCCGAAATATTGTCAACGTAATTACTGAACGTCTTTATTCGTTCATCAATGAGACTTATAATAAAATAAAAACTGTTCTGCCGACGGACAGCATGTCCGATTGCAACTGTGTCTTGAAAAGAAGAGAAGGGTTTTCAGTCGAACTCTTAATTTATACCCTCTCGAGATTCCGCACCTGTTGGTTCCGAAATCATCTTGTCGAAACCTTCAGATCACATGCTAGCCCCCATTCCCCCCGAACCTTTTCATATATTTGCAAATAGCAATGTTTTGTACGGAATCGAGATAGCACAAATCATAGCTAATTTGATTAAGTACTCACTGTATTAATTTGAGCGTTTTAGGGTAATTTGCGTATTTTTTGGCACATTTATTTCGCACTGTCTCCGCGTAATGTGTCCTATTAATGTCATTTTCTCACTGGGGATAACTATAAATTTTACACACACTTTGGTGCCTTTGGTTTGTTTATACACTAATTAGTTTTCACACAGTGAATTAAAATAATTATTTTATTAATTACTTGGGGAGGGTAGCTGAGATTCCTGTCTTTGCATGCATCACTAACACACACAAGATACACGTGTAACACACATACAATTGAGCAGGTGTTCACTGCCTGTCGGATCAGGTTAATTTCTCCCCTAATCTAACAATGAAATATTTTTACAATCTCAGACCTGTCCATTTACCCGTAACTTATACAAATTCTACAAATACAAATTTTATATTTATTCAAATTAATGCCTAATACAGCGTATGGCTGTATCGTTGCTATATATATAGACAGAGAGAGAGAGAGAGAAAACTACACAGAAATAATTAATCGTTCCCCGCCAAATATTACCGTTATTTTTCGTTATTTTTTTCTTTTCTGCGGGTAGCGAATAAATTGTGTCTTCAAATATTGACAATGCGTCATAATTTTATCGGATACATGACACTAGGTAACGCGGATATACGTAAGTTTCGTCGGCTACGCGTCATGCGCTTGTCTCTAGGGTGACTTGTAATTTATTAACAAGTCACTAAGCTACACGTGGGTCTGCGTTGGTTCTTTGTCATCATCACCATCATCTTCTTCGTCCATTTCCTGCTGAATGGCATCAGCAATCTGCGATGTGGTCATGGCTTCCGTAGTAACAACGTTTTCTCAAATGTTGCCGTACGTAGTCGTCAAACCACGCACCACCTTCTAATTTTCTCCATTCCTCATCATCATCGGGAACATCACAACTGTTACAGTCTGAGCTATTCCCGAATCCGGGTTTGTGAAATCAGTCGCGGACAGTGAGTTGCGATTCTCTGAGCCATGTAACTGAGACGTAATGCATTGGCTGTTGGAAGAGACCAAAGCAAAGTGCAAAAATATAATTTTGATAGGCCAACGCCGTAATTTCTTTAGGTAGACGTACGCCTATAAGTAATTTACATGCGAATTACCGCATTGCTTGAACCTAGTTTACACAGAAATTAATTGTAAATAAGTTTTAGAGTAATGCTAGAAAATCACAGTAGGCCAGTGGTTCCCAAACTTTTCAGTCCGCGGACCCAGTCCCAAACAAATTTAAAATTCACGGACCCCGTCTGAGTTCTGAAATGAAACAAACAGTAAATATGATAGAAACTCTTATATTTTAATTATACGTGTATTACAATTAAAATTCTCTTAACTTGTAAAATTTTAATGATAGCCTATCAAACATTTTAATGTGAACAATGAAGCTGGTTTTGAACAATTAGTTCTGCAATATTGGGTTTAATGTCTGATAACTTCAATATTAAGTAACTAAATATAATTGTCTTGTTGGTACATCCTCTTCATTCACTTATTTAAATATTATATATATTCAAACTTTCACTATGAACAATTACTTTTTGGTTTTTGTCCCAAACGTTTCGACGTGGTGTCCGTCTCCTTCAGTGGGATTTGAAATACAGAACGTCGGTACACAGTAACCGTTATGAGATGTAGGTGTGTGTTATTCAAAGATCCCAGCGCCAATTCCCTCCCACCAGCAACCCCCACCACACACACCTACATCCCATAACGGTTACTGTGTACCGACATTCTGTATTTCAAATCCCACTGAGGAAGACGGACACCACGTCGAAACGTTTGGGACAAAAACCAAAAAGTAAGTGTTCATAGTGAAAGTTTGAATATATATAATAAATATAATTATTTCACTAACGACACGGAACACAAAGTTTTTTATGGGTAAAAACGTAATGTTTTACCTTATAACCTGAACCGGTTTTCGGCTTTTAAAAAGCTTCTTTAGCCTCTGAAGAAATCCAAGTATTAAGTAACTATTGAACATCAACTCGACATCAAGTTTATTTCTTAACTTTGACTTCAAATACGTGAGCTGGGAGAATACGGTTTCACACAAATAAGTAAAGGAAAACAGCTAAACGCTTCAAAGCTTTTTTTGGGAGTTCAGGATAGTCAGTCATTACATGTAACCAGAAGTCAGCTAGCTGTAATTGCAAAAACTAATTTTTATGAACTGTCAGATGAAAGTTCTGCCAATGAGTCTTCTTTCTGTAGTGTAAGAGAGTGGTCTAGTCAGATCGGTTGACAAACAGATCTGCTACACGACATGATTTAAAGACGTTATTAAAACCATTAGTTTGAAATTACTTTTACAATTAAAATTAGTTTGACCCCTCCCCCGCAATACTGGAATCTTGTACTAATTGTTTTAAGATTCTAAAATTTATATTTATATTTTAGAGCATAAAAAATCGGAGAATATTACGGTATATCCTAGAATTTCTTTAAAGTGTCTGCGGACCCCATGAAACATTGTCGCGGACCCCACTTTGGGAACCACTGCACTAGAGCATACAGAGTCATCATAAAAGATTACCGGAATTTAAAAAAACCTCTACTCCTCTCATGGTGTATAAACGTTTAGTCTTTCCGAAGATACTGATACTTTTTTTCATTCCAATCTATTCATTATTTATGAAACAGTACGTGTTTGAAATTTCAGCAGAACATCGCGTAGAATCGTACGGCGCAGCATTGCTTTCCCTAGTTACGAGTTATAAAAATCACGAAGAAATCTTACCGCAAAATTGAATTTTCATTTCATCCTTCTTTCCAGTGGATGGGTGGCATGCTATACCAGCATCTTGCGCTAACGCAATTTAAAATTGCTGATTATTCCCACGTCCAGCGTTGCAGTTTGCAGGGAAACGTTCCACTCTCACGCTCTTTAGACGTGACGTACGAGAAGGGTGTGACGCGCATCTGTCCACAAACCCAAGGATTTTTCGATGTTTTACGCTCATTTTTTTCATGGACGTCTCGCAGCCAGTCTTCAAACACTTTTGTCATGATCCATGACTTATTGTTGTTAGCGTATTTCGTAGGGAGCGTTGCAACATTTTTAAAACGCCGCGGCCTCGCAAATTTCCCCACAGTTACAGGAAACAGTTTTTCACTTCCGTCACTGTTTACGCACTAAAGCACTAACACGCGTTGTTCGCCCCCCTTCTCACCATGACATTTACCTCCTTTGAATGCCAATGTACGGTCAGGAACAGTAGCGTACGCAGAAATCAATCTGGGGGGGGGGGGGGGCTTGAACCTTCGCAGTCCATACATTAGCCTACTCTTCTACAACTTATAGTATAAGATAGAGTAGACCTACATATGCCAGTTAATGGTTACAATTTATTAGTAGGCGTATTATTTTCAGTAGGTTTAACATTTTCTTTATTAAAAATGCATTATTCGTGACTGGGGGACTTATCCAAAACTTAAAAAAAAAAAATCCAAAAATTTCGTATAAATGTAAAGTGATTTTAAAGTATTTTTTTCATTATTACAGCAGCCTTGTTTAGGATATGAAATTAGGAACATTATTAAAATTTTCGTTTTATTTATCGACTGATATCTGCAAAAAAGTGCTGGATTTAACTTAAGTATTAAATAATATTTTTATGAAAAAGGTTTATGTACTTATTTAAGTTTCATAAAAATATTATTTAATACTTAAGTAAAAATTCTTAGGGTTCGCTGGTAGTAGTGGCCGGTAGCCGGTGTGGCCGCGCTGTCAAATGAGAGCGAGACAGAGAGAAAACGGGTAGCCTACTGAACGTTACACTCAGCGTAATACACCGCTTAATGAACTATAAATTATAACTGAAGCAATAATTGTTATTATAAACTACTTATTTTGTTAGTATATATATCCCCGTCCAAATCAGCCTAAATATGCAATTTTGTAATTTTGCATACCGAGAGCATACTGCATACACGTTGTCTTTGGGAGCATACTGAGACTTTAGCTTCCTCAGACGGGATTCTCTCCACTCACGCATTGTATTAACGTCTACGCTCTTACTCTCACCGCACACTGTTTTCCTGCTGAAGCTATGCTTTATCTTTAATTTATGTAGGCAGCCCGTCGACGCATGAAAATCTTCGACGTCGAATCTGGCTGCCAGTTCATTTGGTTTTTCGCATAGCACTGGCCCGCCGATGGAGGCATTCCGCCTTGTGCTGCTGGAACCACTGTAGTAAACCAGTGGTTCCCAAACTTTTCAGTCCGCGGACCCCCTTTGGGACCCCCCAAAAATTTAAAATTCACGGATCTCGTTTGAGTTCTGAAATGAAAGACAATAAACATGATAATTGTATTTTAATTAAAATGTATTAAGATCAAAATTCACTTAACTTGCAAAATTATAATATTAATGATATCAAACATAGTTTAATGTGAACAATGAAGCTGCTTTTGAAGAATTAGCTCTGCAAAATTTGGTTTAATGGCTCTGATGATTTCAATATTAATTCACTCTCGACATCAAGTTTATTTCTTATCTTAACTTTTGACTTCAAGTACGTGAGCTGGGAGAATGCCGTTTCACACAAATAAATAGAGGGAAACACAGTTGAACACTTCAAAGCTTTTTTGCGAGCTCAGGATAGTCAGTCATTACAAACTATAATTTTAATGAACTGTCAGTTGAAAGTTCTGCCAATGAATCATCTTCTTGTAGTGTAGGATAGAGGTCTAGTCAGTCGGCTGACAAACAGATCTGCTATACGACAAGTTTTAAAGACATTATTAAAGCTACTAGTTTTAAATTACTTTTACAGTTACAATTAGTTTGAAAAGAAAATACTGGAATCTTCTACTAATTGTTTTAAGATTCTAAAATTTATATTTTAGAGCATAAAAAATCGGAGAAAATTACGGTATATTCTGTTTTTTCTTAAAAGTGTCTGCGGACCCCAGTTTGGGAATCACTATAGTAAACAGTTGTCCAGGCCTTCAAATTTTCCTCCTTTAATACGTGTTCGCTTTATTGCTAAGAACACCAAACACACGAGAACTTTCTTCAATTTCGGTTGTTTTAGCCACAAGTGAATTTAACGTCGACGTCTGGCGACGTCTGCTCGTTTCTTATTGCCGCTTTCCTTCACTACTTTCAAATGTTTAATTTCTCAGCCATCGTAACGCACTTCCTCTTCCTTCCACTCATTTTACACACACGATGTTATCTTCAATAGAAACATCGTAGACCTAACGAACTGATGGTGACGAAGCGATGGAGCTTTACAAGCAGTGAGCAAATACCTTATGTTTCTGGGAATCTAAGTTAGCTCAAGTTACTCAACAATTGCTAACTCAACCGAACGGCACTAATTGACGATTCGCTGAAAATGTACAGTCAGTCCAAAATTTCTGCGTCAAGACGATAATTCTGGGATATACGCGACGTAAATCAAAATAAATATGTAAATGAAGTTTCAGAACTCAACGTATTAAAGAATAAATGTATTCCCAAAGCAGATCTTCAAATATCTGTGGGGGAAGAAGTCAACATCAAGTTGGACTAAAGAAGTCCAAAAGGATTTAGAAAAAATAATATCCACGCAGAAGAAGCACTTGAAAGAGAAGTTTTTCGGGCAGAAGCGTTAAAAATGGAAGGAGTCCAGAGTAGGAGAGAGAAAAACGCAGGTTTAAAGTGGACTGAAGACAGGAAGAAGAGACACAGTGAAAATATGAAAGAATATTAGTGGAAAAGAAAAGAACAAAGAATAAAGAATTGAAATTGGCATGTAGTCCTTAGATGGCCGATAGAAAAAAAATGTATTCAGGATAAAAGATTTTATTTCAGAATAAACGAATAAATGAAGTTTCATATATCCCCAGGGACTCAAGAATTTGATCGTATAAATGTAAAAAACGAATAAATACGAATGTATAAATGTAAATACGATAAACGTATAACCGAAGTAACATGGAAAGCAATTTCGCCGGTACCTTGGAGAAAAAAGAGTAAATGCGAAAAACTTATAAGTGAGAAACGTATAAAAGAAGTTTTACTGTAACAAGAATAATTGTGAGAAAATGTAAATTTTATATATATTTACGGGTTATGGAAACCTGACGGGGCCATCTATTCAGACTGCCTGGTTTAGTCGTAAACGATCCCATTTACGACCTTAAAAGGATCGCTTAGTGTTCTACAATACAAGGACTGCAGGTGTAACAGATAAAATTTAGAATGCCCCCGTGAAATCGTTTGGGGTACATTTTAAAATAAAATGAGCGTACTCGGATTGAACAGTAACTATTCTGTTACTGTTTGTCCTAACAAAAAATAAGACTACTGTGTTTAAAGTCTGTAAAATGAACGGTGGCGGTTGGGACAGTCAGACCGACTTTCACCCTCACTAACACACACGCAGCGGATTATACCTGGCCCTTGGTGGCCGCCGTTCTGTAATATATTCTCAAAATCATTATAGGTTTGTTTGCATTGACGATAAATGTCATACAAGGAAAGGTTAAAGCTATTATTACTAAGATTAAGACTATTGGTAACATGAATAATTTCGGCTGTAGGAAGTAGGATTTATTGTTACTTATGTAGACCTATAATAGTATGGTATGTCTAATTTGTGTACATATTTAGTTATTTATATTTTACTGACGAATACCGTGTATATTATTGTATGATTACAACAGAATAAAATTTGAATTTGAGTGTAACAATATTTTATTTTTTTTATTTTTCCACATCAACATTAGTCGCTTGATCAGATTTTTAATAGCGTTGAAAACAGAGATTTGTCGCAATCATGTCGTGTTTTAGACACATTTTTCTAAAAATTTCGGTTACAAAAATATTAATTTCGTTTGGCATTAAAATCAAATTTAAAAAGTTGTAATTATGTAGTGGACGGCACATTCGCGAATCACACCTGTAAGTGTGCGTGCGTCAGTGAGGGCAACTCAGGCAGTCTGGCCGGTCCCAACCGCCACCGTTCATTTTACAGACTGTAAGTACTTACCATATATTTTGTTAACCGCTTCTGTAGAATCTATCTCTAGAAAAAGGACACTTGAATTCCATGCAATTAAATCATACAACAAGGTGGCGGGAAGAACCCGCGAAAGTCCAACGATAGTACTGTCCCGTACACGTTTTTTCACTCGACAGTTTTTGCCCCACATCTGTAAATCAAGTTTCCATTTTGGGCTCAATTAATATAAGTGTTAACACTTATACTCCACACTTTACTCAGTCAGTTGATTTTTTCTTGATTTTTTCTCAAGCTTCCAGTCTTCAGCATAGTTTTATCTTCAGTATATAATTTTTCATTGAATCTATACTGTTGAAATCCATCTAACTTTTCAATTTATCACTTAAAATTTGATATAACAAAACGCACTGGCACTGGATTACATACTGCTGTCGAATGATCTACTCTTCAAGACAACATGATGTTGACAGATCACCGTACACCGAATAATGAAATGGCCTTTAAGAAACTAGACGGGACCACGTTGGTTGGGGATTTCCTTAAATATTTTTGAACAGACGACTTGATTAGGTGCAATGAAAGTAAACAATAGGCGACCCTTTCGAAGGTTGTTAACGTAATCGGCAGGTAGTCTGATACGATGGCCCCGTTAGGTTGTGCGACCCTCTTCAGGTCTTAAACAACCGTTGTTTAAGACCTGAAGATGTCAGTAATGACGAAAAGTTTAGTCGAACAATAAAAAATTATAGCAGTTAGCAAATTCATAAAAGAAATAGTAAGGATGGCTGCTAATTTAAACAATACGAAGAAAAAAATCGATTAACCAAACATATATTCGACTACCTCTGGAATAAGAAGACCACTACAACGTGGATTAAGGAAGTTAGAAAAGATTTAGAAAAGTCGAATATCACAGAGTCCCAAATGTTAGAAAGAAGTGAATTTAGGAGTACAGTGAAAAATTTGGAATTGTTTCAAGATGCAGGAAGACCTAATAGAAGTGGACGAACTTGGACAGAGGATCAAAGGAAACAAGCCAGTGAGCGTATGAAGGAGTATTGGAGACAGAGGAAACTCCAGGCAAAGAAAAAGAAATAAAGTTGTAGCGTGATCCTAAGTGGTCAATTCGCTATAAAAAAAAAAAAAAAACATTATTACCTGCCTTGCCTGCCTGTGCCTTGAGTATCTGTGTGTCACGGAATCATACAACTTAGTAGTGCACGTATATGAGTAACCTGTCAATAACACTGTCAATAACGTGGCGGGCGTTTGAAAATGAATCGAAAATAACAAACATTAGGGTTCAATGGCCAGTCCGACGACTACTTGGAACAATCCCGCGGACCATGGTTTATTCGGTTTGACTGCACACCAGTGGAATAACCGTAAACTTATTTTATTTATACTTTTCCTACGGCCAAAGTTTAATAATCGTTTTGTTCATTTTATTTCGGGCGATAAGCAATGGCCGATTATACCGAAGTCTTTTCTTCAACCAAGAATTTCGGCTACATCTGCTGTGTTAGTCCTTGTTACAGTTATTAGTCAGTGAAAGTCGACGAGTTTACCGGTGTCACTGTCAAGGTCAAGACGAGGACAGTGGCCAGAATTGGCGGACGCCGAAATCAAAGATCAGATCATGTTTCTGTGACGTAAAGTAATACGAAAATTACATCATACACAGATGACGACACAATTTATGTATTTCATGCTAAAATGGCACGCCAAACCAGGGGCGTATTTACGGGGGGGGGGGAGGTGAACGGGACACCCCAGAGGGTCGAAAAAATAGACGAATTTTGTTAATCTCTTACTTTTTAGGCTTTTTATTATTTTTTCAGCACGCTAAGATAGTAGTAACTCTTTTTTAAATATAAAACAGGTTTATTACACACCATTTGCGTATACTTTGAAATATGAAATATAGAAATTCAATTCAGTCAATACGTATCTTATACACAATGGTTCAATAACGCGTCTTTTTTATGTTATTACTGTTTATATTATTATGAAATAATATTAATAGATTCGTTTACAATCTTTGTTTTCCACGAAACTGCTTTCCGTTAATTAGTGCCCAGTGGATTTGAAACAAGGTTTTGTCGATGTTTGGCGAACTTGTAGCGTCGCGTGTATGTCAGTCAACATGTGCCCGACGGCGCCACATCGAGTTCTCTGTGTGGATGCAAATCACTACTGCGGAACAAAAGTGAAACAGGCCAATGTCGCAGAACTATTACGTTTGAATTTACCGTTACAGTCAAACATTTTTTAAATTGAATTTTACTACAACTAATCTTAAAGACTAACCAACAGCTTAATTCTAACTTGAGTTGACATATTAAGGTATAAGAATATAACAGCATTTATACAAAAATTAGAGCTTGTTTTACTCCACAGTACACAGAAAAATCTCCTACAAGGTAAAGTTCCGCTATATTGTGATTTCTGTTGATTTCTAATTGTTTTTTCATTGGTATCCGTTTAGATATTTGAAACGAAAGACTCTATGAATCTAAACTATTTTTATATACAACAGTAGGCCTACGCATCTTCGTATTACTACTGCACGTTAAATGTGTTTGCTGTAAAAGGTTGAGTAATATGTACAAACACAACTCCAAGAACTTTATGAACGAACTGAACGTAAACGCTGAATGAATGAATAACGCTCCTAACCTTTCAAAGATTTTTGTTATCTAAATATTCCCGAGGTAATCGGATAGAAGAAGTTTTACAAGAACTTTGTCGGATGTAAATGTAGCCACTCAGTGGTTGTATATACACTGTCCTGTGAACTACATAGGATCTACCATTAATATCTAAAATAAAAATTTGTCGATGTAAAATAAACAAAATTTAACAATAAATCTAAGTTTTTGTTACAAATTTGTTAAAAATGTTCAAAGGAAAAATATAGAAACGAAACCATCGACTGTAAAAACATAAAACAGCGAATGTTAAGCATTGATGTTTTTCGACCATCGGCTATCGATGCTCATCCCTAGTCAACAGTTAATTGCCGTTCACAGTTCCTTGAGGAGCATTTTTTGTCACTCTCGCCTGTTGTATTTTATTTTTGTTTGTATTTTGTTTAATTATTATTCTTTTGTTATTTTGTTTGTATTTTGTATTTTATTTTGTATTTTTGTAACCAGTTTCAAATATTTTACAAGACGAGAACGTTGTTCCGATTCTGAGAAGGTCTTACACGTTTGATACTGAAAAATTTATATGTGAAATACAATCGAGATTGTATGCGCTGTGGGATCTGAAGTAAAACGAATATGATATGACACCAAGTTGGTGTCCATACCAGTCAGACCATCCTTTAAATGTAAAACCAGTTCGTCAAAAGATGCTATAGATATTCTTGTATAGTTAAAAAACTTTCCTCGCGCTTTTGAAGATCATTGAACAAAAGGCAAAATATCCCTTAGGAAGATTGGTCCTGTAAGAGTGGGTGAATCCAAAAATATCTTATTCTTTTGCGCTGTTTTCGCGACTTTATGTAAGTGTACACCAAAAATTGAGGCTGCTATTTCTTCCAACTCCATTTCAAGACTTGATCGCTTTCTTGGTGGCAGGAACAAAAAGATCACGCCACCAGTGGTGGTGCCACCAGCATCTGTGGTGGCGCCACCATGGTGGCCTCGTGTGAAGGCGCCCTAACTGTTTCTTAGGCCCGCTACACACACGGCCACCACGTCGTTCCATTGCGGTAAATTGTTTCCTTTACATGGAATACTGGCAGCGGTGTTGGTGGCCACTGGTGGCGCCACCAAGATTACGGTGGCGAGAGGATGCGATTTTCTCAGCCACCAGCCTGGCAGCGCCACCACGTCAGTTCGTTGAAAGCAATTGTATCATACACATTGCGCCTCCAGACGTCCCTCATTTCCTGATTTTTTTTTTTGACAAAACATCATTTTATTTTACGTTTTAATTTACGTTGTAGTGTAAAATGAATCAAGAGCATATTGATGTTGAACGTTTCATTTTGGAAATTCAGGCAACACCGTCAGTATGGAATTTAAGATGCAAAGAGTACGCCGACAGGGAATTAAAGAAGAAGTGTTGGCCGGACCTTGTACAAATTTTCATTCATAAAGAAGAAGCAGATGAAGCTGATTTAAGTGAATTTTGTAAGTAAATTACTTTTTCATATCATTACGGATATACCCTTTGTCGGTCGATCACGCAAAATTGGACGCATAAAAAATCTTCTATTTTTACGGTGTTTTCGTTGACGTAAGAACACTGCAATTACAGCACCTATTTCTTTAAACTCCATTGTCAGACTGATGAAATAAACTTTATACTATCTGACGGCGCGTTTGGTGGCTGACAAAAAAAAATCAAGCTTCCAGTGGTGGCCGTGTGTGTAGCGGGCCTTAACACTCTGTCGCTTTTTGCGGCGTGAAGAAGATTCGCGAGGGTGGGATATGAAAGGTTGCCGACGATGTCAAGGTTATACCGACCACTTCCTAACAGTCCGGTATTTAACAATGTTGAGTATATTGACACCTCCCGTGTAAGCTCAAGACAAAAATTACACTGTTTAATTATTTTACATGTTAAGCGTACTTGCACTTATTTTGATCAGGTTATATCTTCCACTTACTCTTCAGCGTCTGAGGTTATTGACGGATAAGTTAAAAATTGTATGTTGTGTCAATTATCAAATCCATTTGTTCCTAAACTTTTTAGTTATAAATTTTATTACGTTCGTAAGGTGGCCTTATGTGTTGAGACTAATCGGGTGAGTTTAAAGTTCGAAGTGTCGCAGAAGTGTATATAATATATCGTCAAGCATTTTTATCGCGTTTCGAGTGGGACAAATTATTTTACTTTGTTTTATTAATTTAGATCGTTGCGTTGGGAAGTTTCAGTTATTCTGAATATTTTTGTGTAATGCTTCAGAAAAAGATTAACTAAATTACAAATGGAAACATGCAACCACAAATTTTTTGCGTGTAGCAACGTAAAGAAATAAGCTTCATAATAAAATTAATTTTTTTAGATAAGGGTCACTTGATGTGTGGCGAATCTTACGTATTGTAACGAGAAGTCTAGAACGTCCTCCACCCGTCCCTCCTCCTAGTCAAGGCCGCGCAAAAGTACTTTCCAGATTCTTCAATAGCATACTTGAATTACGCATTAAGTGGCGTGCTGTTAAGGATGAAACGGTTATTCTGGAACTCTGCGCGACCTATAAAAGTCGTTGAGCAATTTTTCTTTAGTGAGGATCGAGTAGTGGTCGAAGTATTGTAGCGAAGTGTTATTTTGTTATAATTAGTGTGGAACTCTATTATTTGACATTATTGTTGTGTGTGAACAAATTTAACTTGGATTCGTGTACAAGTTGATTATAAACTGTTATTTGCGATTAATTAAAGCTGGTTACTAGTGATTTCCTTGGTGTATGGGTACTGTATCTTTATCTGTTCCTGCAGTCATTTTCGATATTTCGATTATGCGATTCTTTGGCTTCGATCTTTAGTGAATATCACACATAATTTTATCTAGGTGAGAGAATTATACAAGTTTTAATTTCTTATGTTGCAAAATAGTTGGCTGGCGATCAGTTGGTGTTCTTAGTCCTTTTTTTTTAATGAAAAATGATTGTAGCAATAGTATATCACAGTTGCGTACCTGTGACGCCAAAAGTATGTTGTTAGGTTAACATGAGAACTGAAATTGCACATGGAAAGCGATACGTGTGTAATGTAAAACTCGTTTTTTTTTTTTTGCGGAAACTACAAAAAAACTCAACTCGAAAGTAAGGCGGGGTGGCAGAACTATTATTCATTTCCCTTTTTTGTGGCAGAACTCGGTTTCCAGTAGAACTCGCTTTCCCAGTAGTACTCGTTTTCTCAGTAGTACTCGTTTTTTTTATTAATACTCTTTCTGTGAATAGATCACTGGAAAACCACCGAACTCGAAATTAAGGCCTATTACTATACATGTTACTTTTTTGTTGTAGAACTCGTTTTTTCGATACAACACGTACTCGTTATTGCGGGTAACCAAAAAGTAACGTCCATTATGTACAGTACGTAGAGCTTATGTTGTCATTCCATAATACATTGTTTTTGTGTTTTCCATTAACCATAAATATTTGTATTTTTCAGTTTACATTTGCTGTTGTAGTTTTGTTAATTTGTCAACTCAAAAACGTTAGGTCCTTTGTTCTAAATATTACTGTATTATTAGCATTCTATATACACATTAAATGTTATGTTTTCCTCAACCATGGCTTTTATTTATTTCAGCAGTAAACTAAAAACAAAAAACCGTTGTCACCTAACCTCACAAATGAAAACAACACGTATTTTCGCTTTGCATTAAGAAACAGTACAACTTACAATTAGTACACTTCTTCTTTTCCACATGGTAATATATCGATACAATCGCACATTAAAAAAATCGAAAAATGTACTGCAGGAACAGCTAAAGGTGTCTGTAATTTTGTTTTCTCCTGTACCATAGGGAGACCGTCGGGCGTCGTAACAATATCTTATTCAACATACCACTCAGTTTCTTGAAGCATTACGGTATAGCATTTATAGCTGAATAATGCTTTATCGTTAATTGTAATTATTTATTATAAATTGTTAATAGTTAATGAGTTATCTCTACTGTATCTGTATTATGTTTATTAAAACAAATTTACCTCCTTCGTTACAAAATTAAACAAATTTATCGTTAAATTAAAGTGCCGTAAACGTACCATGTCATAACACAAACGTTTTTCTGCTGTGTCATTTCATTGTGTAACTTGTGATGGCCAAACAGAATTATGTAAGGGGGGATTCATACTCTGTGTGTGTAGTTGTAGTTTCACAAACGATGATCGCTTGCCTCGCCGCAAAGATTAATGGCGATTTTGAAATGGTGAAGCGATAATAACTCGAGGCTTTTACGAACACTGTGTGCTGTAAACTGACTATACAAATTTACAATAGCAAAAAACCCTTTCCTTGAGCCCTAACAAGTAAAGTAATTCTTGACTCTTTATAAACATCGATCACACTTCTGATATCTAACACAGTTTTAAATCTGGCGGATCTAGATTCTCCCATTCCTTAATGGGAGAAGTTAGGATAGGCTGCCTTATTCGGCATCCAAGTAACGCACAGTTTCAGCTGTCCTCAGGACGTTACTCCGGTATTCATTTCACAGGCTGAGGTGGCATGATGCTGAAAGATAAACCTTGATTTTATGTGTGCTCGGAAATCGAAGCCGGGATATCTAGATTGGTAACCAGCCACCCAGTATATAGATTATAGATGTCAAAAAGACAGGTTAAGATTACGAAAAACCAATTTAGCCCCACAGACTAAATTTAAAAAATGGGTACTGTTCCAATATCCGTATCCACAATACATTTACGATATTTTGAATACGCGATTTTATCGATACACTACGATATAAAGAAGAAGAAGTGTACTAATTGCAAATTGTTCTATTTCTTAACGTAAAGCAAAATATGTGTTCTTTTATTTGTGAGTTTACGTAAAAATAGTTTATGGTTTTTAGCTTGCTGTTTAAAGAAATAAAAGCCATGGTTAGGAAAAACATGACGTTTAATGTGTCTACACAACACTTGAAAGAGAGAAACATTACAACCAAAGAACATAACGTATTTTTAACAAAAACAACAGAAAATGTAAAGTGAAAAATACAAATATTTGTGTATAGTAGAGTTAAAATAAAAAAATCAATGTATTAACAAGTGAAAACAAGATTTGTTATTCGTTAGGTGGTCAATATTCTTCAATGTTATTCAGTAAAATCCCGAAAACTTCAGTGGAAGCAAATTTTGTGCGAAATGGAGATACGTAGGCTACAGCATCCCGCCTTACTTTGAGTTGGTTGTTTTTGTGCACAAAACCGAGTACTGTTGGAAAAGGAGTTCTTTCACAAAAATGGGAGACATGTATAGTAACTCGCCTTACTTCGCGTTGCTTTTTACTTCCATGTTCCATAGGGAAATGGAAGTATGGTGATGGAAAAAAAAATCGTGTTCGAGATAATTGTGGATTCTGATTGTACTACCCTCAAAACATGAAAAAAAGTCATTTTTCGAAAAGTGTCTGTCTGTCTTCTGTCTATGTGTAGATTTTTTCCTATGGCAAATGAAAGAGCCGCAAATTCAAACAGAATCAAATAATTTTTTGCATACAGCGCTGAATTGTAGAGTACTCAAGACCTATTGTTTTTGGTGAAGATCGGTTAAGGGAAAGGGGTAGTTTACCTGCAACATTTTATGTTTTAACATGGGTAATTTTATTATGACGAATTATAACTGCCGTAAATTCAAAGAGAATCAAATAGTTTTTTGCATACTTTCCTGAATTGTAAAGAGCTGAAGGTCTATTGATTTTGCTGAAGATCGGTTAAGGGAAAGGGGTAGTTTACTTACCATCTTTAATGTTTTAACAAGAGTAATTGTTTCTATGACGAACGATAACTGCCGCACATTCAAACAGAATCAAATGATGTTTTGAATAACATGTCTGTCGGCATCCAGGCCACTTATAATGACAAATAATAAATATATTTACCTTATTTCCTGTCTCGTGACCACATGTATTAACGCAATGAATATTATTTACGCGTTTCGATACTATGTATCGTCATCAGAATATATATTAAAATATAAATCACTCAAAGAGGTCGTTAAAAATTTTTTTTTAACATTAAAATCACAAAATCGAAACCATACATATAGTATTTATGTGAAGCGAGTGCGCACTCGACGAAAGCCGGCCGGACACTGATTGATATCAGTTACAGATAAATTTTAGTGCTGTGTCATATAATATGGATTCGACTTGAAATGTAAGTGGTCGTTTAATATGAAATTACGGTAGTATTTGTCATTATGTGCCCTATATATTTCAAATTCTTCACGTGCATTTAAATAAGCGCCTTTACCACAGACATGTAAGGGTTTCAAATTGGTGTCAAAACTTGTATAATTATGGTTCTCCTGTATAAGATGACGAGCATAGTTAGACTTTATACAAGATTGTGTTGTAAAATCCTTTACATTATGCTTTGGAGTGTGCTCAACGAAACGTTTATAAAAACGTCTCCCTGTCTGACCAATATAAAAGCATTCACAGTCATTACATGAAAGCTTATAAACACCTGTTTTCATTTCCAAAGGTGTATTGGTTCTATTACGAAGCTTATTAAACAGATTGTTACTGGTTTTAAATGTTACAGTTCTATTGTTACTATTTAATACTTTTGATAAAATTTTGGGCATAATACTGGTGTAGGCTGTTGAAATAAAGGTTGGTTCCTTATCTTTTATCATTCGAGGTTTCGACAATCTACGCTGTAGCGTGACAGATATAAGCATAATATTGAATGGCAATTGATCATTAGAATAATAAAGTTATAATATTTAAATTTGGAAGAAAGCATTAAGTTTAATATAAATAGATTAATTCATAGCAACTGTGGAAAGAAATCATTATTATAAAGAAAATACAAGTTCAAATAAAAGGAGTTACTAGTGATGAGTCATCCAAGACCAGTCTCATAACCAAAGGTTTTCAAGGTATAACCCAGGAAGGTAAAAAAGTAAATAACAAAGCAGTACTGAATATGACCAAACCCACAACGAGGGAGAATAAATAGAATAGAAACCCTAAAATAAGCCAAGATCAACCAATACAGGTTGTGTATGTCTGAAATAAAGAAGAAGATGGAGAAGATCCCAATAAACCTGATGGCGTCAAGAAGAAGATGGAGAAGATACCAGTCCCAGAAGGCAGGAGAAAAGAAGACTGATGAAAGAAGAAGAAGGCAGCATCCTGAAGAAGATGTCATGCTCTTATAAAAGACACCCAAATCCCTATATCCCCAAAATAAATATTTAAAAATAAAAGTATAACGAATTGAAAACCACATGTATACAAATTTAAGAGAGGGAAGTGTATAAAGTAAAAGTTGCCTGTGAACTAAGATGAAACAATAATATAGTACCCATGGAACAAATCTCCATTGAAAAAACGCTAACCAATTTATTATGTTAATAAGACTATACGACCATTTAGCATTAACATAATATATAAGTGCAAAGTGAACCAGTGATAGTTTTGGGTATTATAAAAAATGAACCTTGTGTTTCATTCTTGGCAATCACAAACATTGAATGCAATGAAATATGCATTTTTCAATGACTTGAAATGTGTACTGTGACAATATGTTGTTCATGAGACATGAATCTGTTTAAAATAACATTTTTGTTTTACATGAAAAAAGAAAAAACAGATTTCTTAATACCTTTTGAACAATTCATACTATTTATTTATTAATGACAGGGTACAATTCCCCAAAGACAATGGGTAAAAGACGGTATAAAAACTGTAGAATCCTACTTATAATAATAGTTAGAAATAAGAATATAAATATAAGGTTTTTATGTATATAGTAAAAGAATGTTTAAAAATGTTTTAGATATAAGGCCATTTGTTTGGGTCTGAAACAACTAACATCAGAACTGTAAAAATAGTTACCACTTGTAAATAGTAGAGAGTAATTAAGATGTTAGTTAGTAAAAAACCTTTTTTGTAAACCATGTTTCCATGTTGGAAATGGGGATTTTGTTGCAAAATGTCTGACTTGAAGACAACCATTTATTTAAAAAAAAAAAATTCTTTCTTTTTGTTTAACTATTATTTGTATTGTAACCAATACTAATTGTTTTTGTGTAATTTGAAAACATGTTTAATTTATAATACTATATGTAAAAGTCAGAGAGGGTATCACACATCATATATTGTTTGTAAAATATTTTGTAAGAAAAATTGTTAAAAAATCATAGGCCAAAAGAATGGAAACCAAACTTCATCAAAACAGAGAAATTACTCATTTAAAAGCAAATAAACAAAAGGGGTGTAGACAAAATAAACTTGAGATCATGCCATATAATTGCACATACCATTTAGAGAGATTTTAATAAATATATTCAGAATTATAAATAAAAATGAAAATGACTAAACTCAGAAATTTGGACATGGGAGTCATATATTCCTGAATAATGTTTCAGAATACAACTAATTCAATTAATTACCAGAAAATAAGGGAATATGAACCCTTTAATACAATATAGGATTATTAATATTAAATATAACTGATAAAATGGCTGAATTTATATAATGACAGGAAGTAAATTTTGATGTTTTGACTTTTCAGAGTATACCAAACTGAAAGTAAAATTACTATTTTTTGGGCAGAAAACGATAAAACGGCATTATTTAATCTGAAAATAAGCTGAATGAACTGAAAGATTAATTTAAATAACATCTAGTGAATAAAATTGATAAATAACCCAAGTTTAGGTATTTATATAGTGAAATATTAAAGTGTGCACAGGATATGAAAATATATTTGAACAATGTTAAGAATAATATTATATGGGCTAAGAGTTTAATTGAAACTGAAGGAAACAGTTAGTTGATTATTGGTATTCGAACGGTTAACATAAACGAGAGTTTTGTGACGATCTAACCTATCTTACAACGGTGAAGTTAAGCGGCGAATAGTACGTTACTGTGAAATCGAGAGTGACTTATAAAATCCTTCCAGAACATATACATTGTGGCAAAAACAATCAAGAAACACTAATTAACACTAAACAATACATATCTACTCCGAAAAACACCACAAAACACCAGAAAACTGTATAATACCTTAACCCAAATTAGTGTCGGAATTGGGAAAAGTGTTTTGACTTATAATTACACAGATATACTAAATACAACCCAGAAACATTACACCAGTCACTACACAACATTTAACAAGAGATTTGCAGACACCAGAACAGGAATATTGCCAGAAAATACATTATTTGGAATGCAGCAGGAACGAGCGACATTTTGATCAACTTGACGGCAGCCATCTTTCTTTGACAATTCCAATGCCTCTCCTAGTTCAACACAGCTGTTTGGTGAAAACAATTATTTTATTTTCAAATTATTATTCAATGTTTGTGTTTAGTAATAATTATTAATTTGATTGTAACGTTATACTTTTTAAATATTAGCCCGATTTCTCTGACTTTGATAATAATTGGCTGTTTAAAGAACCCTGTATAATTTTTATATAATATACTTTGTAATTTTTTCGATATCCTGAGAGTCGATAATAATCGATAAGAGTCAAATTGCTATTAATTAATAAAACATTAATATTCTTCAACACTAAATAGTTCTTCATTTCATAAATATTACTAGTTATCATTAATATAATTATAATTAATAATCTATCAGGACTTTACCACCTATAAGTGAAGATAACCTAAAAAATAAAAAGGTAAACATGTATCGATTGGTTTGAAGACAGTCTTATGAGTGGTGATAGTTTATTTAAAGTATACCAAAACTCTAATAAAAATTTTCAGAAGAGCATTACACCTTTTAAAACTTCACAGCCCTATATTAATTAATTGATTGTAATTAATTAATTAATAAAATTAAAAAATTTTTTAATTATTTTTTTTTATAAACATAATTTTTTTAAAAATTTTCTTCAAAACAATAATTTTTGTTTTGAAACTTTCGGTGAAGCTGAACATACATTTCTTCATCAACATTACGCTACTCGACCAGTCTTGCTACCATTGGGACTAGACCAGCTGGGAAACTTAAGGAAGTGTTTCAGGCCAGTAAGACGACGAGAGCCACACCAATTAAACACCAATTAAACATATTACATTACAACTTATATTTATTTTATTACAACGCTTATGCTTTTTAAGGAGGTTATCAACCATGGAAGATGTGTAACCATTGGCAACAGCAATGTATTTTATAATATTTAATTCAATCCTAAAATCATTTTCATTGAGAGGTATCGTTAACAACCTGTGTATGAAATAATTATAAGCCGCCATTTTCTGCGAGAATGGGTGGTGTGAGTCAGCAGGTATGGTTGCATCTGTGGTAGTGGGTTTCCTATATATACAATATTTCAATTTATCATCACATTTGGTGATGGTCAAGTCAAGAAAATTCAGTTTTTTGTGTAAATTGAATGTGTTTGTTGATATTATTTAAAAGATTTTTAAAGTTTTTTATTTGACGTAATGTGCCCTTGTATATTATGAATGTATCATCCACATATCGTGCGTAGAACATGATGTTTTTCTTATGATTATTATTAGAAAACAAGTGTGTGTTTTCGTAATGATTTAAATAAATATCTGCCAAAAGGCCTGATAGCGGCGAGCCCATTGCCAAACCATCGCGTTGACTGTAAAATCTGTCGTCAAATTCAAAATAATTTTGCTTTTAAATAACTTCAAGTAGGTTTACTAATTCATCTATTGCTTGAGCGTTTAATTTGTTGCATTTCATCAGATTGTCCCTTAGAATGTTAAGTGTATCGTTTATTGGGATATTTGTGTACAAATTGACAATATCGAGGGACACTAATTTATAATTAGGAAATAATTTGATATTATTAACTTTACGTATAAAATCAGTTACATTTTTGACGGTGTGGTTGTTATCTATAGTTAAATTATCCTTAATGATCTTTACTAATTTCTTAGCTGTACGGAACCCTGGCGCTGTGGTGAAATTAACTAACGGTCTAATTGGCATATCATTTTTATGGATTTTTGGCAATCCAGTTAATATCGGGGCTTTAGCGTTACAAGGTTTTAAGTAACGGCGAGTACGTTGATCAAATAAACTTTTACTTTTATTAATCTGTTGTGACGATTTTAAAATAGGAAACGTAATATGGAGTAAAATTTATTTTTTAAATCGCACATTAAAATTAATATTACATCCCTTGATTAACTCAAAATAATATTTAATAAAAAGTTTAAATGACAAAGGAATGCGAGTGTAAAGATAGGGAAACTAGTAAATAATTTACCGTGCACTGACATGCATTAACTGGAATTAACCTGCATACAGATTCTTTTACTAAACAAATAATACTGGTAAAACTTGAAATTATTCAAATAAATAAACAATGACACAGTAGTATACTATTTAATTCTGAAGTAAAGCATAGCGTTGGATAATAAAAAGGTCAAACTTTAAATACCGTAAATAGTGAATAAAGGTGGAACTATTTTGTTGTGATGCGTAAACTCCGCGCAGTTAACTTACCTGTCCTGACATAATAATAATGCAGTCGAGATGGAGCGCTCTCGTAGTAAACACTACACCCTTGAACCATGCCCCGAAGTACTAAGATATTTTAATTTAAAAGTGCAGATATAACTATGTGTAGAGGAAAGTATCAGTAAAGTAGTGTTTTATAAAGAAAAATGTAATCTATTAAATTAAATGGAATAAATAAGTGAGAGGGATGACATCTCTATTGACTATGTGTAAGATCTCCAATGTTTGTTTAAATTAAAAAGGTACAATGTACCAAAAGTGAGAACATTTTATAAATAACCATGTGACGTGCACTTCTGTGGGAAACAAGAACTTTCACTCGAGTTGTACTACTAAAGATGCTTAGCTACCAGACTTCATAGAACAGCATAACAGCTTCATAATTACCAGGATCTCTTCAGGAACTTCACCCGGAAAGTGAACTACCATGACCTTCAACCATTTGTGGACACCCCAAGGACCAAGGACCAGTACAGGGAGTAAACTTCACAATATCACAGGTGACACGGAGACTTGTCTTCCATGGTTAAATGTCATTAAAACAAATGTTTGCAAAAGACAGTTTAATCAACTATATAAAAGACTTTAATTATTGTCACTTTGTAAATTGTATTATGTCATACGACTAAAATTATTTGTAATAGTAATTAGTGCTTGTAGTATAAAGCTTTTCAGATACTAGAGGTTAAATTAAGTCCATTCTTCAAATGGCCCACCTTCAAATAGTATAATAACTTAACTTACAAACCAATTTAATATCCCGGATTCGTGGAAAAAGCTAGCACATAACAATACTTTTGTTGTGGCCACCTTTTCAGAAAATATTTGTAAACTTTTATTTAGAAAACCTTATGGTAATAAACACATGTAGAACTATAAAGGATAGCACCTAATAAAGAGATGTCATTACTTAACACTAAATACTGAGTGAATAAATCATCAAACACTCCAACAAACATTCCTTTCATTCTAACTACTACTGCTTGTTAAGAAGTTGATTAAGACTATGGCAGCCCGTGCAATTGATCTGTAGCAATTACGCACTGGTTCCCGACGTTATAACGTAAGGTAAGACGTTATACTGTATATTAAGATCTTTGACATACAGGTGTGTAGGGTCCGATGCTAGGTTTATAATATTATTGTTTGAAATGAAGTTATGAACTTTATTCGTGTATGTTATATTATTCATTATTACCAGAGTTCTGCCTTTATCTGCCTTACTAAGGATCGCACTATTATCAAGTAATTTGGTTTTTATCTGTTTCAGTATTTTATAGTTTTCTCTGGAACTATTGTTATTAGTTAAATGATTAGACGAGTTAGGCGACATGTGTGTGGTCATGATTCTCCTGAACCGGTTGTTTATCAGATGACGTGCCTCGTCTTGCATTTTTGGATCAGCGATGGCTTTCACTGCTGTTTCGGCGCTGATAAGCTCATGGGCAATATGATAATTATTAAAGACCGGCGGAATACAATAATTTATGCCTTTATTCAATAAGTTTAACTCGTCATTGTTGAAGTTTATAGACGTTAAGTTAGAAATGCGTGGGTAGAAAATAATGTTTTGCATGCGTCCTTGAATTGTAGAGGACTCGAGACCTATTCATTTTGGTGGAGATCAGTTAAGAGAAAGGGGTAGTTTACCTGCAACGTTTTATGTGATAACAAGGTTAATTTTTCTATGACGAACGATAACTGCCGTAAATTCAAACATAATCAAATGATTTTTTACACATGTGCCTGAGTTGTAGAAGACTCAAGGCCTATTGATTTTGGTGACGATCGGTTACGGGGAAAGGGTAGTTTACCTGAAACATTTTTTGTTGTAACAAGAGTAAAGTACTTAATTTTGATAAATAAAGTATCCTGATAAGAAGATCTTAATAATCCACTGTAGAAACGTAGATGAAATATCTATAAATGAAGAGGCTAGTTGAACGGGGTGGGGGTAATTTTCTATAAATAAAAATTATAGTTGACGGGGGAGGGGATAAATTTTGTGTACTATGTTATCGGCAACAAAGTAGTAGTTTGTTGTTAAAATTCCTTCCCAGGCTGTTTGGCCGTAGTCCAATGTTTTCTGCAAAACCACACATTTCGGCAGTGCCGTCGACTGCCATCATCAGTGAAAATCGATTGCGATAACGTGTGGTGGTATACGTTAGTGACCGCAGTACTGTGGTTAAGGCTGAAGCAATAAGTAGAAAGAAGTAGTTTCTACGGAAACATTTCATTTCGTAAATGATTTTAAATATAAATCTTAGAACATGGAAGTCATGTATGGTTCTCCATACCGATATTTATACGGATTTCACAAAAAACGAGTACTACTGGTTTCCATGTGTAATTTTAGTTTGTGTGGTAACCTAACAACCCCAACTTTTGGCGTCACAGGCGCACATCGGAGCTATATTATTGCTAAAGTATGATTGTTAAAAATATGAGAATGACACACGATTGCAATCGTCAACCGTTATTATAACATACACAAATACATTTTCACGATTTCTATTATCTAACTGAAATTATAGTTTGCGATATTCACTACATATCTGTGCCAATAATCGCATAATCCAAATATTGAAAATGAGTGCGGGTACGGTTATTATTGTGACAGTAACAAAATATCGGTATGGAGAACCATACATGACTTCCATGTTCTAAGATATATATTTAAAATCATTTACTTGAATTCGTTCGATAATTTCTAAAAAAATCTCCCCAGCCCTCAAACTATTTTCACTATTTATAGATATTTTTGTTATTATGGGGTAATCGTTTAATATAATGTTATTTTCGAGTCACTTTAGCTACAAAAATTAGGTAGGTACTTTATTCTTATAAAGAAACTGAACTACGCAGATAGAATCATCCCTCCTCCTCAACCGATCCCCATTAATAATGATATTTACACTTTCATAGAGTAATAGTTTTATCATATACATATGATTACATGCAATAACATGTAACAATTACATGTAATTGTTAAGGTATCTTATCCTTCAAAATTAAATACTCGTACTTTACTTGATATCAGCAGAGTAATTTTCAAAAAATTACCCCCTCCCCCTTCAACTACCCTCTCCATTTATAGATATCTCATTTACCATTTTACAGTGATTTAATATGACTTTATTTTCGGGGCACTTATTTATTAAAATTAAGTACTTTACTCTTGTTAAAACACAAAACAATGCAGGTAAACTAACCCCTCTAACCAAACAACCTGGTTGCTTGGTTGTTAATATTTTATTTTTAACAATTATCATGGTTTGAAAAAGTTTAAATGATTTTTTAAGTACTTTACTCTTGTCAAATCTTAAAACGTTGCAGGTAAACTGCCCCTCCCCCTTAACCGGTTTTCACCAAAATCAATAGGCCTTGAGTCCTCCACAATTCAGGCATGTATGCAAAACATTATTTGATTCTGTTTGAATTTGCGGCAGTTATCGTTTGCCGTCGAAAAAATTCAACACACACATACATTTCGAAAAATTACTTTTCTTCATGTTTTGAGGGTAGTACAATCAGAATCAGCCCTTATCTCGAACACGATTTTTTCTGCCATCACCATACTTCCATTTCCTTACGGAACATGGACGTAAAAATGTAACAGTAACAATGAAAGCTACAAGTTTTTGTTTTATCAGTACAAAATATCCAAATAACTTTAAATTCTGAGACACAATAAATCTCAAAGTGTATATTCTTGTTATTAAACTCAATTCTTTGAAAACATTTATCGTACAGTAGATCAGAGTAGGAGAAATCTCACTGTTTAGTCTATGCTAAGAGTTATAAGTTGTTGTAACATGACAGTTAAGACGTGGGTTCAGAAAGATATCCGCTCGTGCGTGAAATATGTAATCCTCGAAACGCCTTCAATCCGACACTAAGAACTAGTTCTGACTACTTTTTAAAGCCGCATCTTTGTACGCGTCTGTTTGAGACAGTTTGTTGTGAAATCATTGCGGATAATCCGACCGGTCCATACGATTATCGAAAAACTGATGTACGTTATAATACGTCAAACGTTGCGTAACTTAAATCCAGACTTGATTCTTAACTCAATGTTAGCATATCCGAAGAACACGTAAAATAATTTCACATTCGGTTACTAGAGAAACATCTAGTGAACCGTGGTATTAGATGAACCATATGAATCCACAAGAACTCTAAGATCAGATACTCATAAAGCCTTTCTTTCTACAGCCAAAACGTCTTTCTGTTACTCGTAGTAAGACTTATTAGTTCTATGGGTGGCTATTTGATATAATTATAAAAATAATATTTTTTTTATAGAGGGGGAAAATGCTTTATGCGCCGTCAGAGGAGGTCGTGCTTTCTCTGGTATGTGGGACTCTCACCCACTAAAATATCGGTATGGAGAACTATACATGACTTCCATGTTCTAAGATTTATATTTAAAATCATTTTCGAAATGAAATATTTCCATAGAAACTACTTCTTTCTACTTACTGCTTCAGCCTTAACCACAGTACTGTGGTCACTAACGTATACCACCTCACGTTATCGCACTCGATTTTCACTGATGATGGAAGTCGATGGCACTGCCGAAACGTCTGGTTTTGCAGAAAACATTGGTCTACGGCCAAACAGGCCGGAAAGGAATTTTAACAACAAACTACTACTTTGTTGCCGATAACATAGTACATATATAAAAAAAATTAATCCCCTCCCACTTCAACTATAATTTTCGTTTGTAGAAAATTACCCCCAACCCGTTCAACTAGCCTCTTTTTTTTTTTTTTTTTTTTTTTTTTTAACGAATTGACCACTTAGGATCACGCTACAACTTTATTTCTTTTTCTTTGCCTGGAGTTTCCTCTGTCTCCAATACTCCTTCATACGCTCACTGGCTTGTTTCCTTTGATCTTCTGTCCAAGTTCGTCCACTTCTATTAGGTCTTCCTGCATCTTGAAACAGTTCCAGATTTTTCACTGTACTCCTAAATTCACTTCTTTCTAACATTTGGGACTCTGTGATATTCGACTTTTCTAAATCCTTTCTAACTTCCTTAATCCACGTTGTAGTGGTCTTCTTCTTCCAGAGGTAGTCGAATATTTGTTTGGTTAATCGATTTTTGTCCATTCTGTATAGATGTCCGAGAAATGTCAGCCTCCTCCTCCGCATAGTCTCCGAGATTCTTTCCACGTTCTGGTAGACTTTCCTATTGCTTCGCAGCTTCCATCCATCTTCAGTCCGAACTGCACCCATGATTTTTCTTAGAATTCTCCTTTCCAAGACTTCTAGATTGTCGAGGTTATAGTTCATCGAGAGGCAACTATATAGTTCATCAACTAGCCTCTTTATTTATAGATATTTCATCTAAGTTTCTACAGTGGATTATTAAGATCTTCTTATCAGGATACTTTATTTATCAAAATTAAGTACTTTACTCTTGTTACAACAAAACATGTTTCCGGTAAACTACCCTTTCCCCGTAACCGAGCTTCACCAAAATCAATAGACCTTGAGTACTCTACAACTCAGGCACATATGTAAAAAATTATTTGATTCTGTTTGAATTTACGGCAGTTATCGTTCGTCATGAAAAAATTTCTCTTGTTACAGCATAAAATGTTGCAGGTAAACTACTCTTTCCCAGTAACCGATCTTCACCAAAATCAACAGGCCTTGAGCTCTCTACAATTTAGGGATGTATGCAAAAAATTATTTTATTATGTTTGAATTTACGGCAGTTATCGTTCTTCATGAAAGAATTTCTCTTGTTACAACATAAAATGTTGCAGGTAAACTACCCCTTTCCCTTAGCCGATCTTCACCAAAATCAACAGGCCTTGAGTTCTTGAGTGCTCTATAATTTAGGGATGTATGCAAAACATCATTTGATTATGTCTGAATTTACGGCAGTTATCGTTCGTCATAGAAAAAATTACCCTTGTTATCACGTAAAACGTTGCAGGTAAGCTACCCCTTTCCCTTAACCGATCTTCACCAAAATCAATAAGCCTTCATCCTTTACAATTCAGGAAAGTACAGAAAAAAATATTCGATTCTGTTTGAATTTGCGGCTGTTATCGTTCGTCATAGAAAAAATTACCGTTGTTAAAACATAAAGTGTTGCTGGTAAACTACCCCTTTCCCTTAACCGATCTTCATCAAAATCAACAGGTCTTGAGTACTCTACAATTCAGGGAAGCATGCAAAACATTATTTGATTCTGTTTGAATGTGCGGCAGTTATCGTTCGTCATAGAAACAATTACTCTTGTTAAAACATAAAACGTGGCAGGTAAACTACCCCTTTCCCTTAACCGATCTTCACCAAAATCAATAAGCCTTCATCCTTTACAATTGAGGAAAGTACAGAAAAAAATATTCGATTCTGTTTGAATTTGCGGCTGTTATCGTTCGTCATAGAAAAAATTACCGTTGTTAAAACATAAAGTGTTGCTGGTAAACTACCCCTTTCCCTTAACCGATCTTCATCAAAATCAACAGACCTTGAGTACTTAACAATTCAGGAACGTTGCTAAACTGCTACAATTTTTGTTCAGACAAAGCTTTTCGTCATCTCTGACATCATCAGGTCTTGAACCTGTTCAGACAAAGCGTTCAAGACCTGATGATGTCAGAGATGATGAAAAGCTTTGTCTGAACAAAAATTGTAGCAGTTTAGCAACTTTATAAAAGAAATAATTCAGGAACGTATGCAAAAAATTATTCGATTCTCTTTGAATGTGCGGCAGGTATCATTCGTCATAAGAAAAATTACCCTTGTTAAAACATAAAATGTTGCAGGTAAACTACCACTTTCTCTTAACCGATCTTCACCAAAACCAACAGTTCTTGAGAACTCTGCAAATCAGGGCTGTATTCAAAATATTATTTGATTCTGTTTGAATTTGCGGCTGTTATCGTTTGCCATAGAAAAAAATTACCCTTGATAAAAAAATGTTGCCCGTAAACTACCCCTTTCTTTTAACCGATCTTTACCAAAAACAATAGGTCTTGAGTACTCTACAAATCAGGACTGTATGCAAATAACTATTTGATTCTGTTTGAATTTGAAATAACTATTTGATCCATAGAAAAAAATCTATAGATAGACACACAGACAGACACACAGACACTTTTCAAAAAATGACTTTTCTTCATGTTTTGAGGGTAGTACAATCAGAATCAGCCCTTATCTCGAACACGATTTTTTTCGCCATCACCATACTTCCATTTCCTTATGCAACATGGAAGTAAAAACCCACCTCTAATTCAAGCATTCATATCCATCCTGGAACCACTTAGTGCAGCGGTGCACAACCGCGAGCCGCGGGCCGCATGCGGCCCTCAACCTCACTTTATGCGGCCCGGAGGAAAAAATATTATAAGTCCACATGTTTAAAATTGTGTATGGATTCTAATAATTCAATTAGAAGCATTATCTTTCACGGAAATGCTACTGGAAATATTAGGATAAGGGGAAAGATTAGGTAGGTGGTTGGCGAAATGGAGGGAAGTCGCTTTGTGGCCCGCCATGATCATTTAAAAGTTTTTAGTGGCCCTCGGATGTTGAAAGGTTGTGCACCACTGACTTAGCGTATTACTTCAGGATGGAGGCTATAGCGCCCTTATCGGGCTCCGTCTAGTTGTTCCTCATCTTCTACTGGCCGTTGGGTTCAAGTAGGGCCTGTCTTTTTTTTCTAGTAAGACCCATTGAGTAAATGGATTGATCCGGTCCCATTCTGCCTTACCACGAAGCATAAGCGCAACTATCCTCTTGGGGGTGAACTCCCCGAGCTCCATTTCAAGTACCATCATTTGTCTTGCGAATCTGCAGCAGTTGAAAAACGTGTGCGAGGCATCGTAATAGGGAGAGTCTCCGTATTTGCATTCTGGGCTTCGCACGTTTCTCATTCTATGGAGGTAGGATTAAAATTGCCGTGGCCACTGAGCAACTGGGTCAGGTCAGATGGTAGTTGACCTCACCGTGTTGGCGGTCGATCCATACCTTCAAGTTCGGTATGAGCCTTGCGGTCCATCTTCCTCTATCCTCTCTACCCCAACGATCTTGCCAGTGCCGGAGACTTAGTTCCCTGACTTCATGCTTTGCGGCATCCCTTCCAATTTCCTCTATTCTTTCGAATAAATGCTTCCTCTCTAGAGGACTATGGGAATCACTCCCGCTATCACCAGGACTACTGGCTCTGCCACTGTCCGGTAAGAGGATGCTATTCTGAGGGCTTCTCTTGTCTGCTCCGATGACATAGTTTTCTGTACTTCTCCGTCTTTAGTGCGTCGGCCCAGATTTCGCAACCGTACAGAAGGATGGATTCTCTGACCGCCATCAACAATCGCGTCGTGCTTGCAGTGAGACCTCCTACCTTGGTCATGATGATGATGATGATGATAATGATGATGATGATGATGATGATGATGATGATGATGATAGTAATAATAATAATAATAATAATAATAATAAGAAGAAGAAGAAGAAGAAGAAGAAGAAGAAGAAGAAGAAGAAGAAGAAGAAGAAGAAGAAGAAGAAGAAGAAGAAGAAAAGCAACTATTTAGACCAGTATAGTTCACTTTAGACTTACCGTTAATGAATCTCGGAATGGCGCTTTGACCATGTCTAACTACACATTCATTGAGTTTAGGGTCGTTCCTGCTACAGGCTGGCGTGTACGAAGCTGAAACACATCCAATTATGTTAATCAAAGATAAAATAAAGATCTTAATAGCGATTAAAAATGTTTATGAGAAAAGTAAATTATATGAGAACTTAAATTAATAAATGTATTATTACGTAATTCGGTAGTATCTCCGCTCAAGGTTAGATTGTAGGATACTTTATTCTCTGGGGTTTATACAAGCATGGGCGTATTTACAGGGAGGGGACGAAAAGGACCGGTCGAAAAAAGTTGACGAATTTTGGTACGTTCTTAATTTTTAAGTTGTTTTATTATTTTTATAGCTTTGTACGCTTATGTAATAGTAACTTTTGTTTAAATATACAAACCGGTTTATTACACAGCATTTGCGTGTGTGTTTGAAATATGAAATATAGGAGATAAAGTGCAGTCAGTAAGTGTCTTCTAAACATATTATATTTCAATAACGCGTTTTTTTATTGTGTTATTACCGTTTACTTTAATCGGATTGATTTCAGGACTTTATCGCACGTTTTTCAGCCACTTTAAAGGTAGTAATATTGATTAGAAAAAAAATAGTCTCAACTTGTTTTTCCTTTTGTATGAAGCCGACCCGACCGGACTCCGGACCACCACCCACAAGGCCAAATTCTAGATACGCTACTGTTGGCGAGTTCACTAAACAAAAGTATACAACTTTTAACATACGCAGACGATATTGACCTGATTAGTGCTTTTACAGCATTAGAGGAAGCCTCAAGTAAAATTTTACTACTGATAAACTTGGAGAAAACAGAATATATGTATGCTGACAACAAACTACCACTAAACCCAACCCTTCAAAACCTTGAAGTAAGCACAAAAATATAGAGCCAGTAAAAGAGTTCATATATCTTGGCTCTCAGATAAACAGCACTAACGACATCAACACTGAAATAAGAAGAAGAATATAGCTATCTCGCAAATAAAACATATTAGGGATTTAAAAAAACACCTGGTATCTAGCTTCATCTCAAAAAGCACGAAATGCAAAATTTACAAAACACTTATCAGGCCAGTGCTGAAATATGCTTCAGAAACCTGGACAATGACAAAAAATAGCGAGAGACTTCTAGGTTGCTGTGAAAGACGGATTCCAAGAACAATATTTAGAGGAGTACAAGAAAATGGAATGTGGCGCAGTTATGCACTATACCATCTATACAAAGAGCCGGACATTGTCAGGATAATCAAAATGTACAGGCTAAGGTGGGTTGGACACATAGAGAGAATGGAGGAAGGACAGCCTACGAAACATATTTTCTACCAGAAACCAATGGGTAGTAGAAAAAGGGGAAGACCCCAAAGTAGATTCAAAGACCAGATAGAGGAGGACCTCGGAAAGCTGAATATAAGAAACTGGAAAGCCAGTGCACGCAATAGGGAGGAATGGAATCGACTCTTGGAGCAGGCCAACACCCACCAAGGGTTGTAGAGCCACGACTGATTATGATTACCGTTTACTTTTGTTGGATTGATTTCAGGATGTTATCAGACGTTTTTCAACCACCTTAAAGATAGCAATGTCTAGTCTTGTTTTTTCTTTTGTATGAAGCCGATTTGACCGGACCTCCCCCCCCTCGAGATCAAATTCAAGGTACGCCACTGTATACAAGCAGCTGCGCGCAAGTAACAGCTTATTGTTTATTGTTTAGAACGGAACGTTTGAAGCTCCTCATTATTACGGGCGTATCCTATTTTGAGACAGTGCAGCAGGATATGCTCGGTACTTTAGTTTTCAACAGAAGCAACAGCGAATTACAGACTATGTAGTGCTCGAACTTCATCGAACCGGACGGTAACTTTCCACCAACCTTATGGGCGTCGTCTGATCTATCATCAGAACGAACCACAAAAGTTTTGAGGCGTTTTATTCAACGCTAGGAGGCATGTTCAATAGCTCACACCCTATTACTACCCTGTTCAGTAAGGAAATGGAAGTATGGTGATGGGGAAAAATCGGGTTCGAGATTAGGGCTGATTCTGATTGTACTATTCTCAAAACATGAAGAAAAGTCATTTTCCGAAAAGTGTTTGTGCTTCGCTGTGTAGAATTTTTTCTATGGCAAACGATAACTGCCGCAAATTCAAACAGAATCAATTAATTTTTTGCATATGTGTCCGAGTTGTAGAGGACTCAAAGCGTATTGATTTTGTTGAAGATCGGTTAAAGATAAGGGGTAGTTTACCTACAACGTTTTACGTTTTAACAAAAGTACATAATTTTGTTAAATAAAGTATCCTGAAACGAAGGTTATAATAATCCAATTTAGAAAGGTAGATGAAATATCTATAAATGAAAAAGGCAGTTAAAGGGGATAGGGAAATTTTCTATAAATTAAAATAATAGTTAAAGGGGATAATTTTTACTTCCAAGTTCCATAAAGAAATGGAATTATGGTGATGGCGAAAACATCGTGTTCGAGATAAGGGCTGATTCTGATTGTACTACCCTCAAAACATGAAGAAAAGTCATTTTTCGAAAAGTGTGTGTGTGTGTGTGTGTGTGTGTGTGTGTGTGTGTGTGTGTGTGTGTGTGTGTGTAGAATTTTTTCTATGGAAAACGATAACTGCCGCAAATTCAAACAGAATCAAATAATTGTTTGCATACCTGCCTGAGTTGTAGAAGACTCAACAAGGTTAGGAAACTAATATGTCACATATCACTGTATACTATGTAAATTGTTTCTTGTTTGAGGCAAAAGCATTTTAACCTTAAATAATGCTAAAATTTTGTTATTTTGAGTATCAATCAAATACAACGTTCTTCCATGGAAAATGAAGAAAAATGTAATTATTACTTTTTAACATGTGTTACAGCTGTTAATATTGATATAAAAGTTACAATTATGTAATAGTATAATGTATTTAATGTAAATAAATAAAGTTTTATAATTTTTTTTCCAGTATGTTTATTTCATTTCCTGAAAAGTTGACATTTTTTATATATTACAATTTGAGGGGGCTCTTCATATATCTTTCCTGCCAGGCAAGCATATCTCAATTATGTAATGTTTACTTTTCCAAAGTTTTATTATTGTGATTAGCGCAATAAAAAGGCCGGCAGGACACCCCCCCCCACACACACACAATTCGCGTTATTTCTGCCCCCACTCATGTTTATTTTCTTACGTTTGCACGCTTTTTAAATGGAAAGTGCAGAAACCCACACCAACACAACGCGTGGAAGCCGAAAAGGTGTGTCCAGCGTGGACAGCGATTTGCTTCCTGTGGATCGCTGGCCAGTGTAACTGCACGTGTTTACAGAGGACGGTTCATAGACAGACTTTTCGTCTTTAAGGAATGAATCCTCTTCAAGATGATGCTCAGGGTCCATGAGAGACTTCGGAGCACTCCTTTTCCGCATGTTTGTTCTGTGAAACGTACACTGTAGATTCGCAGCTTTCCTCTGAGCAACGCTCCATAGGGAATGTTGAAAATTTTTGTCCACGGTGTACCCTCATACACACTAAAACCTGCTCTGATGTTTTGATTACGGACATCATACTATTAAACTTTGGAAACTTGAGCACTACTTAATGGAGATCAAACTTAACTATTACAAGCCATTAATTTTATGGATATTTTGAAGCAATAAATGTTTTAATAAATTAATACAATCTGTGTACTTATTTCTATTGTGATATAAGAATTACAAACTAATATGTGCATGTGTGTATGTATGAAAAATATATAAATATTTTTCTCCTCTGGAAAATTGTTTGCCTTTCCTGGAAAATGTTTTTACCACCCTGATGGCTAGTTATTTACTAGCCTGTGTGGAATATAGCATTATGACATGGATCAGAATGGTGGGTGTTAAACAGAAGACACAAACGTATTAAGGAAGAAATGTTTTGCTGAGAAATTTATAATTATACGGGTGAACAGAATCGTCGTTCAGGAAATCAGAAGGCGAATGGAAAGAAAGAGACTCGATTTTAAAAAAGGAAAATGACTAGTGTAGTATTGACAGGAAAGACTGATAACACTATAGACATCATTCACCCTCGGCCGATAACTCGCAGCGAGAGTCCAATTTTATTATAGGAATCAAATCACAGCTCCCTTTGGCCAGCTCTTCGTTCGATCTACAAACATTTTATCCAAAAGTACAGTCTTCACACACCTGACATGGAGTTACCAATTTAGCTGATACGTCATTTCTTCAGAACTCAAGCATCCACTTACTTGACGTTTTGTCACCATATCTAGCTGTGCTTCTTGTCAAATATATGTTACAGACACAAACGTAAAATTCTGGAAGTAAGAACAATCTTGCTTACTGGCCAGAGAGTAAACACGTATGTCTATTGACTAGTGAAAAACTGCTTTGCCTCATATTTTTGTAATTTTTAAAGCCGTTAGAAGAAGAAGAGAAGACAAAGCAGGTTAAGAAAATTCTATAAAGGGAAATAAGCTTATAGAATTATGAAAGATAATAGTTTCTTTATGAAAGATAATGATGTCCCATTTGACAATATTCTTTTCCAATTGAATATGTCTGAAGATGATTATATTAACGCAGTTAGATATGGAATTGATAGGGATACAATTTTTTTTTTTTGAGAGGAATTCATTGTCGGTAGCTATTAATTGTCACAATTCAACAATGTCGTCGCTGTTTTCTTCATATATGGATTTGCAATTTGTAATGCATCCTTACAGTTGTGCATCATATATTACTAATTATATAAGCAAAGTAGAAGCAGGTTTATCTAGGTTATTAAAGGAAGCGGCTTCTGATATGAAAAATGAAAAAATGAATACAAAAGAAAAGGTTAAGTAAAGTTGCAAATGTGTTTCTAAATAGCAACCTAATGTGTGCTCAAGAAGCTGCTTATCATGTTCTGGAATTACCTCTTTCAAAAAGTAGTCGAGCCTGTATATTTTGTAACACTAGCCCGAGTGAAGGAAAGCTAAACATGTTAAAGGCGACAGAAGAGTTACAAAATATGGAGCCGGAATCAACCGACATAGCTTTATCAAACATATCCTTAAGATAAGCAAATAGGTGTAATAATTTAGAGACTATTTGCCTTGCTGATTTTGCAACAGAATATAAATCAAACAGAAGTGCAAAAAAAGAAGTAAATGAACATGAGGACTTCGAATTAGAATAATACATAAAATATGACAAGAGACAAATTCTACGTTACAGAAGATACAAGCTAGGTCAAGACGAATACAGTTTTTATCGAAAGCAAGTACTCCTCTTTTTAACAATTGATATCGTTCCATGTAAACAAAATATCGTAACCACGGATACGTAAACAAAATAATTTTTCGTTTTCAGAAATTCTCAGATTACAAACGCTGGGCGGTATTCACTTTGGCGTTGTTTAAATAAAAGATAATTTAATCAAATTAATTCTTTGTTTTTAAAATATTGACAACTATGTACAAATCGCATATTGATTACGATTTACAGGCTTTCTCAGCGTTTTACCAAAAGCATGCTGATATATTTAGTTTCGTTCTGAGTGTACATATTAAAAATAATTTTATAATTAATTAGAACATGGAAGTCATGTATAATTGCCAATACCGATTTTTTTATATGTGTACTACGTTATAGGCAACAAAGAACCTAGTTTCTATGGAAATATTTTATTTCAATTTGTCAAACATAAAGCTCGATTTACAAGATGGGGGATATTTTTTTAAGAAATCAACTAAATGATTTTAAATACAAATCTTACAACATGGAAGTCATGTATGGTTCTCCATACCGATATTTTTGGGTTGCAGTCGTTTAGCATTGTCTCCGTCTAGCTTTGATCTTTGAAAGTTGCGAGTAAATTAAATTAATTTTTCATTATAGGGTACCAGACTATACGATGTGGCCAGGGTAAGTCGTGTGGCGGGGCTGCCTCCTTACGGGCCATGTAGTAAAATACAGTAAAACAAGGCAGTAAAATACAGGTCTTATAAATGGCATATTTAAGAGGAGTCAAAAGGGGTTTTAAACTTGACTTATAGGGTACCAGACTATACGATGTGGCCAGGGTAAGTCATGTGGCGGGGCTGCCTCCTTACGGGCCATGTAGTAAAATACAGTAAAACAAGGCAGTAAAATACAGGTCTTATAAATGGCATATTTAAGAGGAGTCAAAAGGGGTTCTAAACTTGACCGTATTAGAAATGAGGCCATAAGAGAAGAGTTACAAGTTGTTAACTTGAATGAAAAATTAAAAGATTACAAATGACGGTGGAAAGAGCACTTAGAAAGAATGTCAGGTTCCAGACTGGTCAAACAAAGTCTGGAAATACAAACCTATAGGACACAGGTGTACGGGTAGACCCAGGAGGAGATGGCTGGAGGATTTTTGAATGCGGAACAGGCAGCACCTTCGCTATGCCCTATTGTGAAAACGATTATGACTTTTTACTTCCATGTTCCGTAAGGAATGGAAGTATGGTGATCGCGAAAGAAAATCTTGTTCGAGATAAGGGCAGATTCTGATTGTACTATCCTCAAAACATGAAGAAAAGTCATTTCCGAAAGTGTGTGTGTGTGTGTGTGTGTGTGTGTGTGTGTGTGTGTGTGTGTATCTGTGTGTAGAATTTTTTCTATGGCGAACGATAACTGCCGCAAATTCAAACAGAACTGAATAATTGTTTGCGTATGTGGCCGAGTTGTAGAGGACCCAAGGCCTATTGATTTTGGTGCAGATCGGTTAAGGGGAAAGGGGTAGTTTACCTGCATCGTTTTACGTTTTAACTACAGTGAAGTACTTAATTTTGATAAATAAAGTATCCTAACAAGAAGGTCCACTGTAGAAATGTTGATGAAATATCTATAAATAGAGAGGGTAGTTGAAGGGGAAGGCGGTAACTTTTTGTATTGATGTTATAGATGTATTCGACTGAAACTTAAAAATTTCAATAAAATATTAACAATTGATATCGTTCCATGCTATGCAACCACGGATACGTAAATAAATTAATTTTTCGTTTTCAGAAATTTACAGATAACAAACGTTGTTGGGCGGTATTTGATTTCTTTCGCGTTGTTTAAATAAAAGATAATTTAATTGTTTTTTTTTTTTAGTATCAACAGCTAGGTAGAATTCGTATTTTGATTATCTTTCTCAGCTTTTTTACCAAAAGCATGCTGATATATTTGGTTTCGTTATGAGTGCACATATTAAAAATAATTTTATAATTAATTAGAACATGGAAGACATGTATGGTTGTCCATACCGATTATTTTGCAGGCTATGTTTATGTGCATTGGAGATGGTGTAAGCAAAGCACCGCCCAGACAATCGTACCGTAATGTGAACAGCTCACTGCTGTGTATTTTTATTCCGTACACCGAGTGAAATGAAAGCTCTGTCTGTGTTTGTTTAGCGAGTTTTGGGGCCTTACATAACGGACATACAGTAGATTTATTATCCTGTATAACTGTCGTAACTCGAATGTTGCGTTACCCGTCTTGTCTTGTACTGTAACGTAACGTGTTAGAGACGCAAACGTTGATTGGCTGGAGCAGGAAATGGACTGTGTGGGACGCTCCACTTCAGCTTTTGAATTGTAATCATTATCTGAGTGGAAAAATGTGGAAAAAAATTGAGCCCTTTTCCGGTGATGATTCACGGTTTTTGTGTCCTACGAACTAACAAAACTGAATATTAACGCTACTTCGCCTTCCATAGGTTACCGGTAGGTGGCAATTTAGGTGAAATTTGTTTCTTATATTATCACCTGGAGTGAAAATTTTTATTTTCTTTTGCTTTGGTTTCTTAGTTTCGGTTTCTTCTATTTCATTAAATTTACTTTCGTTCAAAATTTTTTTTAAATGAACACACACTGCAAGAAACGGTTGATCTAAGTCTGAAATATACATTTTCATCAAGTTACTAGCTTATTCTTCTACACTGAAATTTTCCATTATTATTATTATTATTTTACATTGGCAACATAAGTTTTTGTATTGTTTTGTTCTCTTAAATTTTTGCTCACCCCCCCCCCCAAAGCTTGGGCCCTAGTTTACAGTCTACTCAGCCTAATGGTAATCAGACTCTGCCAGTCTAACATATTGTTTTATTTTGCTTGTAAAAGTCAGAGTTTCTTTAGTCTAGCTGTATCTTTGCTATCAACTTATTTGAGTCAAAAATATTGTTAGTCTAAAATGAAATTGATATTCATAGGACATGTAGTGAGATAATGAGTTCATGACGAACATTCTGGAAGCAATGGCGTATACAGAATTTGGTCTTACGCGGGGGGGGGGGTCCGGTCAAGTCGGCTTCATACAAGAGAAAAAAACAAGTGAAGATTAATCAACATTACTATCTTTAAAGTAGTTGAAAACCGTGTGATAACATCCTGAAATCAATCCGAGTAAAATAAATAGTATTAACACAATTAAAATACGCGTAATTGCAACATTGTTTAGAAGATACTTTTTGACTGAATTGATTTTCTTATATTTCGTATTTCAAACGTTTACGTAAATGCTGTGTAATAAACGTGTTTGTATACTTAGAAAGAGTTAGCCTACTACTATATTAGCTTACAGAGCTGAAAAAAATAATAAAGTAGTCTAAAAATTAAGAGATTGTCAAAATTTGTTAACTTCTTTCGACCCTGTGGGGAGGGGGTCCGGTCCCGTTCGTCCCCCTACCGTAAATACGCCCCTGTCTGGAAGAGAAGAACTTAGAAGGAAAAGACGGCAGGACAAGACTGGGCTGTGAGAGTTATCTTCGAATCAAAAGGGTAGCAGAACTCCGTAGAAATGGTAGCGCCGACAGGGCGTAGCGTTCAGGCCACGATGACGAATTGTTTTTTAATTGGCGAATTCAGTCGCTCTGAGAACATCTGAGAAGACAGTTTACGTTTGCTGTTAGAATCTATTCAACCAAAACAGACGTTTCGACAGTACCATCGACTGCCATCATCAGTGTAAAATTCGAGCTTTGCTAACGTAGGGTGGTGACCACAGTACTAACGTCTACCACCCTACGTTAGCAAAGCTCGAATTTTACACTGATGATGCCAGTTGATGTTACTGTCGAAACGTCTGTTTTAGTTTAAAACAATGGACCACGACCAAACAGCTCGGGATTGAATTTTAACCATTTTGAGGACATTGCTTACTTTTTGTTTTCAGTGGAATGTTATATCTAGAGCTAGGAATTTTAAGTGCAAACTTTTGGTAAAAAAGGTGCTTTAATTTAGCTGAAAAAGGTGCAAATTTCAAATGTAAATATTCATACAAACAGTACCAAAACCAATTACATCACACATAAGGACTCAAAATTCACTCATGTATTAAAAAGTCTGCCTAAAACAAATCCCAGAACACAATACTCGTATTATTAAGATTACAAGTCCAGAAAAAGTACCCCATCTAGTGAGAATTGGGGAAGTTGAGAGAGGAAATCCTGTAATTTCAACATACTTTTGGATCCTAGCAGGAGCGTTTTTCAGGAATTTCTTAATGCAATACGGAAATTCATTTGCATATGTATATTCATCTTCTAGTGCCTCACAAACACGATGCAATGCAGGTCACATGTTTTGGATTAGAGTACATAGGTTTCAGGTTAGCAATAGCCAATTACATGTAAGGAGCTTGGTGCGTAAGTACTAGCCACGCTCGATCATATTCTATTCCTTCAGGTCACAACACAATACATGCGTTGTTGAAACTTCGCATCACACTGGCATTGTCTGTTTTGTTCAGAAAGTATGTTTTCAATAGCATGGGTTTTACTTGCTGTCCATTTAGGGGTGCTACTAAAATGTTTAGAACATATCTCATCTGCCTATCAGTGGTTTCATCTAGTATAAAATATAGTAGATGCGGTGATGCCGCACACGTTCGGTGTTCCTTGCTTAATTATTATAGGAATAAAATGCGGCAAAGGAGCCAAACAAAGGTAAAAAAAGGGCAAATAGGTGATGACATTGAGAAAAGGTGCAACCAAAACACAGGAGTGTTTATTTAATGTTTTCTTTGCAAGACAAACTAATTTGGGCATTTTAGTAGCAAAAAAAAAAAAAAAAATTAAGGTGCAGCACCTAAAATTTCTAGCACTAGTTATATCAACACTTATACAACAAGATAGAGTCAACACATTTTATTCAAGACACAATGTATCGTGTTTGTCACTTTACATTTGCCGTGAAGTTTGTGTATACAGGCGATTAGCACGTGTTGGCAATGAACTTGGAATCTGTGTTTTTATATTGAAACGGAAAGTGTTAATGAGCAGGTAAGTCATTACACTGTGTGTTGTGGCAGTTTGTCTACAGAAGGCTGTTAATTGCCTGACGTCAGATACTCGCTGCTATATTCCACCCGAGAAACTCGGTACAGATTACAAAGTCCATGAATGAACAAGAGAATCGAGCGTACGGTTAAGAGATAGTAAGTCGGTACAAGCGAGTTTCACAGATACAAGAGTATTACAGTATCAGTTGTAGGATTTAGTACGAAGTAAATCTAGGATACTATCGTCTCACGTCTTATTCAGATGGTTGTATTCAAAGACTTTATCAAAAAAGAGATAATATACCAAGCGACACTCGAATACCTTCATTTAGGTGTCCGATCTAATCAGGGGCGGATCCAGCAAGCAATTTGTAGGGAGGAAAATAGTTGAATTTGGGGGGAGAATATGATATTTTTTAATGGTCTATAGTAGCAGTCGGCAACTCTGCGCCCGTCGATAAGGTTTGACGCGCCCGCGAAGCAATTTGTTATTTTCTTTTCTTTTGAACGAAGGAACGCACCCGCATTGTGCCTGCTTCGAAGTACTGCATTATAAAATAGTACAAGCCATTTAGGGAACAACGCTACGTCTTCCCCCAATACGATTGTCGAGCTTGTCGCCCAGAGCATGTACACACCTTTCTCCCCAAAGTGATTTTTTAAAGTTTAACATTTCTCTGCACTTTACGCAAATAAAAAGTGTTATTGTGGTAAGTTCTTTAATTTATTTTTATTAAAATGTTTTCCTGTTTAACAATTTTTTCGTTTAAAGTTTTGTTAGTTTTAACGTGCGTGTGCATGATGACAGATTGTTGATGACCTACTCCTAATGTGAAAAATTTTAACAAATTTATATGAAAAATACTGCAAAGCTTTTTTTAATTCGGTGTTCCACGTCGCTAAATATGAGGGCAAGGGTATTATAAAGCGACAGTTAATGTTTGTAACGTCCGGCTTTTGAACTCCGCACCTTTCTATTTTCCATTGATGGGATGGGGAGGGGTGCGCCCATCGAACTGGCCCTCAGTTATATATGCGCTCCCATAAATTCAAAGGTTGCCTATAACTGGTCTAAAGTGTAAATGATAGGAATGAGTAAAGATGAAAATACTGTGTGTTATTATCAACACAATAAGTTTATTAACGTACAAGTAGTATAAAATTATATCTGTTTGTCAGTTCATTGTTCTTTTAATTTTAAAGTTTAAAATACACACCGCTCATTTAAGTTATCTATCAAACAAAAATTAACGTGGCAGTAAGGTAAGGTACAGTTACAATTTAAAGTAATTTTAGAGTAAAACCATGAACATACATAAAGTTATATAATTTTTTTAAAATCATATTCACAATCACAAAACCATTCTACAATCACTAGACGACGAAAAAAATTGCCTGAAGTGACCATTTTGGGGGGGGGGGGATTTCCCTCATTTCTCCCCTCGTGGATCCGCGCATGCGGATTTTCTTTTTCTTTTCATGCGGAATTTTCTTCAACCTTTGACTTCTCGAAGGAACTTTACTTCTGATGCTTGAATACGTCAGAAAACTGGGCTACTCTCTACGTCAGAACTCAAGATTCACAGCCACACGCTGTAACCTCGTAGAATTTTAATTGAGTCTGTTTTATTGTTTTTGTTTCCGAGTGGTGTCCTTATCGTACCACACATTAACTGATGTTACCGAATGATAAATAGTATTATTATTTGTTCCTGACATAATAAATATAGTATACCCGGATATAGTAATGTTGATTAAATTCGTTTAAAATTAAACAGTAATGACGAAAGATTTAGTGAGATTTGGTAAACTAACTGGACACAATTTTGAAATACGTATTCGTGTTGATGTTCTGAAACAATTTTGTTACAATCTTCAGGACAGTTGTGGACGATTACTTTTGACACTCAACTCGAACAAACTATAACACCCAATACTAAACAAGTTCGGTGGCGTATTTAGAAATTGGCCTCGGGGGGATCCGGGGTCGGGTTGGCTTCATACAAAAGAAAAAACTACTTAATACTAATCAACATTACTTTAAAATGGCTGAAATCAGTCCTATTAAAGTAAACTGTAACATACGTGGCGGTAATATAAAAATACGGATTATTCAAACATTGTTAACAAGATACTTATTGACTGAATTGATTTTCCTATATTTCATATTCCAAACATATACGCCATGCTGTGTAATAAACCTGTTTGTATATTTAAAAAAGAGTTACTAATATATTAGCGTACACAGTTGAAAAAATAATAATAAAATAGCCGAAAAATTAAGTGGTTAACAAAATTCGTAAACTTTTTCGACCATGGGGAGGTCCGGTCCCGTTATCCCCCCGTAAATACGCCTCTGATAAAGTTATCGAGTGACAGGTCAAGCAAACCTTAAGTTGTAATAAAGTTAAATTTAAATGGTCCACAATTTTTAAGTGAAGTAGTAAGTGCGAAAAAATTATTCCAAAAGGAGAACTTTCAAAAAACGCACCATGTAGAAATTCCATAATTACTCGCTGTTTTGACTTCACTGAAAATTATAATAATCTGATTGTGGCCTATAAATTTTCATTAGAATAAGCATAACATCTTAAGAATCTTAAGGAAACTTAAATTGGTTAAAATCTCTTTAAGATTTTATCAGTGGATCTGGAAATACTTGAAGAAATTTATGTTTACTATCAATTAAATACGGTATGACGGGGTCGTTAGATTTAGTAAAGATTAACGACGATTTTTGTTTTCTACAATGAAGAAATGTTACGTTAAAACAAATTGTACATTTGCACTTTGAACTTATAAACATATACACGTTTGTGGTTTTCTTATGTTCAAATTCAACCAGTTTTTACCAAAACGTTTCGTAACGTCTGTCAGTACAAATACTTAAAGCAGAGTTAATCAATAAGGCCAACTTTGACCCCATGCTAGCTGGTTCTTATAAAATAATGTGTGATAAGAATGTCTTAAATAAGATTCGTTCATAAAAAAAGTACCAATAATAATAACAATAATCATCATCATCATCATCATCATCATCCTCACGGATTAAACCAAGGATGGTTTGTTCCGGTCTCAAGTAGGCAAAGATTAAAGCTGGTCACTCCAGCGCTTTCTCGAACGTCCCATACCTCTCCGTCCCCTCGGCTTATAGTTCCAGAGTTGTTTGGGGCATGCGGTGGTCATCCATTCGGCAAAGATGTTCCCACCAATTCAGCCGATACTGGGCGATCCTGTCGAGTATACACATAATATTCAGTTCCTGCCATATATCTGTGTTTCTTCTATGATCAAGGAGAGTATACCCTGCCACGTGCCTTACAAATCTCATTTCAGCCGCTTGGATGCGACTGGCCTGGCCTTTCGTTAAGTCCAATTCTCAGACCCATAAAGAAGTGTGGGAAGAGCCATCACCTTGTAGAATTTTAGGCGTGTTACTTTACTTGCTGACTTAAAACCCTTAAGTCCCGCACATAAGGTTGAACTTATGCTACTTATCACAACTTCGTTGCATGCATTATAAGACACACAATAATAATAATAGTCAAAATGCAAAACCCCAATACGTAAATTGGTTTCAGTTTATATACCCAGATACCAATAAATTACTTTGGTTGAGCAATGTCCTCATTTCACGATTTTAAATTGAGTTAATATCCCGGTTTTGTAGCACAGAAATATGGTAATATTATTTGTTAGATTCAGATTTTTCAGCTAGTTAAAATTTGTTTAACATACATTGTGTGAAACATGTGTTGGATGCTGTGGAAAAAAAATCATATCGTGGTTTATCGACCTGACTGGTTTTTCTAGTTTCTCCACTTAGTTATGCTTTGCTTCCAACCTGTCAAAGAACTAAAAAAAAAACACGTCTTGTAACGATTACTTAAAATTTAGAGAGCTCATATCTTAAAAAACTACAAGCAAACGTTTTTATAAAAACAGAGAGTCACAGTGATCCGGCTCTTTCCCCCCAAGGACGTTTCACCGAAAGTGACTTTCCGCCCAGATAAATTCGCTCACGGCAGTTTATCTTGGATAATTAGTCTAATAATATTCATACAATAATTACATTCTTACCCAAAATACCAATTAAATTTGCAAAATATTCGAAATTACGTACATCACAGTCTGGTGCAGAAAGAGCTCCCGCTGTGGCTTTTTATCCACTGTCATTAAGGAATCATTACATTATGCCGGATCCAATGAACCTCGTATGAAAAATGGAACAGGGACGTAACACAAACGTTTTCAAACCATAGTGTCCAAAAGATACCTTCCTTATACAAGTTAATATTACGTCTTCAGAAAGAGGAACTTAACGCAGAAACGATCTCTTGTGGAGTGAAATGCGTAGCTTATACCGATGTAACATGAGTCTCGAAATATATTTGCCCTTTTTTTTTATTAAAAACGATTCAACGAAAGAGGAAGGTATAAGTAAACCGCAGATAGGAATGAAGATGAGCAGAAGGGCAGGAATCCGCAACTGGAGGATGGTTCCATCGGACAGAGACGTTTGATGATGTCTCCTTCAGCAGGCCAGGACCCGTCCAGAGTTGTAGCGCCCCTGATGATGATGATGAATAAAGATGGACAGTCGAACAGCAAGAGACCCGGAGATTTGGAAAATGCATAGTGCGGCTTCAGACTGTAGCGCGACAAGCAAGCTATACTCTCCCAGAAAGATTTGGGGGGAGTCTTAAACTACCATCAGCATGTGAAACCAGCAGCCCCCACGAACCATTCCTCAACACGTGAACACCGGGGGGGGGGGCAGGACCATACTTAGTACGGACCGTTCCTATGTGGATATGTTTCGTTGACAGCCAGGTTATAGCAGAAATTTTATTGGTGAATCTTAGTTATTAGAGAAACAAAGAGCGAGCGATGTTGGTAGGTAAGCGGCTGCGGAAGGCAAGGCATAGTTGGAATACCTTTAGTGAAGCGTTACGTAAGACGCGAATGAAAGTGGTTAGTCCGGTTGAGGAGGAGTACGAACTAGACTGCGTTATGTAATCTCTCCGACAGCTGTTGTACGTGTAAACAAAACGAAATCTATATTCATACGTGGTGGTAGCCTTGGCTGGGCGTTCTGACCTCTGGACATTGATCGTGCTTCGGGTACTTGTTCACTAAATGTACACTGCTGTAGCGGAATTACATTTAAGTTACCCATACGTTCCGCTTTTGTTTGGACAGACGCTGTCCCGACTTTTATAAATGGAAATTGGGACGCAAAAAAAATATCTTGAATTTTACATTTTTATAAACATTATTTGAAGCAGATATTTTGTATATCCAACGATTGTCTCGTATTTTGCCCACCGAGACCAGTGGCGTAGGCCTATGTGGAATTTGGCGTGGGGGGGGATCATTTCGGCTTCATACAAAACAATAAACAAGTTTAGACTAATCAGTATTATATAATCTTCAAGGTGACTGAAAAACGTGTGATAAAATGTTGAAATCAATCTCATTACAGTAAACGGTAATATCGAAAGAAAATGCGGATTATTGAAACTTTGTTTACAAGATATTTATTGAAACTTTACATTTTAAAACGATGAAAACAGTTTCAATGAAAAAAAAAAGGTAAACTAAGAAACTTTTATACAAAAAAAGAAACACTGATTAAAAAAATGTTTTAGAGTGCCAGTTTTCATTAAGAATGTTTTGCCATTTCATTAAGAATTCCTTCCGGGGTCAGTGAATTTAGTTTTCTATATTTCATAATTCAAACGAATACCATTGAATCAGCCACCAGAACCACATTGCTCGTACATGTCAGTAATGACTTCAGAATCCAAACATTTTCTCCAAAATATTCGGAGATACAATTCATGCTTTCAGATGACATATTTCGGTACGACATAAGATAGCAGCAATCGAAGAAACTGATGCCTTAATGCCAACTTTTAAAATGAAACGACAAAGTCGGGTCGTTGCTCCCTGTCCCAAATGAAAATCCCAGTTGTTACAAATCTGTTTCATCGGAGAAGATCAAGCCCAGGACGATCGACGCTGTGAAGCCATCCTCGATATAGGAAAGTATATTGTTTTAAATCTCCAAAGGCTGTTGCACCAACATAATAATTTAGTACAAGTGTTCAAAACAATTTTGGAAAGAATGTTGACTGATGAGTACAAAATTATTACACGAGCTGATAGAACGCCATGTAGTCATAGCCAATAAAAATTATATTAAAATACGTATTAAAAGTCAATATCGCGTGCGAAGTCGCGGGTAACAGCTAGTATTTCAAATTTCAAACGTATTCGAAAATGTTGTGTAATAAACCGGTTTGTACATTAAAAAAAGAGTTCTTACTATATTAGCGTATACAGCTGAAAAAATAATAACACCGCCTGAAAATTAAGAGATTAACAAAATTCGTCAACTTTATCGACCCTCTGGGGGGGGGGGGGGAGTCTGGTCGCGTTCGTCCCCTCTCGTAAATACGCCAGAGTCAATCAACAGTTTGTTGTCTAGTGATAAAACGTCTATTAGTATAAATCCTTAAAGCTGTCTTAGTAATAAATTAACTCTAATTATTCGTGAACGAATTTTTTATAAAACATTGATTGATAAATATGATGTTCAAAGCATTATTATTTTAACAGAAAACACTAGTATCAGTAGTGGAGGTGCGGTATTGGACGAGTAAACTGGTTAGGCACTAATTTTCACTTTGGTTGACTAGAGCCTTCTGAAACGTGATAATGTCTCGATTCCATGGTTACAGATTTAATTAACGTGGTCCGTTAAATAAATGTTGATTGTTTGCCATCACTTTGGACTTCTAAATGTCATTACTAAAGCAACGTTCAGAACAATTAGATATAAACGATTAAATGTTGAATTATAATAAAAAAACAAAAAACTAAATAAAATGGCCGGTATAAGCTGTCCCTCCTCTACTTTCACTGTCAAGTAGAGGTTAGGGCACCCTCTTGCCCTTGGGGTGAGAAATTGCTACCATTGGTCAACGACGTAGGATGTTGAAGGCAAGGAGAAACCACCACATTACAGATCCTTATGGATATCTCAACAGGGAAAACTGGTCTCTTTGGTCTGGTAAGACAGCCAGTTTATGGGAGAACACCCAGACAGAAAATCGGGCTGGACGTTGAGCCTGAAGGTGGCAGCCCCACCATACGTCTTACCCTGCGATATGCTAGTAACATATCGAGGGAACATAATCACTACTAAATTGGTTCAAATAAGGACTAGCCGGACGGATCAAATGTTGCTGACCACAACTGTGATATACAGCAGGAACTGAATATTATGAGTATACTCGAAAGGATCTCTCAGTATCGGCTGAATTGGTGGAAACATGTTTGCCGAATGGATGACTGCCGCCTCCCCAAAATAACTCTGTAACTATAAGCGGAGGGGACGGAGAGGTGTGGGACGTCCGAGGAAGCGCTGGAGTGACCAGCTCTAATCTTTGCCTATTTGAGACCGGAACAAACCATCCTTGGTTTAATCCTTGAAGATGATGATAATGATGATAAAAAAATGGTGGCTGTCTCTGTTCAAAAAAATCGTTTCGTCATCAGTGATACAATTTAACAAAATATAATTAAAACTTTTTTTTACTTTAAAGAATTCATTTTCACTCAGTTTAATTTGTTACACTGCTGTCTACCATTCTTAGATCTACCAATTAAGCTGTTCAGTTATCACACCGTAAGTTCGCTTCATCTTATAGTTTCAGCAGTATTTATTGAACGAGTGAGGCGAGTTCTAAGTTTTAACTTGACCGTTTGGCATTTGTCTACCTGTCTAACTGTCTGTCTATCTGTTTGGGGATACCTCATGATAAGTTTTGAATACGTTAACCGATTTTCGTAAAACTTATAATGAATGTCCATCACAGACTAGTGGTGGGCGTTTTTGTTGTTTTTGCAAAACGAAAACGAACCGTTCGTTTAAAAAACAACAACTGTTTTTAAAAACAGTTGGAAGAAACAGGTTGAGTTAATGAACTGTTGCTATTTACATTTACTGATTTTACCATTATATTGTTAAAACGTTTTATTTTGAGCATTTCAAATAACTGTTCATTTTAGTATTTTTCTTAAATGGATGGTTATGTAACTTAAACAATGGCATTAAGTAAATATTTCTCTTATTTACCAGTATCTTGAAATGCATTTTTTTGCTTTAAATTGTTTCATCAAAACTCATGGGAAATATCTGAATAATATTTTTATAGTAACTGAAATAAAACTGAATATAGCCTAATTCTGCGCTAAACAGAACGAGTTCAGTACAATAATCGAACGCAAGTCAACGAACGTTGCAGTAAAAACTAACAGTTTACTCGTAACAGTTCAACAAACGTTGCAATGAAAACGAACAGTTTACTCCAAACAGTTCAATAAAAACAGTTTATGCCAAACAGCTCAACGAAAGTTCCAATGAAAACGACGAACGGTTTACTCCGAACAGAGAACAGTTGTCAATACTGTTGCCAACGCCATGTTCGTTTTCAAAACGGAGAACATTTTGTCTTCGCGGAAAAGAACAGTTCGTTCGTTTTTTTCCCAGAAAACTATTTTTTCAAACAGTTGTGTGTTTTTGTTCCCAGCACTATGACAGACCCATAGGCCTATGCTGTTTTTGAGAGTTTTTCTACCTCCAAAAGTAAGAGGATGGGAAGCAAAAGAATGTTGATAAGTTCGCTAAATCGATTCGGGGTTATCAAATTAACGAGAATTGATAGCATCTAAATATATTGTTCAGTTTCGAAAATTTCAAAAATTTGAACGCCAGGGCCCAAAATATTGACCAAAGTTTTGAAGAGATTTTAAAGATCCATGCCGGGTATCAGACTAATGGGAATTTTAATCCACATTCGATTATTTTACTCTGAAAACTTTTTAATTTTAGGGGTGTCATGGGGCAAAGATGAAAATAAACATTTTGAAAAGTCTGTGGCGAATATTTGTGAGGAATTGTACCGAGTTCATATACAAAATGTGAACTCGGTACCTTTAAAATTTGACAAAATTAACATCTGTCAATACCGCTGCCAAAGTTTTGACTGTATTGTAAAAGATGTAAGCTCTCTTTGAGAAAAAAAACTTTACACATTCTTATCAGTTATCAATTAACAAAAAAGAAATATAATATAAATAAATACGAACAGAGAAAGGATAAGAACCAGTTGAATCAAACGGAGTCCACAGTGGCTCATGCCAAAAATAAATAAATACGGTCATTTCCTTGTACGTTTTATCTTTTCATAATATTAACAAATATATTTTTGCAACCATAGATAAACACGTAGGTAATGTTTGATAATTCTCATGTAGACAAGTGTAAAGTGATATTTGATGTGTAGTAAACATTAGTAGGCCTAAGTACATGATTTAGTAAACATTTTAGTGAACTCGTCAACAGTGGCGTATCTGTAATGACCTTGGTGGGTGGGTGTTTCCGGCGTCCGGTCGTGTCGGCCTCGTACAAAATGAAAATCAAGTTGAGACTTATCAATATTACTACCTTTAAAGTGGCTGAAAAGCGCGTGGTAACATCCTGAAATCAGTCCCATTATTGAGTTAAACGGTAATGACACAATAAAAATACGCGTTATTGAAACATTGTTTACGACATTGGCTGAACTGATTCCACTGTGTTTCATATTTCAAACGTATACGAAAATTCTGTGTAATAAAGCTGTTTTTATTCTTAAAAATGAGTCACTATATTGGCATACTCGGCTAAAAAAATAATAATAAAATAGCCTACACAAATTAAGAGATTAACAAAATTCGTCAACTTTTTTCGACCCTCGGGGGGGGGGTCCCTTTCGCCCCCCCCCATAAATACGCCCCTGCTCGACAATTTTCGTAATTTTACTTACATGCTGCCGCATGATAACTCTATTTTTTTTTTAATATAATTATTTCACTGCCGAGTCAGAACACAAAGTTTTTTATGGGTAAAAACGTAAAAGGTTTACCGTATAGCCTGAACCGGTTTTCGCTTTTAAAAAGCTTCTTCAGAGACTGCCGCTGGGAGCACTGTCCGTCTTGATGTTGGCGACGGTATCGACTTTTGAAAGATCGATATTGTGCGTGTGGGATGTGATATGTTAGAATAACGGGTGTGATTTGAATTGTGTCTGTTCATTTAGGATATCGTTTTTATGTGTTTTCGTGTGTTTCTATATTTCCAGTTGTTCTAGAGTGTCTAGTTTTCGGGTTTTTGTGTGTACCTGTACAATGTCTATGTTATTGTCGATGTTTTTGTATGTGTGGTTTGCTTCAGTGAGGTGGTTTGCAAAATGTGGATTCTGTAGTGGAGTGTAGTGCCTTTGTGTGTTAATGTATCTTTGTTTGAAGCCACGTCCTGTCTGGCCTATGTAGAATTTGTTGCAATCTGAGCAATTTAGTTTGTAAACACCAGGTAGATCGAATTTGTGTTGTGCTTTGTGTGTGTGTGTGTGTTTTTATAGTGTGTGTTCTGTTTTGTTAGTAATTTTGTATGCGATTCTGTATCCTGCTTTTTTGAATTTGTGGGCTATTTTTACTTCCATGTTCCTTAAGGAAATGGAAGTATGGTTATGGCAAAAAAAATCGTGTTTCAGATTATTGCAGATTCTGATTGTACTACACTCAAAACATGAAAAAAAGCCATTTTTCCAAAAGTGTGTGTGTGTGTGTGTGTGTGTGTGTGTGTGTGTGTGTGTGTGTGTGTGTAGATTTTTTTCTATGGCAAACGATAGCCGCAAATTCAAACAGAATCAAATAATTTTTTGCATACAGCCCTGATTTGTAGAGTACTCAAGACCTATTGTTTTCGGTGAAGATCGGTCAGGGGAATCAAATAATGTTTTGGATTAAAACAGAATCAAATAATTTTTTGCATACAGCCCTGATTTGTAGAGCACTCAAGACCTGTTGTTTTCGGTGAAGATCGGTCAGGGGAATCAAATAATGTTTTGGATACAGCGCTGAATTGTAGGGTTCTCAAGAAATACTTCCCTACATTGTAGAGGACTCAAGGGCTGTTGATTTTGGTGAAGATCGGTTAAGGGAAAGGGGTAGTTTACCTGCAACATTTTATGTTTTAACAGGGGTAATTTTTTCTATGACGAACGATAACTGCCCTAAATGCAAAGAGAATCAAATAATGGTTTGCATACAGCCCTGAATTGTAGACTTCTCAAGATCTATTGTTTTTGGTAAAGATCAGTTAAGGGAAAGGAGTAGTTTACCTGCAACATTTTATGTTTTATCAACGGTAAATTTTTTTATGACGAACGATAACTGTCGCACATTCAAACAAAATCAAATATTGTTTTGCATACTTTCATCAATTATAAAAGACTGAAGGCCTGTTGATTTTGGTAAAGATCGGTTAAGGGAAAGGGGTAGTTTACCTGCAACGTTTTATGTTTTAAGGGTAATTTTTTTCTATGGCAAACGATAACAGCCGCAACTTCAAACAGACTCATAAATGTTTTGCATACAGCCCTGAATTGTAGAGTTCTCAAGACCCGTTGGTGTTGGTGAAGATCGGTTAAGGGAAAGGGGTAGTTTACCTGCAACATTTTATGTTTTAACAACGGTAATTTTTTTTTTACGAACGATAACTGCCGTAAATTCAAACATAATCAAATAATGTTTTGCATACTTCCCTACATTGTAGAGAACTCAAGGGCTGTTGATTTTGGTGAAGGTCGGTTAGGGGAAAGGGTAGTTTACTTGAAAATTTTGTTGTTGTAACAAGAGTAAAGTACATAACTTTGATAAATAAAGTATCCTGATAAGAATATCTTAATAATCCACTATAGAAACGAAGATGAAATATCTATAAATGAAGAGGCTAGTTGAACGGGGTGGGGGTAATTTTCTATAAATGAAAATTATAGTTGAAGGGATAATTTTTTATATATGTACTATGTTATCGGCAACAAAGAAGTAGTTTGTTGTTAAAATTCCTTCCCGTCCTGTTTGGCCGTAGACCAATGTTTTCGGCAAACCCAGACGTTTCGGCAGTGCCATCGACTTCCATCATCAGTGAAAATCGAGTGCGATAACGTGAGGTGGTATATGTTAGTCACCACAGTACTGTGGTTAAGGCTGAACCAGTAAGTAGAAAGAAGTAGTTTCTATGGAAATATTTCATTTCGAAATTGATTTTAAATGTAAATCTTAGAACAGGGAAGTCATGTATGGTTCTCCATACCGATATTTTCAGTTTTTTTGTTGATGTATGTTAGTGTTATGAGTTTGTTGTTTTCTGTCTTTGCCTGTTGTTTGTTTTGTGTAGGAGTTTATTTATCTATTTTTTCTTTCTTAAAATTAAAGATAATATTGTGACAATGGTAAGTGATTTCCTCCGCGGTCTTGACGCACGTTTCACAGGTTAAGTCTGAATCATCAGGTACTGTAAAATGTGTTTTTTAATATTTCAATATATTTCATTATACAGAGCGTCCCGGGAGGACTTCTAACGTTTTTTTAGGTTAGAAGTACAATAACTTTGTTAAATGATTAATAAATGCATAAAAGTTAAAAACAAAACTTGTAAAGAATTTAATTCTGAGAAAAATGGTGTAAATAAAGTCAATAAAAATCAACAAAAATTCCAATTTTGGTTAAAAACAAATTTTTGTTTTTAGGCAAAGATTTTTCTGTTTTACGTCAGATATCATGAAACTTATGGGAGATACAGTTCTGCGACCTGTTTTATTCGATTTTTTCAGGTCAAAAACCATAAGAAACAACAGAATTCGCCCCTTAATTTACCTTCCCAGAATTTCAGAAAGTCTTCATTTACTCGGGGGAACCGAAACCCGGGCGAAATCTTTCGCTAGCCGTAACTCGCTTACAAAGCGTTTCCGGACATACGTTTATATGAACTTTTTTTCTTCTTTTACACTATAGAACCATTTCTCAAATTATTTCCCTCTCCTCCCGGGACACCCTGTATTTTAATATTTAATAGTGTTTCATTCGTTGTATCTTCTCTGGTCACAATGAGACTTACTTTAACATACGGTATATCAAATGAATGATCCGTCTGTTTCATATTATGCTGAACGGTTAAAATTACTTGGAATTATTAATTAATCTTAGAGGCCTTTGCTATTTATTGGGAATTGAAAATTTGCTTCACTTCGGATTGTGGTTAAATTCAACACTAGACTTTTCTTCTAAAGTGAATTACATTTTATTATGTAAATTGTTTATAAAGTCTAATATATATGTAATATTTGTATCACATTTAGGAAAAAAAATGTGAAGTACCGTCATCATGTCTACAGTAATTTGCTAATAGGTTGTAGACTTTTATGGCTTCAATTTCTTTACCAGTTCTTGTAAAAATGTTTCGGGTATGTTAGTTGACGTAGAGGTTCCCATGGCAAGACGATCTATTTGATTAAAAATAATTTCAAAGTTAATTTTTGGAATTTCCGCAGTTTTTATTATTTCTTTTCGTTTTCTTTATATGTAATATCAGGGGTGTATTTACTGGGGGACGAACGGGACCGGACCCCCTAGAGGGTTGAAAAAGTTGACAAATTTGGTTAATCTCTTAAATTTTAGACTGTATTATTACTTTTCCCGGCTGTGTATGCTAATACAATAGCAACTTTTTTCTAAATATACAAACAGGTTTATTATAGAGCATTTGCGTATACGTTTGAAATATGATATATAGGAAAATCAATTCAGTCAATACGTATCTTGTAAACAATGTTTCAATAACGCGTATTTTTATTGTGCTATTACCGTTTCCTTTAATGGGACTGATTTCAACCACTTTAAAGATAGTAATGTTGATTACTCTTAGGCCTAACTTATTTTTTTTTGGTTTGAAGCCGACTCGACCCCCCCCCCCCCAGGCCAAATTGTAGATACACTACTGCGTAGGGGTTCCCATGGCAAGGCCATCTGTTTCATGAAAAATAATTTCTAAAGTTAATTTTTGGATTTTGCGTGGTTTTTATTATTTGGTTTGGGTTTTTTATATGTGATATGTATGTAGTATCGTTAATAGGATTGAAAGATACATTTTACTATTTGTTAATGTAGACTGAATCTGTGAAACTTAGAACTAAATAAAAATATCTGCAGTAGAAATCCATTATTATTGTTATATTTATATTATTAAGTCAGGTTATAATATTTGAGTAAGGTGCGCGTATTGTGTGTGTGGGGGGGGAGAGAGATAGAGAGAGAAAGAGAGAGAGAGAGAGAGAGAGAGAGAGAGAGAGAGAGAGAGAGAGAGAGAGAGTGTGCATAAGCTATATAAACGTGGGTATGAGGGTAAGGAAGCATAAGGAATTTGCCTTATTTAATTTAACTTTTAAAACTTTTATAAAAGACTAAAATTTCACACTGTAGAACATATGTATAACTTTATGAAAATATCGGTATGGAGAACCATACATGATTTCCATGTTCTAAGATTTATATTAAAAATCATTTTGGAAATGAAATATTTCCATAGAAACTACTTCTTTCTTCAACTTTAACATCAGTACTGTGGTCACTAACGTATACCATCTCAAGTTAGCGCACTCGATTTCACTGATGATTGTAGTCGATGACACTGCCGAAACGTCTGGTTTTGCAGAAAACATTAGACCACAGCCAAACAGCCCGGGAAGGAATTTTAACAACAAACTACTTCTGTGTTGCCGATAACGTAGTACACATATAAAAAATTATCCCTCCCCCATCAACTATAATTTTCATTTATAGAAAATTATCCCTCCCCCATCAACTATAATTTTCATTTATAGATATTTCATCTACCTTTCTACAGTGTATTATTAAGACCTTCTTTTCAGGAAGCTTTGTAAAAATTAAGTACTTTACTCTTGTTAAAACATAGAACGTTGCAGGTAAACTACCCCTTCCCGTTTTCCGATCTTCACTAACATCAATATGCCTTGAGTACTCTACAACTCAGGCACATATGCAATAAATTATTTGATTCTGTTTGAATTTGCGGTAGTTATCGTTCGCTATAGAAAAATTCTACACATAGACACACAGACACTTTTCGGAAAATGACTTTTCTTCATGTTTTGAGGGTAGTACAATCAGAATCAGCCCTTATCTCGAACACGATTTTTTTCGCCATCACTATAATTATATCAATATAATTTCCTTATGGAACATGGAAATAAAAATTGACTGATTAGGACATAATGACAATTTTTAATTTTATTAGCTTCAGGTTAACGGTAATTGGCAGTGAGCACAATTTACGGATAGAATATTTTGAACGGAAATAGTTTACTGGATCAGTCTGTATATTTCAAATTAAATGGTTAGGTGGATGGTAGTTAAAATGAAATTCATATCTGGATTAAACGTTTACGTTAGGCACCCACATATCTAGAAGCCTGTCACACGTAGGTATGTGTTCATATGGTTGTTTGTATACTATGATAAGTATTTTTATAATGTGTACAATACACCTAATGCTCGTGAAATAGCTTCTTTTAAGAAGTGACATTTTAATACACATTTCTTTTCAATCTTTAAAGAATTTTTGTTTTTAATAAATCAATGGTTTTATTAGAATTTGCGCTGCTATGCTGTCGGCGCGAGTTCAATTCCCGCCGGGGCCAATTGATTTAGATACGACCGTTCCCCCTCGCAAGGCAATGGTGAACCAGCGAGACTTATCCTGCCTAGCATAAACCCTCCCCAACTATGCCATCCGGATCCGGCGTTAAACTGTACGTCACATATACCTGTGAGAGACTCCGTAACTCACGCACCACGGGTATGTGCGGGGAGAGTACAAACCAGTCGTAAGACTGAAGGGCCTAATAATAATAATAATATATTCCATGCCACAAAATCTATCTCCTCTCTTCTTACACAAAAATGTTTTGTCCAACAAAAGAGACTTAACACAGCAATCCCACGACCTAGCTACTAGTTCATTCGATAGTTACGTGGAGTACTCTTCAGAGACGCAATATATAAGTTGTAATATTGCATAGTAATTACAGTGGGACTCGCGAATAACGAGCTCGCTTATAACGAGCAAAAGTACGAGATTGTTTTGTTTTGTGTCTTAGTAATGATACTTAAACTCGCTTTTAAAAAGTAGGAACGCATTAGAGGCTTGGTTATAACGAGCATTTTATTGCAGGCTTGTTCATGGGTTAAGATCTAACAAAAGTTCTTTACAATACAGCATTTTAAACATGCGTTTAAAATCATTAACTCACGTTAGTGAAACTAATAATGTAAGCGATGAATTCGTGGAATATTTAAATAAATTACAAAACTGTTTTGATATCTACTGATACAAAATTACTAAACAAACAAAAACAGATGACTTTTTTAAGGTTAATTAAGTTCTGTGCGCGAAATATAACTTTTACGATTCCATTTAGAACGAAGAACAAAAATACAAATAAATTATAATGAATTTTTTTGTAATTTAAAAATGAATATTGTAAATGTGGAATGGAAAGTTTTTCTAGATAGCCGGTTGATTTTTGTTAAGTTTTTAAGTTTTTACTACACAGTTACTTTTACTATATTTCGCTAATGCACTATACGCCAATATTCAGCAAAGAATGTTAGCATCTAAAAAATGTTTAAAGTCTAAATTTAATTTTTAAGCGTAGAACATGTCAAAATTTTATTGTGCAAAGCCTCTTCTGTGGTGGACTTTTTTTGTTGTGTGTTCGACAATCACGGTATAAAGATTTAGGCTTGCGAGTCGACGACTCGGATGTAACGAGCATCCGGTTTTAACGAGCACATTTGAGACTTACTTTAACATACGGTATATCAAATGAATGATCCGTCTATTTCATATTATGCTGAATAGTTAAAATTACTTGTAATTATTAATTAATCTGAGAGGGCTTTACTATGTATTGAGATTTGAAAATTTGCTTAATTTCGGATTGTGGTTAAATCCATTACTAGACTCTTCATCTGAAGCGAATTACATTTTATTATGTAAATTATTTATAAAGTCTAATATGTTTGTAGTATTTATATCACAAATAAATATATATTTATTTGTCCCTTTGTCCGGTTCCTTGAACCTCATTATAAGCAAGTTCCACTGTGTATAAACTTCCATTGAGTACAGAAGTTTATACTACTGTAATTGACAAAGTAAGAGATACTTACGTAGTTTTAAGGCGAGATTCGAAGCGCTAAGAGCGAGGAGCACGATGCAGGCGGCGGATCGTAGTGGGGTCGCCATGCTGTGTTATGTTGCCGGCGACCTGAACACGACTGATTCGGTATCTATGTCTTCGGTTAGCTGTTACCTACTACCAGCTTACGGTACGGTTGCTTCATCGCTTGGTAATAGCAGTAGTAGTCGATCGCTTGATGTGGGCGAGGCGTGTAATCGGACACACAAGTCAATATACGGCATTGGAACTCACCAGATTTAGCACTCTCTTCACTCAGAGACACGTGCTTTTGTATCGCTGCCGAGAGCTGTTTGCGGTTTTCTTCTACGCGCGTAAAATTTCGAACGTTACGTCTTTTTTTTTTTAGGGGCGATTTAATTACGGCTGGCGCCGCCTCTCGCATCCTAGCTTCCACTAGCGCCGTTCTAAACAGTCCTGTTCTGTAAGTCCTCTTGCATTCATTGCGTCTTCGACGTCCATTTTCCATGAATGTTTAGGTCTTCCTTTTTTCCTTCTACAGGGTGGAGTCCATTCCCATACCTTCTTTGGCCATCTCTCATCCGACATTCTTTTTAGATGTCCGTAACAGTTCAGTCTTCTTGTTTCTATAATGTCAAGGTCGATTGCCATCGCTAGTCTTATATCGCATTTCTCACTCTATCTAGTCTACAACACCTCCGCCAGTAATCCATCTCCATAGCTCTTATTATGGATTTATTTCTTTTATTAATTTCCCACAGTTCCGCTTCATATAGGTCATCGTTTTTAAAACTGCTAATCTATTAAGTGTTACTAGTTTCGTGTTTCGTTACATCGTCACCTTATCAACGACGAAGTAGTCGGGATGTATACCAGTGGCGTATCTAAAATTTGGCGTTAGGAAGGGGGTCCGTGGTCAAGTCGGTTTCATACAAAAGAAAAACAACTTAAGACTAATCAACATTACTATCTTTAAACTGGCTGAAAATTGTGTGATAACGTCCTGAAATAAATCCCATTAAAGTAAATGGTAATAACGCAATAAAAATATTTACGAGTAATTCAAACATTGTTTACAAAATACTTACTGACTGAATTGATTTTCCTATATTTCATATTTCAAACATATACGCTAATGCAGTGTAATAAACCTGTTTTTATATTTAAAAAAGAATTACTACTTCGTTAGCGTACACAGCTGAAAAAATAATGAAACATTGTAAAAATTAAGAGATTAAGAAACTTCGTTAACTTTTCTCGCCTCTCGGGGGGCGGGGGGGGGGCTTCTGTTCCGTAAATACGCCCTTGATGTATACAATGTCTTCCACATTGAATGCCCTAGATTTTGATCGATCGAAATGGTCTGAAGAAAAACTTCATAATTGGTTATTTGAAAATTCAATTCATAAAGTTGTTCTTATTGGAATCAGTCATCGTCATCATCCAGGCCTTTGCGGTCATTGATCGACGTAGGCCTCTTTCAAAAGTCTCAATTCGTGTCGGTTTTGTATAGTTAGTGATAATCCTTTATTATCACCTGTCCAGCATGTCAGGTATCTGCTTGTCAGTGTTCCCACGCCTCAATTCCAGTAAGTTATGTAGTTATCAACGATTGTCTCGTATTTTGGCAACCGAGACCAAGGGCGGATCCAGCAAGCAATTTGGAAGAGGGGAAAGAGTTGGCTTTGAGGACGGTATGAAAATTTGAACCATTATTTAATGGTATAAAGTATAAATGATAGCAATGAGTGCAGATAAAAGTGCAGTGTGTTATTATCAACACAAAAGTTTATTAATGTACAAGAACACTATCATATGTGTTTTTGTCAGTTCACTGTTGTTTTAATAATATTCACTTAGAGTTCAAAATACATATTACTCATTTAAATTATGTATCAGTTAAAAATTAATAAAAAGGTACGGATAGAATTTGAAGTAATGTTAGAGTAAATCCTTGAACCTACATAACGTGATATGAATGTTGTATCATATTTACAATCACAAGACGACGAAACAATTTCCTCTGAAGTGACCATGGGGGGATTTCCCCTATCCCCCTGTGGATCCGCGCCTGACCGAGGCAATCCGCGTCTTAACGTTAGAGGTGTGCTAAACTAGTATTTGAAAGTAACAGGTACGAACGAAACCGTTACAAAAAAATAACACGTACAAATACCTGTTATTATGTATTCTATTATACATATACCCGTATTATATAATTTGTTATAAGAAATAAATTGAAACTAAAAGTATTAAGTGTAACTTTACACTGTGAATTTATTAATCTGTTACTGTTTAAAAGAAAATAAGAAACAAGAGAATTTATAGGCCTATTTCCCTTTGGGAATACTAATTTAAGTTTTCACTAGGTGTAAACAAACTGACACAGATTTAATATTAAATTATTGATTCCATTTTGGTTAGACAAATCAGTTGCGAAAGTCAGGCAATTATATTTAGAGTGCACGTAATAGCACAACAAATAGGCCTAATGTCAAACAAATTTACGTGAGATGTACAGTGAAGTTAACAATAATCTCCGAAATCACATTAACAAAACGTACTGTATGCACTCTGTAGATTATAACACAATATAATTTGCTTCTTCAAAATGTACAAAGTTGGTGACTAGTACTTTGTATAATTTGTTATTATAATCTATTATATATCTGCATAACACACGAGAATAAATGTAATACCAGTATGAATTTTTTTCATTTATTAAAAACAGCTTCGTCTCTTTGGCATAGAGATATTCTGGACCTCGCTGTTTCACTTCGTTTCGTACTTGTATGGCAATCGCCACATACGCAGAATCAAGTATTCAGCACCAAAAAGTGGCTTTGTACTCGTGTACTCGTAATACTCGTAGTACTCGTTTATTCGTTCGTTGCGCGTAAGGGGGGGGGGTCCCTGCGACTCGGAACCGAGAGAATGTGTTCTTGTATATACGTTAAGTAAGTTAATGAGGCGGCGTTCTGTCAGTTTAATGGACCAGCGTAAACGGTAGCTAAGCAGCCGAGCGGTCGGCGGGACGCGTGCTACTCACAGATCGTTCCAAGTCAGTTCTAGAAACAGTCGTAGACCAGAGTACTGTTTCAACGTGTTTGGCAATGTAGCACAGGGTGAACTTGAAAGCGTATTGTAGGCATGAGTATTTGTTTATAAGTTAGGACAGTCACAGGTTACCTTTGAATTTATGGGGGCGGATATATAATTGAGGTCCAGTTCGAAGGGCGCATCCCTCCCCACACCATCAATGGAAAACAGAAAGGTGCGGAGTTCAATAGACGGATGACGTGGAACACCGAATCAAAAAAAGCTTTGCTGTATTTTTCATATAAATTTGTGAAAATCTTTGATGCACACGCAAGTTAAAATTAAAAAAAATTTAAACGGAAAAAATGGTTAAACAGGAAAACATTTTAATAAAAATAAATGAACGAACTTACCACAATAACACTATTTATTTTCATAAAGTGCACACAAATGTGAAACTTGAAAAATAATCACTTTGGGGAGAAAGGTATGGGCGACAAACTCGACATCATATTGGGGGAAGACGTAGCGCGGTTCGCTAAATGGCTGGTACTATTTTACAATACAGTACTTCGAAGCAGGTACAATGCGGGTGCGTTCCTTCGTTCAAAAGAAAAGAAAATTACAAATTGGTTTGTGGGCGTGGGGTTGACGACTGCTGAATTAGGATATTGAATATGGTGGTAATACGTTATAATTTACCTGACGTGAGGAATACGAAGCATTGACGGAACACGTGAGAGAACAAGTAGCGGCATGGATGATCTTCTGACCTGGCGTGTAGTAGGTTTAGGTTTAAATTGCGAATTTTAATATATCTCTAAGGATGACTACACAAACATATAAAAAGCGAGACTATACGGGGATCTTTTCGGTTAAGTGGCAGCACGCAGTGAGCAATTTACTCTACGTAGCAATCGCCAGTAACAACGCATTTCCCCCTCCACACGTAGTGATAACCAGCGACAGTTGGTATTTTTATTTTCATTTTGACATATTTTTTTATATTTATATTTTTATATTTATATTTTTATATTTATATAAAATGGTGCTCACACACTTCTCGCATGTATGAATTCCAATCCATGCATGTGAAGTGATTCATTTCCAACTCATCTTGACAGTATTGCCCGGTTATGTACTCCTTACTCCAACAGTAAATGAAGTATACGATTGTGCGGAAATCTAATCGAGCATTATTTAGCAACGTATCCTGTCGCACTTCTTTGGATTCCCGGCAGTCCTTTTTAGAACATACCCAACGGTCTTTACCTGTCGTATACAGTTTCATTTGATAATCGTTCGTACAAATTCTTGGGTTATGTAAAATATTTTTGTCTCTTAGAAACTGTATTGCTGAATCTTTGTCGTGAATCTATGCTGTGTGGTGTTAACTGAAGGAAATTAATGGTACGCAACGATAGAACTACACTTGCTACTGCGCCGTATAGAGTGACGGGGCACGCTGTCACCACGGAATGCGTTGTTACTGGCGATGCTACGTCAAGTAATAAATAATTGCTCACTGCGTGCTGCCACTAAACCGAAAAGCCTCTGTCTGTCTGTCTAACTCTGTCTCTCTCTCTCTCTCTGTCTCTCTCTCTGTCGTTCCATAAGACATCCTCCAGATCCATATCCCTCACATCCCTTTTTTACATTCTCTACAGTTTGCTTGGTCTCCTTCAGCCTTACGGTAACCAATTTAGGGAACTGTGTTCAGCAGTTCTTTGGAGATGTTCGTACCAAATCGGCTGCTTGTTTCTGATGTCCTCTATGATCGAATGTAAAATTTTGTAATTGCTCTTTGCTGACGTTGTTAGCCTCTCTTATGTTCGTACCGGTTGCTTGTTTTAAAAGTCGATGTCTGTGCCTCTTAATGCTTTTTATACGTTATCTTCTAGTTTTGATTGGTTTGATTTCGTCGAAGACGTTTATTCTCTATTTCTACAACCAATTTTTACTATGCGATAAAGTTTAGGATAAATATCTAATACGTTAAATATTACAATTCAAATGCGCAGACACACACACACGCACACACACACACACGCACACACGCACACACACACACACACACATTGTATTATTATTATTATTATTCAGGCTGTACAATGTTTACACATTTTCCGGAACCAAAGATTACAGAAGTGATTGAATTTTCGTCCTCCACTGCTGCTTGTCCATCCAAAGATCTTCTTAAATTTCTCGTTCCCTCAGTATAGTCTGAATTTCTTCTATCCAGGTGATAGGTGGTCTTCCTCTTTTCCTTCTTCCTGGTGGGGCCATTCCATAACTCTCCTTGGCAACCTTTCCTGTGCCATTCTTTTCATGTGTCCATACATTGTAATTTTTTTGTTTGGATAAAATCAACAATTGAATTTTTCACATTCATTCTGTTCTTCATGACTTGATTTCTAATTTTCTCACGTCCTGGATACTCTTGCCGAACGTCTCCAAAAGTCCATCTCTGCTGTCATTAATTTTGTTCTTGTATCAGTAGTCCAAACTTCTGAGCCGTAAGTAATGATACTTCTAAATATTTTGGTTTTAGTTTCTGCTGTAATGTATAAATTGTTCACATAATGGTAATTGATTGTAATGTTTATGTTCTCTCTTGTTCTTCAACAAACCTTGAATGTCCGATAGCATTGAAACCGTAATACAGACTTCTGTAATATAACGCTATTGTAGGCTAGCCAGTGAGACTAGTCCCCTGAGCCAGTATCTAAACTTGACGCCTATTTCGAAAAATTTAAATATGGTGTTTTAGTATGTACAAACAAACAATGTAATAACACGGAATTGAAACAAAGTTTGTGGCCAGACCAGTCTATTGTGGCCATTGACCCCCCCCCCTCCCAGTTCCGGATCACAGAGCTCTGACATCGCTAGTATGATTTTGTTATGTAAGCGCATTCGATGTGCTCTTGTAATTATGTTATTACGAAAAGTTTACTTCATTGTTTGTTTTCTGACGTGTTCAATTAGAGTTCATCTAATTTCCTCGTATATCTATTAGTATTGTAGTTTTCCTTATCTGTCTGCCAAGCGTAGAACAATATAGCTTTTTCTTATTTTTTGCTCTCTTCTTAAGCATTAAGTAAACATATATTTAATAATAAATAATGGCAAAACCTCTAAATTGTGTTGTTGCATGAGTTCAACTACAATCTAGAGATATTTTGGGAGAGTTTTCTTTTAATTCCTTATAACAAGTCTCTCCTTAAACAGAACTGGCTAGTTTGTTATTATCGCAGGCTTGTAAAAACGTATTTCATTCCAGTGGCGTGGTGTCGGTACGTAACACCTCTTGCCGGTTGTGATAGACCTAAAACTTAACCTAAAAAATAATTCGAATTTTTTCTTGTACCAGGTGTTCTTTTTAGAGCATTTTCTATCATTCGCTGGAAGAAGAAGGTGGTCCCGGTTCAACGGGGTATGACTCTCATTACACTCGCACAGAATAAATCAAAACACAAATAATCGAATTAAAAATAATAATGACAAACAGAGAAATACGTGACTAAACAATCAAAACACAAATAGGTACGTAGTATCTGCCGCACGTCAGTTCCGAAAACGACCACAGCTTCCAACTGAGCGTTTTGCCGGTTTATACAGCGGCAACACATTGGGTGGACGAATATGCCCCCCCCCTCCACAGTTTGCACAGTGACAACAACTAGGAGGTCAATGACCGTACGCAGTAAAACATTGCCGATGTCTGAGCCGGCAACACAAGACGGTGCAAGTGCCCAGCAGTTCGAAAGCAATGCTACGCTTTTCTTCAAGTTGCCCTACTAATATTGTTCGGATTTCAAATTATTCTATAACTAAAATATATATTCTGTGATATAATTAATATTATTTTCTCTTATTTCCATTGCTGTTGCCGCCGGCAACAGCAGTTACATGGAGGCTACGCTACTGTTCCATTCACTATACTTATTTTAGATAATTTACATTTGTCCCTATACACTGTGTGGATTATAATCATAACAATATTACAAAACACCGCATTCAAATTGGTGGAAACGATCCCTAGATGACTGACTGAACTACAGCTGCTTTATTTAATAAAAATAATAATAAAAATGTATGTTTTTTAATGAGGGCAGGTGGAAAAATTTGCTCTACAAATGTCCGGAAGCGCTTACACTTCCGGGGTCTGTGGGTTTGAGTATTATACCCGACCCACTAAAAAACCTTTCCTCTCTTTCCTCTTGTAGGACACTAACCTGGAACTGTTTGACACAATACTTCGGGCTAGGCCTATTGTTCTTCCCTTCTAGGGCTCACATTTGACTTGTTATATTTGTATATTGTATTGTCCAAATCTATCTTCTCCGCTCGAATAATTTTCTGCGAAGCCTGCCACACAGTTCCAGCTGTCCTCCCCTTTAAGCATAGCTTATACGTTGTTATCCGGGGTGGAGGTATCCTGCCTAATACCTTCTTGCAAAGATCTTGTATGTTGCTCCCATCTGGCGCAGATGAAGAATGTATGGCTGGCATCGTCCGCAGCTCCCGGACAGTACAGGCGCTTTGGTGACTCGGCCTTTCCAACTTTCTTCAGGTAAGATCGCAAATACCCGTGTCCGGTCAGAAACTGGGTGAGGCAATAGTCGATCTCACCACACTTCCGCTCCGTCCGAGCCTTCTTGCCCACGACCTCGCTCTTCTTACACCCAAGTTCTCTGCAGCATGTGGCTTCGGGCCTCACGGCGTGCAGCTTCACCACCTACCTCCTTCTTCCTCTGGAAGACGATCTCACGTTCCTTGGCATCACTCCCGCAGCGACCAAGACAGACGGCTCGTCGGAAACCGTGCGGTAGGCCGATACAACTTGAAGAGCACTTCATCTTTGGACATGGCTAGTTTCTTCCTGTAAGTCTTCGTCAGGGAGTCTGGCCACACTTCCTCTCCTTATAGTAGGACTGACTGGACAGCTGCCGTCAGAAGTTTTCTTCTAGTTGACTTCGAGTCTTCGACTCGCCGATATTGGCCATGATCCTACTAAGCGTCATAACTGCCTTTACCGCTTTGTTCACCATAACGCCTAATAATAATAATATTTTTTTTTTAAAGAGGGGTAAAAATGATTTATGCACGGTCAGAGGAGGGCGTGCTTCCTCTGGTGTGTGGGACACTCACCCACCAAAAAACCCACCTGTAATTCATGTCCATCCTGGAACCACTTAGCGTATTACTTCAGGATGAAGTCTATTGTGCCCTTATTAGGCTCCTTCTATTTGTTCCACATCTTCTACTGCCCGTTGGGTGGAAGTTGAGCCTGACTTTTTTTTCTAGTAGGACCCACTGAATAAATGCATTAATGCGGTCCCATTCCGCCTTACCACGAAGCATAAGAGCAACAACGCTCTCGGGCGTGAACTCCCAGAGCTCCATTTCCAGTACCATCCTCTGTCTTGTGAATCTGCAGCACTTTAAAAACGTGTGCGATGCATCTTCATGGGGACATTCTCCGTATTGGCATGCTGGGCTTTGCACCTTTCCCATTCTATGGAGGTAGGCATTAAAATTGCCGTGGCCACTGAGCAACTGGGTCAGGTCAGATGGTAGTTGACCTCACCGTGTTGGCGGTCGATCCATACCTTCAAGTTTGGTATGAGCCTTGGGGTCCATCTTCCTCTATCCTCTCTATCCCAACGATCTTGCCAGTGCCGGAGACTTAGTTCCCTGGCTTCATGCTTTGCGGCATCCCTTCCAAATTCCTCTTTTCTTTTGAATAAATGCTTCCGTTTTGGAGCCAACAGGTCTATGGGGATTCACTCCAGCTATCACCAGGACTACTGGCTCTAGCACTGTCCGGTAAGAAGATGCTACTCTGAGGGCTCCTCTTCAATAATAATGATAATAATAATAACAACAATTTAACAAGCAAAGCGAGTATCTCATCTTTAACTTGGCCGTTTGGCATTTATCTTGCGTCTGTCTACATATTTGGCGGATGTTTCACGGTAACTTTCGAACGCATCAACCGACTGTCGTAACTCTTGTCAAGCCTGTCCTCACTTTAAACCTACAGACTCAATTATATTTGAGATTTATCCTCCCAATAATACGGGGCTGGAGGCAAAAGTGTGAGAGGTAAAATTTTTGAATAAAATAGCAAAACTCTATGTGAGAGAAGTTAAGAGAATTTTAACCAAAATGTAGTTGGTTGAAGTGTTCAATTTCGGAAACTTAAAAATTTTAAGTCACTATGTCACAAAATGTGAAAGAAACGTTTGTAAAAATTGTACAAATTCATGCCGGGGTATTAAGGAGAATTTTAACCAAAATGTAGTTATAGTGTTCTGATTTCAAAAATATTCAATACACCAGGGCACAAAAAAAGGATTAAAATTTTGAAAAAACTGTAAAAATCCATCCTCGCTGTCACATTAAAAGGAATTTATAACCCACATCCGATTGTGGCGTTTACTTAATTTTTGATCAAAAATAGAAGTCAACCAGTGGCGGCCCGTGCTTAGGTTACACGGTTGTACAACCCCCATTAAATCCCGTATTGTATTTTAAATTATAGAATTATGAATAAAACAATAACTAAAAATAGTGTGTTCAAGCTCCTCTTCCTATGGCGCTACAGCCCAAGTCGGGCCCTGGCTTCCACCAATCTCCGCCTCCAATCCACTCTATCCACTGCAACCCTCCTCCAGTTTCTTATCCCCATGTCTCTCACGTCCTCTGCAACGCCACCTTTCCACCTCTTCCTAGGTCTACCTCTAGGTCTCGTTCCCTCCCATGTACCCAGCAAAGCCCTCTTGGGGTTCCTGCCATCCTCCATTCTCATAACATGTCCGCCCCAACGCAATCTTTGTATTCTTATAAATTTTGAGACTGGTATCTCTTTATATATTTGATACAAATATAAATACAAATTTATTTCGTTGTTGTATCTCAGTCTCCATGAGCCATTTTCTTGTATTGGGCCTACAATGCGTCTGAGGATTTTCCTTTCAAAGGTGTCAACTATGTCGACTGTTTTCTGTGTGATTGATGTTCAAGCTAAATTATCGTAATTAATCATTTGCCGATTGAAAACCGCAGAGGATACTAAAAACCGTACACGCTCTTGGCGCGGTGTATGCACCAACTGTGACGCGATTTGTATATGGGGAAATACAATGGCGTGCTCTAGCTGGTTAGACTCGGCTGTTCTTATTACAGCGATATAGCTTCGATTGGTGTGATTAGGGACTGCAAACCCCGCTTGTACGTCACGGCGCCACAACTCTGTTTGTTGGTAAATAACACGTGGTGCGCTAGGTTGGAATTTTGTAAGGTTATATTGTTACTAACAAATTGTTGCTTTAGTTGAATTCGTTAGTTTCAGTCCAATTTATCGTTAAATGTAAGTAATACTATAAATAAGGTGTCATAGTGTAAGATATTTATTATATTTAACTGGTAGGACGAAATGAATTCTGTCGTAAACTTAACGAAAACGCTGTTCACTTTACGTCGTATTGAGGAAAAAATTGAAATTAAGAGAGTAGGTAGACCTACACCAGACCTTTAAAATTTTAATCAAAGTGTAAAATCAGGTAACAGAATATTTAATCGTAAATTTAGAAAAGATTTATACGATAAATATTCGTGGTTCTGTGGGTGTGACACTAAAATTGCATTACAGTATTTTGCTTTCCTGGTGTATTGTTTGGAGGGGAGGAGACTTGGATATTTTCTGTTCAGAGAATAAAACAATTTAATTCCATCGAACCAACTGCAACCCCCAACATTTTTAACCACCAGTCGCCACTGAAGTCTGCCTTTTGAAAAAATTGTAAGTCTATATAGGGTATCATATTATGATGAATTTTATTCAAAATACTAACACGGCATCGTGAATAATTGGACAAAATTAATAGCTGGCAAGTTATGTAGACGCTACAAGCTAACTGGAAAGGTGTAAGCCCAGTAAACCAGTAAAGCATCAACGGTGTCGGTTCGCGGTGTGTAATTGATGCAACCGTGCCCGCGGAAATGTCTACTGTACACGCCCGAAAGTGACCCTGAAGCCGGACAGAGTGAATTGACCCACGTACTCATCCAGGTAACATCAACCCGTCGTCTGAACGATCTGCACTGCAGTCGACATTAAAGGGAATCGAACTTATATATTATTTATTCGCATTTACAAAAACCTATTTTAAAGAAAGACTCTAATACAAGTAACACCAGTAAATATTGTACAGTTGAGATAAGATGACAATTTTTAAAATATTAGTTTATTTCATTGTGCAAATATTAAATTTTTGGTTTGTGTTGCGAAGGTCAACAGAAACAAATTAAATTATTTTTTTATTATAAACTGTATTAAAGGCACAGTAGATTGTCAAAAAAAATCAATAGCATCATTAACAATAATCCATTTTATTCAAGTAACATCTATCTTGACTGCTATTCTATGCGACCCTCATACTTCGCTGTACATTTCCATAGCCTCAGCTGTCTGTTGATTAGGTCGATGACAGACTTGTTTCCGAGGCCGGAAACAGTTTACATTACCGCTCGCAAACGGCACCTCCGCGTGTGTCGTGCAACTTGTTTTTACTTTCTCTTGTCTCGTACACGACGGGTAAGAGGAAGTACTCCATTCGGTCCAAAATTCTGAATCCAGTTTTCACCCGATACGGACGTCCTAAAGTCAGATGAATCCATTACACACAAGTAACATGTGTTCACATTGTTATAAATGTGTTCTTGAATACAAGGGAGAGGTGATAAATTTTCCCTTAAGGATGGGATCCAGCCGCGGTCAGATACGTTACTGTCGGGCAATAGAAAGTTAGCCTGCGAAATTAGAAACAAAATTTTTGTTATGAATATGCCAAAATTTTTACCAGATACGTTTGTTCTTCTTGTTGAGAACTACAGGCCAACGTGAGCCTCGGCTTTCAACACCAATCTTCTCCAATCTCTTCTATCCATTGCCATCTCGGTGTAACCCCTCACATTCATTCTTCTGAGATCTTCTACCACACCATCCAACCATCTTGTTCTAGGTAGGCCTCTCTTTCTGCCTTTATAGACTTGCGCCCTCAAGATTTTCTTTGGCATACGCTGATCATCCATCCTCTCTAGGTGACCTAGTCGTTGTATTCATTGAGCCTTTATGAATCTTACAGTGTCCTCATGATTCAATAGCTCACCTATCTTATGAAAATTAAAAAATAACTCACACGATAGAAATTATTTTTGGTACTTCCCAGACTTCTGAACGTGCAGGAAAACTTCAAGTAATTTATGCAGATGATTTATAGCCAATCTTTGCCAATGGATACTTTTATTTTTCACTTGTAATGAAATGCTCAAAAGTTAGAGACACGCCCCTAAGTATGAGCAAGGTGGTTACACAAGAAAATCTCCAGCGGACGTTTCCAAATGTAGACATAGCTCTCAGGATGTATTTCCGCACTACTATTAGTAATTGTTCTTATGAGAGACGATTTTATAATTTGAAGAGTATAAAATCATATCTTCGCTCTACTATGAAAGAAAAAAAGTTGAATTCCCTCTCAATCCTTCACATTTAGGCTGATATTTTAAATGGAGAGGGATTTGACACAATTGACGAATTTATTGATTTATTGATGAATTTGCCACGAAATAATCGAAGCGTAAACGCTTGTGAACCAAACCTTTGCGTAAGGTGAACTTTGATTGTGATAGTAACAATAAGACATTATACAATAATCCATAAATAACACTGTACTTTTTAATAAATTATTTGTTTTTCCATAAATAAACGCCTAATATTCAATTTGTTATGAGATTTATTATTAATTCCTATAATAAATAATTGTTGTTTCCAATTTTTTTTATATTAAAAAGGTTCATTAACAGCTAGTGACATTTCAAGGAACGATAACGTTAAGCTATGGGGCGCCATAAAAATTGTGCCTAGGACAGGGCAGGGCCGGCCCCAGCGCTTCTGCCGCCCTGTGCAGTGTTTATGAGTGCCGCCCCCTCCCTATTTTAACTCTGAACACATTCACGCACAGTAGACCTACTCTAAAGATACGGCGATTGCCTTCAAATGACGACTAGGAATGAATGTTTGCATTGTCGTGTTTATCAAATAACTAGAACTTTTTCGCGTTTACGATGCAGCGAACGGCTACAATAAAAACCGTAGAGACAATACAAGGAATCGTGAGATAATAAAAATGTATGCCTATGTGATGACTTAAAATTAAAATACTAACTAAAATTCATTATTATTGGAATATAACACAAGTAATGTATCATATACCTTAGTAATGTATCATATACCTCGGTTAAAAAATACACGTCTAGCTTTTGGACCGGCAAACTCCTTTGTGACTTCGTTGTAATCAAGTGATTCAGCTAACTAATGTTCTGTAGATATAGCCGCCAGACCACTCAGGCGAGTCTCAGACATACTCGATCTGAGAAATGTTTTAATAAGTTTGAGCTTCGAAAACGTCAGGTTTTACGTTCTCTCGTTCACGAGTTTTCGACTCTTCGTAAAACTCCGCTGACTTTATACATAAAGTAACTCTTACTGATCTTACATATTGTGATGAAATTAAGTGAATAATTTTATTTTTTCCCTCAATTTCAAAACTTAACATCCCTGAATCTGCCGCCCTTTAAAATTAGCCGCCCTGGGCGGTGGCACGGTTCGCCCCTGCCTGGAGCCGGACCAGGCCTAGGGGCGGCATATTTCAAAAGCCGGTCCTGCGCACAGCGTCTTACCTTATATCCATCTAAACAAAGATGCGTGTAAAAAGTGAATCGTTTGGAAATGTAGCCTACAGATTAAAATTATTTCCATAACGTTTTCAGTGTGCTATAGCGCTAGAACACAATACTACGCTCCTACAGTTTGCCACTGCCATTTTCCTCTTGTTTCAGAAGGCTGGCTGACTTCGCGGGTCTTCTAGCAGTTATTATTAATATTACTCTGGGTGCCAGAAACGTAAAATCAGATGAATACATCAGAAGTTTGAAAAATATCCATACACCAAACAGCATACCATTGCCACAAAGCCATTGTAATGCATGGGGGTATTTACGTAGGGGGGCGAAAGGGACCGGACCCCCCTAAAAGGTAGAAAAAATTGACGAATTCTGTTAAGCTCTTAATTTTTAGGCTGGTTTATTTTATTTTTTCAGCTGTGTACGCTAATATAGTAGTAACTCTTTTTTAAATATACAAACAAGTTTATTACACAGTAATAGGGTATACATTTGAAATATGAAAACCAATTCAGTAATAAATACTTTTTAACGATGTTTCAATAACGGGCGTTTTTATTGTGTTATTGCCGTTTACTGGTTACTTCAATGGAACTGATTTCAGGATCTTCTCACACGTTTTTTGCCACTTTAAAGGTAGTAATGTTGATTAGTCTTAACTTGTCCTTTCTGTTGTATGAAGCTGACCCGACACCAGACTCCCCCCACCCATAGGCGTAAGTTGGGAGGGACAAGGGGGCACTTGCCCCCCCCCCAATGTACCGAGCATTATAAAATTTTGTTTCCAGTTGTTTATAAATAAAAACTAACAAATAGTCAAACAGGAGACAGTTTCTATGCTTGCGAGCACAGTAAGCACTATTTATGAATGTCTGTAGGCCTAATGTTGTCAGACAACTAGTTGCCATAAATTTATTATTCTTATTTCTTTCGAAGAAACTTGTAAGGGGACTGTTTGACAGATTTGAATGATCTACGTCAAAATAACATTTCTGTTCGAAAAAAACAAACGCTAGAGAACTAATTAACTGGAATACAATGCTGCGTGTCTTTTACACAAACAAAGACTTGTTTTGGAACACCGCAAGACGTCGATTGCTTTGTTCACGAATCTTAAAAAGACGGTCGTTTGGAAGTGTTATTTGGTAATGATTACTGGATACAAGTGCGGTCGGTTACTCGGCCGTGTACGGAGTCCGTTAAAGTACACATCGCTTGTCTCTTTCTTAATTCGTTATTGTTGTGATTGTTTTGGTTTTCTGTGTTCCTAAGTTCTGAGAAATGGGAGATAAAAAACGCAAAGGAGTAACACTGCTTACTTTCTTTGAAAATTGCCTGACTGGCAATTTGAAAATTTCTTTGTGATCTGACTGATTCGGCTTACTGCTACTATATACTGCCGAGCATTTTGTGACAGTGTGCCTAAGCGAGAGGATGCTTTTACGAAAACTGGGTATAAGAATTGGAAGAACTGAAATTGTTTATGTTTAAAGACCTACAGTATATTTGTTCTAGGTAAACATAACTGGAAGTACAACTTATGAAGAAAGGTTTGTTGATCATTAAAAAATGAAATTGTCCCTTGTTTACTAACTAAGAATTATTACTAAACTTTCTAATTTTGTATACAATATATTTTATTAATTTTATTATATAGATGGTCTCACTACACACTTGAATTTATGAACCTTTAGGTAATTATCGACTTTCTGGGCCACGCTGGTATTGGCGTGACATATTTTTTTTTTATTCTTCTATGTTATATAGACACGAGAAAATAATCTTAAACGGCGGTCAAACCTATTTACGGAGAAAAAAAATAAAATAATTACTCCCATAAGCGCGCATGTAAAGTGAACGGCCGCCATGTTAACTGAGCGACGGCGCACAAATGCACAGTAAATGTTTGAAAAATGGTTCGCCTTAATTTTTGCAAGAATTATATGAAACAATGAACTATATCCGCGCATCGTGCGTGTACGGTGACTCAGACTCTGATGACGCTCATCACACTTTCTTCGAGTGTCAACGGTGGGTGCTGGAGAGGCGAGGACTGGAATCGGAGATTGGCCCCATGACGCCTGATAACATCATTGGCGTCATGCTCAGCAGCAAAGAGAACTGGGACATGGTTGTGACCTTCATGAGGATGGTCCTACGGCAGAAGAAGCCTGAACTGGACCCTCTCACAAGTCGATGATATAGACAAAGCTGTAGGAGGCTAGTAGGCGCAATACGTGGTGCCACCCTGTAGCCATACGAATAGTTGTTCCAGGGGGGTTGCCTGCCTGTAAAGTGGAGGTTTTTTGGTGGGTGCGAGCCCCACACACCGGGAGACCAGCCTTGTGTCTCCTGATGGTGTATAATGCATTCCCCCCCACAAAAAAAAAATTATTATTATTATTTTTGGTTACAGAGCCGCCTGTCGTGGTCGTTCCCGGAGTGATGCCGATCAACTTTCTCGCTAAGGAACGTAAGATCGTCTTTATGGAGAGGAAGAAGGAAGTAGATGGTGAAGCTATCAGTCTCCTTGTACGTGAAAGACAGCACGTGCATAGAAGGAAGGACGAAATAGGCAAAGAAGCGAGAGCGATCACTATGCAACGCTGGCAAGCGCTCTGGGGCACGGAAATCAGGGGAATATGGACTTCGAGGCTGTGTCGTGAATCTTATCGGGGTGGACTGGACGCAGGTATGGGGAAGTTAACTATTGCCCCATTCAATTTCTCACTGGACAGGGCTGCTTTAACGCCTACATCCATAGGCTGGAAAGTGATGAGCCCAGCCTGCAAATATGGCCACTCGCTACAGGTGATACTCTCCACACCAGTGGCGTATCTAGAATTTGACTTTGGAGTGGTGGGAGTCTCGTGTCGGGTCGGCTTCATACTAAACAAAGAACAAGTTAAGACTAATCAACATTGCTATTTTTAAGTGGCTGAAAAACGCGTGATAATATCCTGAAATCAGTCCCATTACAGTAATGCGTAATAGTAAACGGTAATAGCACAATAAAAATACACGTTATTGAATCACTATTAAAATATATTTATTGACTGAATTGGTTTTCCTGTAGCCTATTTCATATTTCAATCGTACAGCCTAATGCTGTGTAATAAACCTGGTTCTATATTTTAAAAATAGCTAGTACTATATTAGCGTACACAGCTGAAAAAAATAACAAAACGACCTAAAAATTAAGAGTTTAACAAAATTCGGCAACTTTTCGACCCTCTGGGGGGGGGAGGTCCGGTCCCGTTCGTACCCTCGCGTAAATACACCCCTGCACCACACTTTCTTTAGTTGTGGTAGATGGATAACGCAGAGAAACCTTGCAATGAAGACAGAGGAAATAACTCCAGATAACACTGTGGTAATAATGCTGCTGTACTGAAGACAAAGAAGCGAGGGCAAGGTTTTGTATATTATAATCCACAGGGAGATGGGCGAATTGGGATGGAAGCTCTGCAGGGAATAATGTAGGCATCACTTTTTTTTTTTTAGTTGGTTACAGTCCGACACACCGGGGGGGTCTGTACATGACCAGCTCCTTCCACTCCATGACGCATTTTTATCCTCACGAAATAAATGGCCAATGCGTCCCAGTGTTGGGCAAAGGCTTTCCTGAAGCTCAGTTCTGTGAACCTAAGAGTTAGTCTAATCCCCATGGTGACTAGCCATCGTGGGGATTTCAAAATACTTTCACAATACTGTATAATGGTATTAAAAAAAGAAATAAATAAGAGAAAAATTGTATTTTAAAAATTAATGATTTCAACTCTATCACTGCCACTGTCTTCCTCTGTTATGTGCTTTTTTTAGACTAGTCAAACATTTACGTAACTGGATAGCGGAATCCCAGTGGATGAAAGATTATAAAAAATGTTAAATTTAGAATACCAAAGGAAAAAAAATAGCTTTTCTAAACAACAATGTGCTGTTGGTCTTACTAAATGTGGACTCAAAGCAAACAAAAATTGCTTAAATATTTATGCATGGAGAGTGATTTTGGGGGGTTTGAAATGATTAGAGGCTTTTAGATATGGTACTGGAGGGGACTGCAGAAGAAGATTGTGATGCATTTGAGAGGATAAATAGAAAAGAAAGTGTGGATGAACCTTGGTCAGAATGATATACCAATGCCTGGGGAAATTACTTAGTTGCAATATCTACATGAATCTTCATCAGATTTGCAAACAATACAATATGAAAATCTCCTCTATAAAAACAAAGGTAATGGCATTCCGAGGTAAGGAGCCGATAAGAAGAGAAATAATGATTAGTGAATTAATTCTACAACAAGTGGGGCATTTTAAGTATTTGGGAAATGATACTGGCTATGATAGGAATTAGGATATTGATGTCAAGTTAGGTAAGTTCTACACGGTCTGTAGAACAATCAACAGTACTTTTAAAAACAAGGTACGCTGAGATACAAAATTAAAGTTCTATAAAGTTATGGCAGTCCCTGTACTGTCCTGTGGGTGTGAATTGTGAACAACAATGAAGAAACAAGACTGTACACGGCTCAGAAATTGCGTTCTTAAGAGGAGTTAAGAGGTGTTCCAAACTTGAACGCATAAAGAATGAGGCCATAAGAGAAGAGTTACAAGTTTTTAACTTGAATGGAAAATTAAAAGTTTACAAAGAACGGTGGAAAGAGCATTGAGAAAAAATTTCAGATTCCAGACTGTCCAAACAAGTCTGGAAATACAAACCTGTAGGACACAGGTGTGTGTGGATTGACCAAGGAAGAGATGGCTGGAGGATTTTTGAAGACGGAATAGGCAGCACCTTACCTATGTCGTGTTGTGAAGATGATGATAATCTACATAAATGATCATAGTATGGATTGATGAGAGAGCTCTACTAGAATGAAAGGGATTCTTGGATCATGTTACTGTTGAAATGAATTTGTGAAATTATAAGAATTTTAAAAGAACCTTCAGAGAATGCTCTGACAACGTAAACATAATATGTCATGTTAACTTGTTAAAATAATTATTGATTTAAATTATAATATATTCACTGTTTCGCAATACATGATTTCTTAATACATTTCAAAATATGCAATTTTTTTAACAATCCTAATATGAATATATTGCGACAGTACAAATAAGTGATGTACTGAGCATGAAATATAAAAATTTAAATTTACTTAATAAACTGTAAATAATTAATAATATATTAGAAATAAGCATGTTATGGATTGCAAGCTTAACTCAGACAAAAATATGAACAGGTGTTTCGACCTGAATCAACGTGCACACACACACAAATGTAACTGAAAGTGTGTACACCAGTATTTTGCTAGTGTGTGTGAACGCAGGTCTCTGCAGGCAAGTTTGCCACCCCAGTATGAATAATTGCACAATGACTGTTTTTCCGTAATTATTCATAAACTAGAATTAAGAATTAAAATCCAAAAGCACCATAAAATGTAAATAAATTTAATAAATACTGTGTGCGAAAACCACGCGAAAGTGACACGCCGTACAAGTGCAATAGTGAAATAACTGTGTACAAATCAAAAGGGTTAAGTTGCAATGTCCAAAATTACAATGAACATGTGTTGTAAAATTAATTATAAGATAAGTATAAAAAAATACTTACAGGACTCTGCAATTCGCAGAAATATAAAAAATAGTGAATTTGACAAAGAGTGGGGGAACTGACGCCAAAGACAGTTTCTAACATGTCGATTTTGTATCACTGAAGGGTGTCGACCAAGACATGGGTATAAATAGGACACGCAAGCTTCAGTGGTTCTCTTTCTTGAATCATCTACGATGCAGCGGGAGCTTATGCCCGTCAGCATGGCATATTTATTAATATTTTTATAAACAGTTTAAATTGCCAGTTATGTACAAATACGTAACCAAGCTATAAGACAAACATTGTAATTAATAACAGCACTACTGAAGAAGTTCCATAGCGATACGACACTGGACAAGAGAAGAAGTTCTATAGCGATACGACGCTGGACAAGAGAAGCAGTTCCATAGCGATACGACGCTGGACAAGAGGAGAGGACGAGAGAGTGAGAGACAACCGACGCTGGACAAGAGGAGAAGAGAGACAGCCGACGCTGGAGGCGAGACAAAGATGAACACCGATGGAACAAAAATGATCGAGTATGATTGACGACAATAAGGTGATAGACAACTTATTCATATCTTAATCATACACAGTATACAAAGACAGTTAAAGACATTAATATTTTATTTAAAAATAAGAGTAATATTTCTTGTATAGTAGAGTTAAAAATCATAGATGTTTAGAAATACGATTAACATAACAAGAGCTCAAATTAATATGATATAAAATGATTACAAAGAATATAAATAAAAACAATTAGTATTTGAGAAAACAGTACTGAGAAGTAATAACTATTAATCTTTTGAGTACGTACCATATATAGAAAAAAGATTTAAAAATTGATTTTGAAACATATTAGACTGAGTAGTCTAAAAATGAGATTTTTCTTTTATATACTATTTAGTAGCATAGAATGTTTAGTTAGTAAGGATGTATATATCTTAAGCCTTACGGCATAATAACAAATAATAACTAATGTTTTAAAATCGAAGTCAGTGCCATGTGCACATATTTTTTTATAGTATAAAATAAATTTTAATTACCGTTTCAAGTCCGTAGAGTTCTTATTGCAGATACACCTGACACCCAAATTGTCACGTTATATAAATTTGTCGCCCTGGACGTGAGGCATGAGATGCCTAAATTTACGTACAAAAATTTGTACACATACCATATAATATTATGCAACTTTTGCAATGTTGTAACGTTGCATATAAATTGGCTCCCAAAGAACGTGGGGCTATACAAATTAAAATACATTTAAATTTGCTAAATATATACCACGTTGCATAAATTTTCGCCCTGCACGTGGGGCCCCACATGCCTAAATTTATGTAAAAAAATTTGTGACATAAATTGTAGATCATGAATGTATGGCCCGATACCCATCATTTGACTATTAAAATTTTTTTATGTAGCTAAATGGTTGCTCTAAAATATATAAAGAGTGTTAAATGAAAAATGTATAATATGTAATTATTATTTGTATTAAACAGTAACTGAATGTAATGTTAATTGTTGTGTAATCACACAGCTGGCGCCCACCACAAATAATATTGTTGTCTATGTAACAGGTGAACTGTAATGAGTATTAATAATAACTATTAATAAAAATACAGAAATAAATAAATAAGTAGGGAACGGTTATCAATAATAATTTTTAAAGAATTACTATTAAATAAATATTTTAATTTTAATAATACTTCGACATGGCAATATCAGGAAGTATTAGTATGGAGGCAATCATTAAAGTGATGGGAAACCTTATGGATGAATATGGAATAAGACAAAATGTATGTGCTAGATTAGATAGACAAATAGAAGAATTTAAAACTGATAAGTCACTATTAGGTGAAAAGGTAAAAGAATATAATACAATACTAAGAGTAGTAGCAAAAGTAGAACAAGATATCGTAATTAATACTGCGTACTTAGTACCTACGGATATCGACAATAATACGCGTATAAAAACACGCAAAAGTAATGGTAAGATAGCACTTGATAAACAAGCTATTAAAATCAAGAAAGAACTTGAAGGAATGTTAATATTTAATAATTATAATTCTAGTGAAATAGTTAACACTAGGGAAGAATATAACGTAGGATATCGACAGGCATACCTTATTGATAGAAATATCCAACTCGCTGTGCAAACTCACAGTAAAACAATACGTGTGAAACAATTAAGTCGCAATATTTACGACGAGAACACACACACTAAGTGTCACTGTAACTATAACTGTGGTAGTAAGTTATCTAGACGAAACACTACGCAAAATTCTGGTAAATATGATGTTAGATATACGCACGATAATTATGGTAACGATAATTATAACTGTAAGTATGAAAACTACAGAAGTTATCATAAACGACGTATGAAAAAACCGTCGACAGCTGTTTATATGGGCCTCAAGCAGACTGAACATACGCAATGCATTCATGATGAGAGAATTATGGAATGTGACCGTTACGAGAGAAAGAGAGGCAAGATGAAAACGTTGCACTATGAACAGGTGACTTCTACGATAAACACAAACGTCGCTGCAATGCCACGGAAAGGTAACGAGGGGATAATACAATGGAACGCGGATGTTGTTTATACGAGGGTGAACACAATGAATTTCCTGTGTACAACAATGCAATTGTAAAATGAAGGGTGTCAGTTCTAACTACACACTGAACTTAATACCCGAATGAAATAAATAATTATTTTAAATGAGAAAAATAATATAACTATTAATTATTAATAATAAGAAATAATATGTGTAAGAATATAAGAGAGTATAATTAAGAAATGTTATAAGGAGTGTTATTTGAAAGGTTTAATTAAGAAATGTATTATTGATGGTAAGGAATGTTGTTATTGATATGTTATAAATATGAAGAAATGATTAAGATGAGCAATAATTGCCATAATTATTAGAACGGCTGATCAAGCGAACACTTATCGAAGATACAAGGACACAGAAGAAAGCGAGAATGAAAAGTCATAAGGGCAGAGACTACTTAGGATTAAGGACTTCGAGAAAAATATCGTTGTTTTCCAAGACAGTTCCTCTGTAACCGACCATGCGACACACTACGAGCTAAAAAAGTATTCTGTTACGGAAGTGTATTTCAAGAAAGTTATAGCGATCAGAAAGGTAATGTTAAAGAAAGGTAATAAAAGGTAATGAATGTTAATGTAGTGTATAAGTAATGTATTAGATAAAGTAATGTCATGTTAAGAAAAGAGCTAAGGAAGTTTAGAAGCGAAGGTAAGAATGTATGAGTAAGTTAATGTAAAATTAAGGACCGAATTTACACACATATGTAGGAATGCAGAGTATACAGAAGGAAAACAAAGGAGAGCTAATTGCAGTGGATTTTCTGGGACCATTACCACGATCAAGTCGAGGTGTGAAGCACATATTGGTATGTAACGATGTTTTTTCCAAGGCAGTCCGACTGTACCCAATTATGCGACCCACAACCAAAGTTGTTCTAAAGATACTACTGCAAAAATATATTCCGTTATATGAAAAAATGAAGAAGATACTCAGTGATCAAGGTGTGCAATTCCAAAGTGAAAAATGGGAGAGGACGTTAAGGGAAAATGGAATACAACCAGTACTCACATCCATAAGACATCCTCAAGGAAACCTTGCTGAGAGAGTTAACAAAGAATTAGGTAAATATTTACGAATATATTGCCCCATAATCAACACAATAAATGGGCAGAATATTTACCATTTATTGAAAAAGCCATTAACGAAAATTATAGTGAAGCAACAGGATACACTCCAATGGAATTAGAAGAAGATAAGAAGCCAACCAGATTTTGGACTAAATATCTAAACAAACCTAATAACCAAAATGTACCTGTACCAATAAGTGTGAAAATTGAATACGCAAAGCAACGAATATGAGAGAGAGGTAACAAGAGAATAGAGAGATTTAATCTAACTCACAAGTTACAACAATTCAACGTGGGAGAAAGTATACTACTCAAAGCAAATCCAGTGGGAAAAAGGAGTGATAATACGGCGAAGAAATTCTTCAGACTTTATAATGGACGGTATACGTTAAGACAGCGAGTGGGACAGACACTTTCATTGTATATGATGAGATACAGAAGAAAGAAATTGGTAAATTCCACGCAACGTCATTTAAGAAGTTCTACACATAAATCAGAGGTCATTGAAACCAGTCAAATCAGCTGTTTGTAAAGCCACCCTAATTCAAGGTCACGAGCAGTGAGCGTACGAAAGAGGGGAGGTAAGACATTTGTATACACTCCTATTAAGGGTGAAATGACGAATATTATTCTTTATTATTTGTTATATTTTTTTTTGCAAATAATAATAATAATAAATAAACAGATAATAAAAAAAAAATTTATAATAAATAAATTTATTAAAATTTTTTTTTTGTTACCAAGCAGAGGAATAATGCGACAGTACAAATAAGTGATGTACTGAGCATGAAATATAAAAATTTAAATTTACTTAATAAACTGTAAATAATTAATAATATATTAGAAATAAGCATGTTATGGATTGCAAGCTTGACTCAGACAAAAATATGAACAGGTGTTTCGACCTGAATCAACGTGCACACACACACAAATGTAACTGAAAGTGTGTACACCAGTATTTTGCTAGTGTGTGTGAACGCAGGTCTCTGCAGGCAAGTTTGCCACCCCAGTATGAATAATTGCACAATGACTGTTTTTCCGTAATTATTCATAAACTAGAATTAAGAATTAAAATCCAAAAGCACCATAAAATGTAAATAAATTTAATAAATACTGTGTGCGAAAACCACGCGAAAGTGACACGCCGTACAAGTGCAATAGTGAAATAACTGTGTACAAATCAAAAGGGTTAAGTTGCAATGTCCAAAATTACAATGAACATGTGTTGTAAAATTAGTTATAAGATAAGTATAAAAAAATACTTACAGGACTCTGCAATTCGCAGAAATATAAAAAATAGTGAATTTGACAAAGAGTGGGGGAACTGACGCCAAAGACATTTTCTAACATGTCGATTTTGTATCACTGAAGGGTGTCGACCAAGACATGGGTATAAATAGGACACGCAAGCTTCAGTGGTTCTCTTTCTTGAATCATCCACGATGCAGCGGGAGCTTATGCCCGTCAGCACGGCATATTTATTAATATTTTTATAAACAGTTTAAATTGCCAGTTATGTACAAATACGTAACCAAGCTATAAGACAAACATTGTAATTAATAACAGCACTACTGAAGAAGTTCCATAGCGATACGACACTGGACAAGAGAAGAAGTTCTATAGCGATACGACGCTGGACAAGAGAAGCAGTTCTATAGCGATACAACACTGGACAAGAGAAGCAGTTCCATAGCGATACGATGCTGGACAAGAGGAGAGGACGAGAGAGTGAGAGACAGCCGACGCTGGACAAGAGGAGAAGAGAGACAGCCGACGCTGGAGGCGAGACGAAGATGAACACCGATGGAACAAAAATGATCGAGTATGATTGACGACAATAAGGTGATAGACAACTTATTCATATCTTAATCATACACAGTATACAAAGACAGTTAAAGACATTAATATTTTATTTAAAAATAAGAGTAATATTTCTTGTATAGTAGAGTTAAAAATCATAGATGTTTAGAAATACGATTAACGTAACAAGAGCTCAAATTAATATGATATAAAATGATTACAAAGAATATAAATAAAAACAATTAGTATTTGAGAAAACAGTACTGAGAAGTAATAACTATTAATCTTTTGAGTATATATATAGAAAAAAGATTTAAAAATTGATTTTGAAACATATTAATAGACTGAGTAGTCTAAAAATGAGATTTTTCTTTTATATACTATTTAGTAGCATAGAATGTTTAGTTAGTAAGGATGTATATATCTTAAGCCTTACGGCATAATAACAAATAATAACTAATGTTTTAAAATCGAAGTCAGTGCCATGTGCACATATTTTTTTATAGTATAAAATAAATTTTAATTACCGTTTCAAGTCCGTAGAGTTCTTATTGCAGATACACCTGACACCCAAATTGTCACGTTATATAAATTTGTCGCCCTGGACGTGAGGCATGAGATGCCTAAATTTACGTACAAAAATTTGTACACATACCATATAATATTATGCAACTTTTGCAATGTTGTAATGTTACAATATATTAGATAAGAAATGGAATGCAGAAATTCAAAATAAAATGTTTAGCTTATAGGGGAGACAAGAAAAAAATTCCCCTGTTTTGAACTGTTTTGTGTCATGTATATGCCTGGAAGGAAAAACTTTGTCAAAACAAGTGTTACATTGTGTACAGAGTGGAAAGTTTTAAATAAAAACAATTGTGAACTTGTTTATGCAATGTTACCTTGGTAGGGTCAGACAGTGTGTAGATAGGAATTGCTTTGCTTTCTCATATAAAAGAAATTCCTCCGCTTATTCACCTCACTGCACCATGTATGCTACTGAAATCATATTGGCCTGAAAGCATGTGGGTCATTCACACTCATGTATAGGAAATGTATCACATTTGAATATAAATTTTAACCACTGGCTTACTGTTTACTTGCATTTAATCGCCTTAGTAACACTTGAAAATTAGCTCTTAGTGGCCTCAGGGGCGTATTTATGTGGGAGGGGGATGAACGGGATTGGACCCCCCTCCCATGCGGGTAAAAAATGTTGATGAATTTTTTTAATCTCTTAATTTTTAGGGCGTTTTATTATTTTTCACCTGTGTACATTAATATAGGGGTAACTCTTTTTTAACCTATTCAAAGACGTTTATTACACAGAATTATTGTATACATGTGAAATATGAAATATAAGAAAATCAATTCAGTAAATAAGTATCTTGTAAACAATGTTTCAATAACGTTTGTGTTATTACCGTTTACTTTTATGGGACTGTTTTCAGCCACTTTAAAGATAGTAATGTTGATTAGTCTTAACTTGATTTTTCTTTTGTATGAAGCAAACCAGAGCCCAGACTCCCCAGGCCAAATTCTAGATACGCCACTGAGTGACCTAATTTGTGTGATACCATATAAAGCGTGGCTGTGTTGATATTTGTTGACTGGTTAGTAACAGGTTACCCAATACCCTTCTACACACTGTCAGGCTGTACAGAGTCCCTCCAGTCTGGGCAAACATAATTCAGGGGCCAGGGGCCCTAATTTAGGAAGACAGAACTGTGTGTAGTACAGATTTATGTATTCTTTCTAAATGTTGTTCCACAATAGTGTAATTTGTTTTATAGTATCAAATAGTCTGTAGTAATTATGGGTGGCTCTGAAGTCCTGTGGATGAAAGGGTTTGATACGGAGAGGCTTCACTGGGTGGGGGGTCTCTCTGTCAATTGGATTGAGGACTTTGTGAGGGGGGTCTTTCCCATAGAAATTTCTTTCAAACATATGGGCAAAATAAGATGTAGTAAAACTGTTTAGCAGTGGTGGCCCGTGCTTAGGTTGTACAACCACCAATAATTCGCGAATTATATTTTAAATTATAAAATTATGAATAAAACAATAACTAATAATAGTGTTTTGAAGCTAAGTCATCGTAATTAATCATTTGCCGATTGAAAAGTGTAGAGGAACAATAAAAACCGTATACGCTCTTGCCGCAGTGTATGCACCAACTGTGACGCGCTTTGTATATGGGGAAATACAATGGAGTAGTGCTCTAGCTGGCTAGACTTGGGCATTCCTATTACACCGGTAAGGCTCACCTGGTGTGATTAGGGACTGCAAACCCCGCTTGTATGTCACGGCATGTTGGTAAATAACAAGTGGTGCGCCAGGTTGGAATTTGTAAGTTTGTTGTTAGTGTCAATCCAATTCATCGTCAAATGTTAATAATAGTACATATAAAGGATTAAGGTATCACAGTGTAAGATATTTATTATAATTAACTGGTAAGATGCAATGAATTCTGTCAAAAAACTTAACGAAAACGGCGTTCATTTTAGGTCCTATTGAGGAAAAAGTTGAAATTAAGAGTGTAGGTAGGCCCACAAATTTTAATCAAAGTGTAAAAATCAGGTAACAGAAAATTTAATTGTAAATTTAAAAAAGATTTATTCAATAAATATTAGTGGTTACGTGGGTGTGATACTAAATTTGCAGTATTTTGCTTTCCTTGTGTACTGTTTGGAGGGGAGGAGACTTGGACATTTTCTATTCAGAGAATAAAACAATTTTATTCCATCCAACCCATCTGCAACCCCCAAATTTTTCAACCACCAGCCGCCACTGCTGTTTTGTATCCAAAAATCCTTCATTTCCAAGTTAATAACTTGATTACTTTTCTTGGATTTTGTTGTCCATGACGTATCCTTTGATTAACTAATTATAAGTATAACACTATGGACTCAGAACACAAAGTTTTATATTGCTAAATATGTAAAATTTTTACCTTATACCCTGAACCAGTTTTCGCTTATTATAAACTTCATAATCTTTCAAAAGACGGCACAGTCGCCAAGAACAAGACGGACAGCGCTCCCAGTGGCAGCCTCTGATGAAGCTTTTTACATTTTTACTAATATAAAACTTGTGTTCTGAGTCGATAGTGTTATAATTGATCATTTTTGTTCATGTTTTCATATTACTAAATCCACCTGTAATAACACTGAACAAAGAGGATAAGGAGGTCCTCTTCTTCTGAGGCACAGATCCATGTGGAGGGGGGTATCTCACCGAAATGGTCACACGAGACAAAATTTGTGTTGTTGTTTTGTGACTGTAGAATGGTTTTGTGATTGTAAATATAATACAAAATTCATAACACTTTATGCAGGCCCATAGTTTTCCTCTAAAATTACTTTAAACTGTAACTGTACCTTACAACCATGTTAATTTTTGTTTGATACATAATGTGTTTAAATGAGTAGTATGTACTTTAACCTGTCAGTGAATGTTATGTGTTAAAAGAACAATGAACAGACAAACACAAATATGATTTTATACTTATATGTTAATAATATACTGTGTTGATAATAAGGCACTGTATTTTTATCTGCACTCATTCCTATCATTTATACTGTAGACCATTAAAGAATGGTCCAAAAGTCATATCCCCTCCCAAAAGTCGACTCCCCCCCCCCATAATTGTTTGCTGGATCTGCCCCTGCTTCTTCTTGGGATTGGTAGATTTCCTATAAATCTGGCTGTGTGACTATGATATTAAGTATCTTCAGAATTTGCTAAGCTCTTAATGATAAAAAATTAGACAAAGGTGACAAAAGTGTTCTTGAACCAAGTGGTTGAAAGAAGAGCCTATTGGTCTGTATTATTTTGTGTTCTGCCCTAAGGCAGGTCTTCAAGTGGTAAAAGCTCTCCAAGGTGTCCTATCGCATGCCAGTCTTTTCATTTCTTCATAACACCCTCTGATTTTAATGCTATCTATTAACTTCACTCTTCTACACCGTCTTCTTTTTTCTCGTTCTATGACACCCTCCATGACAGTTGTAAGCAAGCAGTCTCTTCTTTATCAATGACCTAACCAATTCCTTTTCCTATTTTCTATTACCTTCATGATTCTTCTCTCTTCCCCTATTCTTCTTAAAACTTCATAATTCCTTACTTTATCAACCCACCTCACTTTTTCCATTGCTCACCAAATGCTTCTAATCTTGCCTCATCCTCTATCCTCAGTGTCCATGTCTCTGTACCATATAAAGCAACGCATTATATACCACACATAACATTTGTCCAACCTTTTTCTTAAATTCTTATTAATTTTGCCACACAGCAGTCTTTTCTTCTCATTAAATGCCTCTTTCGCTATAGCAATTCTTGCTGTAATTTAACGAGTGCAGGACGTATCTTCACTTATCAAGTTCCAAGATATTTAAACAACTCCACCTGATGTATTTTGTCTTGCTCTATCTTTATCTTTGCCCTTTTTCCTCCTCTGCTAATCACCATACACTTAGTTTTTTTCTTATTATTTATTCCATATTGCTTGCATACTAAATTCAAATCTCTTATCATTTCATTCATTGTCTCTTCCTTTTCTGCTAAAACAGCCATGTCATCAGCAAACCTTATACATTCAATTCTTCTTCCACCAACATTCACACCTGTTGTTTTGTCTGTAAAAGAGCAGGAATTCAATCACAGAATGATCAACAGTGCAACTTGACATATTAAGAATGTGGCTATACCTCTCCACAGATTACAATTATATTGTGATAAAGTGATCATTTATTATTAGTAGTTTCAATTACTTTTGGCCACATGTTTGTTAGTTGCAGTTGTATTTTCTATGGTCATGTAGGTTTGGTTGGTAGTTGTGATTATTCTTCTATTGCTTATGACAGACGTGACTTTAAGTGTTATTTCATTTCTAAAAGTCACTTAACTGGAAAAACCGTTTATCCAGTAGTGTTGTACATTAATAGTGCCTTTGTTCAATACTCAATATCATTTTCATTTTCTTCTGTTAAATCCATTTATTTTAAATACTCATAGTAGAGACACAACTTCTTAATCACAAACAGTGGAAATCCTTATTACACACCTTCATCTCAAACGTAACTGGAAGGTGTACACCAATACAGAAGTGCCACATTACTGTGGGAATTGGTGCACATCTTGCTAGTTATTTACTTTAAATGATTAGAAACACCTCCAATGTCCTCCAATGGTGGGGATGAAACATCTGTTGAAAACAGTATTAGACTACGGCCTAACAGCCCGGCAGTGAACAATATTAACAATTTTAATTATTATTAATCGAGAATTCTATATGTTGAACATAAGCATATGTGATGTTCATCATTAACACAGATGTTATCACCATTTTGTTAATGGTTTCATTAACAGAATGAAATATACAATTGCTACTTTATATGCTTTATACGTGTCTGTGTGTGTGTGTGTGTGTATTTTATTTTTTTTATTAGGGTTATGTGATATAGCATACTAAAGCATCAGTACTCATAAATAATGAGAACAATCATAAATTTACAAAATTTTAGTGTACTGTTTGCAAACTATTACATGTTTGCATACCATACCTCTATCATTATTATAATAAATTAAACAATTGCTGAAGAGTACTTTCAGCTTCTTTCTTGTCATCAGTGTTTGAAACAATGGTGCTGAGATGCAGTGGCGGCTGGTAACTTTTCACCCGGAGGGGCGCAATCATAAAAAATTTTAACAATGTAAAATCTTACCTGAAATGGAAAGTGGATTGAATGAAGCCAATTATTTCTTAAAAGTAAATTCCGCCCTTCTATTTTTCATAGATATGAACTTTTCCAACACTTTGTCATCGAAACTGTCAATATCTTGCACTAAATTTTTATTTATAGACATCATCGCGAACGCATTTAAATGATCATTACCCATAGTATTTTGCAAAAATTTCTTGACTCTTTTAAGAGTTGAAAAACAATGGTCTGATTCTGCAGTTGTTGTCATTTGCTTTGTTAAAATTATTTTTAGTATTTTTATAGTTTCTGGGAAAATATCAGTAAGATTATGTTGCAGCAGTAATGTAAGGAAGTTTGTGGCTCCAATTATTTGACTAAAGTCCGATCGTGAGTAAATAACTTCTAATTCTGTTTTTAAACGAGTCTGGTCTAGAAATGGATATGAAGAACACACTGTATCCAAAATGCCCGCTGAAAATTCTTTTGAATATTTTGCTATTGATTCTGAATTAAACAACTGAGCTGCTTGCAAATGGCCACGATATGAGAATCTGTCTTTCATCTGTAAAGTAATTACATCACACACTTCTTTGGCAAACGCACTTTTTGGTAAATTATCTTCTTTTCTTCTCTTCTTTATTGAATGAAAATTTTCTTCAATATTGCTTTGAATAGTGTCAGTCTCATTTCTAATGTTTTTAACATAAATCTCAAAATTTTGAATATCACTTTGAAGTTGAAGACTATCCTTATTTCTTGACTGGATTTGATTATAAAGAATGTCAACATGAGGCATAAGTTTGTGAAAAAATGTGAGCCAAAACAAAAATTCTGGGTCTTCTAGAGCTCGTCTGAGAGCAGAAGCTTCATTAGAAGTAGTGCTTCTTAGGCATTTATCTTCAATCTCTTCAAACACTTCTATGAGCTTCTCTCGATTCTCGAACACAGTATTGACTGTCCTAATGTTATAGTTCCATCTGGTTGTTGCTACTTTTGGTAGCCTGTGCTTGACTGTTTCTTCTAACATATCGCACCTATTTGAAGAATTTGAAAAAAGGTGGGAATTGCTGATAAATTATTAAAAAACACTCGCACTTAGCATGCTGTGATGGTGCATTTTGGATCAAGAGATTAAGCTGGTGAAGATAACAATGTATGTAATGAGCGTAAGGATATTTCTTCTTAATAAAACTTTGAACACCACCTGTAGCACCACTCATTACATTTGCCCCATCGTATGTTTGAGCGATTAACTTTTGTGGCGTTTCCATAATTATAGGATCAATTTCATCTTCTATACATTTTTGTATCCCTTCTGCTGATTTATCTTTGACTCTTCTAAAGCACCAAAAACTCTCACGAACAGTTTCATCAAAAACGTATCTAAATATTAGTACCATTTGGCACCAATTCGTAACATCTGTAGTTTCGTCACATTGAATAGCCAAGAAATCAGAATTTTTAATTTGATTATAAATTTCTTCTTTGCACACAGCCAACATGCTATCTAAAATATCGTTCTGTATACTTTTAGAAGTCCCCTTAAACACTTTAGCGTTCTGTAGATGTTCTCACAACACAACATCAAGTTCTGCAGAAAAATCAACTAATTCTCTAAATATTCCACAATTTACCGATTCTTCATTCTCGTGGTGACCTCTAAGTGCCAACTCAAAAGCACTGCAAAATTTCACGCAACAAATAATACGTTTAAAAATATAACGGTTCTTTCTAACCTGTTCATTATGTTCAAGAACATGTGTCCGATAAGCTAAATTAAGCTGTGTCAAAATACTTCCCCTAGTAAAGACAGTTGTGTGCATGCATTAATATGGCTTCGAGATGATTCATGTTTTTTTTATTTTAGTAGGAAGATGATGCAAATTTACTGTCTCTATTTGTATTTCCTCTTCACGGTTAATTCCTTGAGCAGTCCTTTGTTCTGCCATGTTTCGAACAGTTAAAACAAATCTCAAATGGCAGGAAAGATACAAAAATTCTACTACTACGGACTTGCCAGCTGTCAAACTTTGCCCTACATTTGACTGGCCTAGGCCAGTCATAGTGCACAGGGCAAATCAAAACAGACGAAGAATGAAAACCAGCTAAAACTATACAACCCTCTTTTAATAATACTTCACAAACAAATACATAATAAGATGATTTGTTTTTTTAATTATATAATATATTTAGTAGATAATGCCTATTTACTTTCATATAAAATAATTTCTTAATTTCTGCCATGCTTCTTTAATTTTCTTAATAACAGATTAAATTAACCTGTGTAATAAACCTGTTTATATATTTAAAAAAAATATTATCATCCTCTCACAAAGTTTTAGATTAACAACATGTTAGGGTCGAATATACTCAAATGCAGGTGATAATTCTGTATATTCAGTGAGGTGATACATGCCTTCAGTGAAACAAATCTTCAGTAGTGCTTTCAAAAGCATACTAACAGCTGCGTGCATGCAGACGCCCTCCCATTTTCATCCACCGAAGCCACTGACAGACCTATTAAAAAGACAGATCTGATAATTTGTCAACCTTGATACTCTATGTACATTTGCATCGCATGGCAAGGTTCTGTGCGATCATGCTCGCTCAGTGTCTTGTAATATTGAAATTTTTAAATTAAGTTTATGCCCTTCCAGAGTAATTCAGGCAACTTAATTCAAAAATAAAAATTAATCACTTCATAAATAAATTATTTAGGTAGACACTGTCTACCTTGTATGCTTTACCACTGCTCAAATGTATATCTTTAAAGTAAGAAAAATAATTATTACGGACAGTATTGTAATTGTTTTTATTTTTTAATATTAAATGAGTTAAATACAAATACAATACTAATGATTGCTTACAAATACCACTGATCGTTATGACAACAATGACAACAAGATAAAAGTAATAATGTTAGAGTTTAGGCTACTACAGTGTTTAAAAAGTTTTAGTTTCATTTGGGGTTGTCGGTACTGAACGGGGCCATAGTCCTCCGCTTACATGCTCGTACCCTTCACTTCAAGAAAGGTTATTTTTATGGCCACTAAAAAGGTGCATCTTTGCTAAGAGGGTTTTACAGTAGATCTATTGCGGTGGCCCCATCCAACGGATTGAGTGGCATTTTCCGTTGCATGTAACTTTAGTTGGCTCAAAAACATTTATTTTATTAACATTATGTCATATATTAATGATAATATTTTCTTTATATAGTAATCATAATAATAATTATAATAATAATTATTATTATTATTTTATTGTTAATACTTATTATTATTACTATTATTAATGATAATGATTATTATTATTTATTTATAGGCCTAATTTAGAACTAAAATATTTCTGTAATTTTTTTGATAACAGAAATTTAATTTTGTTCACATAACATTATAACACAGACTGCGACATCTTTCAAAGGACCTCACCGGGATCCTTCCTACTCGTTGCCTCATGTCTTTTTTTCATTTTTGACCAGAGGCTCTTGATGTTCTGTGTATGAGTGTTCATGTCACTGCAGTATACAGAGTTCAGCGACTGCTAATTCGCAAATGAGTACAATCTTTACTTTGTAGAGAATTGTAGCTCCTCCACATGTTCGTGGTTATAGTAGTTTCAGACTGAACGTTTTTCTCAGTTACATCCAACAAAGCGTTAGCATCCCATTTATTTACATCTTTCAGGAAGAATTTTTTACTCCTTCTGTCTATCTCTCCGATTACCCACCGAATCTTCACCAGTCGATCCCCGTTACACTTTCTCTTGCGGAACGCACTTTCGTTTATTACCACTGTGTGACCAACACCACCAATTTTTGTACTGTTCTGTGGCAAAAATATAGTTAATATTTTCCGAAACTCGGGAATTAATTTTCTTGTCCTTTTCGTATTTAATTTGGTTTCTTTTGTAATTATGGAAATCGGGTATTTAAAAATCCATGCAAATAAAACGCACTACACGGGCTCTGTTGGATTCCGCCCTATGCCAAGAAACATATTGTCTCGCTCGCAGATTCTTTTTTGATCTACATTGGTTTGTCGTCCACCTGTATATCACATTTTTATTAAAACCTTTGTTGAGATACATTTTACCCCACACTTCAACATTCAGTCCTGTTGCGTGTAATGTTTCAGTCTGTCATACATTTCCTTATTCCGTTGTCCCTCACATAATTTCTCAAAGAATTAATACTTTTAAAATACAACACAGAAAATAATATAAAATCTTGAAACTTTGAATGTGAATGAACTTTAAGTACAAAAATAGCTGCTCGTGATTCTTATAGTATCTCACGTGTTGCACTTATGAGCAAAAATAGTAATGCTGAATGTAGGAGTAGTGGGGAAGGGGAGCGTGGAATGCCACTTATTCTACCGACATGGCCCGTCTGGTGGACGGTTACCGCCCCATCCAGTACCGAAACCCTTATACTTTATGTCTATAGTTATACATAATCCCTACTTTAACACACGGAGCTAACTCAGGAATATTGTGATTATTGTGATTAACTCGATTAACTCAGTTAAGTGATTATTGAACTTGGCTGACACTGGTAATAGCATTGGAAGAAGGAATTGACCCCCCTGATTCTCATGCTCAAGTAATTGAACTTATCTATATAAGTGTCCATGTACTTACTGGTGAGAAAACAGACAAGGAGGCTCTACTATTATTTATAATTCAGACAACCTATAAATAGTTTTTTCCTCTAAGTAAAAAGTGTGATTACAGTCAGTTACTAATCATTAATGTGATCGTTATAGTTAATGAATCGATACAGATTTGCTACAGGTTGCTACAATGCAGTGTAGCAATTCACAATCCTAATGAAAGAATGGTACACTGACTGTATTATATTATGTATTTTAATAATATTCAGTACCAGTATTTTCTTTTTTTTTTGTAGAATAATACTTCCTTTTTTTATTTATTACATGTTTTTTACGAGGGCCATCTTAAAAGTAAGTTTCCATTTTTTCTTTCAAAGGGAAAGGGCGCAAGCTGGCTGACGAAGGTTGGAGAAAATTTATTTGTGTGTAGTGGCAGTAGTGCTAAAACCTCATCCATTCCATAGCAACGTAACAACAACACGAAATTTAAAATCATGGACGTTCCATTTACCAGTGTTCGATTGCAAACTGCGTAATGTAATTCAGTTTTTTGCTTCAAAAAAATCATCGTCACTTAGTTTCTGTGTACAGACCTTAGTGCATGAGCATTCAAATTGTCCACTAGTGGCATACATCGTTCTTGAAGGGAAAGATTTGTTGATCAATACAGTTATTCTGCTCCACAGCAATGCACATGCTCATTCCTCGCGAGTCACGCAGAATTTGTTGGAGTCCTTTCGAAAGGAAATTTTTTACCATTCCTCATATTCACCCGAATTGGCTCCAAGTGATTTCCATGTTTTCCCTCATCTCAAAGAACACCTGAGAGGACAACGTTTTTAAAACGGATATGGAAGTGAAACAGGCGGTCAACGCCTGGCTCCGAAATCTGGGCACACAGTGGTTCAAAGAACGAATTGAAAAACTGTTGACCAGGCTGGAGATTATATTGAAAAATAAGAACAAGTTTTTTAATAAAAGTATAGTTTTTTATTTTTATGTGTTTTTTATCTTTTTTTTTTTTGTAAATCAGGGAAACTTACTTTTGAGATGACCCTGGTATTTATTTGTTTACAAAACCTTTACAAAGCAAAGGCTAAGTGAGAACAATGACCCTACTAATATTGACTGTGGCTTGTCACAATTGTCACAGTACTGTGGTAGACTGATGTACATCTTGTCAGTATTTTCAAAGACCTTTCACTGACGATGGCCTCCAGAGGTGATGCCGAAACGTCTGATTACACTAATTAACATTAATCAGCATGAAGATTTTGGAAGACCACGGCCTCAGAGCCCGGATAATAATTTAAATAATTATGATTAGCTAAATACACTATAATATACGGTAACTGTTTCAGTGACAGTAAACGGATACTGAAATATGAATTGGTTTTAAACAAATAATTATTACCTTATACTTTTCTAAATAATGTTTCAATAATAAACTTCACTAACTACCTTAAATTATATTGTACAATTGTTTTATTATATGGTGCAACATATTTTAGTCTTATATTAACTATATACAGAAACATTTAATTCTTATATAAACGTTTTGGACACAGAACACACATAATGATCCATCAGTCCTTTGGGAAAATATTCTTGTATGGAACTATGTCCGCCATGGCCGTCAAAGTGTTTCTGAATATATCAGACAATGCACCTGCAAATGACGGTCCCAGTTCTTTCAATATATCTCTCCAGTTTTCATTTAAAAACATATTCGTGTTGTCACCTGCAACAGTACAGATCAGAATATTCTTTTTTTTTGTTATCATTAGTAAATATTGTTTCAAATAAATATAAGTTATTTACAGACACACCAGATTAACTCAAACCTTGTCACCTTGAAATCCTTGATTATATATATTTTTTTTATTTCCACACTCTTTTATAAAGTAAATAGCTAAATTGACCTTTCTAAACCTAATTTAAAAATTATTATTTCTTCAAATAATTACAATAGACAAATTATTGACAAACTAATGAGGAAAGGAATGTTTTTAAACTCCATTTTGTATACAGATGATATGGTAATAATTCTAGGCAGAGAGGATAAACTACAATGTTCATACTAAATCAAATAGCAGATGAATGTGGTTTTAAAATATCAATGGACGAGACTAAAACAATGGGATTCAGAGGGAAGCAACCGGTAAGAACTAAGATAAATGGAAAGATTATGGAACAAGTCCAGCATTTCAATTACTTGGGATGTTACGTTACGTATGGGGCAGAAATTGATCTGGACGAAAAATTAAACAAATTTAGCAATATCTGTGGAACAATTCATAGATACCTTAAAAACAAGACAAAAAAGGAAACAGGCATAAGGTTTTTTAACACTGTAGCGGTACCAGTTTTGATGTATGGAGATGAAACCAGAGTTATGACAGAAAGAGACAAAAAGTAAAGATTCAGACAGCGGAGATGAAGTTTATGAGGAGTACTTTGGGCTGTAGCATTCTGGATAGAAAGGAGAATGGATATATGGACGGAACTGGGGGTTGACCCATTGTTGGAACAGCTAAGGAGCAACAAAAGAAGGTGGTGTGAACATTTGGGAAGAATGGCAGGTGACAGGATTCCAGTGCTAGCAGTGGAGTATAGAGAGACGTAGGATGGTTGAGAGCAAAGTGGGTCCCGGAAAGGTTCAAGATTACCCTAATCCTAGAGGTTTATGATGGTGACGATGATGACTAATAAGGAATACTCTGTAACTTCTGAAATATTAAAAATGATCAAAGAGATTTTACACTCTTATCATTTCTCTGTAAATAACTCTTGATGTTTCTTGAAGTATGTACGTATATGATATATATTTTATTCTCAGATAACAAATTACTTCTGCAAGTCTGCTTCTCCAATGTTTATCACTATGTTTATACATGACACATGTTTCAAAGATTCAATCTATAACTTAAGAGGTTTCTCTATAAATTAACAAATAATTGGTTTTGTTTTGATTTTGAAATACATTAACAAATAAACGATTTTATTTCTTTTCTTATTTTCTTACCTTTGTTAGGTCCGTCTTGTGACTTTTATCTTTAGAATTGAATTAGTGTGACGTGTTTCAGGTCATCTGACCCATCCTCAGACACTTGCTCGAAAAGAGGTCGTCATATATTAAAATTCAATTAAAATAAAAACACACATATGTAAATTCATTGTCAATAATTAAATGTTCAAAAACATGAATAACACTGTTGTCGTGGTGCACCACGCGATTACTGATCGATACTGAGTAGTGTAACTTTTCAATGTTTTGTTTTTGCGAGCGCTAGTATTGCTGTATCATATAGCGGGTTGCTTTTGAAATTCAATTTATCATTCAATATGTTGTTCTTATATACAGGGTTGTTATGACCCCTGTATATTTCAAATTCTTCAAGTGCATTCATCCTGAGTCCTTTGTCACAAAAATGTAGGGGTACGAAGTTTGTGTCAAAACTTCTATATGAAGTGTCTGAGGATGGGTCAGATGACCTGAAACGCGTCACATTAATTTAATTCTAAAGATAAAAGTCACAAGACGGACCTAACAAACGTAAGAAAATAAGAAATTAAAACACGTGACTTGGACCGTTAACAAACAAAAATGTTTAAAATTTTATTTCAATTAGCATTTTTTGAGTGTTGTAAGGTTTGTTTATATAATCAGCTGTTAGGTTGGTTATATTAAAAATATTTAATGAGAAGTGTCCCAGTATCTGTACCTCACTACATTTTTGAGTGTTGTAAGGTTTGTTTATATAATCAGCTGTTAGGTCGGTTATATTGAAAATATTTAATGAGAAGTGTCCCAGTATCCGTACCTCACTACATTTTTGAGTGTTGTAAGGTTTGTTTATATAATCAGCTGTTAGGTCGGTTATATTGAAAATATTTAATGAGAAGTGTCCCAGTATCCGTACCTCACTACATTTTTGAGTGTTGTAAGGTTTGTTTATATAATCAGCTGTTAGGTCGGTTATATTGAAAATATTTAATGAGAAGTGTCCCAGTATCCGTACCTCACTACATTTTTGATGTTTTGAATATATGATTGTATTGATATACTACGATGTGAAGAAGAAGAAATGTACTAATTGTAAATTATTTTATTTCTTAATGTAAATTGAAAATACATCTTGTTTTTATTTGTGAGGTTAGGTAATAATGGTTTTTGTTTTTAGTTTACTGTTTAAAGAAATAAAAGCCATGGTTAGGAAAAATGTGACGTTTAATGTGAAAGAGAACAACATTTTCATAATGATCAGCCACTCGATAAATCTGTCCCATATTGTGAGGCAATAGGCAGTTTAGTTTACTTAGCTACAGTATCTAGGCCAAATATCAGCTTTGCAGTAAACTACCTAAGTAGATATTCAAACAATCCCATGGTACGGCACTGGAATATGGTAAAACATGTATTTCGATACTTGAAAGGCACTGTAAACTTTGGAATAAGTTTCAATGGAGATTCTGAACTCATTGCTTATTCAGATTCAGATTTTGGAGGAGACATTATCTCAAGACAGTCAACTACTGGAGTAATTATTATGAGAGGCGGTCCTATTGTATGGTTCACCCAAAAGCAGGGACTTGTTGCTACATCAACTGCAGAGGCAGAATTTCGAGCTGCTGTTTCATCGCTTGATGAAATTTGCTGGATAAAGAGACTTGGTTTCGAACTTAGATATTTCAAGGATATTCCTATAAGGCTCTGTATAGATAACCAATCTGCAATTTTAATGTTACAAAATACTACAGAAGGCAAAATAACAAAAGGGAAGAAGCACATTAACAGAAGGGAAGAAGAAATGAGAGAAATCATCTTTGAGCATAAAAAAATATTTTGCTCCTCCAAAAGAATTTATATTCATTTCGCACAAGTCTACATGAATTACATCAAGTACCTCTTTTGCCACTTCAAAATTTCTTGGATGTGGGAGACAATGGTGTTTGCCATAAATGCATCCTTCACACACATCGTCATCCCAATCGTCTACATACTTTATATTATTTTTCTTCAAAATGTCTCTTACAACTAATATTCTGATGTGCTAATTTTTCATGCCACTTTTTAATTGACATAGCAACAATACACTTTTCTAAGTTTTCATAGCGAAACATCATTCTAAACAATCTTCCATCTGTGTTTGCCATGGCTGTTAATTCACCAGTGTCTGAATCAAAAAAATACGAGCAATTTGTGTCTGCTTCCTGACGATAACCCTTGTCCAAGGCACTAGTGATGGAAAATAAGTTAAAGGGTATCTTTGGTGTATACAAGACATTTTTCAGTGTTATGTTACACCAATCTTGACCGTTATAAGCTAACAAATCTATGTCTCTGACACCAACACCTTCTATAAGTGTTGAATCTCCAATCATGACTTTTTCTGGTTCTTGTAAAACAGTATAATTTTTCAACCAGTCATTCCTTAAAGTCATGTGCTGAGTGGCACCACAATCTTGGTACCATAGATCTTGATAGTCATTCTTCATTGATATATATTGTATATTAGTAACAGACAATCCAACATTAATCATCAATTTACTTTTTGACGTAGATTTGTCTGATTTTTCTGACTTACTATCTACATTTTTGGTAAAATTTTTGGCAAAGTGGCCTTTTTTGTTGCACTTATTACACGGATAATTTTTCTTACAATATTCAATGTAACTTTTACTAGGTTTATTCTTGCAGTACTTCTTTATGTGCCCTTTTTGTCCACATTTAAAGCATTCCTCTACGTTCACTTGTTTTGTTTTATTATTGTTCTGCCCCTTTGATATGAAAGCATTCTGACACTCATTATTGGCCTGTTCACTTTCTTTTTACCTGTCTTCTTCAAGTTTCAAACGCTCAAACATGTTGTTCAACGTTTTGTCTGTGGAAATAACATTATCCCAAGACGTTCTAAAATGATGCAGTCTTGTTGGAAGTATACCTAATATGCTTTGCATAATCCAGTTTTCTTTAATGCTTTCACCTAGTGCTGAAATTCATCAGCATATTGTTGAATTGTCATGCAATTTTCTATTACTGATTTGTGCTCATCATACTTATAATTAAAAAATAATCTTTGCAGGCCTTCAACTGAAACATTTGATTTTTTCCATATAAGGTTTCCAACTTTTCTAACATAGCATTTGCAGACTGGCACCTTGCAATTTTCTTGGCTATATTACTGTCAACATTCAATCCAATTAATATTTGTGCTTCTAAATCCTTTTCAATCCATTCTTTTACAGCTGCGCTTGATTCATCTCCTTCAGGCTTGATTTTAACTGCCATTGCGATTTGATAAATACCTTTTGATTTTAAGGTTAGGTTAAGTTTGAATATCCATGAATCATAGTTGGAACTTCCTTGCAAATCATCTTTCAACATTTCTAAATTTGCTCTGAATAAATCCATTTCGATTGTTTAATGTAGTTTCTTCTCTACAACTGACTTTGTGCACTCAATTCTTACTGATACGTGCAACAAAAAAAAGGGTTCTTGCGTATTTTTACTGTCCACAATTCAATTCAACAATGTGTTTTATTACTTCTCTGGGCCCATAACCTGTTATTATATTTACCAGGAAGCAATTACTGATAAAACACAATGATCTGATTAAATGATCTGATTGATATTTATTATTACATTAAACAATACAATAAATCACTCATGACAAACGCACATGTAATATAAATAAACGTAGGTATCTAGGATACATAACTCAATGCGACCGACATAGATGGCGACACACTCAAGTAATAAACATAATGATTTAAACTGCAATAAAAGTAGATTACATAAAATAATAAAGTATAATAAAATGATTATTTATTAACAGATGCTAATAATTGCATAATTGAAATATCGAAAATGAGTGCATGTATGGTTATTGGGACAGTACCGTTTAATGTTTAATTTTTTTTTTTTATAAATAAAATCATAAGTAAATATTAAATTCTTGGATTTCGTTGTCCATGACGTGTCCGTTACTTAACTAAATATCACTATAATATTGACGACTCGGAACACAAAGTTTTTTATAAGTAAAAACGTAAAGTTTTACCTTACAGCCTAAACCGGCTTTCACCTATAGAAGGCTTCATCAGAGGCTGTCGTTAGTAGCGCTGCTCGTCTTGTTGTTGGCGACGAGAAAGTGTTTCGAAAGATTGAAGCTGTGTGTGTGTGGTGAGATGTGTTCGAATAATGCGTGCGATTTGAATTGTGTCTGTTCGTTTAGGATGTCGTTTTTATTTGTTTTTGTGTGTTTGTATATTTCTAATTGTTCTAGAGTGTCTAGTTTTCGGCCTTTTGTGTGTACGTGTAGTATGTTCATGTTATTGTCGATGTTTTTATATGTGTGGTTTGCTTCAATGAGGTGGTTTGCAAAGGTAGATTCTGTAGTGGTGTGGAGTGCTTTTGTGTGTTCAATGTATCTCTGTTTGAAGCTACGTCCTGTCTGGCCTATGTAGAATTTACTGCAATTTGAACAATTTAGTTTATATACACCGGGTAGATCGAATTTGTTTTGTGCTTTGGGCATGCGTTTTGATAGTGTGTGTTCTGTTTTGTTAGTAGTTTTGTAAGCGATTCTGTATTCTGCTTTTTTGAATTTGTGGGCAATTTTTTCTGTTTGTTTGTTGATGTATGTTAGTGTTATGAATTTGTTGTTTTCTGTCTTTGTCTGTTGTTTGTTTTGTGTTTTGTGTAGGAGTTTACTGACTATTGTTCTGTCATAACCGTTAGATTCTGCTAGATATTTTATCGTGTTTAGTTCGTCTTTGTAGTCTATTTCATCTAAGGGGATGTTGTTAAGTCTATGTATCATAGTTCTAAAAGCAGCTAGTTTGTGTTGTATTGGGTGATTGGAGGTGTTGTGTATTAGTGTGTCAGTTGTAGTTGGTTTTCTGTATATACTGAATTTGTGCCTGTGTTCTAGTTTTGTGATGGAGAGGTCTAAGAAGTTTATGGTATTGTTGTGTTCGTATTCGGCAGTGAAGGTTATGTTTTTATGTATTTTGTTTATGTGCGTTAGTAACTGTTCACATTGTCTTTTGTTTCCCCTGTATAGTATTAGAATGTCATCAACGTATCTGTGCCAATATAGTATTTTATGTGAGTGTCTGTCATTGTTTGTGAGTATTTTTGTTTTTTCTAAGTGTTGGAGGAAGACTTCTGCTAGAATGCTGGATATGGGGGAGCCCATGGGTAGGCCATCGTTCTGTGTGTAGTATTTATTGTTATAAGTAAAGTAGTTTTGTTTTGTGATAATGTTCAGAGTTTCTGTTATTTCATTGATAAGTTCGTCTGGTGTGTTGTTCTGTTTGAGTTTGTTTTGTAGGATGGTGATTGTTTCAGAGATGGGGATGTTTGTGTACAGGTTTTTAATGTCAAAGGAGGCTAATGTGGCGTTATGGGGGATGTGTATGTCTTTTATTTTTGTTACTAGGTCAGTGTTGTTTTTTACTGCAATGTTGTTGTCTATTTGTGTGTGTTGTCTAATAATTTTGTCTAGATATTTTGCCAGTTTGTGTGCAGGGGCATTACGGTAGTTGATAATGGGGCGGATCGGAATGTCTTCCCAAAATCCATAAAGAAGACATTCCGATCCGCCCCATTATCAACTACCGTAATGCCCCTGCACACAAACTGGCAAAATATCTAGACAAAATTATTAGACAACACACACAAATAGACAACAACATTGCAGTAAAAAACAACACTGACCTAGTAACAAAAATAAAAGACATACACATCCCCCATAACGCCACATTAGCCTCCTTTGACATTAAAAACCTGTACACAAACATCCCCATCTCTGAAACAATCACCATCCTACAAAACAAACTCAAACAGAACAACACACCAGACGAACTTATCAATGAAATAACAGAAACTCTGAACATTATCACAAAACAAAACTACTTTACTTATAACAATAAATACTACACACAGAACGATGGCCTACCCATGGGCTCCCCCATATCCAGCATTCTAGCAGAAGTCTTCCTCCAACACTTAGAAAAAACAAAAATACTCACAAACAATGACAGACACTCACATAAAATACTATATTGGCACAGATACGTTGATGACATTCTAATACTATACAGGGGAAACAAAAGACAATGTGAACAGTTACTAACGCACATAAACAAAATACATAAAAACATAACCTTCACTGCCGAATACGAACACAACAATACCATAAACTTCTTAGACCTCTCCATCACAAAACTAGAACACAGGCACAAATTCAGTATATACAGAAAACCAACTACAACTGACACACTAATACACAACACCTCCAATCACCCAATACAACACAAACTAGCTGCTTTTAGAACTATGATACATAGACTTAACAACATCCCCTTAGATGAAATAGACTACAAAGACGAACTAAACACGATAAAATATCTAGCAGAATCTAACGGTTATGACAGAACAATAGTCAGTAAACTCCTACACAAAACACAAAACAAACAACAGACAAAGACAGAAAACAACAAATTCATAACACTAACATACATCAACAAACAAACAGAAAAAATTGCCCACAAATTCAAAAAAGCAGGATACAGAATCGCTTACAAAACTACTAACAAAACAGAACACACACTATCAAAACGCATGCCCAAAGCACAAAACAAATTCGATCTACCCGGTGTATATAAACTAAATTGTTCAAATTGCAGTAAATTCTACATAGGCCAGACAGGACGTAGCTTCAAACAGAGATACATTGAACACACAAAAGCACTCCACACCACTACAGAATCTACCTTTGCAAACCACCTCATTGAAGCAAACCACACATATAAAAACATCGACAATAACATGAACATACTACACGTACACACAAAAGGCCGAAAACTAGACACTCTAGAACAATTAGAAATATACAAACACACAAAAACAAATAAAAACGACATCCTAAACGAACAGACACAATTCAAATCGCACGCATTATTCGAACACATCTCACCACACACACACAGCTTCAATCTTTCGAAACACTTTCTCGTCGCCAACAACAAGACGAGCAGCGCTACTAACGACAGCCTCTGATGAAGCCTTCTATAGGTGAAAGCCGGTTTAGGCTGTAAGGTAAAACTTTACGTTTTTACTTATAAAAAACTTTGTGTTCCGAGTCGTCAATATTATAGTGATATTTAGTAAATATTAAAGTAAATCATAATCAAAATTTAAGTAAATCATGTTGTTTTTTTATTTTAATTTGTTCTTAAATTAGTGATTTATTATTGTGTTTGTATATATATATATAGATTTTCACAAATATTCATTTTGTGACCTTTCTGTTTGTGTCTAATGAATTTAGTATTTTGAATGTATAGAAATTGATGTTTATTTATAAGGGAGTGTGTGGGCAGAGTTCAGAACACTACAGTGTTTAGGGGCTCCATAGCCTCTACCTGTGAGCTGATTTATGTGACAACTTCAATAAAATGTGTGCATCTGGTAACATGATGTTGAAATATTTGTTTTTAAGAGCCTGTAGTGCCAAGTTAGTAAAATATTTGATTCCTTCCTGTGATAAAATGAGAAGACTGATTTATTTCTATTTGATTCAAATTTTACATTCATGTACTCACTAAGGTGACGTTTCAATAAACTTTAGAAAACATGTTTAACTCTATCAGTGTCTGCAGTAGATGGAAAAAATCTTGCCAGTATCCTGGTGTTGTTTATTTATGTTATAATGTAAGATGCCTTACTTATGAGTCTGATCATCATAATGAATTTCATTACTTTCTCAAATTTTAGTTTCTATTAATGTAATCCTTATGTTTCCACACTTACCTTCTTGATTAAACAAAATAAGCAGCACATATTAAGTTCTTTTTCTTTTAGTGTTTATAGTTTTATTCTTACAAATCTAAATCCCCCCCCCCCACAGAACCTGCCAGAATTCCTCTCAAAAGGAAATACTGAATTGTGTCCCTTGACCAGACCAACAAGAATTATCATTAGAATCCACAAATAAATTTGCATTCCTCTTCAAAATTGTTTTCTTTTGTTGGTACTGTCTAAAAAAATATAATTAATTCCCGGCATGTTAGTAGTATTTTTATGATTTTATTTTTTTTCTCAGTAAGCTTAGCTTGACATGGTCAAAATACCAAATTACTTTAATTTTTTAGCAAAAATTTGAGTAATTCTATTTTTTTAATACTATCCTTAACTTATTTTTCCACGAACAGGACAAGGAACATGTCAAGGTTACAAGAGTGTCAATGTTCATTGTCAAAGAGCAAAGCAAAAGAAATTGGACACAGTGAACTGCTTTGGAAGACAAATGTCAAAAGAGACTCAAATTAAGTACTAATATTTCTATAATTATAATTTTTTGTGTTTTTGAAGGTCAGTCTCATTTTTTATTTTTTTATAAATGGTCTTACTGGCTCAAGTTTTTTTTTTAGATGTAACCTTCTTGACTGAAAGAACACTTAAACTTAATTAAAATTATAATTAGTATTTACTTTTTACAAATTTTCCATGACCTGCATTTTTAGGTAATATTCAAGGTTTGTGAGATTCAATTTTGCTGCTACAGGAAAAGGAGATTCTTACTCAGCTGAATAGTTAAGAATTTTGACAACAGATGTCATAAGAATCATCCATAGTGTAGTCAGCAATACCACTGTAGACTGGTGTGCTCTGGGTAGCAGAAAATGCCTACGTAACATAAAGTACAGCTGTTTGACTTTCTTTTCAGGTATTTGTTGCAATCTGAGCAATTTAGTTTGTAAACACCAGGAAGATCGAATTTGTTTTGTGCTTTGCATGTTAGTGTGATAGTGTGTGTTCTGTTTTGTTAGTAGTTTTGTAAGCGATTCTGTATCCTGCTTTTTTGAATTTGTGGGCTATTTTTTCAGTTTGTTTGTTGATGTATGTTAGTGTTATGAATTTGTTGTTTAACGGATATGACAGAACAATAGTCAGTAAACTCCTACACAAAACACAAAAGAAACAACAGACAAAGACAGAAAATCTACATAGGCCAGACAGGACATAGCTTCAAACAAAGATACATTGAACACACAAAGGCACTCCACTCCACTACAGAATCCACCTTTGCAAACCACCTCATTGAAGCAAACCACACGTACAAAAACATCGACAATAACATGAACATTCTACACGCACACACAAAAGGCCGAAAACTAGACACTCTAGAACAATTGGAAATATACAAACACACGAAAACAAATAAAAACGACATCCTAAACGAACAGACGCAATTCAAATCGCACGCATTATTCGAACATATCTCACCCCACACACTCAAAATCGATCTTTTGAAATTCGATTCCGTCGCCCACAACGGGACGGACAGCGCTACCAGCGGCAACCTCTGAAGAAGCCTTTTAAAGGAGAAAACCGGTTTAGGCTGTAAGGTAAAACTTTATGCTTTTACTTATAAAAACCTAGTGTTCCGAGTCGTTAATGTAATAGTGCTATTTAATAAATTACCTTAGATCCGTCATGTGACTTTGTTTTATATTTAGAATTACATGTTCCAGAACATTTGTTCTATCATCAGATTCCTTCACTCACCTCACCATCACCATGGAGAGTATCCGGTCAGCCTTCATAGGGTGTGCACCCATATTGACGTATGTGATTTTAACATTTGACAATCTCAACTGAGTGAAGGAATCTGATGATGGAACATATGTTCCGAACCGCGTAATTCTAAATATAAAACGTAGTCACACGATGGATCTAAGGTAATTTATTAATTTATAAATAACAAAGTGACTTGGATACCAATAATAATATGTACGCGTATGTCAAAAAAGAAAATTCAGTCAGAATTACTAACATCACATGTAAATTATGTATATAAATAAACGTTAGTCAATTTTTAATTTTCTTGGATTTCGTTGTCCATGACGTGTCCATTACTTAACTAAATACCACTATTATATTAACGACTCGGAACACAAAGTTTTTTATAAGTAAAAACATAAAGTTTTACCTTACAGCCTGAACCGGTTTTCGCCTTTAAAAGGCTTCTTCCATTCCATTCTTCTTCTTCCTTTAAAAGCCTTTTAAAGGCAAAAACCGGTTCAGGCTGTAAGGTAAAACTTTATGTTTTTACTTATAAAAAACTTTGTGTTCCGAGTCGTTAATAAAATAGTGGTATTTAATTTTGTATTTTCTATCATTTTCCAATTTTTAAAATCAAATACTGAAATATATTAAAAGTAATATAATGGCTTTATAATATTATTATAATAGTAATAATTTATAATTTATATTATTATAAATTATATAAATATTATAATTTATATTATAAGTTATTTATAATTTTTAATAGTATATGTTATAATTTATTATAATGGTAATTTTAATAGCTTTATTCCATTAAAAGTAAAAACTCATTATATTTATTTTTAAAATGTACTAAAAGCTGCTTTTCTGGATGTCACCATGGTCACTTTAAGATGTCAGAATGTACCATCCTGAGACAATATCTGGATCTGCTCCCATCAAGGTCGTCCAGCACTCCTTTCCCTCAGGAGTATGTATATAAACACCTGCTTTGGAATTCTGTTGTCATCCATCCAATCCAGATGGTGATAGCACTGATAACATATATTCGCAGATATAAACTGCAAGCAAACTTGCAGCTAAGACTAGCCTTGAGTAGCCTTGTCCTTTCTCTCATCTAGACTAAGCAGCAACCCAGCATATATTCTGCCTTATTTTCTTGTTTGATTGTTAACGTTCAGTATTCAGAACTAACCACCAAAGCAGACATGGGAAATTCTTTGTAGAAATAAAAAATTTATATTGTGAATTATGTGTCTGATAATTCGTTTAATTGTTTCACACATTTTATTTAAATTTATTTATTTTGTTAGAAGTGTCCCTATTAAAATTACTATACTACATCTTAAAATCAAGTTAGTTAGTTGAAGATGTCAATTTGTTCAGTAGGTTGGTATTTAATAATAATTTTTTACTTAAGCAGTGTCTGGTCTACAGAAAAATTTTGTTTTTTAACCACAGTCAGGTATAATTCACAAAAGTTTTTGCATAACTGGTATCATTGTAATTGTCATGATATGAAAATTATTAGAGTATTTATAATTCAAAATTTAAAATTAAAAACTTTTCCTTTTTCTTTATAATTTGTGAATTACTTAAAAGAATCATGCAATTTGTCACTGTTTTATTAATTCTACTTAAAGAGAGACTCCAACTGTTAAAAAATGTTTTAAATTATTTACATAAGCGTTTTGCAATTTTTTTTTGTCAACACTATATAAAAAGCACGTAATTGTGCTTAATTGAACAGTTTAATTATACCTTATTTTTTGATGTTATGTTTTTTAAAGAGGAATAATCATTGGAGAATGTTGATTACTGTACACCTGGAGTAACCAACGTAAAATTACACTCAGAAGTATATATTTGTGTTTTCAATACACTTAGTTTTCTTGAAGGATTAAAGGAACCTATTAAAACTTTTCCATAGTGTCTTGCTTCTCATTATAAAAATGATATATGTAAATCAGAATTATTTGATGAGTTCATACCAGAGGTACCAGGCAGTTCATTTGTTGGTTTTATCATCAGAGGTACCAGATTTTGTAAATTTAAGTAAGAGGAATATGATGGTGAGTTTGATGACAAAGAAGTTAGTACTGAAGGACTGAAGGAGACAAAGAAATAAATGAAGCTGAAAATCAATTAGAAAAACATCAAGATAAGGAAATTATAATAAAAAATTGAATTTCAAAATGTTTTACTCTTTACTAAATATAATTATTTCACTACTACTCGGAACGCAAAACCTTTTATGGGTAATTAGGTAAAGCATTTATGTTTTTACCCATAAAAAGTTTTGTGTTCTGAGTCGTAATGAAATAATTATATTTAGTTAAGAAACGGACACGTCATGGACAACAAAATCCAAGAGTTTTACTCTTGTTATATTGATAATGAATTGTTCACAGCCTTCCTGAACATATAAATTTGTTTGAGAATGTTTTGTCCAAAGATAGAATCAAATTCATCCACTGAAAAGTCTTTATAAAATTTTCAGTGAGAAACGTTATGAACTACGATAGTCCGAAGAGTTTAAATTCAGTATTGAAAATAACTGCATGAGATAGCTAAACTTGAGTGATCTAGTTGGGAACTGTGCATCCGGAAAATTCATAAGGAAGTTCGATTAAAAAAAGTATACACATAAAAATTTATTAAGTTTATTGAAAAAATAAAAATGATCATTTTTAAACAATCGGAGACTGGCTTTATAATTGTACATCTATAACACGCTGTTATTAAAATAATGAGACTAAAATCAAAATCGTTATTATGGGGGAGGGGAAAAATTATCCCCCAAATTTATTAGTAAGAATTCAATGGTGAAAATTCTGGAAGGGATCCTCACTTTAAGTAACTACCGGATGCCTCAAAAGTCTTAAATGTTGTAAAAGACAAGTTAGACGAAACAAAACATATTTTTATATTGCATAAAAAGTTAATTATTTTTGCAATAGTTATATGTTTGTATATGAATGTACATATGTATGTGTATGTATGTAAGTGTATGTATGCACATTCATGTAACACAATTATATCAAGTATATAAAAGAAATATAAAGTGTATTACAAGTACATTTTTTATTAATTTGTAAAAACTAATATAACATTATTAGTAGAAATTACTTACCTAAAAGTTTGTCTCCATTGAAGAGATTGTCCAAATATATGGACATACGTTCTATTTCATAGGGAAGTGATCCATTTGTTACTACCACATATTCCAGTCCATTCGCTCGTTTTTCCAGTATCCATTCATAAATGTAAGAAAACTTGATGCCATCTGTAAACCCACCATATAGTATCAGATTAGGTTACCTGTTTTAGCAGACCACATACACACACACACAGATTCACATGTGTTACTGGTATTCAAATAAAGGATAAAGATTTGTGGATCTGTACGTGGAATATCCTGTCTGTATTTAAGCCAAGAGCTCTTAACATACTTAGGAAAATTTATGGGCCCATTAGGGAAGGTGGAGAGTGGAGAATAAGGTACAAGAGAGATCTCTATGACTTATATAGATTGCCTGAAATTGTATATTGTGACATCAATTAGGATAGGTAGGCTGAGGTGGGTAGGATATGTACAGAGAATGAATGATGAGGATGTTCTTAAGAGGATTATGGAAAGCATACCAGAAGAAAAGAGAGGACATGGAAGACCTAGACTATGATAGATTGATGGAACCTAGAGGATGTGAAACATACTTGGAGCCAAACATTGGTAGACATTGGCTAAAGATAGGGAAGTCTGGAGAAAGATCCTGTGGGAGGCTGAGGCCCATGGTGGACAGTAGCTACTGATGATGATGATGACTGGTATTCAGATGTTACTGGTAGAAATTTTCTTCTGTTTTTTTATATTTATTATACTCATTATAATTAATTATCATTCATTTTTTAATCTGAATAATGGTATTAGTTTCTGCAAGTAAAATAATCATTAGCTGTGGCGTGGCCAATGCCGGATTTACCACTAGGCCGACTAGGGGCTCAGAGGTAAGCTAGCTACAGATATATATATTTTTTAACAGATGTATTTTTATAAAAGTAGGAGGCATTTTGATTTATTTAAGTATGATTTTTTGAAATTAAATGATCAATTTTTGTTGGATTAAAAAATTTAAAGAATAAAAAATCTAGTATTTTTTTTTAATTTTATATAAATTATAAGAACAAAATCTATGTGTTATACCTAGATAATAAAAAAGAAATTTTTTATGTTAAATTTCTGAATAAGCTTAGTTAAGTTACTCTACTTAAAAAATAAATTAATTTGCTCAATTCTTTTGGATGGTTCTTAATATTTTGAAAAAGTTAGCTAAATGAAAGCATTTTTTTTTTTTTATAGTAGCCTACTGGTTTTAAATTTGATTGTATTAATCTGACATCAGATTAGTTCTGCAGTACATATATTACTTCAAAGTTACAGCCGGGGGGAGGGGGGCTTGGAGAACTTAGCCTGGGGCCTCAAAAATTTAAATCTGGCACTGGCTGTGGTTCTACAACCCTTGGTGGGTCTTGCCCTGGTCCAAGAGTCGACTCCATTCTTTCCTATTGCGTGCCCTGACTTTCCAGTTTCTTATGTTCAGCTTTCTGAGGTCCTGCTCTATCTCGTCTTTGAATCTACTTCGCGGTTCTTCTCATTCCCCTACTATCCATTGCAAGTAAAATAATAGTTTATGTAAAATACAGACTTTTCGTTTTACATATTCCATCATAAATTTGCTTGAATACAGTGTTGTAAGCTGAGATGTGACAGGAGGTAACAAGGACAGTTTATAAAGATCTACCCATTTAACAAACAGAAGAAAAGAGAACATGTATTTAATGACTAGACCAGTGGCGATTCCTGACCCTATGGGTAGGGCAAGCATAGACTCTGAGCACAATATAAGCTCATGTACATAAAATTCCAATATTAGAAAATCATTTTAAAATGCTGAAGTACACAATTTTTGTGTTGCTGTGAGAAATATATTCATCAAGTGTAATAAGTAAGAGGATTAAAAGAGTGGTGTTTAGCAAACTGTGAAACTTAGAAAACTAACCTCAAACAGCAACAACCAAAAGGACAAGAGACAAAAATGGCCTCATTTTCAGCTAGTCGGCTCACTGCTAGTACTCCTAGCAGCTTAAACCAATACTAAAGAGTGCTTACTTTTTGGATCTGAGAAACAAGTGCTTGTGTGGTTTAGTATTTTACATAGGTACCAGAAACTTGTAAGTTAGATTGTTGTAACTTTGAATATTTCTAACTGTAGCCTAATATAAGGAAGAAGGCTAGTTAATGAAAGTGTAGCTATAAAATCTTAAATAAATGTCAAGATTTGTGAAATTATGGCCAACTCATAGTTAGTTATGGCCGAAGCATTTTTTGAAGTGATTGCCTTGGAGGGGGGGGGGAGCAGTTATCAGTTGTTAAAACAATGCACAGAATTGGAAGCGAAGTTGTATTAATGACTTTGATAAAATCGAGTTATCAGTCTCATTTTGACTGGAAGATAGGTGACAAATGTGCTGCCGATTTTCAAAAGATGGGAGACAAGGATGCACGTAGCGACAACAATAATGTTGGTTATAATCATTTATTTACGTTTGACTGATTTTCTTTGAGCAAACACTGCTTGCATTGCTTGCTCTGAGGATTCACCTCAGGACTAGAACAATAATCTCAGAAGTCCTGGAAATTCTATCAGTTAGGGAAGAAAGAATATGGCATAATAACATGACAGACTACATAATCATGAAAATGAACTGGTCTACAGACTAATGTATAGTACAACATGTAAAAACATGACATAATCAAACCTGTCTTCTAAATTTAACTTCCAAATTGAATTAACCTGTTACAGAAAAATATTAGAGAGCAATGTTTAATGGTGCATCCTCTTCGAGTCATTTATTCTTTAACTGTTTGGCAGAAAACGAATAATTCACTCTGAAACTCATTTGGTTTTTATCAGTTTCAATGATTGGAGTACTTTATAAACTAGGCCTATATTAAGATGTGGGAGTAACCACATCATATGGTAGATCAGTTTATATGCTGAAACAAGAAGTACTATAAGTGGCTGGCATTTTAGCAGTAAGACACCAGGAGTATCAGGGAGGATCAGGATAGTAATGCTGACCAGTAGATCAGGATTGTAATGTGTTTTCTATGCTTTTTCATATGCATACGCATTCACTGATGAGGTTTTAAGGGAGTGGAGGAATATGTCAGAAAAACGAGAGTTAAGTTGGGAAGAAATATGAATGTGAATATTGTATGTCTGCCAATGAGTTGTTGGTTAGATAGGTAGAACAAAGATTTTCTTTCACAATAATTCTATTGAACAAGTTACACACTTTAGTTAGCTTATGTGTGACATGAGTGTACAGTGTGACAGAATGTATAAAATAAGAAGCCCAGTATCAGTTCATGTACGGCATGACGAGAACAGCTCTCATAGCAAACAAAATGAACTCAATCGTATTTTTACATGGCTACAGAAGTTCCAATTCTGCTGTATGGTTGAGAATTTTGGTTTTGATGGAGAGACTTAGTCATATCCAAGCAGCAGAAATGAAGCTTCTATGAGTTGTCAGCTGCCAGGCATTACACGAGAGCAGATTGGCAGCAAAGTGATGATATTTGGGTGGAGTTTGGTTTGGGATATCTTCTTCTTATGATAAAATCTGTGAATGCAGGTGTAAATGGAAAGACCATCTGAATAGGATACCAGATGACAGGAGCTAATTAATAATTATAGACACACAGGTAAAAGAAGCATTGTATAGGAATATTTGAATCTGGAACAGACTTAGACCTATTAGGCCCTTAAATCTACTACTCTTGATGGTGAAGAAGAAGAATTGGCAAGTATATGGACATACGTTCTATTTCATAGGGAAGTGATCCATTTGTTACTACCACATATTCCAATCCATTCGCTCGTTTTTCCAGTATCCTTTCATAAATGTAAGAAAACTTGATGCCATATGTAAACCCATCATATAGTAACAGATTAGGTTACCTGTTTTAGCAGACCACCCGCACGCGCACTCGCGCGCGAGTGCGCACACACACACACACACATACAGATTCACATGTGTTACTGGTATTCAAATAAAGGATAAAGATTTGCGGATCTGTACGTGGAATGTCCTGTCTCTATTTAAGCCAAGAGCTCTTAACATACTTAGGAAAATTTATGGAGGCATTAGGGAAGGTGGTGAGTGGAGAATTAGGTACAAGAGAGATCTTTATGAGTTATATAGATTGCCTGATATTGTGACATCAATTAGGATAGCTAGGCTGAGATGGGTAGGACATGTACAGAGAATGAATGATGACGATGTTCGTAAGAGGATTATGAAATGCACACTAGAAGAAAAGAGAGAACATGGAAGATCTAGGCTATGATGGATTGATGGAATCCTAGAGGATGTGAAAGTACTTGGAGTGAAACATTGGTGGACATTGTCTGAAGATAGGGAAGTCTGGAGGAAGATCCTGAGGGAGGCTGAGGCCCACAGTGGGCTGTGGAGCTACTGATGATGATGATGACTGGTATTCAAATGATACTGGTAGAAATTTTCTCCTGTTTTTTGTACTTATTATACTCAGTATAATTAATTATCATACTGAATAACTGTATTACTTTCTGCAAGTAAAATAATTATCAGCCGTGGCTCTACAACCCTTGATGGGTCTTGGCCTGCTCCAAGAGTCGATTCCATTCTTTTATATTGTGTGCCCTGGCTTTCCAGTTTCTTATGTTCAGCTTTCTGAGGTAATCCTCCTCTATCTGGTCTTTGAATCTACTTTGGGCATTCCCCTTTCTCTACTACCCATTGCAAGTAAAATAATAATTTATGTAAAATATAGACTTTTCCTTGTACATATTCCATCATAAATTGCCTTGAATAGAGTATTGTAAGCTGAGATGTGACAGGAGGCAACAAGGACAGTTTATAAAGTGATATTTAGTTTATAAAGATCTACCCATTTAACAAACAGAAGAAAAGAGAACATCTATTTAACGATTAGACCAGTGCTGATTCATGACCCTATGGGTAGAGCAAGCATAGACTTTGAACACAATATAAGCACATGTACAAAAATTCCAATACTAGAAAATTATTTAAAATATTGACGTACACAATTGTTTGTGTTGCTGTGAGAAATATATTCATCAAGTGTAATAAGTAAGAGGATTAAAAGAGTAGTGTTTAGCAAACTGTGAAACTTGGAATAAAAAAAAAATTAACCTCAAACAGCAACAACCAAAACAAACAAGAGACAAAAATGCCCTCATTTTCAGCTAGTCGGCGCTGCTAGCAGCTTAAAGAGTGCTTGCCTTTTGCATCTGAGAGACATGTGCTTGTGTAGTTTAGTATTCTACATAGGTACCAGAAACCAAGTACTTGTAAGTTAGATTGTTGTAACTTTGAATATTCCTAACTGTAGCCTAATATAAGAAAGAAGGATAGGTAATGAAAGCGTAGTTATGAAATCCTAAATAAATGTCAAGATTTATGAATTTATGGTCAACTTATTGTTAGTTTTTTTTTTTTTTTTTTGAAGCAATTGCCTTGGGGCGGAGCAGTCAGTGAGTTGTTAAAACAATGCACAGAATTGGAAGCGAAGTTGTATTAATGACTTTGACCAAATCGAGTTATCAGTTTCATTTTGGCTGGAAGATAGGTGACAAATGTACCACCGATTTTCAAGAGATGAGAGATAAGGAGGCATGTGGCGACAATAATAATGTTGGTTATGTAATCATTTATTTACTTTTGACTGATTTTCTTTGAGCAAACACTGCTTTCATTGCTTCCTCTGAGGATTTGCCTCAGGACTAGTACAATAATCTCAGAAGGCCTGAAAATTCTATCAATTAGGGAAGAAAGTCTCCAGCATAATAATGTGAGACTACATAATCATGGAAATGAACTGGTCTACAGACTACTGTTTAGTACTGGTGAAGTGCAACATTTAAAAACTTGTCATAATCAAATCTGTCTTCTAAATTTAACTTTCAAATTGAATTAACCAGTTAGAGAAAAATATTAGAGATCAATGATTAATGGTGCATCCTCTTCGAGTCATTTATTCTTTAACTGTTTGGCAGAAAATGAATAATTCACTCTGAAACTCATTTGGTTTTTATCAATTTCAATGATTGGAGTACTTTATAAACTAGGCCTACATTAAGAGAACAGGGGAGTAACTACATCATATGGTAGAACAGTTTATATGCTGGAACAAGAAGTACTATAAGTGGCTGGCATTTTAGCAGTAAGACGACTTTACCAGTAGGTCAGGGAGGATCAGGATAGTAATGCTGACCAGTAGATCAGGATTGTAATATGTTTTCTATGCTTTTTAATGTGCATATGCATTCACTTGGACACCCATCTCGGAGTAAACATACAGGGGGGAAAAGTGGACATGCTTAGGTTCCCATATGTCATAGCGGTGACTGCAGAGAGCAACGAAGATCTACAAAAGATTCTTGACACAATGGATCAAGTAATGAAGAATTAGTTCAATATTCAAATAAATGAACAAAAGACCAAAGTCCTAGTCTGTAGTCAGAAGGAAGAAGATCCAATCAGAATAACTCTTGGAAATAATATTCTCCAGGCAGTTAAAGAATATAACTATCTAGGAAGTAAAATCACAAATGATGAGCGTAGCAGTAAGGAAATTATAAGCAGAATTAACCAGGCTAAAATTGCTTTCAACAAACAAAAAACCTCTTCACTTGAAACACTATCAGCCTAAAAATAAGGAAGAATCTAGTAGACATACATATGGAGTGTTGCCCTATATGGGAGCGAATCTTGGACAATTGAAGAAAGTGACAAGAAAAGACTCCAAGCATTTGAGGCCTGGTGCTACAGAAGAATATTCAAGATAAGCTGGAGGGAGAAGATAACGAATGAGGAAGTCTTTAGAAGAGCTCAGGAGGAGAAGAGCTTTCTGCGAAATTTAAAAGGCAGAAGAGCTAAGTTTACAGGAAATATACTATGACAGAATGGGTTGGTTAAGAGAATAATAGAAGGAACAATTGAAGGGAAGAATCACAGAGGTCGACCCCGTTTAGACTACATGAAACAGCTTATGGTCGATATGAACTGCACATCATATTGTGAGTTGAAAAGAAAAACAGAGAAGCATGAAGAATGGGGAGCTGCTGCCAACCAGCCTATGGGCTGCTAACCTAGAAGAGAGAGATGTATTCACTGATGAGATTTTAAGGGAGTGGAGAAATATGTCAGAAAAATAAGAAATAAGTTGGGAAGAAATAATATGAATGTGAATATTGTATGTCTGCTGATAACTTGTTGCTTACATAGGATTTAGAAGATAGAACAAAGATTTTCTTTTACAATAACTCTATTGAACAAGTTGCACACTTTAGTTAGGTTATGTGCGATGTGAGTTTACAATGTGACAGAATGTATATAATAAGAAGCTCAGTATCAGCTCATGTGTGGCATGATCAGAAGAGCTCTCAGAGCAAATGAACTCAATTGTATTTTTACAAAGCGACAGAAGTTCCAGTTTTGATATATGGTTGAGAATTTGGGTTCTGATGTAGAGACTCAGTCATATCCAAGCAACAGAAATGAAGTTCCTATGAGTTGTCAGCTGCCAGCAACTACACGAGAGCAGACTGGCAGCAAAATGATGACATTTGAGCAGAGTTTGGGATATCTTCTTCTTATTGTTACATAATGTAGAAAAAGTGTTACATAATATGGAACATTCTACAAGTTTATGGAATGTTCCAGTGGAATCTGGGTGTAATGTGTGTGCGTATGTGATTCTCAACGAATTAGCTAGACTGTGTCAGAAACCGCACACACTGTGTCAAGGCCACAATGAATTACGCTCTAATGTTATCCTTTTTCGTTAATGCGCAGTATGGAATATTCTGGTATTTCAGCGGGGTATAAATACAAGCACTCAGTGACATTCAGTTCAGTTTAAGTTGCGAGTTATTGTTGGGCGATTACTCTGTGCATTCAAGTGGTTATTAGTGCGGTTCATAATATTGTGGCAAAGTGTTATGTGTTTTATAATTGCGCAGACAATTGTAATACAGTACAATTGTGTTTTATATTAGTTGACATTTTTATTGCATGTGAACAATTTTGATTTGATTTATTGTAAGAGACTATTTTGTTGATTACAAACTGTTTAATTGTGATAATTAAAGCTGGTGATTAGTGACGTAATTGGTGTTTTGTATTTTGTTTTCCACTGTACCATACGATGATCAGTAGACCGTCATAACATTATGATAAAATCTGTGAATGCAGGTGTAAAAGGAAAGACCATCTGAATAGGATAGCAGATGACAGGACCCCCCCCCCCCCAAACGAATTAATAATTATAGACACACAGGTAACAGAAGTGTTGTACTGTATAGGAATATTTGAATTTGGAACAGACTTAGAGCTATTAGGCCCTTAGATCTACTATTCTTGATGGTGAAGAAGAAGAATTGGCACAACACTTGTTTTTTGTACAATATAAACAAATTGTTAGTTTAAATAACTAGGATTTATAAAAACCTGACACCATTTTCAATGACAGTTCTAGAGATCGTAATGTGTTGGGTCCTCTTAGTAAATGGGAATAACAAATATAATTAACAAAAAAGTAATATGGACCATCATAGTAAGTCTGAATAAAATTAATACTTAAATATGACAAAAGTAATTCACAATTACACGTATTAATAAAAAATACATACAATTTATACTAAAAATTTATAGAAAAATGGCTTTTGAGAACAAAAAATAACCATTAACCACTTTGGTACCATAAATGGGTTTTTGATTAAACAAATAAATTAGATTAAATAAAGTAAAACATGGTAGCTGAGGGGATTTTGCATGGCCGGCTCTAGTAGAAGGCTGGAACATTAAACGTGGCAAACTGGAACTAGCTGATATTTGAGGCCGCCTAGACGATCTCTTAATTTATATACTTTAATAAAATCAATTGTGTCATTTTTAGTTACCGGTTAACAGCAGTTTTATAATTCTTAATTTTTTGCAAATTAAAAGTTTATTTCGTAAAATACTGTTATATTACTTAAGAAATATATTAACTCATTCATGTGATACGAATTCAATAACTCGAACAAAATTAATTCATTAGCCCTAATACTAATTCAGTAATTTCTTCAACTTAAATGTTTAGTACTAAGTGTGCACAGACCTATACCGGTAATTTAGATTTAGTTATAAAGAGACCTACTCATGATTTTAGTAATGTTATGAAATTAAATCAAAATATAACATGTTCACTTTAGCTATTTTATTACACTATGCACATAGGTCTCAAATGCAACATTGCCACGCTTATTATTCCGGCCTTCTACTAGAGCCTGCCATGGATTTTGTCATAGTGGTGTTGTTACATGCCATATAGTGCAGTGAGTGTGAGTGCAGCGTGCGCACGTGCGCACACACACACACACACATACACACAGTCCAAGTACACTGATGAAAACAGACACTGAAACATTTAGAAGTGTCTATCAAACCATTGTTTCATATCTCATGAATAATTTAGCTCATGATGAATAATTAACCAGCTATATAAGTCATACATATAGCTAATAAGATGTGTTAGAGTTGGTGGTTTGGGGATCACACATTACCGGTATAGTCTAATTGAATGAGCAAAGTAAGTTCTCAGTTTTAACTGGATCATTTGATAATTGTCTGTCTATCTGTTTCGGGCGTGCCTCACAGTAACTTTTTAAAAATCAATTAATTTTTATAAAATGCAGCATAGTGTCTTTATTTTTATCCTAGCCTCTATTTAGGTTAAAGCTAACTTCTGGGCTGTTTTGCCGTGGTCCAAGGTTTCTGATAAAACCAGACATTTCTGCAGCACCACTGGCTGACATCTTCAGTGGAAGAAGCAAGTGGACCAAAGTACTGCGGTCCTAACGTACTACATCCACGTTAGCGTTGACTCGTTTCTTCCACTGAAGATGGCAGCCAGTGGTGCTGCAGAAACGTCTGGTTTTATCAGAAACTTTGGAACACGGACAAACAGCCCGGGAGTTAGTTTTAATCTAAATTTCCGGCCGTGTAAGCCTTCATACAACTAGCCTCTATTGTTTTTAAGTTTAAGCCTCCTCCCAAAAAAAAACAAGGGTGCAGGAGGCAAAAATTTAAGGGGTCAAAAATTTGAAGAACTCGAAAAAATCCATTTGGATATCAGACTAAATTTTAACCATTATCTGAATATATTATATGACATTAACATTTCAACATTTTTGGACACTAGAGGCAAAAATGTAAGGGGGTCAAACATTTGAAAAAAATCTAAAAAATTCATTTGGATATCGGATTAAAGCTAATTTTAACCATAATATAATAAATATATTATATAACATTAACATTTGGGCACTAGAGACGCAAAAATTCTGATAAATCCTAAAAATCCATGATGGTATCGAATTAATGTGACTTTTACTAAAAAAAATAAAATTTTGAAAAATTTAAAAAGTTTAGGTCACCAAGGCTAAAAATTGACTTGTAAAATTTTTAAAATTTGTCTGATAAAAATCTTTGCTAGATGTCAGACTAAAAGAGAAATTTTAATTTAGATCCAAATATAGTGTTTACAGAGGAAGAATTGCAAAAGCGATTATACAAACTGCAGCAAATTAGCGAAGGATACAATTTAAAAATTTCAATTCCTAAAACAAAAATAATGGCATTCGCAGGAAAAGAGCCAAAATCATCTTAAACGATAAAACACTGGATCAAATAAAACATTTTAAATACCTAGATTGTGACATTTCCTTCGATTACAGTAAAGATATTGACCAAAAAATGAGTACTTTTAACCGTATTTGCAGAACTATCAGTCGATGCCTGAAAAATAAAGCCAGAAAAGAGACAATGTTGAAATTTTATACAACAATGGCTGTCCCCGCACTTCTATACGGCAGCGAAACATGGGTAACGACAAAGGCACAAGAAAATCGAATTCAGGCACAGGAAATGAGATTCTTAAGACGAGTTAAGGGCTGTAGTCGAATAGACAGAATAAGAAATGAAACGATTAGACAAGAACTTCAAATATTCAATTTAAATGAAAAGATAAAATTACTTTGATACATATATTACAAATGATAAAGATACAATTACATGACACTTCTCACGCGTCAACAACCGAGGCAGTTTCAGACTTCCCCGGTCTACGCACACTGTGTTCAAGGCTGCAAGCAATTACGCTCTAGTGTTTTCTATAGTTAACTGCATGGAAGTAGTACCGTCAAGGTCACACCGTTTACTTACAGCGTTGCCACTAAGCAACAGTTTCCCTTTCTTCCGAACAATGCTACATTAGTAAGTAGGCCTTCTTAAAGTATATAACAAAGTGATTTTTAAATTAAATATTTACTTTGTTGTTATTAATGAGGCTTCCATTAAAATCACAATTAAAATATTTTTTTGTACTTTAAACTGATGAAAATTCTAAAATCAATGACAGTAGAAGACTGAAAAAACAACGACACATTTTGAAGGTTCATAGATGCCTACTGCAGACAAAATTTATAGATAAAATTTAATGTTATTTAAAGTAGAAAACATGTTAAAACTTACGAGTATCACACAGTTGTTCTGATTTTGTCAGATAGTGTAATGTTAAGATATTTTCGCTGGTTAACTTGCGTTTTACTGTATTTTTTTAAGTAACACTTTACACTGAGAAAGTTTCTAATACATACATTAGAATACATTGTTAAAACATCACAATTAATACAGTGTTAATAATTAATTAACAATTAATTTCCATAACTTATTCGTAACATCCAATCCGACGCGTCAGCTATAGTTTGTTTGGACGAATTTTCGTACGCATCCTGTCTCTGAAGCTTGCCCCGTTTAATTATTGAAGAAACACCGCACTATTCGTGATTCCGAAAAATATTCGATTTTTATTTCCTGCGCTGCTGTCATTAATAATTAAGTAAAAAAATCAGCACTATAGTATAAGACGTTACATGCACAAGTAGCATAAAACTAATAGTATGTATAAATGCGAAAACGAATTGAATTTCATAAGAAAATAAGGATAATTTTATACAAAACAATACGAATTCCTTATGAAATAAATTATAAATTCCTTATTCATATATTATTATATTATTAATATGGAGTACATATATGGGGTACTGTAACTGAAATGGGATTGGCTTTTGCCACAACAGCGACAATTTTGTTTACAGAAATTGCTCAGTGCTATTTATCTTTGTGCAACGGAAGAAAGGTAGTAGCGAGGCTAGTAAACATACACAGTTTTGAGGGGAATGTAAAAACGACAAAGGCATTCATAAAAGTGTCAGACAACAATATTTACCGAAAAGACATGCCGACATGGTATACGCAATTTGCATGCCAAAAGTGTACATATACCTAACAGAACTTCCGAACCATATGGCTTAGAACGACCGTGCAGAGAACAAAAACAGGTTCATTTACAAAAGGAAAAAGACCGTGAGTATGAAAAAATTAAAGCGACAACAGCAGGCAAGGTCAGCGTTCTCAGACAACTGTCAGTCTGTAGGATGACCGCCATGAAGAAAACTTTAAATAAGTAAGTTCATTGTACTGAAAACAGTGAACTGTTTTGCTAAAACGCTACACAGTGTAGTAGCCGGCAATAACGCTGGGCGAGGGGCGTGGAGGTGACAGGGAGAAGCGGTGAAAGTGAGTGACCTTGACGGGACTACTTCTATGCAGGGTACTCTAGTAGTGTTGACGCGTATTATGGATTGTTCTGGAATCTAAGCGGGGTATAAATATAAGCATTCAGCGACGCTTAGTTTCAGTTTAAGTGGCGATTTATTCAAGTGAGGTTCGAGTTATTGTCGGGCGATTTACACAGTGCGTTTCAAGTTGTGTATTAGTGAAAAGTAATTATAGTGCGGAATCTTGTCTTTATAGCTGACATTACTATTTGTGTGGGCAGATTAACTTGAATTATTGTACGAGTATAATCTTGTTGAATGATTTGTTGATTATAAACTGTTTAACTGTGATAGTTGAAGCTGGTTTTTAGTGACTTCATTGGTGTCTTGTATTTTGTTTTCCAGTGTACTATACGACGATCAGTTAGACCGCCATAACTGTATGGTATTCTGCTTTACAATTGCTGCTTCACCTAAAAATTGTAGGGTAATCATGATTTTTATAATTTTGTCTTATAACTGAAAAATGATCAAACACTGAAATCTGGTTAATAATAAATGCATTTCGTTGAAAATAATGAGTGTTCTGCAGCTCAGAGAGTTAACTAGTGTTGGTAGTGCCTGTCGTTCCAGCCAGCCCTATTCAGAGCTCTTATTTTGTGTTTGATTTACTTTTATTTTGTTCCATCCCGATTGTTATAAGTTTTTTATTTTAGGAGTATTACAGAACATATTTAAAAAACAGGTTTCTTTTAATTATTGTGCAAACGTAACATAAACATTATGAAAAATACAGGGGTGCCCACTCCCTCTAAGCTTGATAAGTCAGCTCCCCAAACTTAATGAATAACATTCCCCAAAGGAAAGGTATTTAAAATTAAGAGAAAGTGTCATTGTAATAAGCGTTTTATTACAAATAAGCTAAAGCTAAAAATAGTATAGTTTGCAAATAAATTCTCATTTGAAATTAAATGTTATAATTTTTCATGTTTTCCGAAAGTTTTTTGGAAAACCCCCAAAAAATTTCAATGACACTATCTGCGCCACAACACCCCCCTGTGGACACCTCTGCAAAATATATAAATAATATCCCGAATAATATATAATTTCATCGCGAAACGCGTCATTAAACGACAGAAGCTAGTGTCACTAAGGTGGACCGAATAAGGTAATTTAATTATAATTAACCATAAAGTGACTCGGTACGTAAAACATGAATAGATTGAAATATAAATAATAATCGACTGTTAAAATAACCTTAAATAATTATTAGCGTAAACGTTTTTGCAAAATTTGTGAATTAAATATTTTTTTAAGAAATTTGTATTACATAAAATAGTGAACTACACTCAGTCTTATATCGTCAAATATTAGCTATATTATATTCAAATATAGTCAAAATTATATTTATTAAGGAGTTGCAATGCCAGTTGTAATTTGTTTCGTGTAATTAAAAGTATTATTAATTTTTTTTAGTGGAAATGTCAACTGTTGACGTGTATAGACACATACACCGATTTAAAAAAAAATATAGACGGTGTCATTAAAATTGTTGTTCTATTAATTTTAGAAGCCTTTAATTGCGGCAGGAGCTCTGAAAAAAGCTCGGAATGTGGCACACAAGCGGGCGACGGGCGAGCCCTTCGTCCCGGACAACACCCACGGGGTGGTACCTTTACCGAAAGCTCTTCGGAACTGCACAGAGCAGGCCCTCAATTACGTACTGAAATGAAATAAACCTCTGCTCAACAGTCCGTAAAGGACCAAGGCATACCGCGCGGCTTTTGTGTTCAGTGTGACGGTTCCATGGCCAGTACAACGCGCCGTCAGCCGCTAGTTGCGGTATTCTCAGCCAGGAGGCGGCACTGTTATCTCACGTCGTACGGAGCCTCCGCCGGGAGTTGAGCCCGGGACCACGAGCACATCAATCGCTCGCGCTAGCCACTAGACGTACTTACAGGACGTAAAGTATGAAGTTCGACTTACGCATCGTAATGTTGGCGTTTCCGGATCCGGTAATGGGGACCACCAACACCTGCCCGCTGACGTTGTACTTGCCCAGTATCTGCAGTACGTCCAGTTCGAAGTCCCACTGGCAGCGGTTGTTCTTGAGATCGACACTGTAACAGCAGCCCACACATCAACAAACACGAATATAATGCGACCAGAAAATAACAGCTTAGAAGCTGCCCTGTTTCACAACTGAGGTGTGTTTAATAGGTATTCTGTTTTTCAAAATTTCTATTTGTGTCAAATTTGATATCACCAATGTAAATATTTCTATATAGTACGATGGAATTCTGCGTATGGGGATGCGGACAACACCTTTCTCGTCGGATACGAGACGACATTGCTGCCGGATTTGTTGCCCAAAGTACAGAAGAAGCTTGTGAGGAGAAACTACAGGACCAAACGGACATAACTGAAGACCCCGAGTATGGTGCTGGACTATTTTAAATCAGGTAAAACGATAAAAATCGATTTTAAAATTTTAAGTGCGTGTTTCTATAAATCTATTTTTGTTGTTGTTGTTGTTGACAAATGATCCATTATTTCAGAAACCAAGTGAACTATGAAGCTGATTTTTTTTCTATTGTGTTAATGTAGTAATATCTAACTACATTACTAGAACTATAAAGTTTTACTGAAAAAAAACGTAAAATTATATTAAGTATGATTTTGTATCCAAAATTTTAGAGCAAAACAAAAAATTATTAAAAATCAGGAAACTGAGATATCTTTGTAATTGTAGTAGTGTTTGTGTGTATAATGTGCTTACCTGCATGCTAGCTAAACTTTCAGACTTCCTATCTTTTACACGTTCTGAGGTAACGGGTCTCAAACTTGATGAATTTAACATGGTAAGCATAACAAGTTACGTGTGCCCTTAATAGTCTTCACTGATTAAAATTATCCGTGTAAACACACCTACACCTTGTTAAAAGAAAGAAGACTGATTATACAATTTCATAATTTTCAGAATATCTGAAATAAAATTTGACAAATACAGTATCGAAATTCTGGTTTGATTCTTTTCTTGACTACGCAGTTTCATATTTTTTTTCACTTTTTACTATTTTATAGCTCAGTGAAATACGAAAAAGTTACAGGATAATTTTCCTTTCTGACAGGGGTATCAACTTTGTTAAGCTAATGTTAGAGAATGATTTCTATACTGGTTTCATAAAGAGGATTTTAAATTGCAGTTGGTTTGGTTCTGAATAGACGTCTGATGCACCGTTTCGGTCGCATCCCCATTGTTCCTGCAGTCGTACACTCCTGGTGTTGATTTATTCAGCCTCAAGTATTCGTATATAGAATATGTAAACATATTTTCCGTTTGTTAGAAAATATTTCTTAAATTTTGGTTACATAAAAATATTTTTCGTCAGCTATGTAGTAAACACCACAGAATTTTTATATATAATACGTAAAAAGTAAATTAAATTACATATTACAGTAACCCTTTTGAAGTTTCTCAAGACATTATTTGAATAGTGTCAAGACATTATTCGTATTAAGCTAACGAAAAATATATAAAGGGAAGACAATTTAAGAAGATATACTCTTGCAAAACGTTTTTAAATAAATATTTGATGTAATTAAAAATGAGAAATGATGGGTCTTTACATATTACATATTATACACGTGTTATAATTTATTTATAAATAGAAATATTTAGTCAACCTGTTCTGGTTAGACAATATAGTTATAACTTATTTTGTCTTAAACTACTTAAGCGCACACTGGATACAATCAGTAGAATGTACATTCTACATGAAGCTGAAGTAAGTTTTGAATTATAATCCGTATACCTAAAACTAGTTGAGGTATACAAAGAGCTCAATCAAAAATCCTCTGGAATGGGACTCACTGTGAATATCAGCAAAACTAAATACATGCTGATTTATAGATCAGAAAGGAGAAGAAATCTATATTATTAAAGCATAGAGGATAATTCATTTGATACCGTTAAGAAGTTCTGATACCTGGGTAACATGATAGATAACAAAGAGTTCATAAACACGACGATACATGACAAAACATGACAGGATACAAATAGGAAATAGGGCATATTATGGCAACAGTAGAGTCATTAGCGGCAACACAAAAATAAAAATTTAATTAAGAAAGTTGTGTTAGTGGTTATAATCACAAACAGAATTAACAACACTGTTGCACACCACTATAGAAAAATTATTCCGATTAGCGCTTTCAAACTTCACAGCTCATCGTCAGATCGGAAATAACTGATCCAGATCGGAAATAAATGACCGGTTATTTCCGACCTGATGATGAGCTGTGAAGCTTGAAAGCGCTAATCGGAATAATTTTTCTACAGTGGTGTGCAACAGTGTTGTTAATTCTGTTTACAAAAATAAAAATATATAAGAGACTTATTAGACCAGTTGTTACTTATGAAGGTGAGACATGGGCATTGACAAAAAAGGAACAAGAAACACTAAGAAGGTTTGAAAAAAAGATTGTAAGACGTGTTTGTGGCCCGGTTAAAGAAGATGACGAATGGAGAATAAGAAATAACCAGGAGATAGATGAGCTATTGAATCATGAGGACACATCATTGTAAGATTCATAAAGGTTCAATGAATACAGTTGTTAGGTCACTTAGAGCGGATGGATGATCAGCGTATGCCAAAGAAAATCCTGAGGGCGCAAGTCTATAAAAGCAGAAAGAGGGACCGACCCAGGATAAGATGGTTGGTTGATGTGCTAGAAGGTCTAAAAAGAATGGATTCGAGGGGTTACAACGAGATGGCAATGGACAGGAGACTTTGGAGAAGATTGGTGTTGGAAGCCAGGGCTCACGTTGGGCTGTAGTGATTAAGAAGAGAAAGAGAAAGCGAGAGAGATGTCTAAAACTTCGAGTAATTTTTTTGTCAATTTATTTGTAATTTGTAATCTGTTCGACTAAGCGAACGTTGAACAACTTGGCTGACAACACACATACATGATTATGAAGAGCTGACCATTGACAGCTCTTCTTGTTTTTGTTAATAGATTAAAGAGCTACACAAATTACAAAACTAAATGACAAAAACATGTAAACAAATCAACAAAAATCACTTCCATTTGCTGCTGGCATGATACAATAAGTTCAAATGTTAAACACTGGGCCCATAAGGCACATATATAGGGTGACGTTAACACTTAATGTTGACATGAATACAAAACATACAGAACAGATATCACAGACATTACAATACAGATAATACAGAGAATACATTATTAGCTAAACCTGAATGGTAAGTCTAACGAAAGAATTTCTACCCTGATTAACGAAAGAAAGTGACTGGCGGAGCGGCCGCGCTGCGACCGAGTTTGTAGTAAAAACATTCCACTTAATAACCTCGTGGAAACGTATAATACAGGGCTAGAAATGTCTAATGAACTGTATTTTAATCATCAATTAAAGACGTTTTTAACAAATTTTTTTAATTTTTTTAACCTTTTTTCAATTAATTTACATTGAGAGTTAAATAAAAAAATACACGAATTTGAATTAAAAATTTAGGGTTTATCATTTTTATTACGTAAGAACTCAGAGGTTAAGCATCGGAAAAACATTTCTTGTAGATAAATGGTAGTCAACCTTCTTTACTACAATATGTCAAAAATTGAGATTCCTACGCTTAAAATTAACGACGTTATTAATTTTTTCCAAATGTACTGTTAACTCCGTTATTAATAATTTTTTTCATTGAGTTTTTTCACAATAAGCATAACAAAATTGTATTTATCAATACAAAGTGGTATGTAACCTTCAAATATTACGAAATATAACTGCAATCAGTTAATATAGGAAAATTAGAACTAACATCGCTCAACGGCGCGCGATCCAGTCAAGGTACAGTAACAGCCCAAAGAAAGTGGTGCATACGCTCACGGCTCACACATTGACACATAGCCAACTTGCTAAGAGTCACCAACCTCTCATAAGTATATACAGAGATTTTAGTTATCTGTCTACTTATTTAATCTAATCTATCTACCTGGAGATCTGTCAAAAACTTACATCTGATCAGACTTTTGTGGTTTAGTTGAACTACATGGTTTTTATAACAGATGGAGTGTTTATCACTTGAATGATTGTTTATCACTCTTTTGCGGTACGGTATTTATTGTTTTCTTGTTAATAAACTGTTTTTTTTTTGTGATCAGCTTTAATACTACTAATTGAAGTGCAATGTAATTACTGGGAAATTGTTAATGCCATTCAAATTTCTCAACAACTAATTATTTAACTATGAAATACAGTTTACAGTTTAAAACTACCGAGCAAAGCTCGGTCTACCAGATATTGCATAATTATAACAGTATTTTACTGTTATAATGTATTGAAATGTAAAAAAAATTAGTAAATTACTTGTTATTAGCATTGACAAATAAATAATAAAGACAGTACGGTACTTACAAGTATTGTAGTGTTCTTCAGCTTTTATGGAATCCGCTCATAAAATATATGTATAAATCATAAAAATGCACATTAAAACACTCTATTAAAAACACTTATTAAAACACTTATAGCTGTGAGTTAGTAGTCTTCAAACGAAAGTTCTCTGATACCCTCCATTGGGTCGTCATCACTATTATCATCTTCTGAACAATTATCATCCTCGGAGCTACTGCTTCTCCTACGGATATAATCATTTCCTCCACAGCTTCTTCCATTAGTCCTTCGTTATTCCATGCATCGATAATAACTTTTTTGGTGTGGTCCACTACTTGCTTCCACCTCTCAGCAGTAATGCGATTAAATCCGTCTTTAGTCAGTCGTTCAACTTCTTTTAAAGTAAACATTTTGTTGTTTTCGGCAACATACCCCTTAACCTGAGCCCATATAAGCTCAATGGCGTTAAGATGGCAATGGTAAGGTGGTAGCCTTATCACTTTGTGACCTCTGCTCTCTATCAATTCATCAACAAAATACCTTTTGTTCTGGGGCTTGTGCCATTTCACTAATTCCAAAAGTTCTGATTTTTTCAAGTCGGTTGTAGAGTGAATATTTTTCCTATCCAGCCATGCAAGTATGTCAGCTTTTTTATCTTTACTTGGGGAAGCTTTTTTAATTTACTTAGAATGGTAGGGAGCATTGTCCATGACTATTACTGCAGGCTCTTCTAGGTTATTTAGCAAAGTTTCAGAACACCAACCGAAGAATTTGTCGTGATCCATATCTTCATGGTAGTCACCGTTTTTTTTTCGATTTAAATAGTAGAAGGGAATTTGGAACAAAACCCCTTTGAAGAACCTGCATGACATATTATTAATCGTTCACCTTTCCCTATAGGTGTTGACATTGTCCCCTGAAGTTACTCATCAGTCCATCCTTGTTTCAAACAATGCCCAGCATTGACCCAGGTCTCATCGCGCCAAATTATATTATCGAAATTCTCGTCTTTGATTTGGCGAAGAAAACGACACCTCCAGGCAGCGACATCGCTTCTCTCCATAATCACTTTTCTGCCCGAAAATTTTCTCCACCTAAATCCTAAACCTTTTAGCACGTTTCTAAGCGAAGACAAACTGCCATTAAACAGCTCTTCATTTTCCAACGATGATAAGAGTTTTTTCAAAGTGGGATATTCTTTTCTTATGTAATATTGATATACATGTCTTCGTATAGCGTCTTCCTGAAAAGTGTCAAGTTTTGTCACAGTTTTCTTCCGTTTCCTCTGTTTGCCCGGAGTTGAAAGTTGGCTATTACTGTCATCTTATATTTCTTTTAATTCCTTTTCCTTGCAAACTCGCACAACTGTATTTTTATGTATTTTCAGAGCATCTGCAGTTCGCTGTATTGCATTATTAACCGGAATCAAAGGACCTTTGTTCGCCTTTTCTCTATCAAAATATTCCCGCACTTTGCACACAATTTCTCTTGACTGTCCTTTCATAGGTAGGCCTCGGCCTGAAGTTTGTCTTTTCTTTGGAGTTCGAGTCCTAGGTCTTCCCCTATGTTTCCTTGGTTCAGCCTCGTTACGTTGCTCCATGCTCAGCCACCGAAGTATATTCACACAAAATAACTTAAAAACACGTCAATTTATAATGAAAGCACAAGAAACTCATACTTAAAATCAAGATAACCAACAATCGAACATCACTCAACCACCACATCAACTAAACTGAAAGCTGGAAGTTTCCCTTACCCTTAGTGTGCGTATAACGGTTCAGTTTTCCTGGAAGCGTGTGCTATTTTTGGACATACAGGAGAGGGCGAGACGCTGGGGTTGACGGTAGCGCCCGCGAATAAAATGGGTCCACTAGGTTCTGACTGTACTTCCGCCGCAGAGCGCCGCGCACTGCTCTCTGTGAAATTCACTTTATATATTAATCCATTGTAGTATTCCCATCACGTACAAGGTGTAAGTTGTATATGTCTTTACACTTAATTATCTAAAGAGAGCGTCACGCAAATCTCATTCATGTACAACTTTTAACAACTGAGTTAACAGGACATTAGAAAAAAATTAATGACGTCGTTAATTTTAAGCGTAGGAATCTCAATTTTTGACATATTGTACTAAAGAAGGTGGAATACCATTTGTCTACAAGAAATGTTTTTCCGATGAGTTCTCACGTAATAAAAATGATAAACCCTAAATTTTTAATTCAAATTCGTGTATTTTTTAATTTAACTCTCAATGTAAATTAATTGAAAAAGGTTAAAAAAATTAGAAAAGTTTGTTAAAAACGTCTTTAATTGATGATTAAAATAGAGTTCATTAGACATTTCTAGCCCTGTATTTTACGTTTCCACGAGGTTATTAAGTGGAATGTTTTTACTACAAACTCGGTCGCCGCGCGGCCGCTCCGCCAGTCACTTTCTTTCTTTAATCAGGGTATAACAGTCTAACAGTACTTCGAGTAAGTGTGTAATAAACTGATAGGCCTACATTATTAGTACGGAACAACCTCGCATATTTATCCTTAGTATTAAACTCTTTAATTCTTGTCACTTAGTAGTAGAGCATAAACACCTGCTCCTAAGAATTTAGTTAAAACACTAACTTAGCCTTGACGAAGCGTATGTCTTGGAGACCGTACAGGGAACAGTTCCGGCACAATATTGTTATTCCGAACTGCTTTGATCCCTGCTCGATTCTGATTTCCTCTACGGTGAAAGGATCCAACCTCGGTATTTTGTATTTCGGATCACCTGAAACATTCAAATTTAATTTATAATTCACGACTTACACTTACATTTTTTTAAATGTTAAGATTTTATGTATTCCAGGTATTTGTTTTTAGTTTGCCAATTATTATATCAGTTTAAATTAGGAGAAATATTTTAAAGACATATTCTCTTTTCTATTATACCCTAAAATAAGAAGAAGGCAACATGATAGAACTTGATGATTACAAATTTCAAGAGATGTCGGGTTTAAATAAGTAAATGGAGAGAGCGGTTAGCAATGAAAATGAGGTATGACACTACGGGCTGAATACAGACTGGTAGGAATGCCTATTACAGATCTTCAGTGTGATAATGTGCAAAACGCTGAATAGGAATAGGAATAGGAATGCAATAAACTAGTGTTACGCCATTACACAGCATTCTACACGTTTCTCGGCTATTCCAGCGGAGTCCGGCTATAATGTGCGTGCGCGCGTACATATTGCTGCTACTTTGATATGAAGGACAGTTACGTGGCACTCGTCACGCGTCCGCAGCCGAGGCTGTTCCAGACTTCACCGGTCCGCGCGCACTGTATGCAAGGCGGCAAGCAATTGCGCTCTAGTGTTTTCTAGTAGCGTTGACGCATAGTATGGATTGTTCTGGAATCTCAGCGAGGAATAAAGATAGGCATTCAGCGACGCTTAGTTTCAGTTTTAGTGGCGATTTATTCCAGTGAGGTTCGAAGTATTGTGGCGAAGCGTTATTGTGCGGGACTCTATCGGTTGACATTATTATTGTGTGTGTGGACAGATTAATTTGAATTATTTTACGAGTATTTACCGAATTATTTTACAGGTTAGTTACCCTAAATTTCGATTGCCTCCGGTTCAGTTTTGTCTTTTAAAGTGATTAATCTGTCTGCAGTTCTTAACAAACAAACAAAAAAAAGCGTTGTCAGCTTTAAAATTTGCATTTGTAAATGTTCGATTGCCTTTTAACCAGGTAAGTATCACAGTTTACAATTTTTTCTTTCACATTAATTGTAAAAAAGTGACCCATTTTCAGTGTTTAAACCGGTCCAGATAACCATTACCACTTCAAAAATCGGTACGTATCAGAATATGTGCAATGAGATCGTCATTTGGAACACTGTCAAACGATTTAACTTTGTTCAACACTCGTTCTGTTCACATTTGCCGGTTATTTTTTTCAAAAGCGTTTTGAAGTTTGTCACGTTTATTTCATGTTACCGACACATTTAAAGACGATAGACCGTGTATTAGTCAGCAATTGACTTGCCCTTTACAATTTCACAAATCATTGACATTTTATGTAATAATGGCTGATATTTCACTGTCTAATCGCTCTAAGACTTGTAGGACGATCCATAGGTAATATTTGAGGTACGATTCGTAGAAATCTTAGAAATAAAAAAGACACAGCACAAGGATTCAATTTTATAAGACGATTGCAATGCCCACATTGATTTATGCGAGTGAGGCGTGTGTCGTGACAAAAAAGGAAAGCGGCAAGATTCAGAGTGTTGAAATGCTAAGGAATGAAGATATCAGAGCAGAACTCGAAGTAAAGGACATAAATGACAGAAGACAATGGTGGGATAATCTACAAAGGATGACAGAGGATCGATTGCCGGAAGTGGCACTGAACTATAAAGCCATTGGTAGAAGAGATGTGAGTCGTCCGAGGATGAGATGGGTGTCGGAACAGGTTTATATAACCTAATCCTTGAAGAAGGAGAAGAAGAAGAAGATCGCTCTAAGAGTTATGCAGGGTAGACTGTCTTATGTAAGCCGTTTGGCATACTAAGATGGCTGTGAATGGCTAGCCGTACGCTTCAGGGGTTGACAAGGTGCGCGCGGTGGTCAACGGGTCATTTACGAGGGTTTATTCAAGATGCGCGCGGCGGTCGCGGGGTCACAGGGCTGTGCGAGACGAAGGGCATGCCCGTCGCACGCTCGTGTACTGCGTTCCGAGCTCCTGCCGCAGGGTCTATATTTGGATATGGTCTGGATTTGGGTGTGGCCTGCTATCGGCCGTGGGAGTTCAATTAATTAATTAATTGAGGGTGAGTGTTCGCCGAGGCCGGGTCCAAGATTCTCCTGGCACAGATTGGTAGCGACCGAGGGCGCTAATGAGGTGGTTGCCCTGGAATCGGGCGGAGCGACGATAGAATTTTCGGGAGAGTGTCCGTATAGTGGCGTCCAGGGAACGGACACGCAGGGAGTCTCGGGTCGTTTTGTTCGATGTCAGGTAATGGGCTTTGCATGCCCAGCGCAATCCTCGGTCAAGGAGAGACTGAAGCTTTCGCTTGTGGGTCTTGGCCAAGCAGCCCCAAACGGGTACGCGGAGGTCAGTTTTGGTCGCTCCAAGAGAGATGTGAGTAGAAAAGAGGGCCGCTATGCGTTGTGGTTAGATTCAAGAATTAGCAATTTGGCCGTTGGAAGTGCTAATATGGAATTATTCGAAGTTATACGTTAAAACACGCACTTTTGTTAAACTATCTTTAGTATAATGTTATTTAATTAAGAAAGTTGTGTTAGTGGTTATAATCACAAACAGAATTATCACTGTTGCACACCGCTATAGAAAAATTATTCCGATTAGCGCTTTCAAGCTTCACAGCTCATTGTCAGATTATTTCCGATCTGACGATGAGCTGTGAAGCTTGAAAGCGCTAATCGGAATAATTTTTCTATAGAGGTGTGCAACAGTGATAATTCTGTTAGTATATTGTTATACGCTGTCCAGGCAGTGAAGGCGGCTAGAGGATTAGGAGACCCTCACTCACACACTGAAACCCCACTTTAACTTAAGCAGTTTAAAAAAAAGATTTTTTTTTTTTTTTTGAGAAAACCCTTTGAGAATTTTTTTTTTTTTTTTTTTTTTGTAAAGAGGGGCCACAAGTTAATTATAACTAGGCTTAGGCCTAGAGAAGCCAAAAATGCGCTGGATCCAGTGAGACGGGACTTGCAATGAAAACTCAAGAATTAAACAATTAACAAATCCTTTTTATTATTCTATCTCATTGCACAATTAATAATAAAATAAATAAACCCAACAGTAATCTATAATTCCCCTTAAATAGTTAATTAAATTAAGCATACTTTCTCAACAAGGTCACCTGAAAATAATTATTGAAACCAAGAAAATAATTTGCTATGTCATTCTACCAATGAATTGAAATTGAAAACAATAACTAACCTTGAAATAAAGCTTCCATTAAAATATTAATAAAATATAAAATTCATTTTATATGTTCCTGTTAGAATGCTTCATATGACTTAATGAAGATAAAGGGTATTGATTCCTTGCTAAAATTAATTATAAAAATAATGATTACTCAAACAAATTAAATAAATTTTAAAGGTGACAATTCATATACTTGTTATAAGGTTAAATAAAATAAATTATTTCCTTAAAGAAATGATCAGCAATGGTTAATTGAGATAGAATACCTGTTATGAAAAAATGAAAAGGATATAACTACATGACTTCATGTATTAACTTTCTTTTATAAAAAGACATTGTACCAATAAAAACCCTATATCTAAAGTCCCCACCAAAAATACACTAAATGCATAACACTTATAACCCCCAAAATGTACACACAAATATACATACATAACATGTTCCACGACACAAATACATTTTACAATAGTATAGAATGAAATATACATAAAGGTGTCTTGCCACGCCCTTTTTATATCACCCTCATGGTGTATATAAATTCTTACTGTTTCATTATAATTATCCCTGTTAGGATTAGAAATTTACTTTTATTATAATATTACCCTCATGGTGTGGGTTGATTACACATCAGGTGTATAAGAGAATGCTAAAGCACACAGTAGACCCCAGGACATAATAAAAATTCAAAACTAAGTGCCTAAGTGGCTAAGTGCCTATTCCAGTGAGAAATTAAAAATATATAAAATAATGAACGCCCCCCAGTTATCATAAATAATATAAAGAATTTATATATACGGAAACAGGGCCAATTAATAAAAATAGAATTATTGCATAATATTATAACCCTATGAAAAAAATACACTTGGCACAGAGACGGACATGTTAACATCCTGATGATTCAGCCTTCAACTTGTCTCGACAAACAAGTTCAAAACTGTATCGACAGGCACTGCTTCTGGTTGAAACTGGTAGAAAATGCACCTCCCTCACCAGTAATTTTTTATACAAAATGAATCAAACTGATTTTTAATTAAGAATATATATATATGTATACCACAGAATTGAAATGATAATTCCTAATAGCCAGAATGACTTAAAATCTGTAAAGAAACCCCTATAATGAAATAAATGGAAAATCTATGCTGAATGTGACTTGTGTAATGCATGCCAGTCTCTGGCTGACAATTTTACCAGAAATACATTGAAATTTACAATTAATTTAGCACCCAGTCCACACACTAAACTGTCCCATCAATTGGGAATCGAAATGAATGTTTAAAAACTTGAAATGTAGTAGTTGTCAGATGTATATAACTGGTCACTGGGTATGATTGAGTGTTGACTCTATGTGTAAATAATAATTGGTTTGTTGTCACCTGATTTAGTCCATGAAGGGTTTTTTGAAGTGACAAACTTGTGGCCGACATTATTAGGTGTTAGGGTGGTGGTCCAAATTCCTCCGGTAGCGAGGAGCTTATGGTGTTCATCGTTCAGCTATGTAGCAGGTCTTTTTTCTCGTCTACATCGATGGACCCGCAGCCGTTTAGATCTGTTTATCTAGACATAGTTGGAAGACTCGAAAGTGTAGAAAATCATCTCTCTACCGGAGAGAATATACCACGAGGCAACCACTTAGAATTCCAGGCAGCGACAATTATAGAACGCAGTTGGTGCTACACTTCGCCACGTCCTCAATATCTGGCGACAGGTTGCAGCACCTGGATAGTCATACTGCCGATTGTCGGCAGGTGCCGACACCGATCAAGCAGTGTAGAATAGAAATCGGTAGTGCTTATATTTTCACGGGTAGGGTGCAGCACTAATTACCGCATTAATTCTGTACTGCCTATAACTACAAGCGGTAATTCATTTGTTTCGCGCCGTCTTACCGATAGATATCAGCCCACTCTCCGATAGTAAAATAACTGAATTAGCGCTGAATCTTATTGACTCAGCACAACACACACACACACACTGACAGGCCGCCTAACAATAGACAGGGACAGGCCTTTGACCTGCGCTGCTGTCTTTTTAGTTACAGTCTACTACAATAAATTAAATTTATTGTCGTGCTTAAACTTTTAATTTTGATTGTTCCATTGAATTCAGACTGTAATTTCATTTAAAATAAGTCCAAACACGAAGTTTTTATGGCGATATTCAAATGTTTTACATTTATTTGTTTATTTTGAACTATTGTTATTGTTAAACTTTAGAACACCATCTAAGCGACTATTATTAAAAATGATGATTATTAAAAACCAAGTTACTGATCATCTTATTTATTTTTCAACTATTTTTCTGTGACACTCCCTTTAATATGTAATATTTTTACAAATTGATTTTTGATTTTACAACTTGACCTCGAAATTACGAGAATCTTAAAATTCCTGGCGTCGGCCTTCCGATTGTGACACTCGATACAGATTGACGATCCACCTCTTTATTGTTATAATACTGAAAAAATTAATCAACATATTTAACAGATTTTAATATATAGATATAAAGATTATTTTCAAACCTCATATTTTTATTTCAAATAAACAATATATGAAATAATAGTTGTTATACGTAATCGAAATAATTGTTTGTCTTTTTACTAGCACGAACTTTTAAAAATGTTATTTATTATAAAAATATTATATACACGTATTATTGTTTTACAGACACATAAAATGAAATGTGATATGTATCTATGTAAATATATTAAAAATTTACTGTCCATGTTATTAAACTTTAACTATAACTTGAGAGGACGAGGTAGCGCGTCAGGAATTAAATGTGTATTATTGTATCACACATATAATTGTAACACTTGGTCGCTATAGTCATTTTTCCAGATAGAGAGGGTGATTCGCCCTCAAACCAACAAACAGTAGAGGTCATTGCTCGTGTACCGGGTACCCCGAGTGAGTCACTGATTACCCGCTGATTAGTCGTTAAATAGCTTGCACGGGGTAGTGAGGCCAGCCAGTCTTGTCAGAGAGCAGATCTGTCGCGTGAATCAGTTCATTTGTGGTTAGTGTATAGTTGATTTGTGATTATGAGTTCTTGTAAAAAACGCCAAGTTTTACATACTCAATGCAGAACAATGATTGCTTCTGTTCTGTTCTATTTTGAGAAAGAGAAGAATAACGGAGGTCCTTTACTTGATACTAAGAAAGTAATGCAGAGAACAGCAGATGCTTGTGGCATTTCGTTGAGAACAATACAACGTATCAACGCAGAGATTAAAAAAAGTTTGGAAAATCAAGAAGATCCCTGTGTAGTTGAAGATATTGATTTAATCACAACTGAGGACGATCAACAACATAACACCTTAAACAGCACCAAGAGGGAAAATATTATTATTCATACTCCTCGGAAGAAAAGTTTGAAGAGAAAGCGGCCAGTAACAGACGTGGATGACTTCGACAAAAGGAGCTATTCGATGTCACATATTGAGCTACTATGCTCGAAAAGAAGCGCCTACCCTCAGACTACTTTGTGTGTCACTTCAAGAAGCTGGACTGTATATGGGAGGAAAATCTTCACTGAGCTCGCTATTATCAGACATGGGATTTCAGTACAAGAAATTTAGCAGCAGAAAATCCCATGGAAAAGCCGTCAGTGGCCCTGTTAAGGTGTCGTTTCTTAAGAAAGATGCGTGAAGTAAATATTAAAAACACTATATTTTTGGGCGAGACCTGGATCAATGAAAACACGAGAAAGGACACTGGTTGGACTGATGGCACTATCCAAGGAACTCTCGGCGGCCCTCTGGGTAAAGGCAAACGATTGATCATCTGTCATGCTGGTCGCTACGATGAATATACAAAAAGGCAGCGAGATCGGCCGCTGGAAGTTCTCGGTGTCATTTGACGGGCCGATTTAATCGGCCGCTAGCAGTTCCAACAATGAACCACAGGGCCATTTAACCGGCTTCTGGCATCCAAAGGGAGTGTCTCAGAAAAATAGTTGAAAAGTAAATTAAATGATCAGAATCTTAGTTTTTAATAATAACATTTTTTTAATAACAGTCGCGTAAATAATTCTCAGAAGTTTAGCAATCACAATATTTCAAAATAAACAATAAGAGTAAAACATTTGAAAATCGTCGTATAAACTTCGTGTTTGGACTTATTTTAAATGAAATCACAGTCTGAATTAAATGGAACGACCAAAACTATAAGATTAAGCAGAATAACAAAATTTAATTTATTATAGTAAACTGTATTTAAAAAGACAGCAGCGCAGATCAAGTGCCGGCCCCAGTCTATTGTTAGGCGGCCTGCCAGTGTGCGTGCGTAAGCCAAGGGTCTCCTAATCCTCTAGCCGCCTTCACTGCCTGGACAGCGTATAGTTTGAATCGTACAGTAAAATATAATGTACTATAAAAATATTCTTTACAAAAGCTCACATAGTGCGATACTTCTATTGTTACTACGAGTACAATAGAAAACTTGAATACTAAAATAGGACTACGCTATTACAGAAAGCTTACTTCCATTGGTTACATTTGCGTAATGGGGATATATTCCCGACAGTTTATTACAACATGTATAGAAAATAATTGCCAACGGGAGGGGAGCAGCGATATTGAGGCGACGCTGTTTACATAACCCGACCGACATGGCTTCCGTTTTACTGGTATTAAGGCAAACTGAAAGTTAAAAAAAAAAGTTAATTTAAGAACAGCATGTGTGAAGTTGTTACAGCGAGTTCTACATGGAACATAAAAAAGAATAGAGGCCTATATCGGTAATAAAGAAAGGGTTGGCCTTCAGACGAAAGGTTTACTGCCCGTCGTAAATTCCTCTCTTCATGTGGTAGGAAAATCAGTATGTACGCTTACATACATAAAGTGACATCATTTGTTGAGTGACTTTTATTATGTATTCCATAAGGAGAGAGGGGGAGAGAGAGAGAGTGAGAGAGAGAACGGGGCTCAGGTAGTGAAAGCAAAAGGCAGTCTGACCGTTAGCGGAGTCGTGTTAACCGCAGATATAACAAACGAAACGATGCTTTTCGTCCTTCATTTCGCAGATTGCTCGATTGTTTACCACGTTTTGTTTGGTCTTGCAAAGTAAACTTCTTATACGCTGCATTAGCGTTTCTCACAGTGGCGGCTGGTGTATGGTTGCAGCGTTGCACAACCACCATTATAGAATAACTAAACTGTAAAAGTTTACATAAAAATATATAGTATACATAAAAATATATAGTATATATAGTATAAAATATATAGTAAAGCAGCTAAAAGCGTCATAAATTCCAACGGAGAGCGTATCAGATTCTACGTGGAAACGTTCACGTACAATCCAAATGTGGCGCGCAGGTTAGTGGTTGTAGGTCGTTTGCAACTTCAACAGTAAATGGCAGAGCTTACTACACAAACATATGGGAGGACGTGCGCTACTCTTCGCAATTGTGCCATGTTGCCAATGTAAGCTTGGTGGTTGCAAAGTTTCTGCAACGCCCCGCTAGTAGCGTTGTAGCGCAACTTTGTTGTGTCATGAAATCAGCACAGCCTTCTTGATTTGTAAGTTGTGTCAGGTTTAGTGTTTACGATGGTTCAAGGTAAACGTTATCCGCTGTTTGAGGTTATAAAATTAAAGTAATAATTTTCTATAACTGTGATTATGATAGTTTAAAGTCTTTTAATTCACTCAATCAACTACTGCAACCACAAAAACTTGGAACCACCAGCCGCCACTGGTTTCTCATAACAAAATTATTTTATGCATTGAAAACCCGATGTTCGTCTGATTTTCATCTCACAGACAAAACTTCGATTACAGTTACTACGTTGTTATTATGTCGAAGTTAGTGGCGTATCTTTATCTGACCTATCCTCCTCCTATGTCGAGCCTTGGCCTCCTCCATCCTGACCCTCCAGCTCTCTTTATCAGTATCAAAGGACTTCCATCCTCGTACTCCCAACATCTCTCTTGCATCCACAGCAACAGCATCTTCCCATCTTTTCCTTGGTCGACCTTTTTGCCACCCATACTCCCCATAAGGACTCTTTTAGGTATTCGTTTGTCATCCATTCTTACGACATGGCCAGTCCATTGCAGCCTCCTCAATTTTACGTACACTTCTACCGTTGATTCATTGAAGTGGCAATATATCCCATCATTATGCCGTATCCTCCGTTCCCAATTTCTGGGGAACCCGGGGTGGAACGGAACCCCGGGACAGAACGGAACACCAGTTTTATTTCGCCTGAACGGTGGCGCACTCTGTGTAGTTGTGTAGGAACGTTTACTACAATGCTACTAAAGAGATTGTCGCCAAAGTTGACATTCTGAGTGCACGTGTTTACTGCGAGCGACGATTCAGTATAATTTTCGTTTACAATTGTAACTTTTTGCTATAATCAAATCCAAGGTTAGCAAAACAGTTTACTTTTATTGCATTTATTGCTGACATATCTGCAAAACATACATATTTCTCTACATATTCATGTATTTACTGTCGTATATTTCATAAACTAATCTAGATACAATTTTGAGCTGAACATAACCTCTACACACGGGGCGGAATGGTCCGGGGCAGAAAGGACCGATGTTCCGTTCCGCCCCATTTTCAAATTTCGTTGTTTCTTGCTCTTACAGTATTTTTATTTGCATTCTACCATTTTGGTGACATCATTTATAATCAAAACAGACATTCTACCGCCCTTATCAAACTGTGGGAGGAATTTAAGCTCCAGAGAGTACAAAATAAATCTATATTTTTTGTGTCTCTACTGAGATATATAGTCATTAGTAGCTAGTTTATTTTCGTAGATATATTACGTAGTATTGGTATTTCAACCAGAGCCTCGCAAAAGCTGTGTTTGTTGTTTTTACTGTCCTGTAAAATAATTCAGATAAAAATTTACATTAAAAGTTGAATGTTTGAAAAACATACTGTTCCACGATGTCATCGGAAATAGTTAAACACTGATTTTATGTAGGCCCTAATATACTACACACTGAAGTGTTCTCTCTCTCTCTCTCTCTCTCTCTCTCTCTCTCTCTCTCTCTCTCTCTCTCTCTCTCTCTCTCTCTCTCTCTCTCTCTCTCTCTCTCTCTCTCCCCCCCCTCTAGCTTCCTCTTCTCTTCCCCAACACACACACACACACACACACACACACACACACACACACACACACACACACACACACACACACACACACACACACACACACACACACACACACACACACACACACACACACACACACACACACACACACACACACACACACACACACACACACACACACACACCATATCTGTAGCAGATATTGTCAACTTATAAAATACCCGCATTCCCAGTAGAGAAATAAGTTAAAAAATTTGTAGGAAAAGGGAATGAATCATATACTCCAAATCTAAACGCTATTCATTGTTGGTACTAATATGGTTTGTTGTCTTTTCTTTTTACAGATGGTTCGAAAATACGTACGTTCTACAAATCGACAAGAATGGTCGGTGGAGAATATGCAGCTGGCTGTAGCTGCTGTTTCAGGGAAGGAGATGGGATTACGGAAAGCATGTGCACAGTTTAATGTTCCTAAAACAACGTTACAAAGAGCGGTCCAACGTAAACTAAAGGATGACAATTTTGAAATTGATAAGTCCAGAGGAAAGTTTCAGTGTGCTTTTACATCTGCACAGGAGTTAGAGCTTGTTCAGTATTTAAAAGACATGGAAGGAACACTGTTCGGGTTGATGATAACAGATTTCCGTGCGCTTGCTTTCCAGTTAGCTGAAAAGAACAAGTTAACTCACCCATTTAACAAAGAGAAGAAGATGGCCGGTGAGGATTAGGTGAAACAGTTTCTTTCTAGGCATTCAGATTTAAGTACGCGGAAACCTTGAGGCAACATCTGGGGCCCGAGCAATGGGATTTAATCGACCAAGTGTTGACAAATTTTTTGGTTTGCTTAGCGAAATTGTTGACAAGCATAAATTTACACCTGATCGTATTTTTAACTGCGACGAAACCGGTATCTCTGTCAGTCCTAAAGGACACACAAAAATAATTGCACCAAGAGGAAAACGTCAAGTGGGTGTTTTAACTTCATCCGAAAGAGGAGAAACCGTAACAGCTAATGGGTTTCGGCGGCCGGTGCCTATATGCCTCCAATGTTGATCTTTCCTCGAAAACGAATGCAAAGTGAATTTGAACTTGGCCTTCCTCCTGGAGGTTGGGCAGAATGCTATGAAACAGGATGGATGACTACGGAAATTTTGTCCAGATGGTTTAAAAAATTTGTGAAGTTTTCGAGAGCATCTAAGGACAACGTAGTTCTACTGATTTTAGACGGCCACTCCACACACACTAAAAATTTGGAAGTCATCGACTTTGCGAGAGAGAATGGAGTAGTAATTGTTTGTCTTCCCCCCCATGCTTCACATAGGCTTCAACCTCTTGATGTTTCGTTCGTGAAGCCAATCAGTTTGTACTATGAGGAAGAAACGCGAAAATGGCTTCGTTCGAATCCATGTAATGTCATCACACTTTGGCAAGTGGCATCTCTTTTTCGTAAGTGCAGCATCCACGAAAATGGCAATGAAAGGATTTGAGGCTACTGGAATTTGGCCTGTCAACACGGGTGTCTTTACAGATGCAGATTTTTGCCATCCGAACCTACGAATAGGCTTATTGAAGCAGATAACAAGTCAAAATCTACAGCATCTACTTCTACAGTGCAGATAAATCCGTTACCATCCACAAGCAGCACTACGAACGCAACTGCTACTGAACCATTGGAATCAACCTCGTATCCTAACGTTTCCCCAGTAAATGTTTGTGCTGTTCCAGAAGTTCAGACAAAAGAAAAACGTTAAACTTACAGGAAAAAAGGACGAGCAGTGATACTGACTTCATCTCCCTACCAAAAAGAAATTCATGATTCTATTGAAAAGTTGAAAAGGAAGGCACAAATATTCAAGGAAGGAGTAAATTCAGTGAAGGAACCGAAGGCTAAAAAGAAGCTCATCTTCACTAAGAAAAAGGGAAATAATATGAAAAAGCCGTCAAAACAGGTGACAACGATACTAATTGTCTTTACTGCAATGATCTCTACTCAAGATCTACTGAGGGGTGGGTGGCCTGTGGTTTCTGTTACAAGTGGGCTCATAATTCTTGTGCTGGTGTCGACAGCGAAGATGATGAAACACCGCATATTTGCAAAAACTGTGTTACTAGCAATTAAAAAGTATGTTCTGTTGTTTTTTCATGCAAATTTTTTACAATGTTTTTTACAGTAAGTTATAATTAATTTGTTTCTCAATTTTAATTATTAAAGGTTTGGGCTATTAAATGTTTAGATTCTTAGGTTAAGAAATTATATTTTCGTATCTTAATTAACAGGAAGGTTATGAAAAGCGCAACAGAAATGTAATGTTTGTAGTGATAATTTTTAGTGACGTTGGTGTAGGCCTAATTTTTATATTTTTTGTTAACTTTAAGAACTAGATTTAAAAAAATTATATACATTAATTTTTCAGTGAAATAATTTAAAAGCCCTGTTTAGTGGAAATTAATAAAAATTTAACTTGCTTTTAGGCTAATGTAACTTACAAATCTAACAATTCTACAATTATGGTTCCGTTCTGCCCCAGCCCCCATGTTCGTACAGTACACATTCGACGCTTCTTGAGATTTTGTCTACTTACTGTACGACATGGTTTTTTATGTTTGGTGTATCATTTTTGGTAAGACAATAAACTGAAGATTGTGTATAAAAAGTTTCACAAGTTTCTTGCCTTAAATTAATTTTTTACAACCACTTATGTATTAGGGTGTCCGTTCTGCCCCGGGTTCCCCTACATGGGGCCCAGGATCCGTCTCAAATATCTGCAGGTGTTCAATCGCTCTTTGTGTTAATATCCAGCTTTCAATGCCATAACACAGGATGGGTCGTATGATAGTTTTGTATATAGGCAATTTTGTCTGCCTATGAATAACTCTTTACTTAAAGGTGGTGATAAGGGCGAAGAAGGCCTTGTTGGCTAGAGTTATCCTTCTCCTTAGCTCGGCCTCTTCATTCCCATCTTCAAATATCGTCGCTCCTAGGTACGTGAAACCTCTGAATTTTATATCTTCTATGCCACAGTAATTTCATTATTTTCCTTAGTCTGACAGTTTGGCTAAAAACGTCTTCGTCAATCATTTCATCTCTCCATATTATAATTTTTAAAACCTCCTCAAGCAGGTGCGGATCCAGCAAGCATTGGGGGGGGGGGATTTGACAATCACAAAACAACGAAACAAATTTCGTCTGTGTGACCATTTAGGGGGGAGGAGAAATTTCCCCTATCCCCCCGTGGTCCACGGCTGGCCTCAAGACCCATGTCTTGATCCCTCCAACACTCTGTTTTCTTTTTTTCTGACAGTACACATTTCTAATCCATGAAGGGCAGCGATTCAGACGTACGTTTTAACCAACCTCTTCTTTTCTAACCTAACATTCTTAGACGCCGATATTGTACTCTAGTTGTAAACTACTGACTTTTGCTTCTGTTAAACAACATTTACTATCTTCTGAACTCCTACTATCGTCAGCAATCTGTTTCCTTCGTCTTTTAAGATTTCACGATGATATTCTTTATTTCATTATTATAAGCTTTTCACGGCCGGAGTTTAATCTTGGCTTCGTTTTCATTTTCTTGATGTTAGGCTGTGGGCTTTTACTGTTTGGTCTCCAACATGACTTTCCGGATACAACTCCCGCAGTCTGCGGATTTCAGTGGTTGTATTGTGTCTGTCAGAGACAGTGGTGAAATCTCTGATTTACGAGGCAACGTATTTTGCTTGAGTCTAGTGTCTGTGTTTTTGGCGCAGGTGCTTATGGAACTGTTTATTCTCGTAGGCGAAGCAGTTTTGTCAGTCGGCTTCTGTAGCAGATGATGGGCAGTTGATATCTTCTCCGTCGCTTCCGACTGGATAGACTTGCTGGTGTCGGTTGCCCTCTTCTCCGGAGTTTATTATTTTAGTTACTTCTACAGTCGTCTGTTAGGACATCTGTGTAACAAGGGTACAGGGACGTATTTACAGGGAAGGGACGAACGGGACCGGACCGCCTCAGAGGGTCGACAAAAGTTGACGACTTTTGTTATTCACTTAATTTTTTGGCTCGTTTATTATTTTTTCATCTGTGCTTTTCAGCTAGTAACTCTTTTTTAAACATACAAACAGCAGGTTTATTACACAGCATTTGTTGTACGTTTGAAAGATGATATATAGTAAAATCAGTCAGCTAGTATCTTCTAAACAATTTTTCAATAACACATATTTTCATTGTGTTAATACCGTTTATTTTAATAGGATTGATTTCAGGATGTTATCACGTGTTTTTCAGCCACTTTAAAGATAGTAATGTTGATTAGTTTTAACTTGTTTTTTTCTTTTTTATGAAGCCAACTTGACCCCGGACCCCACCCCACCCCTAGGCCAAATTATAGATACACCACTGTTTCTATGCAAGATAAATTTGGTATATATATATATATATATATATATATATATATATACAGGACGTTATTACACGTTTTTAAACAACGTTGTATATAGTTTTATTGATTAGTCTTAAATTGTTCTTTCTTTTGTATGAAGCCGAACGACTGGACACCGGACCCCCCTCTAAGACCAAGTTCTATGCTATACCCCAGTGGGTGGGCTAGGTGTCATCTGGTGAAGAACGTTTAAAAGACGAAAGAAATTATTGAGGTTAACGACGCCTTTGTAACTCATTTTCACTCTAATCGTGAATATTAGGCCGTGGTCTAATACTGTTTATAACAACAGACGTTTCGGCTGCACCATTGAGGCCATTCCCACAGCACCAGTTGTTATATTAATTCTTTTATTGTATTTTATTTTATATGGAATATCAATAACTTTCACCAACATTTTGTTCAGGCGCCATCTTGTTATAATACAAGAACATTAGATTTGCTTACCTTTATGGGCAGAGTTCGTTTAAGCGAACTAGAAGTAGCGGAATGTGTTATCTGAAATAATTTACTCTTGCTTGAAATGTTTACCAATGACATTACCTTTTATTGTCATATTACGTACAAATGAATGTGACTCTACTGTGCAAAATAAGCACGCTACTATACGCCACGAGGCGTTGCGCCATGAGGCGCAGTTCCACTATTCAAGTTGAAATTCCCCTTAAACATTTCACAAGCCCTCCAAAATAACATATTCAATTATATTTTTATGATCATTATTAAAATAACTTTACAACCCAGCACTTCTAATTAAATGTAATTAGATATTCTCGCATTCACTCACACTCTCATCCTTATGGTACAATTTTTTGTTAATTTTCCCCAAATTGAGCTCAATTTTTTTAATTATGTAATAACTGAAATTTTGTATTGACCCTTATTTATACTTTTCTAGTACCCCCCATTTTGTCACTTAGCAGAAATCAGAACTGCAGACGTCCCATCGCTGAACTTGCACTATTAGATGTTAAAATTCTACGAAACTTTGTGTTTACGTTTTACATGGTTTAACGTTGAACTGTTACTTCACTTTATACAAAATACTTCACTTTTACATTGTACGGGCGGACGTCCGAGACTTAGTTTTATAAAATTTAGATATACAGCCGGCCGGCTTAACTGATGTTTCGTGACTGAGAATGATCTACAATGCTTCAATTCCGAGGTGGGGAGTAACTACGTCACCAGTTTCTTTGTGTCGACATCCACACCTTAGCTGTTTACAGGCGCGTTTATTACGTTTTACATACTTTTGGATGACGTACACATGGGTGCAGCTTGTTGACACATTAGTATGGCAAAATGATATTGTCGTTTCTGCGCGTATACTCCCGACCTTGACGCAATTTCTGTCCACTCGATATTGCGTAGTTGCAAACCTTCATAAAACTTTACTAGTTTCTTATATACGACTTTGAATGAAAATACAATTTAAATTGATTATTCCCCCAAAATACAATAGGACCAGAATTGTACTGTTACACAGTTCCCACAGTACTGTGGTATTAGACCATGGCCTGATAGCCAGGCAAGGAACGACGATATCAACATATGTGGCGCTGGCCGTGTCAGTCTACAGTAAAACATCAATGTTACAGACTGTTTTTCGTATTTTAAAAGAGACTAAAGACTAGTTGTTAATTTGTTTCCAATGGCGGAACACCATTTGCTTCGAATGGTCTCCACCTAATGGCGTTCTAAATAAACTATACATATGTAAACTGTGGTCTGTACCAAACTATACGATCTCGAACAGCCTTGTGCTCTTCAACGTTCTGATGGGATTCCGATAATCAAGGAGTCAGACAACATTAATTTGTAGACAGAAACGGAGTTAATGCTTGGCAACAAATCTTTACATTTGGCTATCCACATGGTATGCCGGTTTTAAGGAATGCGAAGAAGTAACCAATCCATAACACTGGCAATAGGAAGATTAAACTTATAGAACATGTCACAAGACGTATTGACGTTATCGCGAATATTCTGGACGCCAAATTCTTAGAAAGGGAAGGACAAAGAAGACCTAGGGATAGGTATTTCGAAGACATCAGTATTAGAAGAGGTAACAAAAATACTTTTGAATGGAAATGAAAATCAGAAAGAAGAAGCTTCAGCTTCAGGGACAAGGCGTAGGCTTAAGATAATGACAAGCCAGCCACATCCCGAATCTCAAGATCTCGGCGGTGTGGACTAGCTACTGCCTACCGCATTACGAACCGTTCTTCGTGTTCTGTAGAACTTTGTTTTGGAAAGTCTGAATTCTTTCCTTTGGTTTTCTTTGGGCCAACCCCAACACCCTCAGTCGCATCTGGATGGAAAGTTTCAATCCTGTGCGTGTCCGAAACTTACCAAATGTATGCGTGGAAGCATCCGTGAAGTGTGTAAGCGTGTGCGTGTGTATGTGTGTGCGGGCTCATGAGTCTACTCAGTTATTACAAAGGCGTTGGGCAATCGTAGTTTCCTAGCTAATACAGTGGAAAACGGTTAACACGAACGATTCACCTACAAAATATCGCTTAACGCGAAAAAGTTTTATTAAAAATAATTTGTTGCTGGCTTTAAAAAGCTGCATAATAAATAAATCCATGCATGCACGCGTGCCCCAAAACAGTGAAAGTTAAAAACTGTTGACACTGCCAATGAACTTGACACGGAAAATTTACGACTTCTTACCGCTACCGATGTGCTTTCATTGGTGAGCCGTGTTCGTCGATATTTAGAAGCTGACTCAGAAGGTGAAATGTTTGACCACACTGATAAATTAGAACAATTTGTTGAAAATACAGTATTGCAGAATTGTGTGGAAAAGGAAATAACGGACTATTTTAAAAAGAATTGAACATTGTCACTATAGGAACTTTAAAAAACATACTACATTACTGCACAAGAAAACCTAAATTGTAAGACGAAGTGAAGAATAGTTACAATGCATGTATACTAAGTTTTAAGAAAATTTAACCATAGGCTATTTTTTCCAAAAATTGACCAGAAATTATCCAGGAGGCTAAATAAAACGTTTATATGCAAACGCCTTCTGAATATTCCGTATTGCTTTATTTTACTACACAATACAGTAAGTAATTTATACACTATTTGTTCACTTATCTCATAGCTTATCGTTTCACTTTTGTCCGTTTAACGCGAAATTCGATTGATACGAAAGACAGCAGGTCCCCGTCATTTCGCACTAAACGTGTTACATTGTTTTTTCGTGATGTTTGAGACTTGTCCAGAAGGACAAGCCTCGGGCTGATCTGGGGCTAGACCCCTTCAGGTGGATGGTAGAATGTGAGGAGACCCTCGCCAGTGCAGGCCGGATGCGAAGAACATGGAGGCTCATTGAAGGTAGATAAAAAAATTCGTCCGTTAAGACTTCGTTAAACATTAAAAGTTACACACAAAAAAATTTAAAAATATAGTCCACAACACAGCGACGTACGCGGATGTGAGTGCGCACTCAATAATGGTTAGTGACGTGCTGGACAGTTTATTGGAGTTTTCATGTTATCTATTGTTGTGTTGGGGCGTGTATTCTATGGCTATGTTATCTATAATCTTATCGTATAGTGTATGCGATTTAAATGCCAATTGTTCGTTTAATATATTATTGGGATTATTTCTGAAGGCTCGGTAAATTTCGAACTCTTCTACCGCATCCATATATCGTCCCTTATATAGAAGAGTAGAAGAGTTCGAAATTTACCGAGCCTTCAGAAATAATCCCAATAATATATTAAACGAACAATTGGCATTTAAATCGCATACTCTATACGATAAGATTATAGATAACATAGCCATAGAATACACGCCCCAACACAACAATAGATAACATGAAAACTCCAATAAACTGTGCAGCACGTCGCTAACCATTATTGAGTGCGCACTCACATCCGCGTACGTCGCTGTGTTGTGGACTATATTTTTAAATATCTTTTTGTGTAACTTTTAATATTTAACGAAGTCTTAACCGACGAATTTTTTAATCTCTGATGATGGATTAACACAATCCGAAACGCGTAAGAAGACAAAGAAGAAAAATTAAGCGGTCACATAGACGGATTAAGGTAAAAACTTTAAAGTTTAATTATAATAATTGTGACGCGGATACCAATACGATGACTTTAAAATTGAAGGTAGAGTAGTGCATGTGTGTGTGTGTGTGTAGATGTAGTTTGTAGCCATATAGGTTAAGGAAGTGCCATTAAGTTTAGTTTATACACGAGGGCGGCCAAGACAGGGACGAGTAGCACAGGTCGCCAAAGCTGGAAGGAGAGGCATCAAGATAGGCAGGGGACACAAAGAAAAGGGCTGAAGACTTGGTAAGAAGTTGGGGAAAATTTAAGTTTTTATGTAATCAGGAAGGATGGCAGGTTGAGTATGTCTGAAGTTGGGAGTTAAGTGTTTCTATTTCTATGACGATGGCGGCGAGGAATTCTGGGAGGAGGTCCATCGGTTGTGGTAAGGAGGCGGTTTATGACGAAGTAAGGTCTGCGGGTGTTGCGGATAGTTCTGTTGATGGAGGTGGCTATGGATTGTAGGGAATTGCGTCGTTTTGCATTTTGTGAGTATTTCCAGTTTATCTTGTTCAGGAAGGAGTCAGGGTTTGGGAAGAGTTTGTTCAGTGCATACAGATCGGTATTAGAGGTTTTGGTGGGGGAAGATCTGCGGTAGATAAGTCGACGAGTCCGCCGTTCGGTGATTCGGAAGGGTTTGAGGCGGACGGGATCGGTAGTCAGAGGTATGGGATGGGCGTATGTCATGGTAGGGCAGATTATGACAGATAGTGTAGATTCGGCTAAGAAGTCCGATGGAGCAACAATCGTTACTACTGAGAGTTCTGAGAGAGCGGATCCGTTTGCGGGCTTGGTTTGAAGTTCGTGTGATGTGTGGTCGCCAGATGAGTTTGGAGTCAAGCGTGACGCCATTTTTACTTTTTCGACTGTAAGTTCGTGTTTTGTTTTTATTCGTTTCTAAGTCCCCAGATACTTGCATTCTCGCATTCGTCTTTTACAGTAGGCTACTACGACTCGCTCTACTCCTATCTAACAATGTTTAGGTTTGTGTGTCCTGTATCGTAAATCTTGCGGATGTTGTTTTCTTGGTTCGCGTGTGCACGTACAGAACCGTTGCGACAACTGTTGTTTCGTAAAACTTAAAAAAACGAGTTTAGTTTTCTGATTTCATTCGCAGATAATTAAGCTCTACAAAAAATATACCATAGAATGTTTCTAAACATACAGCTATTGATAATGCGAAGTCACGTTGAAGCTCTAGCGTCATGTCTGTGACACTTCGCGTTTTCACGTGGTCTCCCTACGATAGCCACTGGCTTTGATCTGTTGATTGATGCTTTGAACGCATATTTCTGTTGGATAGCTCACAAATAATGGAAACATCTCCATCATCATCGTCTTCACAATGTGGCATAGGCAAGGTGCTGCCTGTTCCACCTTCAAAAATCCTCCAGCCATCTCTTCCTTGGTCTACCCACACACAGTGGCGGATTTATGCATAGGCTAAGTAGGCAATTGCCTACGAGCGGGAAAATTTGAGGGGCGGCAAACCTTGGAAAGGTGAAATTTGACGGACGTTATGTTGTTTTTATACCTAAGAGATGTTTCAAATGCCGCTCCATTTCGTCCCAGTATGATAAGAAACTTTTAAAAATATACATTTTTTAGTAACTAGGCTTATTACGCCAAGAGAATAGTTCGTCATTTAGGCGTACTTCTGATATTCGTACGAAGTACAGCGTTTTTCATAATTACATTTACATGCATTATCTATGTGATACTTGTATTATATTAATTAATTATTTAACCGTTAATTCGTTTACATTCGAAGACTTATGGTTAAGTCATTTCAAACACTATTATTACAACTCCCTTTATCTTTCTAATTTTGTACCAACTTGGACACAAAATTGTATTAAATTGTTATGTTTCAACCTCATTTAAAATGTTTTGGAATAAACACGACTTCAGTAATTTAATTTGTACTCTTCCCAGGACGTTATGTAATTTGTTTCATAGAAATGTATTAAGAAAAATTCAGAAAAAATATTATATAAAGAACAGATTTAGGGTAACTGAAAATCTGAAGGATTGAATTAAACCCGTAAAAGCACCCTCCCCCCACCCCACCAACAGAGATTTGTGGGAAGGCGCAAATTTATACTGCCTTCGGGCGGCAAAATGGTAAATCCGCCCCTATCCACACACCTGTGTCCTATAGGTTTGTATTTCCAGATTTGTTTGGCCAGCCTGGAATCCGACATTCTTTCTATGTGTTCTGTCCACCGATGTTTGTAACCTTTTAGTTTTGCATTCAAGTTAACAATTTGTAACGCATCTCCCTCTCTTCGCCTCATTCCTTATACGGTCAAGTTTAGAACACCTTTCAACTCCTCTTAAGAACGCCATTTCCGAGGCCTGTATTTTACTGTCCTGTTTCTTGGTTGTTGTCTATAATGCACACCCGTAGGACAGTATAGGGACTGCTATAACTTTGTAGGACTTTAATTTTTGTATCTCGTACCTTGTTTCTAAAAATACGGCTGATTGTTTCACAGATCGTCTGGAACTTAAGTAACTTAACATCAGTGTCATAGTTTCTATCGTACTATCATAGCCAATATGATTTCACAAATAATTAAAGTGGCTCACATGTCCTAGAATTTGATGATTAATCATTATTTTTGTTCTTATTGGCTCCATACCTCGAAATGAAATTACTTTTGTTTTCATAGTGTTAATTTTCATGTTGTATTGTTTGCAAATCTGATAAAGCTTAAAAACAGATTTTTGCAAATCAGATTCTGTAGTTTGAAGTACAAGCAAGTCGTCAGCAAACAACAGCACATTCAAATAATTGTCTCGTGATAACTTAATACTAGATGAACGAAACATAAAAACAAAATCTTCAGAATGTTTCCAGACAGAAATCTACACCAGCGGCTCTCAAACTGTGGGGTGGAAGAAATATTTTTACTATTAAATTATTAATAACTGACGTTAATAGCATAAACGTTTGATAAGAGAAATAGTGTGTGTGTGAGTGTGTATGACAGGATTGTTGAGTACAACGGGGAATGGGAAGGTAAAGAATTCCTTGGGAATTCCTCAACTATAAAACGAGGGAAAAGAGAGATAGGCCTACAGGTCGATCAAAGGAACAATGGCCGTACACACTTCGTGAGGTTGGGCCAACCACTGATCTAGTGCATAACACACGCTATGTTACTTACCTGTACAGTTGTCTGCATGACACACGCTATGTTACTTACCTGTACAGTTGTCTGCATAACACACGCTATGTTACTTACCTGTTCAGCTGTCTGCATAACACACGCTATGTTACTTACCTGTACAGTTGTCTGCATAACACACGCTATGTTACTTACCTGTTCAGCTGTCTGCATAACACACGCTATGTTACTTACCTGTACAGTTGTCTTCTATGTCACTGACGGTTTTATTCATTCACGCGATATGTGATGCACTTTTTTGTGAGTTCGCTCATTCGAGTAACTGACCTGATTTCCGCACTCTGAAGTATCCACTGTTTGGGAAAAATTCTGATGAGAGGTTTTAAATAAATTGTTGGTCTCTTAAACTCACTTTTCCAAATTTGAAAGCCCCCTACTAAGTGAGGCCCAGTTTGAGCCTCCCTCCACTGCTACTGGTTGTGGGATCCCTTTCCTTGGCATTATTCCCCATAGTAGTGATGATGATGATGAAGATCATGACGATGATGGTTGTGGTTATGACTGAATTTTCCTAGAATTACCAGCGGCGAAGACGGGGCCTTCCCACTTGCAGCCAGTGCCAATTGCGAACACCGTACAATTCGTCCCACTTGCGATCATCCTTGTGCCTACCATCAGGGTTATCTTACGGTGTTTAACGTCCCACTTGGGATCATCGTAAAAGCATAACAGTAGTCCGAAACATTAAGCCAGAACTGCACAGTTTTGTTTTACTAATAACAATAATTATAACTTGACAACAAACAAAAGAACCCTCGGCTAGTTGGGTTCGCGCACTTGCGTCTGCCAGTTCTGACGCGACGGTTGGAAATCCGTAATCTGGCGACGTGGTGGGGGCACTGGAGGGGCGAGCGGAGGTTCAGCACTTCGCTACAGAATGCGAATGTTTCATACAAGCGTCTGACTAAATAAAATATAATATTTCAAGCAAATTTGTAATTTGTATATAATAAAAATAATATATTTTTTATAATATATTATGGATTTGACAATGTACACAGATTTTTCCTATTTTTGATAATTAATTATCTGTTCATATTGTTACTGAACGAGATTCTGCGTGTGAATATGAGGTGTTTAATATTTCGTGTATTTAATTTAATTCGGAGCTTAAATGTCATGTGGGCTTCAAAACCTATTTGAAACATCTATTAAATATATAAACCTAAAATATTACTAAACCTAAAATTATAAAATAGTAGGTATTAAGCATAGAGTTAAATGGAACTATTTACGATTCCCAAGCTGTAAACCATATATTAAAGAAATATACGGCTCCAATAAGCGTACACACAGAGGACATAATATGAACAAAACGAAATAATACATGCAAAACACTCGCTTATGAAGGATAAGGATTAAGTCATACGAGGCAGTATAACAAACCTGTCATTCTCGTATCTCATCTGCGATCTCACCATCGTCTTCCTGATTACTGCTGTCATCCTCGGACTCAGATTCAGATTCAGATGAGCTGACATCACTCACAGAAATAATGAAGCTATCGATGGCGTCATCAATGAGGATATCTTTGGATATATATTCATCTTTTATCTTGCGTACGTGCTCGCAACATTTTTTCCATTTGGACTCTGAATATTCCGAAAATGCTTGCTCGCAAAGTCTACGCTTCACTTCTAGAGAGTCTGACACAGATTCACCCACTCTATCTTTGATGTCTGCCCACACCAACTCAATAGGATTGAGGTCTGCGTGATAGGGCGGCAGACGTAAAACGCTGTGACCGGCATTGGTAAACATTTTATCAATTTTGTAGGTCTTCTCACTAGGAACATTTTTTACTAACATCAGCAATTCCGCTTTGGTCAAACTACCTTCAAATTGGATGTTGTTGTGCGTAAGCCAATCAACTATGTCCTTTTTGAGCGACGATATTGTTGGCTTCCTATTCTCTTGTACGCTGTGATAACTAGCATTGTCTAATACTATCACACTGTTTGGACTTAAGTTCGGTAGCAGTTGCCTTTCCACCCAGGTTGAAAAATTGGTAAAGTTCATGTCGTCATGGTAGTCCCCTGTTTTTTGCTTTGATTTGAATATCAATAAGGCGTTGTTTATAAAGCCTTCCTCTCCCCCGGCATGCACAACAATAATGCGAGGACCTTTTACTATAGCTTGTAATTTTCCCAGCTCTGTATCAGATTGCCAGCATGATGGGACAGAGTAAGTAGAATGAACGAATGTTTCATCTAAATACACTATTTTCCGATCATCCTGTCTGTACTGACGAATTTGTCTGAGGTACCTTCCCCTCTATGCCACGATATCAGGTTTTTCTATCAACAGCTTTCGAGAACTACGGCACCTTGTCCACCGGAACCCCATCTCTTTCAATATCCTTCGAAGATCCTCTCTGCTACAATCAAGTACATTTTCTGGTTTTAACAGTCTGTTCAATTTATTCAATGTAGGTACAGTTTTTTTCATCACGTAAAATTCACTTATTTTCCGACGTATCACACCTTTCGTGAAGTCGTCTGTTTCGATCCTTTTGTTATGGACTGTTTTCTTGCCATCAGGTGTAGACAACTGCAGACGACCCTTGGCCATAGACGTCTTCCCTTCCGCTATTACACGCTTCACCAGTGACTTTGAAACTCCCGTTGCTTCACTTGTTGAAGCCACAACATTATAATTAAGTTTATTAACGGTTTTCTGTTCTCGTAGGTGAGCAGCTACGTTGTAGACTATTTCTCTGGCTTGTCCCCTTAATGGCCGTCCAGATTTGCTAACAGACTTCGAAGAAGCAGCCATAACTAAACTCAAATGACACTATCACTAGAATAACATGCTACACAACACTATATACATAAACACATTTACCAATAAAGTACACGCTACGTGATAAGGGATTATAGGACAACAACTAAAGAAAGAAAGAAAGAAAGTGTGTATAAAACCGACAAAACAACAAGAGCGCACGAAAACTGATACAGAAGTGGCAACGAAACTCTTGTGTCACCGCGTCTTCACGATGTGCACAGTACAGTGGTCAGACAGCATGTGACCCCCTCCACCACTCCTCTATGACGTCACACATCCACTCGGATAGAATGTGCGGGGAAGTGGGCTTTGCGCAGGTTCTTTTGATCGTTGCACCTTTAGAGCAAAACGTTAACTAAATACAAATTTAAAATTACACTGATCGAAAGGCCGCTCGGCACTTGGTAGAATATTTTATTAATACTTGAATTGAATAAATAAATACTTGGAATAGTTTCTACAGGTAACTTTTATTTTCCTGACAATTGTTTCACCAATAACGGCAGCTTTAGGGGTTAGATTTGAACTGACAGATATGAAATGTATGTTAGGCGGGAAAGGGTTGGAGGTATCGTGTAACCAAGGCTGCACTGTCATACACTATAGGACACGTACCGTTGTTAAACGCCTAACCCGGGACTTTACAATGCACCCAATTCACACACTACCTTCAACTCTCCCCCGCGTAACATACATTTCAAATCTGTCCTCTGAAGCTGCCGTAATTGGTGAAACAATTGTCCGGAAAATAAAAGTTACCTGTAGAAACTATTCCAAGTATTTATTTAGTAAATTAAAGTATTTACGAATTAAAAAAATAATAAAAACAAAAGAATCGCGTAATGGCAAGGTAATATAGCTCCTTTACTTCAGTTGTTATGACAGGCGATGTCTTTTTTTAACGTTGAAAACGTTTATTGAAAGCCTACAAGCCTGCCTCTGAGTATACAGTCGATTTTTGATGAAAGTGTCCCCTGACACATTTTCCGCAATTGTGTCAAAAATTCAAAAGGTAGAAGGACCGGAAATGTGTCAAAAGATGTGTTTTGATAAGGACTATCAGATTTCAAGATAAAAGTTTGGAAACCACTTCCGGCATAAATACTATTTGGCAAAACATGATAAAATCGCTTGTTTTTTTGCTTGTTTTCATTTGGATTCAAATCTTTTGTTATTTAACTTTTCTGTATTTTTATTGTTCTAAAGTGTTCTCTCATTCAATACCCCCAGACAGTTTTTTCATTTTTCCATTATCATCAAACCGGAAGTAGTTATAAGAATAATAACTTGAGTATGTACTGTTGATTGAGTGATAGACACTAGCGCTAGTAGTGATAGATTTAGTGAACTACTTATCTTTGTGGATGTGGTTATGTTTCAGTATACGTTGTGCAATCATACCGAACCACGCAAAAGACGTGCATTCGTTACAGAAAGGATTGAAAACTGGAAAAAACCTAAAATGTTATTAAGTGATCAGCCTGGAACGAGTCGAGAAGATAGTGTTATAATACAACCAAACGATGAAGCCGCGAAGAAACGCAGAGTTCGGCAGAAGAAACGTGAACTTACTCGTGTAGAATCGTTCCATCATTATATGAATGATAATTTCTTTTCTAATACATTGACTGAGTATTGCCATGTTTGCGATAGAATATGGTGGTCTAACCAATTGCGTAAAGTGAAAGAAATTAAATTACATTTATTATTATTTCCCCTATTTCCTACAATTTCCAAGTTCCTATTCCCTTAAATTCAAAGTTCTATTACAAGGCTAGTTACGTAAAGTACAATAATTACAAATATCTATGTTCCCCATTTTGCATTTGTCCTAAAGACGTTTTCAACGTTCACATTATCGTACAAGGTACGAGAACTGTGCATTTTTTTAATTGGTTTGCGTACTTGTACAGAGGAAAATGTAAATTTTACTATTTTCATCATCTTCAATTTAAGAAGCGTAACTTCGACAACTTCAGGTGTAAGCGGATAATGCCCCCAATCTGTGTGCAACGATGTAGGCCTCGTACACCGTTGTCTGGGTGTTCGCAAGTGGGGCGCACTCTCACTCTCACAAAAATTAATTACGTGTCTTATCTACCTAAGTGTTGGACAAGATGAAACTAGTTGCAAGTGCCACTGTTCGCAGCTGGGAGGACACCTCGACGAAGACAACAACGTATTTGAACAGATTCTTATTTACAGAGTGTTCCAAACCGAATGACACCTAAAGGATTAAAAGACCCGTCGCACGCGCATTCACAACCGCGTGCGGCCCGGGCGGTTCAGGTATAAGTATATAACGTCTTACCTACGTTATAACATCGGGAACCTGTGCTTAATTGCCTCGGATCAATTGCATAGGCTGCCATAGTCGTAACGAACTTCTAATTATTATAGTTACAAGCTGTAGTAGAATTAAAGGAAATTTTAAATGGGTGTCTGATGATTTATTCACTCAGTATTATGGTTATGTAATGACATCTCTTTATTAAATGATTTGTTTAACAATTCTACATGAGTTTTTCACCATAAGGTTTTCTTAATAAATAGTTTACAAAATATTTTCTGAAAGGGGCCCACAACAAAAGGATTGTTATGTGCTAGCTTTTTCCACGGATCCGGGATATTAAATTGGTTTGTAAGTTAAGCTCACTTACTCATATACTATCATACTATTTGGGGGCCATTTGAAGAATGGACTTAATTTAACTTTTGGTATCTGTGAAGCTTTATAATATAGGCACTACTTGCTACTACTGTACAAATATTTTTAGTCGTATGACATACTACATTTTACAAAGTGACTATTATTAAAGTCTTTTATATTGTTATTTAAACTGTCTTTTACAAATCATCTTTTTTGAATGGTAATTAACCACGGAAGACAAGTCTCCGTGTCACCTGTGATATCCTGAAGTTTACTCCGTGTCCTGGTCCTTGGTCCTTGGGGTGTCCACAGATGGTTGATCTTTATTGTAGTTTACTTTCCTGCTGAAGTTCCTGAAGTGATTCGGTAATTATGAAGCTGGTATGCTGTTCTCAGAAGTCTGGTAGCTAAGCATCTTTAGTAGTATAACTCGAGTAAATGTTTTTGTTTGCCACAGAAAGGCACGTCACATCGTTATATATAAAAGGTTCTTACTTTTGGTACCTCGTACCTTTTTAATTTAAACAAACATTGAGATCTTACACTTAGTCAATAGAGATGTCATCCCTCACACTTATTTATTCCTTTTTGTTTTCAATGATTACATGTTTACTTTATAACACACTAATTTACCGCTACATCCCTCTGCACATTGTTAAATCTGCACACTAAAATAAACAGATATTGTCGTACTTTGGGGCATGGTTCAGGTCTGTAGTGTTTACTACGAGAACGCTCCATCTCGACTGATTTACTATGTTAGGACAGGTAAGTTAACTGCGCGGAGTTTACGCATCACCATAAAATAGTTCCACCTTTATTTGATATTTACGGTATTAATGTTTGACCTTTTAATTATCCAAAGATATGCTTTACTTCAGAATTAATTATAGTATACTACTGTGTTGTTGTTTATTTATTTATTTAATTTCAAATTCACCAGTATTATTAGTTTAGTTTATGGGTCGTTATGCAAGTTGGTTCCGGTTATCGCATGTCCATGCATGGTAAATTATTAAAGGGTTTTTTTACTTTTACACTCGCATTCCTTTTGTCTTTTTAAATCTCTTTATTAAATATTATTTTGAGTTATTTAAGGGATTTAAAATTAGTTTAAATGTGCGATTTAAAGAAAAATTTAAATTTCTCTCCTTTTTTAGATTTCCTATTTTAAAATCGTCACAAGTATACGGTCCAATTCGTACCTATACAATTTTTAATTTAGCTTATACTCCAAATTAAACTATAATTTTTGTAATCTCCGTGAAATTGTGAGAAAAATGACTCCAAACAACACATAATTGCGATAAATATGAGTATTTTAGAGATTTCTAAAGCAATCGCAGAATTAGGGTACTTAATAAACCTTTTATTATAAAGTAATAAGTACGTTGGTGATACCTTGATGAATATAAACAAAAATGTATTTACAATTTACATTCATGATGCAAAATTACGTTGGTAGTTTTGGAAAAATATTTTACATTTAAAGATGAGTAAGTTGTTGAACCACTTCGAAGCCTACAGGGTTAAATTTTATTTGATATATGCAATATACACACATAATACACTTTATTACAAGCCTATGTCGATACAGACTATGTGTATTATAAGTCGATATATACAATAATACAAGGTTAGTGAAATCGTGCGTGATTATCAACGAAAATTAAATAACATTTGTAAAATACTAACTTCTAAAGCCAAAATTAATATTAAATTAGACTTAGTTGTACATCTAAGGTATATCACAACCACGTCATGTTTGATATCATTTTCTTTAAAATTTTATGGCGATTACAAATATGCTAAGTTCGTTTGTTAAAAAGTGCATATTATAAAAGTTGCAGTAACGTAGTGGACGCCCCAGTAGATGAGTCATATCCCACCCCTGCGGGCCAGCTGAATTTGTGTGTGTGTGTGTGTGTGTGTGTGTGTGTGTGTGTGTGTGTGTGTGTGTGTTAGTAAGGGTCTCCTAATCCCTCAGGTGCCACGCGACGTGGAACGGCGCCGTATAGAAAATCAAAAATAGTTTAGTAACGTACACGTAATTCAAAGCAAATAGGATGTGAGAGTGTTTTCGTTAAAATAAACAAAATTTTTGACGCAATAATTAGTCAAACAATATTTTTTTAAGGTACAAAAGAAACAACTAAATTTGAAAACATGACCCGCATAAAAATGTATAAAAACACATAGTTATTATAACTCATTTTTATCCAGTTTACATCTAATCTTAATTGTTATTCAATGAAGAAGTTTCCTTGTTTACATCGTTGCCCGTGTTTCGAAACGGATTTGATAATGGTTACGCTAGATCATCATCATCATCATCTTCATCTTCTTAACGGTTTTAGGCCTTAGCGGCCTGTTCCTATTCCACAGTCCACCTCTTCTTACGTCTACCAACTTTTCTTCTGCCTCTAGGGTTGTAAACTTTCGCCGCCTTCGGTATTCTACTTTCTTCCATTCTATTGATGTGTTGAAGCCATTTTCTTCTATATTCTTTAATCCTTTCATCAACCGAAAAAATATCTAAATCACTTCTTATCTCTTCATTTTTTATATGATCTCGCCTATTACACCTTTTAACTGATCTCAGAAATTTCATTTCTGCTGTTTGTATCTTCTGTTCATCTTTTTTCTTTATGACCCAAGTTTCAGAACCATACAGTAGTGTAGGTATTGCCATTGTTTTATAAAATTTTTGTTTGTTTCTTTTCTACATTTGTTTCCCAACGTTCTGCAAATCGTTCTACACATTCTTGTGAAATTTGTATTTTATTTTCTATATCTCTATCTTGATCATAAGTAATGTCGCGTCCAAGATAGTTGAAGTGTCTTACTTTTTCTATGCATGTGTTGTCTATGCATATTTTAGTTCGAACCGGTTCATATCCTATAAAAGCAATTAGTTACGCTAGATTTAAATTAAAATGTTTTCAAATCCGCCTGTTTTGTTCAAGGTACGTCTGCCGCTCAAACGAACGACATAAATTGAAAGAACGCGCTACTACTCATGACCTTCAAGTCCAGTTTTGCTAATTGTTATCGTCCTGCGTGTCCTTGATGTTGTCATTACAATGATTAACAGTAATTGTGTACTAGTATGTAGTGTCCGTTACGTATAATTAAATGGGAGTGTCTTCAGGTAAACAGCGGTGACTCTACACGTATGGTACACGCGGGTGACTCGTTGATCACTTGGTGAAACATCAAACATAATAGAAAAAGCATGGTCTTAACATGGTACCAGTAAACAAATGTAATCTTTTTTTCATTACTAGTAAACAATAAAGAAAAATCAAGCATACTAGAGAAAAATGTAGTTTATAAAGTACACTGTGCAGAATGCTATGCTATTTATATCGGACAATGTGGCTGTGCTCTGAAACATCGCATTTCTGGACATAAAAAGGCGATTTTAACCAATACAGCTAATACAGGTTTTGCAGATCATTGTTTACAACACAACCAGTTTATAGAGACAAAAAAAAACATAATACTAGTGCACAACACGCAAAAAGTTAAAAAAATTGATTTATTAAAAATTTTAGGAATTAGAAAAGCAATTACTTTTTAGATTTTTCTTTCCTATTATACTTGGAATTTTTACAGTCAGTTGACCTTCCCTATACTAGGTCCTCCACCCCTCCAACACACACACACACACACACACACACACACACACACACACACACACACACACACACACACACACACACACACACACACACACACACACACACACACACACACACACACACACACACACACACACACACACACACACACACACACACACACACACACACACACACACACACACACACACACGTCTATACACACGCCCTTAACACATGTTCACCACCCTACACTTTCTTTGCATTTAATTGTTCTTAGCAGCTCTTTGAGAATAGCATAATACGTATGTTGAAACAACTGTCAGAGGTTAAGAACAAACTATGAAACTTACCAAGTGTTTGTGTTTTTAGTTTGCGTTTTACCTTTGTAGACACTAGAATTGTTTGCGCAAACGCATATTTGGATCGGCCAACGAGCTACGCGAACTAAATTTAGCTGGTTTGTTTGGTTTTAGAAAGCGTTGTCGGCCTGAATGCTCTATTTGTACACCCCTTCTGTTATTAATTTCTCTAGACGGTCCTTTCTGAACACTTAATCAATCCACTTTGCCTGCTGTCTCCAACCAAATCACTCTTGTCTTTTATTCTTCTTAGTACTTTCTGATTTGTTATCGTCTCTGTCCATTTGGTCTATTACATTCTTCGCCACAACCACATTTTGAAATTTTCCAAATATTTCCTTTCTTTGTTCTTCATTGTTTACGTCTACGATGTGTACATTACGAAGGTTAATATAAAACACTTAACAAGTCTCTTTTTTATCTCAATTAATTTTAAACGACGGAAGGTTTAGCGATGTCACTAAGTATATAACAAATTTTACATTATTTGTGTCGACGTTCCGACAGTATTTATTGCCACAGAAGTGTGCGGTCTAATATAGGCCAGTAACATGACATCGAATGTATAAAGTTACTTTAGTGACGTAATAGGTGAGTTAATTAATAGAAATCTGTGGAGACGTAGGCCCATGTGTAAATTAGTGGCCCAGCAGAACGGAAACCGATTAGTGCCAGGAAGATTTGGAAACCGTATTTTCAGCGCGAATAATAAAAACTTTCGACGATTCTACGCGTGTATCCTTGACAGAGAGTTACGACACTTGGCGCCATATCGGACTTCAGACGATTTCATCAAATTTTGGGAGGCGGAGAAAGAGTGCAGCGCCTTTGTAACGACCATTTAACACCCGATTTATCGTTTTTGTGTAGTGTCCCAATAACCGTACCCGCACTCATTTTCGATATATCGATTATTCGATTATTGGCATCGATATATAGTGAACTTCTAATTTTAGTTGAATAATAGAAATCGTGAAAATTTATTTTTTGTGTCTGTTATAAAATAGTTTGTTTACGATTCCAATCGTATTTTATTGCCATATTTTTTTACGAAAAATGATTCTAGTAATAAGATGTGTGCCTATGATGCCACAAGTTGGCGTTGTTAGCTTAACATGCAAACTAAAATTACTCATGAAAACCAATACGCCTTTAAAATAATACTCGCTTTTTGTGAAAACCACGTAAAGAAACAACTCGAAGTAAGCTGGGATGTCTCTTAATTTTTTGCGTTTCGCACAAAATTTGCTTTCAGTGATGTTTTTAAGATTTTACTGAAAAACATAAAAGAATATTTACCACCTAATTAATAACAAATCTTGTATTCATTTTGTTTTGTTTTAATCTTACTATTAAGAAATAATCGTATTTTTCACTTTTTTCTATTTTTGTTTTTATTAAAAATACGTTATGTCCTTTGTTTTTAATGTTTCTCTCTTTCAAGCACTGTAGACACATTAAATGCCATATTTTTCCTAATCAATGGCATTTATTTCTTTAAACAGTAAGCTAAAAACCAAAAACCATTATAATCTAACCTCACAAATGAAAACAACACGTATTATCACTTTACATTAATAAATAGAATTATAGCAATACAGTACACTTCTTCTTCACGTCGTAGTTTATCGACACAATCGCATGTTCAGAACATCGAAATGTAGCGCGGGTATGGATATTGGGAAACTTCCGATTTTTTGTTTATAACATACGTTTCGACATTACTTTTATTATTATTAGGCTGTGTGCCTTGAAGAAGTTTTGACAAATCTTTACACCAAAGTCAAGAATTTAGAAAATACAATTTATATTTGTATAGTTTAGTAGTGCTAGCGTTCACGACTGCGATACAGGAGGGTGCGGACGCGGGTTCGAATCCCTCAGCCTGTCTACATGGTGTTGAATCTAGCAGCGCTGCCTAGCAGAGAAGGGCAGAACTTGAGATTGAATAATAAACCCACCTCCCCAAGTAAGAAAAGGTCCACCTGACAAGCGAAGTCCTACATGAACAGCAATATTTCACGTAGATAGTAAATATATTTTTAAGAGTTACGTTCTGTAAAAATCCTAATTCAGTACAGGAGAGAGGACATTACTAGAGGATATTGTTTGATACCTCTGTTTGTTGAAAATAAAAGGAGTTTCAACCTATCTCCTCAAAATACTGGACGTTCTGTAGGGCTTCTCTAAGGCTGTCCAATTTGTCGATGCTGTACCTTTGTTATCCAGTTCTGGTCTATCCTTATTTAGGCAGGGCCGTATTTACGGGGGAGACGAACGAGAACGGACAGCCTACAAATTAAGAGATTAACAATATTTGTCAACTTTTTCCAATCCTCTGGGGGGTCAGCCCCCCCCCCCCCGTAAATACGTCTCTGTCCCGGACCGGTTAGTCGCTGGATATTATATACTTGATTTTGTCTACTTAACCTTCTTTCGTACCCCAAATTCCATTTTCGTATTTTAATTTGTAAATCTTCACTTAGTACTAGGTTAATTATGAACCCGGTCTTCCCTGCAGCTTCGCTTAGTTCCTCGATCAGTTTTGTTGCATCGGCGGTAACGTCAACTGTACGAAGAATGTTAAACCGCGAATCTAATCTGACCCAGATCAGTGGCATATCTAGAATTTGGCCTTTGGGGAGGGGATCCCCTTGAATCGGCTTCATACAAAAGAAAAAACAAGTTTATGTCTAATGAACATTACTTTCTTTAAAGTGGTTGAAAAGTGTGTGATAACATCGTGAAATCAATGCCATTAAAGTAAACAGTAACAACACAAAGAAATACGCGCTTTTGAAACATTGTTTACAAGATGCTTACCGACAGAATTGATTTTTATATATTCCGTATTTCAAACGTATACGAGGGATGGTTGAAAAGTTCGCGGCATCTATACCCTAGCGGTAGAACTAAAATTTTTCGTGTGTTGTGAGATTAGTACTTCGTGTAAACATCTGACAAAATCTCATCGTGTCAGTTCAGCGTTTTAACTGTACACTGAAACGTCACTGTAAACAATGTCGGGATAGTCGTCTCTTTCGTCCAACACGGTGCAGGTCGTTAGTGAAATTTTACGATAGTCGTATCAGTACAGTGTATATGCAGCGTTACATAATTCAATATGAGAAAAGAATTTATATCCGGGGCTGTTTGGCCGTGGTCGATTGCTTTGTTCTGCCTTTGTCTAAATGTTTCTCCGAGCTGTTTGGCCGCGGTCGATTGCTTTGTTCTGCCTTTGTTTAAATGTTTCTCCGAGCTGTTTGGCCGTGGTCGATTGCTTTGTTCTGCCTTTGTCTAAATGTTTCAGCCACCCACCGAAGACCTTCTTCAGTAGAAAAAAGTTTATAAAGTGTTTGGCAAAAGGGTGAGGAGCAATAAGTTAAAAGCTGGGGTAAAAGCAGAAAGTTACTGGGGAAACGGGATTCCCTATATAACATACTAGCTGGATACCCGTGGTTCGCTACGGTGATTGTCAGAAAAAAAAAACAGAATGTAAAATCAGAAAATAGAAATAGGTTATTTGTGAAGCTTAGATACCGGTATTTTGAAACTATACGCTGTCCAGGCAGTGAAGGCGGCTAGAGGATTAGGAGACCCTCACACACACACACACACACACACACACACACACACACACTGACAGGCCGCCTAACAATAGACAGGGACAGGCCTTTGACCTGCGCTGCTGTCTTTTTAGTTACAGTCCACTATAATAAATTAAATTTTATTGTCGTGCTTAAACTTTTAATTTTGATTGTTCCATTGAATTCAGACTGTAATTTAATTTAAAATAAGTCCAAACACGAAGTTTTTATGGCGATATTCAAATGTTTTACATTTATTTGTTTATTTTGAACTACTGTTAATTATTGTTAAACTTTAGAACACCATCTAAGCGACTATTATTACAAATGATGATTATTAAAAACTAAGTTACTGATCATCTTATTTATTTTTCAACTATTTTTCTGTGACACTCCCTTTAATTTTTTTTTCCGATTCACCAATTGTGATACTCGATAAAAAGCAGATTGACGACCCACCTCTTTATTGTTATAATACTGAAAAAATTAATCAACATATGTAACAGATTTTAATATATAGATATAAAGATTATTTTCAAACCTCATATTTTTATTTCAAATAGGCTAAACAATATATGAAATAATAGTTGTTATACGTAATCGTATAAATAATCATCAGATAAATAAATCGTATAAATAAATAAGCATCAGAGCTTTGAACGCAGAGAGAAAGTTAATTTTAAAATTCCGAGTATATACTTAGTTGAATTTTGAGCTCGAGTTTAAAGCTTGTATAAAAAAAGTAAAGTAGCCTAACTATTTAGAATTAATTTGACGTGTAGTATAAAAAGATACTAAAAGTAATGCATCCGCTACGATGAATATACAAAAAGCCAGCGAGATCGGCCGCTGGCAGTTCTCAGTGTCATTTGACGGGCCGATTTAATCGGCCGCTAGCAGTTCCAACAATGAACCATAGGGCCATTTAACCGGCTTCTGGCATCCAAAGGGAGTGTCTCAGAAAAATAGTTTAAAAGTAAATTAAATGATCAGAATCTTAGTTTTTAATAATAACATTTTTTTAATAACAGTCACGTAAATAATTCTCAGAAGTTTAGCAATCACAATATTTCAAAATAAACAAATAAGAGTAAAACATTTGAAAATCGTCGTACAAACTTCGTGTTTGGACTTATTTTAAATGAAATCACAGTCTGAATTAAATGGAACGACCAAAACTATAAGATTAAGCAGAATAACAAAATTTAATTTATTATAGTAAACTGTATTTAAAAAGGCAGAAGTACAGGTCAAGTGCCGTCCCCCGTCTATTGTTAGGCGGCCTGCCAGCGTGCGTGCGTGAGCCAAGGGTCTCCTAACCCTCTAGCCGCCTTCACTGCCTGGACAGCGTATAAGAGAAATTATTTAAGCTCGTTCAATTTGAAGATAATCAAGCTTGATCAATCAACTATTAAAGCTTGAAAATTAATGAGTTGTTAAAGGTGACGCTATATTATTTAGTTAGAGAGGGTAAGCTAAGTTGTTGTTATAGATTAAGACGGTCCTTTATTGTAAGTCTAACAACAATAAAATAGATGGGCTTAAGCCCTTTGATCCCACCACCACCCGCTGGTTTTTGGTCTACGTAGCCAGGATAATAACTTGCTTAGCACTTTCAGTTGCTCCCTCAGATTAAGTGCTCAGGACCTCCCTGTAAACAACATTCCTGGTTTTGCTCTCTGGCTGGAGGATGACCAGGCTGTCAGGTGAACTGACTCTGGAGAACGCCACGTACAACTGGCCATGGGAGAAACAGTCACTCCTCAGATCCACACCAGCCACTATGAAACTCTGCCCCTGTGCCTTATTGATGGTCACGGCGTAGCACATCTTAACGGGAAACTGCAGACGTTTGAACTGAAAGTGGTAGTCTGATGGAATCAGAGGAATTCGGGGGATGATGACGGTTTCTCCCTTACCGACGCCTGTGAAAATCGTGGCTTCGATGACATGTTTGTGCAGAAGTGCACAGTTTCGGAGGGTTTAGATTGCGCAACAGCATGATTGGATCGCCAACCTTGAGGTAGAGGACGTGAGGGTGGTACTCCTGGTTGGTCGAGAGTATGCAAGAACTCCACAGGGTAATGTACAGCATCCTCGACCTCCACCACAGAGTCCACAGACTCATACCTCATATGCTTAGTCGGCAGCTTCTCCAACAGAAAGTTGTTGATGTTGTTGGCCGAGTCGTTTGTTGGAGTGAGAATAGCTCTTTCCATCAGCCATGACGTGCAGTCCTCTCTAGCCTGATGAATGTTGGGGTATATTCTGTCACTGAAGCTGATCTGATCTCCCACAACATCGCAAAGATTACCAGGAATATTTATTCTTCCCTCCTCTTCCAATAGCTGCCAGTCACTATATAGTGAATCCCGTTTTCCCGGTAACTTACTGATTTTACCTCGGTTAGGGCTAAGGTCGGCTCTCCAACCTTTATCGAACACTTCACAAACGCTTTTCTACTGAAGAAGGTCTCAGGTGGGTGTCCGAAACGTTTAGACAATGTCAGAACAAGCCTATCGACTACGGCCAAACACCCCGGATATAAATTCTTTTTTCAATGACTCCGGTTGTGATAGCGTACGTAATAATTATATCTACAGTCGTCCTGTAATCTCGTAAGTTGTCTTTACGCTTGGTAGGAACCTGACGATAGAAATTAAACAATGACTAAAGGGCTTTTTCACACGGGTAAACCAGTCTGCGGCAGACGTCTGCCGTAGTAGGCTCACGCTAGCTTGCTCTCGGCATACTCTGCCTGTGTGCCTTACACCAAACGGTGAATTGCATAGTTTGTTGGAGAATAACATTCAAAAGCAGAACACCAACATGACGAATTCCGTTGCAACAGTTGAAAAGTTAGCGGTTACATTAAAAAATGTATACACTTTAAATTTACAATACACATTGTTTTCTATTCAATTTGTATTTTTATTAGTTACATTTTAAAGTACAATTAATAAGACAAAACTGCAGTGACTATTTACTTATCTAATGCAATTTTGTTTTTTCTTGACATTCCTTCGTAATCTTCATCGGCAACAGTCCGTAACATTTTTATAGGACTGTTGTTTTCTTATTTTATTACTATTATCTTTTCAAGAACAATCCTATATAGCTGGACGGTTGCGAATTTCTTCAATAAAGGATTCGACATGGAAAGTATGAATGACTTTCTCCATTCAGAAGAAGCAGACGTCTGCCTCGTGTGAAAAGGTTCTAAGGATAAATTAGCAACTGGCCTGCCCGACGAGTTGAATTCAACTGTCGGGGAGAGAACGAGCCGGCAGACGTCTGCCTCTCGTGGCTCAGTCGCACTCTCGTGTGAAAAGCTACGCATTGTACCAATGGGATTTCAGTTCCTAGCAGACGTCTGCCGCGTTTGTCTGCCTCGTGTGTAAGGGCTCTAAGGGATCGCAGTGTACAAACACCTCATTCCGAGGCTAACAAAATTTTGTATTTATTTCGCACATGCGCACAACAGTTTTGTGCAGTGTTTCATAGTGTGAACATCGGGAAGACTGGCGAGAACAATGTAAGCATGTGTGTACGACAGAGAGGGAGATAATACGGAAGTGAGACAGTGAACTGTTATCGCGTCGTCTCCCCTCTTTTATCTCAAGATGATTTAGCTATACTTGTAAGTGGGGGTAATTCATGCAATTACAGTAACGGTCACTGCAAAGGATGCCACTGGCGAAGTACCGTACCAGTTATTCGAGCCGTTTACACTGAAGATGGCCTCCAACGGTGGCGCCGAAACGTCTGTTCTATGCGGCACCAGAGTCTGTCTAATAGCCCGGAGAGTAGTCAAACGAATTTCAACAGAGTTGACGCCGCGCCGCGCGCCTCGGCCGTGAAAGCCAAAGATACAAATTACTGATATGCTTTTGTACATACAAAACGGTTATCTTACCCAGAAATATGTCTCGAGTAACACGCGCGCGAGTGTGTGTGCATCAGCGCGAGAAACGTCGGCATTGACATTTAGCAGCCGCTGCTTTCGTAACAGTCGCATTATACCTGTTTGTTAGTAATTCATAAAGATTCTGTAGCACACTCACCTTGTGCTAATTTCTTGATGGCGGGAGCTCCCTTCTTGACCACGCATTCGTTAAGATTTGGATCGTCGAACCGGCATCCTTTTCCAATGTACGTAGCTGAAACATCAAACATTATCTGCGTTACAAAACAATTTTCTAGTATGAATTTTTTATATACTAAAATTTCATCAAATTTACAGACGAAATTTCGTAATTTTTTAGTTATGATTTAGTAATGAAATAAGGGCTCTTCCAGTTTGTTTGGACCTTCGGGAAGAGACCACTATGCCGCTTTGGGTTATACAACCAAATCTGTCTTTTATGATGATTTACTATTATATATTATATGTTATAATATTATACATTACTACTATGTAATTTTGTACACATATTCGTACAGATATCAATGTTAAAACACATATTTTTACACATTTTTCAATTTTACTCTCCGAACGTATTACAAACGTTCAAAGATTATTGGTAATTACATTATTGGTATATACAATTAAGAGAAGAATAATATATACTATTTGTGGAATTTTGGAATTTATTATACATTATAAATATATTATAGTTAATTTATATAATATAATTATAATATAATTTTATAATTTTATGTAATCACACATTTCCAAATTCAAACGATATCACTTTATTAAAACACATTTCCAAAGGTCCAAAAATGACCTAATGGAAAAAATTAGAAATATTTAAACATAAAACAAGTAGTCTAATAAATTATACCAGAACAAATTGAGATTAATACAAAAATGATAGTATTTTCAAAATTACTAATTTAATAAAATAATAACTATTTATATTATACTTTACAATTAGTTAAATAACGTATTTTTATATACATGTATAAAACATTAAATTTAGTCTACATGTAAAACTGGTGTTTTGAACAGTTGATTTAAACATTTTTAAATTTATTAATTTGTATAGCCTATCTGATGATGATAGTTGATACTATTAAAACAGTGTTATATCAAAACAATAATAAAAAATATATTCTTGTACGAAAAGTTATATTATTATTATTAATACTCATATAAAAATATGTATAATTATACAATAATTATAATTATGTATTAAAAACACACGGGCGCGCGCCCTGATGAGTTTAGGACATACTTTCTCGCTATCAGACACCTAGTCATCCATATAATTTAATAAAAATGGCATAAGTTATTCGAAACAATTTTGCTTAACTGAGATATAAAGAAGCAAAAACATAATTGAAGATAACGAAGAATACTGATACTGAGCGGTATATTGATGGTCACATCAGTATACAAATGTATACAAAATAGTGACAAACATTATTAATAATGCTATTTAAAAAATCAGAATTATTGTCCCTTGTTAAATAAAGTCTTGTAAATTGAATATAATTTAACAATTTTATAATTTAAATGTAAAGATTTAAAATTAGGTTAAGGTTAACAAAATCTGTGTATCCTGTGATCTACTTACGGTCAAGAAATAATAGGTATGAGTTAGAAGCAAATACGCATAAGAAAATTTGTTAACAAAGGACGCAACGTAGAGATATGGAAATTACCGGTATAATGGACTTTGTTTAATGGAAATTGTGGAGTTGGAAATTAGGGAGTCAGGAGAGCGTACGGGTCAGAGCAGCAGAAATGTACTGCACGTGCACAAGCTGTGCTACCGAGACGCCTGAAGAGCGGGGGGGGGTGTCTACTGAATGATAACGCGTGCTTGTGTTGGTGGTGGGGTATTACTGGTTCTGTAAACATTGTTCAGTAAGCTATATGCAATTAGAAATACCGTGCGAGAGACAGTGTTAAACGTATTTTAAATGTGTAGTAGTACCGTGATACGTGCAGTGGAATGGCAAACGTCATGGCATTCCTTGTTGGGTTGCAAAGCTTAACACATGATAGTAGGTACGCTGGGAAATGTCAAGAACAATGCAACTAAAAGAGAACAAACTTAGCGATATTATAGAAAACAAATAAAGCTTATGGGAATATTACATTATCCTCTTCCTTTGTAAAGGATACACGTTTTTTACCCGGTGTTTACAAATTAAAGTGATCAGGATGTAACAAATTCTGCATAGGCCAAACAGGACGCAGCTTCAAACAGAGATACATTGAACACGTAAAAGCATTACGTTTCACCACCGAATCCACCTTTGCAAACCACCTCATTGAGGTAGACAACACGTACACAATCATAAAAAGTAACATGGAAATCCTACACGAACACACAAAAGGCCGAAAACTAGGCACTACGTAACAACTGGAAATATACAAACAAACAAAAACACATAGAAACGACATCCTAAACGAACAGACACAATTTAAATTACACACACTATTTGAACGTACTACACAACACACACAACAACGATCTTTTGAACGACGGCGCCGTCACCAAAAAACAGGAAGGACAGCGCTCCTGGCGGCAACTTCTAAGCCCTCTATTACACTAGGCAACATGTGGCGCGCAACTTGTTGCCGAAGTCGTCCTGTAACATTGTTTATATGGGAGCCTATTAGGCTTCTATTACACTAGGCAACATGTGGCGGGCAACTAGTTGTCCGACCTCGGACAACTAGTTGACGAGGGCTAAAAATGGTGCGCAACTTTCGGCCACATGTTGATGATTTAAATCGAGAAAATGGCGTCAAGGAATGAAGAGCTTCTGCTGCTCGCTTTGTTATTAAAGAAAAGAAGATGCAGAGCTCGGAGAAGACGTATGTACGTACATACACCCTATGTTATCAACAAGGATGGATAAAGGATTATACTACACACTGTTCGATGATCTGTGCGTGGACGAAAATAATTTTTTTACCTATTTTCGTATGTTAAAACAATCATTTGATGAATTGTTGGACTTGATCAAAGCAGACATAACTGCGTATTGAATGCGAAATGACAACTGGGCCTGTCTTCTGCCGTCCCGGACACAGTTAAGGTGGTGTCTGTGGCGAAGTGCGCATGCGCGGAAGCGGGAGTGGTGCGCCACATGTTGCCCAGTGTAATAGCTCCCATCTGAAACAATGCCCCACGTCCAGCGTCGGCAACTTCCGAGTGGTCGGGAAGTTGCCGATCTCGTCCACCGTCATCCACTAGTTGTCGACCCATATCAACAAGTGGCTTAGTATAATAGGCTCCCATATAAACAATGTTACTAGACGACTTCGGCAACAAGTTGCGCGCCACATGTTGCCTAGTGTAATAGAGGCAACACTGGGCAACATGTGGCGCACCACTCCCGCTTCCGCGCATGCGCACTTCGCCACAGACACCACCTTAACTGTGTCCGGGACGGCAGACGACAGGCCCAGTTGTCATTTCGCATTCAATACGCAGTTATGTCTGCTTTGATCAAGTCCAACAATTCATCAAATGATTGTTTTAACATAAGAAAATAGTTAAAAAAATTATTTTCGTCCACGCACAGATCATCGAACAGTGTGTAGTATAATCCTTTATCCATCCTTGTTGATAACATAGGGTGTATGTACGTACATACGTCTTCTCCGAGCTCTGCATCTTCTTTTCTTTAATAACAAAGCGAGCAGCAGAAGCTCTTCATTCCTTGACGCCATTTTCTCGATTTAAATCATCAACATGTGGCCGAAAGTTGCACACCATTTTTAGCCCTCGTCAACTAGTTGTCCGAGGTCGGACAACTAGTTGCCCGCCACATGTTGCCTAGCGTAATAGAAGCCTAACGGAGCAAAAACTAGTTTAGATAATCAGGTAAAAATTTATTATTTTTATCAATAACAATTTGTGATCCGGAATCGGTAGTGTTATATATAGTTAACAAAGGTTTTTAGCAGTATTTTTTTTTTTCAACAGGTGTGAAATGTTTAAAAGATTGAAGAGATTGCATTAGGAAAAAGCCTGCCTTTTAAATTGCTGACTCAAAATCTGTTACAACGTGAAAGTCTAGAAAAGTATATTGGCTAGTTTAGGTTAAGGAATAAATTAAAAGCAAAATTACTGCGTCTATTTAAACTAGCTCTACAAGAGTAAGCGCGATCAAAGGCATGATGTTCGCTTAGATTTGTTTTTTCCTTTAATTTAGTTTATTAGACCGTGCCAGACTTTACCGCCTTTTGACGTGTTAGGCGCGGATCTTGTAGCGCATGCGCACGGAATAACACGCTGTAATTGTGATTTTTAACATAACGCTTGTCTGTGACTTCAGCGTACTCCTGCTTTGTATTTGTTTGCGTATTGCGCCAACTTGTCTATCAATGATTATTTCTGTACAATTACTTAGGCTTTCGCAGCAGGCGTCAACATTATTGGAATTACTATTTGCCAGGCTGTTAGGCCGTGGTCGGCTGCTTATGTTCAAGGCAGACGTTTCGGCCCCCACCATCGGAGGCAATCTTCAGCGTCAGAAACGATTGAAACGATTGTCACGGTGTCCACCAATTCAACCCAGTACTGACATACAGACTGTTCGTACTTTTGCTATTCATATGCCTAGTCTCTACCAGTGCCGGATTTAAGCATAAGCTACATAGGCTGCAGCCTATAAAAATAATTTGTGGGCCCGCACCACAAATAAAAAGAACAGACAACTTGCATACAAATTATTTGGTTTGTTTTTCAAAGAACAGTAGAAGTTATTGGAGAAAAAGGTGGTATTATGAGCCACGTATAGGATAAGTGGGGCAAGAGTGCGCACTTAAATTTTAAATTCGTCTCAAACTGCACTCATTGTCATAAGTAATTTGTTAATATTAAGCGTAGGTGAGTGCCAATAAATCAAACCAAATCCTAATGAAAGTAGTGTACTACAATCTTTTTGCGATACAGAAAAATTATAATTTAGTTACAGATTTGTACAATGTAAATATACCCCAATACTTTAATATTCCTTTTAAAAATATGCTTGATTTGTGATAATTACAATGACATTGTCTTTCTTTTCTTTGGACATCCGTTGTTTATACTTTTTCTACATTTTTATTCTGTTTAGGTTCTTTTAAGTGTAATATAAAAACGAATGCAATCTTTTATTATTACTTTCATAGATTCCAGAATACCATTGTACATTGAGACACCCTGAAACCGTTAAATAGTTTAACACAGTATTAAAAATTTACAAAAAAAAGTGTATCCCAATTTAATTTTGTACATATGACAATGATTTTATTTGCGGTTCTGGAACATATATTTTTCAAAATTTTCCGGAGGAGGGACCATACCCCCAGACCCTTCCCCGTTAGTTGGGGCCCTCACCACATGATCAGCCTAGAAATCCACTAACTCTAAATGCGGCTGTGTCTACCTCAGTAGTCAGTTGAACTGGCGGACACCTTGCCAATTGTTTCAATCGTTTTTCACACTGAAGATGGTCTCCTACGATGGGGCCGAAACGTCTGTCTTGAACATAAGCAGTAGACCACGGCCCAACAGCCATACATTGTTCACTTTTCTTGTAACCTCAATCCGTTGATTGGTTAGCGGTCATACTCTGATTAGCCTGCCCTTGTTGTATAATTACAAGGGCATTATCAATTCTATATAATTACAATCCCGGTTCTGTTTCTTGGCGATGACCTTGCACGTCTCTCACTAACCTTTCCCACCTATCGTTCCGTCATATTCATCAGATGTTATTCCTATAATTTTTTTTAATTGTATATATTTATCAGGTCGCTGCAACAGCAGCGGTCATTAGCTACCCAAACCATTCTATGAATCACTACCTCCGCAAATTAAATTTAATTTTCCTACTGTTTTCACTCAACAACATCCACGACACGCCCTCCTCTCAAATTTGATAACATAAAATCAGAATCCCTATAAGCTACTACAAATCAGTACATTTTCCTGTCCAAGTTCTACGAAAAACTTGATAAATACAAAGAGTAAACTCATGTGTTCGCAGATGGTTCTCGCTCAGATGAAAATAACGGATGTGCAGTAATATTGCCTGGACTTGAATGCTTCTTCATCTTGAACGCGGTATGTTCTGCGAAGCACATGCAATCCGTTTAGCACTGGAAATAATAAAAAATTCCACTGGCTCCAGGTATGTTATCTTCTCAGATTCTAGAAGTGTTTTAGATAGCTTGCACCAGGATGACATCAACGAGTTCATTGTTCAAAACTTAAATAACATAATCCTTAATATCTCAACCAGGCAGTGCAAGAAAATTATTCTCAGTTGGACACCATGACTGGCTGACAAAGCTGAAATAACTGGTTTGTCGAGTCAGTATCACCCTCATGAAGTATCTCACAATGACTTTAAAAAATATCTTCATTTAAAACTTCTGGAACACTGGAATGATGAATGGCTTAGGTCATAATAATTGTTGTTTGTTAAATATTGATCGCCTGTTTAATGCATAATGTTACGCACCGTAAATAATACATGTACGCGCAACTGGGGAATCGTCACACAAGCACGTGCTGCCCCAATAACCTGAAGCCTCTAGCATTATATTGTGATGCATTACGAAGGATGCAACTGGGGAATGTTCACACAAGCACGTGCTGCCCCAATAACCTGAAGCCTCTAGCATTATATTGTGATGCATTACGAAGGATGCAACTGGGGAATCGTCACACAGGCACGTGCTGCCCCAATAACCTGAAGCCTCTAGCATTATATTGTGATGCATTACGAAGGATGCAACTGGGGAATCGTCACACAAGCACGTGCCGCCCCAATAACCTGAAGCCTCTAGCATTATATTGTGATGCATTACGAAGGATACAACTGGGGAATCGTCACACAAGCACGTGCTGCCCCAATAACCTGAAGCCTCTAGCATTATATTGTGATGCATTACGAAGGATGCAACTGGCGAATCGTCACACAAGCACGTGCCGCCCCAGTAACCTGAAGCCTCTAGCATTATATTGTGATGCATTACGAAGGATGCAACTGGGGAATGTTCACACAAGCACGTGCCGCCCCAGTAACCTGAAGCCTCTAGCATTATATTGTGATGCATTACGAAGGATGCAACTGGGGAATCGTCACACAAGCACGTGCTGCCCCAATAACCTGAAGCCTCTAGCATTATATTGTGATGCATTACGAAGGATGCAACTGGCGAATCGTCACACAGGCACGTGCCGCCCCAGTAACCTGAAGCCTCTAGCATTATATTGTGATGCATTACGAAGGATGCAACTGGGGAATCGTCACACAAGCACGTGCCGCCCCAGTAACCTGAAGCCTCTAGCATTATATTGTGATGCATTACGAAGATGCAACTGGGGAATCGTCACACAAGCACGTGCTGCCCCAATAACCTGAAGCCTCTAGCATTATATTGTGATGCATTACGAAGGATACAACTGGGGAATCGTCACACAAGCACGTGCTGCCCCAATAACCTGAAGCCTCTAGCATTATATTGTGATGCATTACGAAGGATGCAACTGGCGAATCGTTACACAAGCACGTGCCGCCCCAGTAACCTGAAGCCTCTAGCATTATATTGTGATGCATTACGAAGGATGCAACTGGGGAATCGTCACACAAGCACGTGCTGCCCCAATAACCTGAAACCTCTACCATTATATTGTGATGCATTACGAAGGATGCAACTGGCGAATCGTCACACAAGCACGTGCCGCCCCAGTAACCTGAAGCCTCTAGCATTATATTGTGATGCATTACGAAGGATGCAACTGGCGAATCGTCACACACGCACGTACCGCCCCAGTAACCTGAAGCCTCTAGCATTATATTGTGATGCATTACGAAGGATGCAACTGGGGAATCGTCACACAAGCACGTGCTGCCCCAGTAACCTGAAGCCTCTAGCATTATATTGTGATGCATTACGAAGGATGCAACTGGGGAATCGTCACACAAGCACGTGCTGCCCCAATAACCTGAAGCCTCTAGCATTATATTGTGATGCATTACGAAGGATGCAACTGGGGAATCGTCACACAAGCACGTGCCGCCCCAGTGACCTGAAGCCTCTAGCATTATATTGTGATGCATTACGAAGGATGCAACTGGGGAATCGTCACACAAGCACGTGCCGCCTTAGTAACCTGAAGCCTCTAGCATTATATTGTGATGCATTACGAAGGATGCAACTGGCGAATCGTCACACAGGCACGTGCTGCCCCAATAACCTGAAGCCTCTAGCATTATATTGTGATGCATTACGAAGGATGCAACTGGGGAATCGTCACACAAGCACGTGCCGCCCCAATAACCTGAAGCCTCTAGCATTATATTGTGATGCATTACGAAGGATACAACTGGTGAATCGTCACACAAGCACGTGCTGCCCCAATAACCTGAAGCCTCTAGCATTATATTGTGATGCATTACGAAGGATACAACTGGGGAATCGTTACACAAGCACGTGCTGCCCCAATAACCTGAAGCCTCTAGCATTATAATGTGATGCATTACGAAGGATGCAACTGGGGAATCGTCACACAAGCACGTGCCGCCCCAATAACCTGAAGCCTCTAGCATTATATTGTGATGCATTACGAAGGATGCAACTGGGGAATCGTCACACAAGCACGTGCCGCCCCAATAACATGAAGCCTCTAGCATTATATTGTGATGCATTACGAAGGATGCAACTGGGGAATCGTCACACAAGCACGTGCTGCTCCAATAACCTGAAGCCTCTAGCATTATATTGTGATGCATTACGAAGGATGCAACTGGGGAATCGTCACACAAGCACGTGCCGCCCCAATAACCTGAAGCCTCTAGCATTATATTGTGATGCATTACGAAGGATGCAACTGGGGAATCGTCAAACATGCACGTGCCGCCCCAATAACCTGAAGCCTCTAGCATTATATTGTGATGCATTACGAAGGATGCAACTGAGGAATCGTCACACAAGGACGTGCCGCCCCAGTAACCTGAAGCCTCTAGCATTATATTGTGATGCATTACGAAGGATACAACTGGCGAATCGTCACACAAGCACGTGCCGCCCCAATAACCTGAAGCCTCTAGCATTATATTGTGATGCATTACGAAGGATGCAACTGGGGAATCGTCACACAAGCACGTGCTGCCCCAATAACCTGAAGCCTCTAGCATTATATTGTGATGCATTACGAAGGATGCAACTGGGGAATCGTCACACAAGCACGTGCTGCCCCAATAACCTGAAGCCTCTAGCATTATATTGTGATGCATTACGAAGGATGCAACTGGGGAATCGTCACACAAGCACGTGCCGCCCCAATAACCTGAAGCCTCTAGCATTATATTGTGATGCATTACGAAGGATACAACTGGGGAATCGTCACACAAGCACGTGCCGCCCCAATAACCTGAAGCCTCTAGCATTATATTGTGATGTATTACGAAGGATGCAACTGGGGAATCGTCACACAAGCACGTGCCGCCCCAATAACCTGAAGCCTCTAGCATTATATTGTGATGCATTACGAAGGATGCAACTGGGGAATCGTCACACAAGCACGTGCCGCCCCAATAACCTGAAGCCTCTAGCATTATATTGTGATGCATTACGAAGGATACAACTGGCGAATCGTCACACAAGCACGTGCCGCCCCAATAACCTGAAGCCTCTAGCATTATATTGTGATGCATTACGAAGGATGCAACTGGGGAATCGTCACACAAGCACGTGCTGCCCCAATAACCTGAAGCCTCTAGCATTATATTGTGATGCATTACGAAGGATGCAACTGGCGAATCGTCACACAAGCACGTGGTGCCCCAATAACCTGAAGCCTCTAGCATTATATTGTGATGCATTACGAAGGATGCAACTGGGGAATCGTCACACAAGCACGTGCCGCCCCAATAACCTGAAGCCTCTAGCATTATATTGTGATGCATTACGAAGGATGCAACTTGGGAATCGTTACACAAGCACGTGCTGCACCAATAACCTGAAGCCTCTAGCATTATATTGTGATGCATTACGAAGGATACAACTGGGGAATCGTCACACAAGCACGTGCTGCCCCAATAACCTGAAGCCTCTAGCATTATATTGTGATGCATTACGAAGGATGCAACTGGCGAATCGTCACACAAGCACGTGCTGCTCCAATAACCTGAAGCCTCTAGCATTATATTGTGATGCATTACGAAGGATACAACTGGGGAATCGTCACACAAGCACGTGCTGCCCCAATAACCTGAAGCCTCTAGCATTATATTGTGATGCATTACGAAGGATGGAACTGGCGTATCGTCACACAAGCACGTGCTGCCCCAGTAACATGAAGCCTCTAGCATTATATTGTGATGCATTACGAAGGATGCAACTGGCGAATCGTCACACAAGCACGTGCCGCCCCAATAACCTGAAGCCTCTAGCATTATATTGTGATGCATTACGAAGGATGCAACTGGGGAATCGTCACACAAGCACGTGCCGCCCCAATAACCTGAAGCCTCTAGCATTATATTGTGATGCATTACGAAGGATACAACTGGGGAATCGTCACACAAGCACGTGCCGCCCCAATAACCTGAAGCCTCTAGCATTATATTGTGATGCATTACGAAGGATGCAACTGGGGAATCGTCACACAAGCACGTGCCGCCCCAATAACCTGAAGCCTCTAGCATTATATTGTGATGCATTACGAAGGATGCAACTGGGGAATCGTCACACAAGCACGTGCCGCCCCATTAACCTGAAGCCTCTAGCATTATATTGTGATGCATTACGAAGGATGCAACTGGGGAATCGTCACACAAGCACGTGCTGCCCCAATAACCTGAAGCCTCTAGCATTATATTGTGATGCATTACGAAGGATGCAACTGGCGAATCGTCACACAAGCACGTGCTGCCCCAATAACCTGAAGCCTCTAGCATTATATTGTGATGCATTACGAAGGATGCAACTGGGGAATCGTCACACAAGCACGTGCTGCCCCAATAACCTGAAGCCTCTAGCATTATATTGTGATGCATTACGAAGGATGCAACTGGCGGATCGTCACACAAGCACGTGCTGCCCCAGTAACCTGAAGCCTCTAGCATTATATTGTGATGCATTACGAAGGATACAACTGGCGAATCGTCACACAAGCACGTGCTGCCCCAAAACCTGAAACCTCTAGCATTATATTGTGATGCATTACGAAGGATACAACTGGGGAATCGTCACACAAGCACGTGCTGCCCCAATAACCTGAAGCGTCTAGCATTATATTGTGATGCATTACGAAGGATGCAACTGGGGAATCGTTACACAAGCACGTGGTGCCCCAATAACCTGAAGCCTCTAGCATTATATTGTGATGCATTACGAAGGATACAACTGGGGAATCGTCACACAAGCACGTGCTGCCCCAATAACCTGAAGCCTCTAGCATTATATTGTGATGCATTACGAAGGATGCAACTGGCGAATCGTCACACAAGCACGTGCTGCTCCAATAACCTGAAGCCTCTAGCATTATATTGTGATGCATTACGAAGGATACAACTGGGGAATCGTCACACAAGCACGTGCTGCCCCAATAACCTGAAGCCTCTAGCATTATATTGTGATGCATTACGAAGGATGCAACTGGCGTATCGTCACACAAGCACGTGCTGCCCCAGTAACATGAAGCCTCTAGCATTATATTGTGATGCATTACGAAGGATACAACTGGCGAATCGTCACACAAGCACGTGGTGCCCCAATAACCTGAAGCCTCTAGCATTATATTGTGATGCATTACGAAGGATGCAACTGGGGAATCGTCACACAAGCACGTGCCGCCCCAATAACCTGAAGCCTCTAGCATTATATTGTGATGCATTACGAAGGATGCAACTGGGGAATCGTTACACAAGCACGTGCTGCACCAATAACCTGAAGCCTCTAGCATTATATTGTGATGCATTACGAAGGATACAACTGGGGAATCGTCACACAAGCACGTGCTGCCCCAATAACCTGAAGCCTCTAGCATTATATTGTGATGCATTACGAAGGATACAACTGGCGAATCGTCACACAAGCACGTGCTGCTCCAATAACCTGAAGCCTCTAGCATTATATTGTGATGCATTACGAAGGATACAACTGGGGAATCGTCACACAAGCACGTGCTGCCCCAATAACCTGAAGCCTCTAGCATTATATTGTGATGCATTACGAAGGATGGAACTGGCGTATCGTCACACAAGCACGTGCTGCCCCAGTAACATGAAGCCTCTAGCATTATATTGTGATGCATTACGAAGGATGCAACTGGCGAATCGTCACACAAGCACGTGCCGCCCCAATAACCTGAAGCCTCTAGCATTATATTGTGATGCATTACGAAGGATGCAACTGGGGAATCGTCACACAAGCACGTGCCGCCCCAATAACCTGAAGCCTCTAGCATTATATTGTGATGCATTACGAAGGATACAACTGGGGAATCGTCACACAAGCACGTGCCGCCCCAATAACCTGAAGCCTCTAGCATTATATTGTGATGCATTACGAAGGATGCAACTGGGGAATCGTCACACAAGCACGTGCCGCCCCAATAACCTGAAGCCTCTAGCATTATATTGTGATGCATTACGAAGGATGCAACTGGGGAATCGTCACACAAGCACGTGCCGCCCCATTAACCTGAAGCCTCTAGCATTATATTGTGATGCATTACGAAGGATGCAACTGGGGAATCGTCACACAAGCACGTGCTGCCCCAATAACCTGAAGCCTCTAGCATTATATTGTGATGCATTACGAAGGATGCAACTGGCGAATCGTCACACAAGCACGTGCTGCCCCAATAACCTGAAGCCTCTAGCATTATATTGTGATGCATTACGAAGGATGCAACTGGGGAATCGTCACACAAGCACGTGCTGCCCCAATAACCTGAAGCCTCTAGCATTATATTGTGATGCATTACGAAGGATGCAACTGGCGGATCGTCACACAAGCACGTGCTGCCCCAGTAACCTGAAGCCTCTAGCATTATATTGTGATGCATTACGAAGGATACAACTGGCGAATCGTCACACAAGCACGTGCTGCCCCAAAACCTGAAACCTCTAGCATTATATTGTGATGCATTACGAAGGATACAACTGGGGAATCGTCACACAAGCACGTGCTGCCCCAATAACCTGAAGCGTCTAGCATTATATTGTGATGCATTACGAAGGATGCAACTGGGGAATCGTTACACAAGCACGTGGTGCCCCAATAACCTGAAGCCTCTAGCATTATATTGTGATGCATTACGAAGGATACAACTGGGGAATCGTCACACAAGCACGTGCTGCCCCAATAACCTGAAGCCTCTAGCATTATATTGTGATGCATTACGAAGGATGCAACTGGCGAATCGTCACACAAGCACGTGCTGCTCCAATAACCTGAAGCCTCTAGCATTATATTGTGATGCATTACGAAGGATACAACTGGGGAATCGTCACACAAGCACGTGCTGCCCCAATAACCTGAAGCCTCTAGCATTATATTGTGATGCATTACGAAGGATGCAACTGGCGTATCGTCACACAAGCACGTGCTGCCCCAGTAACATGAAGCCTCTAGCATTATATTGTGATGCATTACGAAGGATACAACTGGCGAATCGTCACACAAGCACGTGCCTGCCCACTAACCTGAAGCCTCTAGCATTATATTGTGATGCATTACGAAGGATACAACTGGCGAATCGTCACACAAGCACGTGCTGCCCCAGTAACCTGAAGCCTCTAGCATTATATTGTGATGCATTACGAAGGATACAACTGGCGAATCGTCACACAAGCACGTGCTGCCCCAATAACCTGAAGCCTCTAGCATTATATTGTGATGCATTACGAAGGATACAACTGGGGAATCGTCACACAAGCACGTGCTGCCCCAATAACCTGAAGCCTCTAGCATTATATTGTGATGCATTACGAAGGATGCAACTGGCGTATCGTCACACAAGCACGTGCTGCCCCAGTAACATGAAGCCTCTAGCATTATATTGTGATGCATTACGAAGGATACAACTGGCGAATCGTCACACAAGCACTTGCCGGCCCACTAATCTGAAGCCTCTAGCATTATATTGTGATGCATTACGAAGGATACAACTGGCGAATCGTCACACAAGCACGTGCTGCCCCAGTAACCTGAAGCCTCTAGCATTATATTGTGATGCATTACGAAGGATACAACTGGCGAATCGTCACACAAGCACGTGCTGCCCCAATAACCTGAAGCCTCTAGCATTATATTGTGATGCATTACGAAGGATGCAACTGGCGAATCGTCACACAAGCACGTGCTGCCCCAATAACCTGAAGCCTCTAGCATTATATTGTGATGCATTACGAAGGATGCAACTGGGGAATCGTCACACATTCACGTGCTGCCCCAATAACCTGAAGCCTCTAGCATTATATTGCAATGCATTACGAAGGATATTCAGTGTTCAAGACCGACTAAACAATTACAGGTACCCAGGGCCGGATTAAGGTATCTTGGCGCCCTAGGATAATTATATTTTATCGTCCCCTCACCTCCCATAGGCTACTCTTACGTTTATTTCCAAGGGGCTGAATGAAGCTTTAAATACCCTACAATATATTTCTTAGTTAGGAATATTTCAAATATTTTACTGTTTCTGGAAATAGTCTCAAGAATTGAAAACTGAGGCTATTTTTCAGAGATTGTTTTAGAGTCACGCCTTCAACAATTTGTAGTTTGCATGGCTTTTATAAGGAGAAAATTAACTAAGTAGTTATAGAAGTATAACAGTTTTATTAAGGGTACATTTAACATCATTTACACAAAGAAGACAATCAGTTAAGTATCTTGTGGATTTGTTAGGACTCATGTAAAGTTCAAGATAGATTCTTTTTCTCGCTTTAGACTGAGCAAACCTTTTAATCACCTCACTGAAATCAAGTCGTTGCAGAAAGTCACTTTGAATGAACAAGAGGGCTACAATGGTCAGTTTATCCTGGCGCAAATTTGAGCGTAAATAATTCTTCACCCTCTTCACCCCAGTATTTGGTAAAAACATGATAAAGCGCTCCACAGGAGTGCCATCTGGAAAAACATAGCGAACGATAAAGGTTAACTGATCGGTATGCGAAACATTGGGCGTTGAATCCACAACTATCGAGAATAGATAACGTGGTCGGCAATTCCACGAAAGTCGGGCGGCGGCATAGGTCTATGAGCGCATAGGTCTATGATGACTCATAACCGGAGAAAACAGTTTGGAAAGCACTTCTATTATTTATGGACAGTTGTACCATAATTTCTGGCAAACAGGCGCCTGTGTTCAAAATGAACTCAAATTTTTATCCGTGTAATTTATTACCAATTTCACATTTAGCTGTAAAATTTTATTATTTTTCGGCTAAAATTTTGCGCCCCCCCCCCCAAGTGCTGCGCCCTAGCTACAGCCTAGTCAGTCTAAAGGTTAATCCGCCCCTGCAGATACGCTTTCGGCGAATACAATCTTATTTATGTTGGCGTTGCGTGCCACAGAATTTAGGGTTCCGTCAAATCGTTCAAAGCGATCAGAGTGAGGTATTAGTGCAGGTTAACCAACTTAGCTACTGTTAATGTTACTACCAGTGCCGCATTTACCAATAGGCAGACTAGGCACGTGCCTAGAGCGCAAAATTTTGAAAGAGGAAAAATATTGAGAGTGCGTTTAAGAAAATGGTAGAACGAAAATCCAGAGACGTCTTTCTTTCAGCAAAAGCGCCTGCTCTGCGAACCGACGCAACGTCTCCGTAATAGCACTTGCGACTTGCCCTCCCCACATTATGACCAATATGGACTCGCCCAGTCTCCTGATGAGTGACATCAAGACTAGAGCGAGACGTAAACAGTAAGATAACCTATTAGTTACAGTTGGCGCGACGCAAGGTGCTGTTATTGCTGAACGAGTAGTTATTTGTCTGTGCAAGTGAAAGTGAAATAGAGTATCGTAAATATATTTTACTTCATTCGTGCCCCAAAACGCCATCAGAGTTTCTCATCTCTCGCCTACGGCCGCGCCTACCGCGAAATGTTCGTTTTCCCGGCCTTGTAACGTAAAAAACTATAGTGAAATAAATTTTATTTTATGTTTAGTGAAGTGGTCTCAAGAGATAATAATTATCATGTTTAAAAAACCAAGTGAAGCTGAATTCAAGAAAAGGGCAAAAGGAAAAGATGAGAAGGAGGAAAAGGTCTTAGCAAAAGTCCCTAAAATAATTAACGTTTTTCAACCCAGCACAAGTGGAATTAAAGGGAATGTTAGTGAAGTGAAGAGCGTGGACCAATGTGTAAACAAAGACCATGATAGGCCTACAGATACTTCTGATGTTTCAGTTCACGTCGAAAATGAACCCTCAGCGATCTCTGAACTTGAAAATATTCACCAAGGAAAAAAGACCAGCCAAGTGTCTCAAACGATCCAGCCTTTTGGAGAAAAGATGAGTTCACACGTGAGTACAATGCACAAAATGGTTTTAAACAAAACACTGAAAGTGGCTTTTCTGGGTCTGAGCGTGACTACGGGTACGGGGGTGTTAAGAGATATTGTAATGAAGGGTTTTTCAAAAAACTCCTTCAAAATGGAGAACTGAGAAATCGTGAATATCTCGTTTATTCACCTTCAAAAGGTTTTGTAATTTGTGCTTATTGTAAACTGTATTCAAACACATCATCCAACTTCACTGAGGAATTTAACGACTGGAAGAATGCCAGTAGCTTACTCCAATCCCATGAAAATTCTGCTATACACAGAAAGGCCATATTAGCTTATATTAGTCGAACAACATTGACCCGCATTGACAACAAAATAATTGAAGCTCGCCAGACTGAAGATCAGTACTGGAAAGAAGTTTTCAAGCGTGTAATTGCCACAGTAAAATATCTGTCAACAAGAGGGTACCCTTTTCGTGAGACGGATCACCTTTTTTGGTTCTTCACGAAATGGAGCTTATCTAGGAGCCTTGGAATTGATAGCTTAGTTTGACCCTTTTTTCTCTCAACACATAGCTAGATTTGGGAACAAAGGGCAAGGAAGTACGTCATACCTTTCACATTTCACATGTGATGAGTTTATCGTGATTATGGGAAACACTGTTTTACAAAAAGTTATTGAGAAGACTAAAGAATCCAAGTACTATTCTCTAGTTATTGATTCAACCCCTGACATAGCGCATGTTGATCAGCTGACTCTAATCGTACGCTATGTAAAAAAAGACGGTGAACCTGTGGAGAGATTTTTAAAATTCCTACCAAATACAGGACATAAATCAGAAGAGTTGACAACGGCTGTCTTGAAAACGCTGGAAACTTTTGGCCTCGACATTAAAGACTGTAGAGGTCAAAGCTATGACAACGCTCCCAACATGTCTGGAGTATATTCTGGTCTTCAGGCAAGAATCAAGGAACACAATGAACTGGCAGAATATATTCCCTGTTCCGCCCACTCACTAAACCTAGTTGGGGTAACAGCAGCCGAAGCCTGTGACAATGCTTTAGCATATTTTGACCTTGTTCAGGCCGTGTACAACTTTTTTCTGCCTCCACCCATCGTTGGGCTGTTTTCAAAGAAATTCTTAAAGATGGTTGTCCTGTGGTAAAATCACTGTCAGTTACAAGATGGTCGGTCCGAGCTGATGCTTTGAAGGCTTTGCTTAAATCTCTGCCCGAAATAACGGAATCATTGAAGAAAATATCTGAGGATGTTGATGAAAAGCCTGCCTGTCGCCAAGAGTCAAAAGGCTTAGCACGAAAACTGCAGAAACCAGAAAATGTGTTTTTGCTGGTATTCTGGGAAGAAGCTTTGAATAAATTTCACAAAGTTAGTAAAGCTTTACAAAACGAAAATGTTGACATTGGGAATGTTGTTGCTCTTTTTACATTATTGGAAAATTACATGATTTTATGTAGAGACAAGTTTTCCCTATACTTACAGAAGGCTGATATTATAACAAAATCCAGTGAATGGAGTTGTGAAGCTCGAAAACGAAAACCCAAACTGTTCTTTGACGAAAAACAAGAATCATCTGATTCTGACTCTAATCTTGATGCTATAGAGTATTTCAGGACAGGAACGTATCTTGTAATAATTGACAGGTTAATTGCAGAGCTGCAAAGAAGACCGGTAACATATGAAATGATCTTCAAGAGATTTGGTTTTATTGACGATAACACTTGACGATAAAAATATCCTTTCTTTCTGCAGGGAGCTTGTGAAAATATATAACAAAGATTTGCAGGATACTTTTCCTGATGAATGTGTACAGTTTAAATACTTCCTGAAGAACACACCTCATGCGACTTTTTTTGAGCCAAGTTCAGGAACTGACGACAAAGAAGAGAAAGAGAAGAAAGAAAAGAAAAAAAGATCATTCTCATATCTTCTGCGTACAGTTAGGGAAGAAGACTTACAAAACTTTTCCCGAACGTAGAAATTATCCTTAGAATTATTCTAAGTATGGCCGTGACAAATTGCGCTGGTGAACGTTCATTTTCTACAATGAAACGTGTTAAGAACTATTTGCGAAACTCAATGGGCGAAATTAAACTGAATGGTCTAGCCGTCATGGCGATCGAAAGTGACATGGCGCTGGATTTCCACGAAGTTATAGAGAAATTTGTTAAAATCAAGCAGCGGAGAAAAGTGATCACAGTATAAAAATTGAAAAAGTAGACTTTTTACTGTGCATTAGAAACTACCAATGGACCTGTTGAACGTAAACGTTAAAAAGTAACGTAGATATTCGTGGACTTTCTACTCGATTAGATTGCAATGCTGTGACTAAAATATTTTGATAATGAATTAATAGACTTAGTAGTTTTTTTTTGTAGATTTTTAAACAATTAATTACTATGTATTGTAGTTTGTAATAGATCACTTTTCAAAATGTAATTAAAAACGATTATTACTTAAAGACAATTCTATTACTTATTTATAGGCCTAATCCTAATGACAGTCCTCATTTAATAGTCTAAAAAGCGCGTGTAATGTGAGAATAGGCAATAAATATCGACGACGATAATTAATTGAGAGTGGGGGGGCGCCGACCCATGAAGTGCCTAGGGGCGCCTAAATCCTAAAAGCGGTCCTGGTTACTACTATTAATTACTATTATATTAGTACTATTATTTGTTATTGTCGACTTCTTTTTAAAATGCTTCCGCGGTGTACCAAACTTTAAGTTCATTTTCTTCACACTCATCAACGTCTCGTTTTACACCTTGAACTGTCGATCGACTTACTCCACAAGCTTCGGCAGTCAACTCTTCAACCTTTTTTGTACTCAAATTTTCAACTTTCTTTAGATCGTCCTTGAGACTCTGTAAAAAGCTGTAAACATTGACAATGATGTCTTTCCCTCGCTTCCCTAAGTCCTTTTTACCAGATGTTCTTCCTCTGTTTGATGGCGCAGTAGGAGTTCGAGGAACCTCTACATTTTGAAAATTATTATCATCATTCATTGTGAATTATCAGATAACAACAATAATATAATATAATAAAAATAATTAGTAAAAACTTTAAAACGATTAATCCTAGATCCGTATTACCGTTTACTTTTACTTTAATGGAATTGATTTCAGTACTTTATCACACGTTTTTCAACTACTTTGAAGATAGTAATGTTGATTAGTCTAAAATTGTTTTTTTCTTTTGTTTGAAACCCCCACCCGAAGGCCAAATTCTAGATGTGCCACTGCTTGGGAGGGGTCCGGTCCCGTTCCACCCGTAGATTTGTGGTATTTTTTCAAGAAGAGTGTTATTATTCTCGCGTTTTGGATCAATTTTTTAAAAATTAGAAGGTACACATATAAACTGTCAACTTGACGATTTCCTTGTAAAAAAATTACTGAAGGTGACTAAAGATAATCAGTTCTATGCTTTTTGTGAATAAATAAGTAATCATTGAAAACGCAAAATATTTAATCTTTAAAATAGGTTAAGATACCTGTTATTCCTTCATGCAACTTACTTTGGTCGCAAGGCACGACGCGTTTCAGGATCAAGGTCCCATCTTCAGGTGATGATCACTCGGGTCGAGTTTGTCAATTCATAAAAAACACATACATAAAAAACACTGAATTTAATAAACACTCATACTGCACGAGGGGACGATGCGCATCGTCGAGAAAGTAAACCCCCTCGTGCAGTATGAGTGTTTATTAAATTCAGTGTTTTTTATGTATGTGTTTTTATGAACTGACGAACTCGACCCGAGTGATCATCACCTGAAGATGGGACCTTGATCCTGAAACGCGTCATGCGTAGCGACCAAAGTAAGTTGCATGAAGGAATAACAGGTATCTTAACCTATTTTAAAGATTAACTATTGCAACTTGGTGACCATACACACAATGCAAAATATTTGTGGTATCTCGTAATTAGGGGGTCGTTTACCGCAAGATTGTTCACTGCTGACTGCTTCGTGCCGGGGGCAAGGTTTCTCCCTCCTTACCACGTCGTAAATGATACCACAATAATTGTTATGTTTGGATATACTTTACCCATTACACTATTCTCTTACGCACGCTCACACATGCTCACACACACACACACACACACGCATACATACTTAAATATAGTTAAATATATTTTAGGTTTTAGATAATTTTTAAAATTATATTTAAGTCACTTTTAGTTTGAGTAAGTATTTTTATACTGACTGAAAATACAGATACAAATTATGCGATCGTGTACACAAATTGGGTGCACTTTACGTCCTGTATAAACTCGAACTAACATTTTTTTTTTTTAATAAAATTCTCTTTTAATCATGGTATTCAGTCATCAGTCTACTGAATTTATAAATTATACAAGAATGCTAATTGAACAGTTGAATTGAATATAAAAACAAGATAATTCAAGTTCGTACACGATCGAAAAATGCAAAAACATGCACGACCACCTGGTCCGTTGTAGATACATAACAAAACCGGTTGATACACAGAACATTTATTATCGTTTCGAATGATTAAATATGTGATATAACCCGTTACAGCGGTATAATGGTAAAATTGGTAATAAAATTGATACATCAATAACATTAAACATTAAAAATAATTAAAAACATACAAGAAGGTCAAAAAAATGAATATTTGGGAAAATCTTAGTATTTATAAACACAATAACAATAATTTATTAATTAAAGAACAAACTCAAATAAAAACAAAACAAGACGATCTATCTAAAATTATAAATTCATTAAAATAAATAAAATATAACCATTTAAATATTTCCGATATAACTGACAAAACAGCTGGTTAAGTAAATAAATATTAAAACAATCGTTGAATAAATCGATTATTAGTTATTTTACATAGAAATTAAAATAACAAATTCGATTATTCGTTAATTTCTATATTAATTTAGAATTATTTCGATTATGGTTTATGATTCATTTACATGTACAAATATAGGAACAATTTATATATGTAAACGAAACATAGATTTTGACTGTAAAAAAAGTAATGAGTGTTGTGAAGTAGTGCGAACATATGCATAGGCATATGGCGAGTGCGCGTGTGGGGGTGTGAATAACTATGTTACAAAATAACAATAAAAAAGAGATCAAATTAAATAACTTTTGTGTAAATAAATACTTTGACATAAGACTTACACCAGAATGTGCATAAAACAAAAACCTATCTAGTAAGTAATGTTTGTTACAAATTTAAAATATACGAGTTTTTTTATAAAAGAAGTTTTATAATAAAAAAAAAAAATAAAAATAGACAGGTTTTATAAGACATAAAATGACATACACAACCTGTTTTTATGTCATTTTTAACATAATACTTGCAGGGTCGTTTCGAATCAAAGTATACCTGCACTGAAACTTGATCTGATGATGCTGATATGTTTCAGTGAAACGTGCGTCAGATATTGAAACGACAAAAACGTAATACACTACTTGCAGAAGAAACTACATTAAACAAAAATAATAATAATAATAATAAACATAGTTGAAACTGCTAACCTGTGGATTAGGTTTCGATTGTTTTTAAAAATTATTTATCATTTTCTGTATACCTAACTCAAAGTTTCTTGCAGTAAATATATAATATTGTCATATGCGATACTATTGAATATAGTTATTTTTAATATGTATAGAACCTATAAATATTATAGATATATATTATAATTCTATTCAAAAAGAATTATTTCGATTGTTATTGAATTACTTACAAATCTATGATGATGCTGATATTTTTCAGTGAAAAGCGAGTAAGGTATTGAAACGACAAAAACGCAATACTCTACTTGCATAAGAATACATATTGAATAGTATCACAATATTTAAAATTATTTATATTCCCACACGAGATTTCGTTTAAAACGTAATTTAATTTTAAAGTAAAAACGACTTACGCAACTGAAGCGCCTGCAATTTCTTGGCGGCGTTTCCATGACTGCAACAGAACACCAACAGGACCGCGCACGACCATATGACTGACTTCATTGTTGGCGCTTTGGTAACTATATCAACCGAGTGAAATCTACCACTACAGTTTTTATATCGGACTCTCGTTTACCTTGGTCTTAATGCGTCTCCATTACCAATAACATTGTTGCGTGCATATTAAATTTCCACATTTTCGTAAACTCTTCAGAACGCCCGATAACGAGGCGTTAACATCTCGGCAATTATCGAACTGTTATTATTTAAATTTTTCCGCGCAGAGTAGTTTTTGTTGCAACGTTTTGTAAGTCTACAGTCGAGAAACGTTGATATTGTTTTTTTTCTTTAATGAAGAAAGTTGTGTTAGTGGTTATAATCACAAACAGAGTTATCACTGTTGCACACCATTATAGAAAAATTATTCCGATTAGCGCTTTCAAGCTTCTCAGCTGATCGTCAGATCGGAAAAATGTTTCCGTCAAAAGCGGAATAATTTTTCTATAGTGGTGTGCAACAGTGATAATTCTGCTTGTTTTTTTCTTGTTTTTATATTTTTATAATTTTACTGTTGGCATTCCTTCAACACAACGGACTTGATTGATATCATAAACATTGTTTTGCTCAATCCGCAATTTGCACTTACCAAATCATGACTGTATGCGTATTTTTATAATCACAGACCAATTATTGATTTCCTTCGTTACTTCTGTTGTGAACATTACTTTTTTGATTTAATAAGATCTGTAAAAATGTAAACTTCACAACACGGCATAGGCAAGTGCTGCAAGTTCCGCCTTCAAAGATCCTCCAGCCATCTCTTCTTGGGTCTACCCACACATCTATGTCCTATAGGTTTGTATTTCGAGACTTGATTGGCCTGTCTGGAATATAGCACTCTAAGTGTTCTTTTCACCGTTGTTTGTAGTCTTTTAGTTTTTCATTTAAGTGAAAAACTTGGAACTCTTCTCTTATGGTATCGTTCTTATACGGTCGAGTTTAGAACACCTTTTAACTCCTCTTAAGAACGCCATTTCCGAGGCCTGTATTTTACTGTCTTGTTTCTTGGTTGTTGTTCATAATTCACACCCATAGGACAGTACAGTCACTGCCACAACTTTGTAGAACTTTAATTGTGTATCTCGACGTACCTTGTTTCTAAAAATACGGTTGATTGTGCCACAGATCGTCTGGAATTTACCTAACTTAACGTTAATATCATAATTCCTATGACAGCCAGTATCATTTCCCAAATAACTAAAATGGCTCACATATTCTAGAACTCGATCATTAATCATTGTTTTTGTTCTTATTGGTTCCTTGGCTCGAATAAATGTAAAAGTGGAAGATAATTTTTTTTTTGTTTAATTCCCAGATAGAATTTAAATCAAGTGTCGTGTTGCGGATAAACTGTAAATTGATACAAATTTGTGCAGCAGTAATAAGAATAAGAAATGTATCCAATAGAGCAACCTTGCGAGTGCTGAAGCATCCCCACCAGAACCAAGAAATATTTTTGAATCGGTGAAATAAATACGACCTATACACTTTGGTTCCGACAACTAAAATGCAGATCAAACTATATGAGACAATTATGGATGTATGTAAAATGTGTTTTTAAAGAATGTGTGATTTTGAAACTTTTTACTACACCAATATTACATGTAGCCTAATATGTAGTTTTGTACATCTTGTTATTTAAATTAGCAGTCTCTGTAATTCCAACTTTGTCGTGTTTACTTGCTAAACTGCTACTTGTCATGTTCCGGACGAGGCCTTTCAGTGTCTCCGCCATTATCAAGTTCTAAACCGCGACTTGTATTAGGAATAAACTAAGTTGTGATTTAGGGTTTGAAAATGGTGGACACACTCAAAGGCCTCGTCCGGAACATGGCAAGTAGCAGTTTAGCAAGTAAACACGACAAAGTTGCAGTTTCTGTGTTATTTTCAATCCCTTCTCGGAATCACATTCTATTTTAGTACTCTTTCATATGAGGAAACTGTATTAATTACTATGCCAAAGAAGGGATGATTTAAATTCTGTAGCCCTTTTCTAAAAATTATGATAAGTGATGTATTAAATCTGACGTGATGTGATATTAAATTAAGTGATGTATTCCTCAACTATTTTTGAGGACGTTGGCACAAGGCTTTTGTCTTAAAAACTCACTAAAAATAAGCCAAATTTTAGCGGTAAACGTTATTTTTCTCTGACGTAGAAGCCTTTTGAGGTTTTAACTTCCAGCAAGTCCTCAAAGTAGGACCCTGATACCCGAAAAAGTATCGTTAGCTCTATGAGCTTCCACCAATCAACGTTATGTACGGTAATTTTTCTGGCATACGTAGTCGACCCATCGAGCACCTTGCTGAAGGTTTGAGGACAAAGATGAAACGAGTTGTTCTATAACCCTTAAACCAGGGGTGCCCCCCTAAGCTTGATAATTGAACCCCCCCCCAAACGTGATGAATAACCCCACCCCAATGAAAAGTATTTAACAATGAAAGAAAATGTCATTGTAATAAGGGTTTTATTACAGGTAAGCTAGAGCTAAAAATAGTACAGTTAGCAAATAAATTCTCGTTTGAAATTAAACAAATAAATAAGTAAAAAATCTAATGAAATTAGTAAGTGTAAGAGAATATTTGAAAGCAAATGAACAAAATATCAACAAAGCGTATTCTAATGAAGAAGAAAGTAACCAATTGTTGCATTAAAATGTTATGATTGCTTCCATTCTTCACTAACACAAAATCTGTCTTCCTTTGCAAATGACCCCACCATTGTTTTCTGTAAATTGCAATAATTTCATTTATGACCTTTATTTCGAGTTCCGCTCTCATATCCTTATTCCTTATTCTATCTTGCAATGTGTAATTTAAAGTGTTTTGAAGAAACTGCGTTTCAGCACTTTTAATCTTGCCGCTTTCCTTTTTTGCCATGGGCACGCCTCACTCGCATACGTCAACGTGGGTATTCCAATTGTCTTATAAAAAATAATCCTTGTGCTGTGTCTTGTTTTATTTATGAGATTTCTATGAGACGTAACGCAAATATTCCTAAATTTACTTATCTTATCTCTTACATCATATTCAGATTCATAGCTTAGGCCTACTGCACAGCTGAGATATTTAAAACGGCGCACTTGTTCTAAAGTGCTGTTGTTTATAACTATCTTAGTCCTCACTGGATATTTACCTTCGAAGGCCATGGTTTTGGTCTTTCTTATTGAAATTGCTAGTGAGTACTCTCAGGCCACTTCTTGTAATTGAATCATAGCTGTTTGTAAATCATCCTCATTTTCTTGAATAAGAACTATGTCACCTCCACATAGCAGGGAATCCATACAAATTGACTTGTTAAGCTGTATTCCCGAAGTCCCTTTGGATACCCATGGTCTCAACATGTCGTCAATACTTTTATAATCATTCAATTTTTTATTGCAACGTAGTTATAATTTTTCATACTTTCCCAAAGTTTTTGTCAACCCCCCAAAATTTCAATGACGCAGTCTGCGTCACGACCCCCCCTGCAGTTAAACACTTTTGTACATCAAGAGAACGCGCAGGATGTAATCCTGGGTGCGCCGCTGAATAGCTTCGGTACACAATATATTTGTGCTGCCGTACTTTATTTTATTTAAAGAGATCGAGGTGCCTTTTCGTAACACAACAAATGTGCTTTAACAACCTTGCGTCCCTTTTAGAAATTTAATTTCGGCTGCCTCAAACCTCTGCACGTCCCTTTTACCAAGAGTTCATGTCTCACTGGCATACAGGAATGTGGGGACAGCCACAGTTTTATAAGATTTCATTCGGGCATCCTTCCGTGTTTTATTTTTTAGGTACCTATGAATCGTTCTACAGATGCGTGTAAATTTTGTTACCACTGTGTACACTGTGTCCCAATCAGTGTCAGTTCCATATGAGATATTACAACCCAGTTTATTAAAATGACTAACCTGATTCAAAATCTGATTATTCACGGCTATCTTAGTTCTTATAGGATACCTGCCGTGAAATGCCATCGTTTTAGATTTTTTAGCAGAGATCTATAGCCCATAGTAAAATTTATTTTTATTTACTGAAATACACTAAATATTTCCGCCAACCAGACAATCGACTACAGTGACTTCTTGTGTTATAACAGTGTTACTGTTGTATGAGTAGTGTTATGTACTTGATTTTAAGTGTGATGTATACACTCAATTATGTTACTCTTAAGTTTTTGTGTTCTGTAAACATTCAATGTTCATCCGGATCCAGATCTCGATTATATGGAATCAGTCATAGTGAATCCTACAATCGCGCAATGTGTAATATCGTACAATAAAATGAAATATAATAATAGTATAATACTAATACCCAGTGGTTGATTTCTAAAATTATAGGTGCCGGAACGCATCAATTCAAAAGTTTTATAGACACAAATATACGTCTTATATTTTATATTTGCTCCAGATCTTGTTCACTAAGCAGTCTGTTTTCAATAGATTTTTTTCAGTGCCTCATACAATTTTTCAGGATCTACAGGATTATTGTTTTTCCTACCTTCCTTTTTTTTGAAGCGCAACTCCGAAAAAATTAAGTTTTGTACTGCTTTCAGGGCCATAGAATAATAGGGGCCTGGTACTGATTTTCTGCTTGTAAATAAAGAACCTGTAATTTTCAGTTTTTCTTTGGCAAAACCCAGACCAACATTGCGATTATCCAACAAAATGAACGATAGTAGTTAAGATAAAGATTAGTGCTGGTGTTTCATTTTGACTAATGTTTAGTTTTGTAGTGCAGCTGATGAGGGACATAATTTAAACAGTCGAAGTAAATTTTTGTAATAACTATGTTTTCTAATCATATTTTGTTTGGTAATTTATTTTTTGATGGAAGAGGTTGCGGAACGGCGTTACCCCTGAAATCAAGCCCCGGTAATTCCTGATTTGACGAATGTAATACAGAAAGAGAGAGAAATCTGTCTTCAGCCCCCTTCAGCCAGATGGTGTGGGAATTGTCGGAGTCGTACGCCAATGCTGACCGGCCGTTGAGAAGGTGGTGGCACGTGGATGGGAGAGTAGTGCATCTGTAGTTGGTAGCCAGGTGTGAGAGGAAGAGGCAGATGGAGGCGCCCTTCAAGGCTGTTTGTTTATTATATATTCGTTTATTGTTCTGTTGCAGGGCGGCCAAGACAGGGACGTGTAAGGCAGGTCGCCAAGGCTGGTGGGTGGCGTCAAGGTTAGCGGAGGACACGTAATAGTGGATTAAAGAGCCGGGAAGTCGGTGATTGGAAATTTTATTGTTGTGTGTTCAAGAAGGTTGATCGCCAATAGAGTTTAGAGTTTACATAAAGTTAGCTTATTTTTGGGTTTTTGAGCTGCTTGCGAATTTCGAGTCTCTGACGCTGGGGATTAGTGGAAAAGCACAATAGAGAGAAGTTAAGAGTGGCTAAGCTTATCTATTTCTCTGACGCAGTCGGCGGGGAAGTCTTGGAGGAGGACCATCGGCTATTTGCAAGGAGGCGATTTATTAAGAAGGAAGGTCTGCTAGTGTTGCGGGTAGTTCTGTTGATTGATGGGACCGAGGTAGGTCTGTTGAAGAGTGGCGCGAGGCCGTTCGGGAATATTTCCAGTTTAGTTTGGTGAGAAAGGTGTCCAGGTGAGGAAAGCGGGTACTTAACGCATACAGAGCTACGTTGCAAGTCTTGGTACGGCGTGGTCGGCGGTAGCTCGTCGTTCTGTGATTCGGAAGGCAGTGGCCGCGGTAAGGAGAACTGGATGGGCGTATGTGATGATAGGAAGAATGCATGTGGTGTAAATGCGGCTTAGTAATTCGCTGGAGCAGTGGTTATGTCTACTTAGCGTTCTGAGAGAACGGAGTCGGGCACGGGCGAGGATCGTTGTTCTTTTGATATGAGGTCGCCAAGACAGTCTGGAGTAAAGCGTGACGCCCAGATATCTGCATTCACGCTTCGGTCGTACTGTTGATGGGCCGACGCGGACTGGAGAAGTATAGAAATGATTCATGTTGCGTCCGGTTGAATTGAATACACAAATTTGGGTCTTGTCCGTGTTTACAGAGATACGCCAAGTGTTACAGTAGTCGAAGAAAGGTTGTAGGACTTAGCCAAACAAGTCTGGAAATACAAACATATACGACACAAGTGTGTGTGTGTGTGTGTGTGTGTGTGTGTGTGTGTGTTTGTAGACCCAGGATGAGATGGCTGGAAGGATCTTTGAAGGCGGAACAGGCAGCGCCTTGCCTATGCCGTGTTGTGTAGAAGAAGAAGATAGTGATGATGTAGGCCTATAGTGTAAGATTGTGCCTTCTGTATAACACGACAGAAAGAAGACCTGAATGTTGTGCATTGTGTGTGTGTGTGGATACGTACGTTGGTAGTACGCCGCTCAGTAGCTTGATACTGGGGTCTGCAAGGCTGCAAGGTAAGTCGGGTCACTTACTTATAATTGTAGCGGTTATACTTTCCAAACTAGAATGGGATTTTCTGTGACGTAGCGCGGGAGGCTGAACACGGACTCGTCCAATCAACGTCATGGAAATTGGCGCGCGTTGTCAGACGTCTCCACCATTGCCTGGAACACGTGCTAGCTCGAATCTCGGGTCCACTTCCGCTGTGATTTTCATGCGTGTAACATTTTGCTCGTTTCAGTTGTAATTTGGTGCTGGTTCTAGTTAGTGGTTTTCAGTAGTTAAAGTCAGACAGTCTTTTTAAACAGACTACTTATTGGAAATGCATCATTTACATTAAAGTGTTTTTATCTTCTTCTTCTTCTTCTTCTTCTTCTTCTTCTTCTTCTTCTTCTTCTTCTTCTTCTTCTTCTTCTTCTTCTTCTTCTTCTACCGTAAGGTGTATAGGTTGAGCAAAAGTCTAGCCACCGTGGTCTTTGCATAGCCAGGGCCTTGGCTTCATTCCACTGCACTCCCAGCCCCTGCAGAAAGCATCTCGCATTGTGATCCCAAGTCAATCTTCTCCGGGCCCTGGGTCTTCTCACAGCAATTCTTGCTTCGTACAATAGTTTTGGAATTTAATTAAGAAAGTTGTGTTAGTGGTTATAATCACAAACAGAATTAACGCTGTTGCACACCACTATAGAAAAATTATTCCAATTAGCGCTTTCAAGCTTTATAGCTCATCATCAGGTCAGATGTCAAGCTTGAAAGCGCTAATCAGAATAATTTTTCTATAGTGGTGTGTAACAGTGTTAATTCTGTTTGTAATTGTTTTGGAAGTCTATCCCCTTTCATCCTCTGAGTGCAACTGTGCTTTCTTAATTTGAACTTTCAAAGGTACTGTCTTAAGACTCAGTCTTATAGTAGTGTTTCTAACTCGACCCCTTCCTGTCTTCATAGCTTGCAGAGAGTTTAGATGCTTCTCAGTTAGAGCCCAGGTTTCAGCCCCATAAGTAAGAACTGGAACATACATGTTTTTGAAAATGGTCGTCTTAACTTTCTTGCTTTTATTTTAACGGGTATAAATTATGTCTGAAGACAGTTAAGTAGTCAACGTCATAAAAAACGGGGTCTTTCTCGTATACATAATGGTCAGAAGAAATCTTCACCCTATCGGAGGACTGGTCGTGTTGTCGCTTTGTGAAGTAAAGCACGTGAATTTCTTTGTTCCGTGAAGGAATACTTTACAAGAAAGAAGGACAAAAATGGTTCCTTTTTAGCTCCAACAAAAGTTCTTGAACGGACGTCGAAGTTACAAAAACCGCAGCGAGAGAAAGAAAAAACTTGATGAGGGACGATGTTTAAGATTAGAAACATCCAAGAAAAAAAAGAAAAATTGAAAAACGCATAACAAAATTGACACAATTCAGACTGTCGCAATTCGTTGAAACTTCGGGTCTTGTTGAAAGATGCTGATTTGTTCCATGGCAGTAGGCCTATTTCATTGCTTCTGGCGATTTTGAAAGGGATTGGCTTTACACAGAAAAGATTGGTGGGCGTAAACTGTTATTGTACAGAGACGTTATTACTGCTTGGCGTTGTAGTGAATGTCAGTTGCACATGACTCTGTCGCTGGAGTGATGAATAGTGTTTAGGTTACTTGTAGGGTCTATTTTTTACGTTTTAAAGTTATTAACCTGTAGACGATTACCTATATCTAGAGCAACCGAAACGTTGCTTTATCAGAAATTGATTCAACGACGGGAATCGCCAGTTTTTCAAATTTAAACACAAACATTTCGTCACCGTTTAAAGGTTTCTTGGTGAACTTAATGTATCAACAAATGCCTTAGTACTGCCTATCTGCTGAAGTTCATTAGTTCTTCAAAGTTTTCCATTTACAAAATGTCATCGTCATCATCATCAGTAGCTCCACAGCCCATCGTGGGCCTCAGATTCCCTCAGGATTTTCGTCCAGACTTTCCTATCTTTAGGCAATGTCCACCAATTTTTCACTCCAAATACTTTCACATCTTCGAGGATTTCATTAATCCATCGTAGCCTGGGTATTCCACGTTCCCTCTTTCCTACTGGTGTGGATTTCGTGACCCTGTTAAGGACATCCACCTCATTAATTCTCTGCACATGTAGCCTACTGCCCATTTCAGCCTAGGTATCCTAATTGATGTCACGATATCAGGGAGCGATCTATATAACTCATAGAGCTCTCTGTTGTACCTTATTCTCCACTCTCCACCATCCCTAGTGGGTCCATAAATTTTCCTCTCAAAAGATGCAAGTCGAAACAGATCGCCCTGTGTCAGTACCCATGTTTCAATTCCGTACATCAGGACCGGTTTTACTAACGTTCTGTATAGTCTAGCTTTGGTTTCGTTTTACAGTGTATAAGTTATTTTACAAAATGTAAGGAAAACAGTATTACTCATCGTTGGAGAATAAAAATGAAATCATGTTTTCTAAAGTCGGTTTTTTGTTTTTTACCCACAGGAAAGTGTTGCGATTGTTAAATGTTAAACGGAAAACCTAATTAATAACAATTAATATTTAAAATGTAGTAATTTAAAAGAATGTGTTGAGACTGACGGGAACTGTGATTGGTAAGTAACGTATTTCACCTATCACAAGGGAAATGTATTTAATTTGAGTGAATGCTCAATTCGATGAACACGGCAGACTCAAAGCTTATATTGAGCTGTTTGGTGATAGCACTTAATTCTATGCCCGTAACTGTAAGCTTTGACAGTTGGTGGAGCGTAGTGGACAGACAAAGTGGACAACAACCTTTGGCTTAGATAGTTACTGTTCGGTCAAATGTGAAGCGTTTAGGATGAGAGCACGTTAGTGTTACATGAATAGAACGGAGCGGGTGCTGAAATGTCTGTTGTTTACAGTTGATTCGTTCACGGTGATGTGTAGTGTCCTCCAGTCGAAAAGTGGTCTCAACAACGTTTTGGATTCTGTCAAGTTTTCAATTTTTGTAAATTCTATTATACGTAATCACTTAAATCGTCAGTCTCTGTTAAACGTCAGAGTGTCAAAGCCGTCCAGTGGCGTATCTAGAACTTTGCTGGAGAGGGGGTGTCTGGTCAAATCGGCTTCATACAAAAGAAAAAGAACATGTTAAGACTAATCAACATTACTATCTTCAAAGTGGCTGAAATCAGTCTCATTATAGTAAACGGTAACTACACAATACGCGTTATTGGAATATTGTTTACAAGATACTTATTGACCTAATTGATTTTCCTATATTTCATATTTCAAACGTAGATATACGAAAATGCTGTGTAATAAGCCTGATTGTATATTTAAAAAGAGTTACAACTATATTAGCGTACACAGGCGAAAAATTATAAAATAGCCGAAAAATCAAGACATTAACAAAATTCGTCAACTTTTTTCGACCCTCTGGGAGAGGGTTAAATCCTGCTCATCCTCCCCCCCGGAAATACGCACCTGAACCCGTTAGGACGTCTTAACAGCTGCCTATTGTAATATGTTGGGTTGCCGAATATTTAAATCGGAGTAGTTGCGGACAAATAGTTAAATAGTTATATGCAGACAAAACAAAAGGCACTTTTAAAGTTTAATGACAACAAACTGATGTTGGCTGCAAATTGAAGCAGATGTCGAGCAAGCGTTGAGAAGACGAAAACACACTAAGACAAAAGTGCTGTGACTGGTAAAGGGCCGGAAAGAATGTCCAAACTGGACATTCCAGACTAGCTATACAAATCTGAAAATACAAACCTAAAGGACACAGGTGTGTGGATAGACCCAGGAAGAGATGGCTGGAGGATTTTTGAAGAAGGAGCAGGCAACACCTTGCCTATGCCGTATTGTGAAGATGATGTATGATATATATAAATTCATTATTATAATTTCTGTGGTCGCTAATGACCGATATGCTGTTGCAGCGACCTGATAAATAAATTATAAAATAAAAAAAAAATGTAATTAGAATAAGGCTTACCTGCGTGGTGTTTTCTTGGTTGCATAAATATAATAAAAGTAGAATTCGGCGAGCTGTGCTTTTACCCGCCGAGCTTCTGTGTAGTACACTGTACGTTTCTTACCTTTTATTAACAATTTTTTTACCTTAAATTTGTTATAAACATACGTAAAACTATGCTTTGTAGCTTCACTTATTCCCCTTTATGATTGTACACTAAGTTTCGGTGCGTTTGTTTGTAACTGTAGGTGATTTTTACTTCCATTTTCCGTAAGGAAATGGAAGTATGGTGATCGGGAAAAAAATCGTGTTCGAGATAAGGGCTGATTCTGATTGTACTACCCTAAAAACGTGAAGAAAAGTCATTTTCCGAGAAGTGTGTGTGTGTGTGTGTGTTGTGTGTCTGTGCGTAGAATTTTCTCTATGGCAAACGATAAATGCCCCAAATTCAAACAGAATCAAATACGTTTTTGCATATGTGCCTTAGTTGTAGGGGACTCAAGGCCGATTAATTTTGGTAAAGATCGGTTGACGGGAAGGGGTAGTTTACCTGCAACGTTTTATGTTTTAACAAGAGTAAAGTACTTAATTTTGGTAAATAAAATATCCTGGAAAGAAGGTCATAATAATCCACTGTAGAAAAGTAGATAAATGAAAATGATAGTTGAAGGGGGAGGGGCTAATTTTTTATATGTGTACTACGTTATCGGCAACATAGTAGTAGTTTGTTGTTAAAATTCCTTCCCGGGCTGTTTGGCCGTTGTCCAATGTTTTCTGAAAAAACAGACGTTTCGGCAGTGCCACCGACTGTCATCATCAGTGAAAATCGAGTGCGCTAACGTGTGGTGGTATACGTTAGTGACCACAGTACTGTGGTTAAGGCTGAAGAAAGAAGTAGTTTCCATAGAAATATTTCATTTCGAAAATGTTCCATAAGGAAATGGAAGTATGGTGTTGGCAAATATCGGTATGGAGAACCATACATGACTTGCATGTTCTAAGATTATATTTAAAATCATTTACGAAACACACTATTGCAGCAGATTTACTTGATTTACAAGTTCTTTCTTCGTCTAGAAATAGTTTTCTTTTCTCACACTTGGTTTTTTTTACAATATTATTTTCAAAATAACTGTATAACAAGTACACTACTACTAATATATGTAATTGTTTTTAATTAAATTTTATTCAGTAGCACTGATACAGTTTTCTACTTTTGTTTTGTTTTGACACTGGGTGCCGGACGTTTCAGCACAAAACTTCTATAGAGTGCCGGCTGCTTACGCAAAATACTTCTATAGAGTGCCAGCCATTTTTAATGTTTTTAAAAATTTCTTGTTAAACTATAACATAACCTAGAAAAATGGTACTTACCTTGTTTTAAACGTTGACCCTTCCACTTCATAATTAAATATAAAATTTTATTGTTTTACATAAATACTTTCAATGAAACTTTACTTTTTTATACACAATTTTTATAAAAAAAAGTTGTCAAAACTGTTATAGCACAAGAAAATATTATAAAATCACTTTAAATTACATAGAAGTAGTACACTTTACTGTTGAAACCCAAAACATTAGAAAATGTATCACTAATAATAGTTTGTATAATTTTTGTTGTTTGAATGAAAACCTTTGAAGCGTGGGTCTTTGCATAAAGCAATTGGAAATTTCTTCGTAGTTTTAGTTTGGTTGAGTTGAGCTACCATCTGTTGGTGATTTCAGGAACTAAAAACACTAACAAACATTATGCAACAGCTAAAACGACATCATTAAAAGTGGTCCTGTATTTAAAGAAACATAGAAATTCGTCACGTTAAATGACGTGATCGCAATTCTATAGAAGTTTCGTCACTACGTCAAATGACTTGACGTGATCGGCACCCTAAGCATAGGCGGATCCAAGGGGGGTTCACTAGGTGCAACTGCCCCCCCCCATAGGCCCAAAAAATTATAATTCGGAATTATAATAACGAATTACTGCTCTCCCTCTTGCTTCATTATACGTGTTTTCCTACGAGGTAGTCAAATACGAACGTAGCAGGTTGCAGTATTTCATAGTCGTTAGGTCGGCGGTACTAATGAAACTTTCACAATTCACACCGTAGGGTCCTGTACCTGCCACAAACAATGTAGGGTAGAGAGTATGGTTTTCGCCACCTGTGGGCATTTCGTTAATTAAAAAAATATTGAATAGTTTTAGAGTCTCAAAATGTTCAAAAATTTGTTCTGTTATCTATTAACTCGCGTTTCGCAAAATTTTTGTAAAACATGTTCTTATATGGTATGGTGGCGATAACTGTGCCAAATCGAGTTTTTAACTTTAACATCTATTTGAAAATTGTTTTTTATAGTTTTCAGTAAAAAAAAAAAATGTTTTCAGAATTAAAATATTCCAAATAATGTATTAAAGCAATTTGATTTATAATTTTCCTTACAGTATTAAAGAAATAAAGATAAAAGCAGCTATAAATCCTTAAAGGTGGCGATAACCGTACTCTCTACCCTATTAGTATTTCATGGCAGTAACGGTAACACGTGTTTGTATTGTATGGGTGTGAAAGCTAAGAGGCAGGCAAAAGCGCTGCCACAACACAATGGTTATTTTCTAAGGTTTGCACGGACTACAGAAATAAACTTAATCCCTTTTTCTGGGTATCGGCAAACCATATGCTGAAAACAAATTGGCCGTACCATACGGCAGTAGAGCGTTTACCTAACGAGTTAGTAGTCAGTTTACTCAGCTACAAAGTGTAACAAAGGAAAGAAGGATCACTAACCTCAAATCTGCATTAGAGCCAGAATCAAGACTTAACAGAACTGCAAAGATTTTCCCACATTCGTCTGAATTTATCGATGTTCAACATGTCGGTAAGTAGGCTACTTGAAACAACTTCTGTTTCATTGTGAAATCGTTTGACAAAAAACTATATTTTGACGCCGTAATATGCTAACTATTTGCTATACATATATTTTATTTTATAGATTTAAATTAAATGGTGGTTTAAGTATTTGGTTTTATTATTGTTAAACCTTCTCAGACGTTATAGAAATCGTGTGGAAAATAGTTTTTCTCCAAAATAGCTTGGTTAACATAGCAAATTAAAAAAAAATTTTATTACAATTTTCGCCGAAAATGAAAGCACGTGGCGCTCATGCTAAAGCGACTTACAAATTAATAATTCAAACATAATGCACATTTAATGTTGCTTCAATTAGTCACTCCATATGTGTGTTCATGCTCATCTCGTTAATTTATAATTCATCATTCGCTTTTATTATATTAACGAAACCTATCTGTAAATATTCAACTGCAAGTTCATAATTATGCCCTTTTCTGGGAATTCAAGCTCACATTTCAGTGCCACGCTTTCGATATTAATATGCCTCCTTCATCCTTCAACATACAATCGAACCTTCGCAAGGTCGCAGTAAAAATAAATAAAAACTTTACCTACAAGTTGTTCAAAATTTAATTGATTTATTGAGCATCACCTTATAGCACAAGTTGAATGATTCCTAACGAATACAATTTTCATGACAATTTTATTTTTATATCTCCTGATCGGAATATTGTTTTATTTCAGCCAACCTCATTAAAGAAGACAACAACTAAACGAAAGGCTGATAATACCATTGGGAAGTATTTTACCTGTCCAACAAAAACGCATTCTCTATCTGCTGAACTTGCATCGCCTAGTTCTGACGAGTCTCTTGCAAATGTAATGCCTGAAGTTATTATGTAATCCCCTGATTTACAGGAGCTTGATTCAAATCTACCGCCTACAATCATTGTCTCTGAACCTCGTGATAATAATTCTCCAAATGAGGCAAAACCTGAACAGCAAGCACGTGAGCGGGAACAGCTAAAAACATGTAATGATCAAACAGGATCTACGTACGATATCGGCAATTACGTGGGCAAACCGATTGATGATTTGACGAGACGTAATATTCTTTTACACCCGTGGATGCCAGATAAAGACTACAAGTTTTCTTTCTCCCTGCATAATAATAACAAAACCAAGCGTTTTGCAAGTCATAAGCATTTGAATTCCTATGAGTGGTTAGTTTACTCGAATGCAAAACAGGAATTCTTCTGTAAATAGCGTCCACTTTTTGTAAATGCTGGTCTTGGAGGACCACAAAATAGTACTCCTTTGAAGCGGTTAGTAACAGAACCACTAAATACCTACGCTAAACTATATGGAAAGGATGGATATTTAGACACTCACAATAATAATAAATACCACAAAAATGCCGTACAAGCAGCAAAGGATTTTTTAAATACAAATGAACATTCGGAGCTATGTATTTTAAATAGGGTGAACGCAGGAAGGGACAGGCAGGTAAAGGAAAACCGTTACCGATTGAAACCTATAGTAGAAACTACCATTTTAATGGGACAGCAGAACATAGGATTTCGGGGTCATCGAGACGATGGTCCATTGAACTTAGAAAACTCTAGTGTTATTAATGAAGGGAATTTTCGTGCTTTATTGAGACTGCGAGTTCCAAGTGGCGATACCATATTGAGAGATCATTTGAAAAATGCCTCTGCGCGTGCTACATATATAAGTAAAACCACTCAAAATGAAATCATTGGCGCTTGTGGTGATGAAATTTTAACTACAATTCTGAAAAGAATCCAATCTGCGGGAATATTCAGTATTATGTTTGGTGAGAGTGCAGATTGCTCTTAAATTACACAATTGACACTCATATTGAGGTATCTACATGAGAATGCTGTGTACGAATCATTTGTCGGATTCATAGATATTCGTAGTAACGTTTTTGGCGAGAATATTGATGAGGTAACCGATACTGAACCAAAAGTAACTGGTATTGACATAGGCAAAGCTGTCATCCAGAAATTGCGAGATCTCAATCTGGATTTGAAAAACTGTGTTGGGATATCCACTGACGGATGCAGTGTGATGGTGTCAGAGGCTGGTGGTGCTGTTGCAACTATAAAGAAGGAAGCAACTAATGCAGTATACTCGCCATGTCATAACCATGCTCTAAATTTATCTATCTCGCAAACGTCTAAAATCCGTCAAATTAAAAACGCAGTAGACACAATGCAGGAGACTATATATTTTTCCAGAGCTTCGCCAAAAAGGATACAAGTGTTAAAAAAAGCATTAGGACACCAACCTTCGGGTCTCTGTGAAACTCGATGGATAGAACGCCACGATGGTGTCTTTCAATTTAGATCTGCGCTCCCAAAAATAATTTCTGCTCTGGAGTCAGTCGGAAAATGGAATGATCCAAAGTCATCCGTGAAGGCTAGAGGATTGAAATCATCTCTTTGTAATAGTCAAACAATCATTGCAATCCTATGTCTCTCAGATTTACTCACGTGTACCCATCAATTAAGCGTGTTTTTTCAACGGATCTGTTTGGACTTGAAATCGGCGCAAGAGGAACTAAGTGACACAATAATTCGACTAGAATCCAGGCGCAAGAATGCTGAATTGGTTTTTGCTACTCTTTTTGAAGAGGCTTGTGTTATTGCCGAAGAATTAGGTGTATCGATCACTAGACCTCGAATAGTTGGTAAACAAACTCAAAGAGAGAATCACCCTGTTATTGTTAATGATAATAGTAGTTACTTCAGGCAATCAATGTACATCCCGGCTCTTGACCTTATTTTGGGTGATCTAAAGACACGATTCTGTCGTGAAACACTTCAACTTTACAATTTGCATATCCTTTTCCCTAATCAAACAGATGACAGCGAAAAAGAGATTATGCAGCAATTGATCGTAAAATATGGACACTTCTTCAATAAACCAATCGAGGTACTACATAGAATGTTTGAATCAGAATTGGAATCATGGAAGTTAAAATGGAAACGAGCGAACCATGGATGTCCACAAACTGCAATTGATATGCTAGAAAACTGCGATAAGGATGTTTATCCTTATATACATTTTTTACTAAGCATTCTAATCACACTGCCAGTCTCTAACGCAACTGCTGAACGAAAGTTTTCTAGCTTGCGGAGACTCAAGAGTTGGTTGAGGTCAACGATGGAACAAGAGAGGCTCACTGGTCTGGCTTTACTCAATATCCATCGCGATATAAATGTAAGTCCAGAAAATATTGTTAACCGATATGCCAAAATTAGGAAACATCGTGACGAGTTTGTCCTAGATTAAATACCTTATTTCTATGTATATGGTATTGATAATAGTATGTGTTCTCTTAATATCAATAAAAAATATGAAAGTAAATGTAAATATAAAGAAAACATTTTAATTATAGAAAACAGCTGATAGAGTGTACAAAGAAATATAAAGTATAGTAAATATATAATGTAACTATTTGATTAATTTTAAAATTTAAATAAATCTTCGTTTTTGAAGTTTACTTGTATATTACTTGTAAATATATACATATATAGTTTAATAATAAACTCAATGTAGAATGTAGAGTAATACATTTTACTTTTGTAACAATTGTTTTTCAGTCATTATAATCCATAGCAGAACCACATATCCTTTATTGTACAAAAATTTATCTCATTCTGATTCCCATGGTATCAATTATGCGCGCGCGCGCACACACCACAAATACTTTTGCCTCCCCCCCCCCATAGAAGCTTTCTGGATCCGCCCCTGCCCTAAGTGTTAAATTAGGATAAGGTCATTAGGAATTAAGATGGTTTTATATTTTCAGTAAATACTGTTAGTTTACAAAGTTGGAAAGCTGGAAGAAAACCTGAATGATATTCTATTGTAATTCTGCAACTTTTGTATTCGGCGTCAGTACCAAAAATATATTACTTGCTTCAACAAAATTAGTAGGCCTACATGTTCAAAGACAACAGAATAATTCAGTTATTTATAAAAATTTCAGCACTTTTCTTACCAAAAATTAGTGAAACGCAGATATTGGGAATAATAAAATGTTCTGATTTTTCTACTGTTTAAAATGTTAATCAGCTTTATACTAACATAATACAGACAACAATTAAATTTGTGTAAATTATTTGTTTTGTTGTTATTTTATGTTGTTTTGAATTTTGCTATAGTAAACACAAATTACCACCAATTATCTTATAATTAGCAAAACTTTATCTTCATACAAACATAATTTAAAATAAACAATCAGTTGAGTTCATAGATTATATATTTTCAAACTACAGAATTGACTGAATGATGAATATATTAATACTTGTATTACAATTTATACTTGTTTTAACACATTAAACAAATTTTACGTGATATAAAATCAAGAATACCGCATGTCTTAGTTTTAAAATTGTTATTATTTTGTCTACTGATTGAACCATATTTGTTTATATTTATGAATTACATGCAAAGACAGTTTAATACTTACATGTATTGATTGAACTTTTTCATTTAGTTGCAATACAATTTGTAACGGGACATATCAGGGACGGGAATAAATTTTAATAAATGCAAGTAATTCTGAATTCATACAAAGTACAACCTTTTGGGAACCCCTGCTTTCACAAAGCTGCACAATGTTATTGCAGACTGTTTATGTCTAGACAGCCCGGCTAGACGTATTACGTAACCGCTGGCAAGCCAGTCTCTCTGTGAATTACAGGAACACACGAAATTGCCACAACCCAGTTTGCATCAGGAGGACACAGTAGTACGTAGCCATTGTTGAACCAGCCAAGTAGACAGCAGGGCCGCGCGGGGCAGTTTAGGAGCGCGCGGTTCTAATCACTATTAATCTGTGCGAGCGAGTGAGTTACGTCAGCCGACAAAGTATTACAAAAATGTAATTTAAAATAGTAGTAAATTACATAATGCGGAGTGTACCACTACAGTGAAAAACCTATAAACGTTTGAAACACCGAAGTGCGGAGTGATCGGGGAAATGGTAATTAACACGTGGTGGTGGTGAAATCGACTAGAACTTCTCCGGATTTGGTTAAGTACCAAGAATAAACTATCAGTTAAATATATTAAGCATCTCAAACAAATAATTTAATATTGCAAAATAAAGATCTAAAGAGCTCTATAAATGGGGTAAAAAATGGAATTATAAAAGTGTGAGAGAGTGAATGAAATAAGGAAAAGTACTGGTTCATTAAGCTTATAAATTACTTTGTTATAGTTAAGTAAGAATTGTTCATTTGACGAATGTTTTAATTTACAAGAAAAAATTTGATTGTCATCCAAGTGAGTAAAAATAATCATTTTGCGTAACAAACAAAAAGTAATTTGTTTTAGTCAGCATAAACTGTGTGTTACTATCATTTCGCCACTCAACCCAAAATAATCCCTCTGCACTTGTTTTCGTCTATTCGACCCAGGAGATAACCCGAAGGTACGTAAATTTTGATAACTTAGTACGTTTTATTAATTTCTAAAAAGACGTAAAGTTTCAAATTTTGAATCAGTTTTCAAAAGTACTGTAAAATAGTACACAGAAAATACTAATTTAATGTTGTAAAAGAATAAAGTGAAAAGCTCTTGTCAATAAAAACACATACCTTATTTGTATTGAAGCTTTATAATTTTTATGTGAGGCTGTGTCTACTTGTTAAGATTTATTTTTAACTCTTGTAACAAAGTTAACCATACTATGTGATAAGTTATTATATTATTGCCATATAATTATTATGTTTATTAATGTTTCATATATATAGAATTATGTATGTGTTAAGTGCTGATGTATTATATAATAAAATTCTAACAAAATTTTAATAGTCGGTTTGCTTAAAGTAGGTTATTCGGCTTATTCAATTATTTCTAACTAAATTACTATATTCTTTACTCTTGTTGTACTGTATCTTGAAAGCAATATTTGAGAAACCACTTTAAGCAAACTAATTCTGCGTACTAACTAAACAAAAATATGTAATTGAGTTGAAAAAAATATAACTATTATGTTGTTAATATCTTACTAATTATTTATTCAGCCATCAATTTTACTGTATCCTTTTTCCATTCTGAATGTTGCAAAATTAGTACTCCACCATATATTGCATATAGTATTTTACATATTTTAATTTGGACAATAAAAGTTTTTCTTAAATTTATTCTAATTAGTTTTTGAAGTTATACTTCTTTAGGCGCGTTGAGGGTGAAATTTTAGTATGTAACGAAATGCGCGCGCACCATGCAACAGAAACAGAAAGTTAACAGGATGAAGTTAGCCGTGGACAACGAGCCTGAGGCCAAAAAAACAAAAATATTTCGGTCTCGGCACCGATGGACCTGCTGGTGCTGATCGTGAATGGATATATAATTTAAAAATAACAATTAATAACCCGATGATTTATTTCTTCAATTTTATTTAGTTATTTCATGTCATCAACGCAGTGGCGGCGCTAAGATAATGGGGGCCCTCCGCGAAAAATTAAGGGGCCCTTTGAAAAAAAGTTATATTACAAAATGGGGCATAATCAAGGTGGTAAAAATAAAGCACGTGAACTTTTTTACTAACTAAATCATACAACTGTAAAACGAGGCTTTAAGGCCTATTGATTTTGGTGAAGATCGGTAGCGGGGAAAGGGCAGTTTACCAGAAACATTTTTTGTTGTAACAAGAGTAAAGTACTTAATTTTGATAAATAAAGTATCCTGATAAGAAGATCTTAATAATCCACTGTAGAAACGTTGATTAAATATCTATAAATGAAGAGGCTAGTTGAATGGGGTGGGGGTAATTTTCTATAAATAAAAATTATAGTTGAAGGGGAAGGGGATAATTTGTATGTGTACTACGTTATCGGCACCAAAGTAGTAGTGTGTTGTTAAAATTCCTTCCCGGGCTGTTTGGCCGTGGTCCAATGTTTTCTGCAAAACCAGACGTTTCGGCAGTGCCGTCGACTGCCATCATCAGTGAAAATCGAGTGCGATAACGTGTGGTGGTATACGTTAGTGATCACAGTACTGTGGTTAAGGCTGAAGCAATAAGTGGAAAGAAGTAGTTTCTATGGAAACATTTCATTTCGTAAATGATTTTAAATATAAATCTTAGAACATGGAAGTCATGTATGGTTCTCCATACCGATATTATAAATAATAATGTTTTATAATATTGTGAACACAAATGTGCTGTAATGTTTTATAATATTGTGATAACCTGAAGATGGTCTATTAACCGAAATCGATCGCTCTATAATAACATCATATGGTGCCTTTAGGCTGCATAAAAGAATACAATAAAAAAATATAAAAAATTGAATTATAGGTACCATTAATAAAACAATAAGTGTAATTATATAAAAATACATCACATTATCATTAACTAATTTTAGTAAAACTGTAAAAAGTGAAAATATTGTATTTTAATAAATTTTACTCTTTTTATTGTTTTGCATGGACTTAAAAGCCCAACTATTTATTAAAGTGAGTCCATATTATTCAAAAGTAAATTAAAACTTGAAACACTTCGAATCGGCGCACCTTGACCCTACCGCTTGGGCTGACCTCCGGTGCACATCGACCCCCCCCTTAATTAGGATAATCCCTACATTCTGTTGGTGATCGGGGCACCTCGACAACACCCCCGTCTACTGATGAATCGAACATAGAAGCAACGCTGATGGTGTGGTAAAACAAAGACAACTAAAATTACCAAACATATCCCGTGTTTGACAAGCCGTGAATTGGAGTACTATACTTACGCTGATCTTAATGTTCCGAGGCGGAGTAAATCAGAGAAATTTCTCACATTCTCCCGGAAACTTGAAAACTCATTTTCAACAAACAGAAAATTATTTAATTTTTGCCTAACGTATTTATTTTTAAATTTAAAATATTTTAAATTCTGTTAACGATGGTGAAAAACTGTATTTCAAAGTCAAGATTTTTCTGAAAGAGGACATTTTGAAAGTGAAATATTTTATTCTTTTTGTGTCTACACATAACCTTAAATAATAAAGATTATGACATGTTTACTACCTACCGTAGGCCTATATAACGAGTATTTCTTCTTTAATTAGTTTAACTACTGTTTTATACTTTTCTTAATTCATATAATTATTGAGAATATTCTCTCAGTTAAGGTATAATTCCAGTGGTAATTGCACTGCAATCGGATGTCCTGTTAATTAGTCTTATCGTACAATAACTGTGAGGTTTATAATTAGCAACCTACTCAAAATAATAGTGAATAAGTTGCTGGGTCTAATAACGTAGTAGATTTACCGCATTACAGTGTACAGACGATAATATGAATTGAGGCAAAGAGATAGTTTGTTGGGATTGTCAACATGAAGTATTATAAAGTTCCCCACAGTACTGGAGAGGATGAGTAACGCCTTATGGTCTCATTCCTCGATGAAGGGAAATATCCAACCGCACCTCGTCGAGGTGGGGGATGGGCAACGCGTGCGGGCGGCTAATGCGGCTCTGGAGACTGAGGTACAACCGGTACAGCCTGCTTCTTATTGCAGGCAGAGGTTATGGCAGTCTCTTGACCTTGGGGTAAGAAATTGCGGATGGGCCATCATTTGGACAACGGCAAAGGATGCTGGAGGGAATGAGAAACCTTGGCATTAAAGATCCGTATGGATATCTCATCCTCGACTTCCAGGGATGGTATGGAAGCCCGTACCCGGGGTAACAAGGGTGAAGACTCTAACGGTCAGAGATGAGCGGATGGAGCAGTCCTTCATGTGGGGATAGTACACATGATGGCTAGACCTAAGCCATAAGACAGCAGACCTCTCATGTCACCCTCTGCGAACCGCTGGTAGCTCTTCCAGAGTAAGTGATTACTCGAATTCTTCACAGTAGGATCTGGACAGAATGTAGGATGGACGACTACTTAAGGTTGCGTTTCGATATAGACCCTTTGGTACAAGAGATGTAGGAAGACCGAGAACGAGATGGAGAGATACTCTGAGAAGAGAGAACAGGCAAAGTGCCTAATCCGTGACGCGCAGAAGAAGAAGAAATGTTATAAAAACAGTAGTGCATTAAATACACGAAAATGAATTTTGTAAGGGAAAACAGTAGGTAGCGTGAAACGTATACTGTATATATATTTTATAAATAAAAACAAAGGTGCTCTTGCCCGAGGATATAAAGTACAAAGCTGCAGTTATACCATTAGTTCAGTTATTTCTTCTGCAAATTCTCCTCCTCCTCCTCCTCCTCGTCGTCGTCGTCGTCGTCGTCGTCCTCCTCCTCCTCCTCCTCCTTCACCTTCTTCTTCTTCTTCTTCTTCTTCTTCTTCTTCTTCTTCTTCTTCTTCTTCTTCTTCTTCTTCTTCTTCTTCTTCTTCTTCTTCTTTAGCGTGACAGCCCAACGTGAGCCCAGGCTTCCAACGTCTTCTATCCATTGCCATCTCAGTGTAACCCCCCACATCTTCCAGCACATCATTCAGCCATATTATCCTACGTCGGCCCCTCTTTCTGCTTTTATAGACCTTTGCACTCAAGATTTTCTTTGGCATACGCTGATCATCCATCCTTTCTACGTGACCTAACCATTGTATTCGTCGAACTATTACGAATCTTACAATGTCCTCAAGCTGCAATAGCTCATCTTACGATGTCCTCATGACTCAATAGCTCATCTTTCTCCTGGTTATTTCTTATTATACATTCATAATCTTCTTTAACCGGGTCATAATCACGTCTTACAGTCTTTCTTTCATACCTTCTTAGTGATGCTCGTTCCTTTTTTGTTAATGTCCGTTAGTAACAACCGGTCTGATAATTGCCTTTCTGATAAATATATATTTATTTTTGTGTTACGGTTAATGAGTTTGCTTCTCAATAGTCTACTGTTGGCATAATATGCCCTATTTCCTATTTGTATCCTGTAATGTATTGACTGACTGCATCAAATGAATTATCCTATAAACATAAATTATATAGAGTTCTTCTCTTTCTGATGCAGAAATGAGCATGTATTTAGTTTCGCTGATATTTATATTCAGTCCCATTCCAGCGGATTTTTGATTCAGCTAGTCGTTGTCTTGATCTGACTATTATCACAACATAGTCAGCGTAAGCACATATTGGGCTTGTCTTATTTAGTATTGTTCCTCGCTGATCTATGGCTTTAATGACATAGTGTAGCGCAACAATAAAGGGAGTGGCCGACAACACATCAGCTTACTTAACTCCCGTGTTAAATGTAAATGATACACTCAGCACATTCTCGTACTTAATTCTGGCTTTTGCGAATCCCATGGCCGTCTTCGGTAACTTTATAGGTTTCAAAAAAAGAGTTCCCATATCCTGCGTGGTTTCATGAAGTTTTACCCTTCGCACACTATCAAATGCTTGTCTAAAGTCCACAAACACCATGTGAACAACTATATCATGCTCACAGCACTTTGTTATAATCTACCTGGTACGGACAACTGATCAGAAGTACCTCTTTTTGGTCGGAAACCATATTGGTATTCTCTTAGACTTTTTCCCTGCCCATTGCTTAAGCCTTTTAATCTAGGCTAGAATAGTTGCAAATACAGTGCATACCGTTTGGGTTTTGCAGAGACTGTTACAGTATGAATAGCATATCTCAGCGGTATTTTTCGGTGTAGCTATGCCCTTATAAATATTGTTTGTTTGCATTACTGACGTTTTGGTTATCGGCCTTTTATTGTACAGTGTAGTCCACGACGGGAATCCGACGATTTTTAAAGCGACATAGGTTGGGAACTCTGGCGTGCAAGCGGGAATCGAACAGCTGTGGCCTTGCATCCTGATGCCATTTCACTTACAAAGGAGGAGTGGACTGATACACACTGTGCGTTCGTAGTGAAAACGTCAGTTAAAAAATGGAGATTCAGTTGTGATTATTCCGCCACCACGTAATGATGCTGTTCTAGTCGCAATGTTGATAACGTTGTGGATAAACAATTTCCGAACTATGGCTTCTGCAACGAAAAACAAACCACCAGGTCCGGTGCACACCGTGAGAACATTCAGAGTCAGGCAGGCGATGTCGGCAAAGATGTTCCCACTAATTCAGCCGATAATGGGCGATCCTGTCGAGTATACTCATAATATTCAGTTCCTGCCGTATATCTGTGTTTCTTCTATGATCAAGGGGAGTATACCATGCTACGTGCCTGAGAAATCTCATTTCAACCGCTTGGATGCGACTGTCCTTTCGTTAATGTCCAATTCTCAGACCCATAAAGAAGTGTGGGAAGAGCCATCACCTTGTAGAATTTTTGGCGTGTTCCTTTACTTGCTGACTTAAGGGTTTGCCTAATAGTCCCGCATTATAAGACACACTGTAGTCCAGGTATTCAGAATTGCTAATTTGTTCCAGGACAGTACCATCTATAACAATTTTCTGCCCGTACGCGATCAGTTCCACGAAAAGCCATCACCTTAGTCTTACGTGTGGATATCTGCAATCCAGAGTCTTTGCAAATTCGATTTAACAAATGTATCCCCATCTGCAATCTGTTTTCAGAGTCCGACAGAATAGCCTGATCGTCCGCAGACAACAAATGTCAATTGTAGAGTGACCAATCATAAAATATTCTGGAAGACACTTCTGCCATTTGTTAAATAACCATGATGAAGCAGATTTACTGGTATTTAGTTCAAATTGTTAGCTTGCTAACTAATGAAATGGTCCTGATAATAGGCAATGAAGACATTTACATTTATCGGGCATAAAGTTTCGTTACTGGTCCGATATAAATGCTCAGCAGCTACACGTGCGTCCTCTTCACAGTCCACCCAAACTGTCTAGTGTACTGTGGCAAATTTTGGGATTACAGACCGTTATTTCTTTGAAGAGGAATGACAAAAGGTGACAGTCAAATCTGCTCAATACACAGTGGTGTTACAGGAATTGATTGCTCCTGAACTGCGACGTCGTGGGATTTACTTAAACGCTATGTGGTTCCAGCAAGAGGATTCATTGCGATAGTTCGAGAGATGTTTCCAGGCCACGTGATTTCCAGAGGAGATGTTGCATGCCCGACACGATCTCCAGATCTGTCAGTGTGTGACTATTTTCTCTGGGAATACATCATGTCTAGAGTGTTTCTTAATAAACCTGACGCCATTAACGAGCTCAAGGTCTCTACACAGGAAGAAATTACAGCCATACCAAACAACATGGTGCAACCAGCGATGCGAAATCTACGGGACAGGCTGCAGCAGTGCATACAAAATGATGGACGACATTTGAGAAAGGTCTTATTTAAAAAATGAACTTACACCTGTAAATGGCATCAAATTTGCTGTAATTACATAATAAAACAAAAATAAATAAAACATTATTTATATTACTTATTCTATTTTTAAGATCACCACCCTGCGTTAGTAAACAAAACGTATACATAGTGTACATATTTACGCACACATACGGAAATGACATTTAAGGTTCAATATGTGTTCGACCTGTAAACAGAAATCAGATTACAAAATTTCCCACCTTCCTTTATCATTTCTTTATATTTTTGTGTCTCCTGCGTTTTTCTTCTCACACACAGGCGCGCGCATACCAGACACATAATACAGCGGACGGCCCTGAGTCTTCGCGACAGGAGGTTGCAAATTACGCGTTTCTCGGTCGCGTGTATATCATTTTTTTATTTTCTACACGAACACGAACCCTGCTTCAGCGAAAGATGGTTGCCTTGAAATGATGTGCCGTACTTATTGCATTGTGTAAAATAACTTTGTGGTGGCTAATTAGACCCAGAGGCGAATCCTCAGACAAGCAACGTAAGCAATGATTGCTCAAAGAAAATCAGGCAGAAGTATATAAATGATTACGTAACCAACATTATTGTTGTCACCAAAACTGTTTCACAGGCCTTCTTATCTCTTATCTTTTGAAAATCGGACGAACGGCGCATTTGTCACCTACTTTCCAGTCAAAATGACATTGATGACTTGATTTGACTAAAGTCGTTAATGTCACTTCGTTTCCAGTTCTGTGCGCTGTTTTAACTGCTAACTGACCGCGCCCGCCCCCAAGGCAGTCACTTCAAAAAAATTCTTCGGTGTACTAACTATGAGTTGTCCATAATTTGAGAAATCTTAGCATTTATTTAGGATTCAATAACTACGCTTTCATGATCTAGCCTTCTTCTATAAATTAGGCTACAGTTAGAAATACTCAAACTTATAACAATCTAACCTACGATTACGATGGTTTGCTGGTACCTATGTATAATGCTAAACCGCACAGAGCCTGGTGCTGAGAGAGGCAAGAAGCAAGCACTTTATATTAGTGCTTGCAGCCGCTAGGAGCGCTAGCAGTGTCCCGGCTCGGTGCAAATGCGCTCGATCACATGTTTTTAGTCAATGATAGTTACTGGAGGCTGTGAGGCTAAAATACAATATACGCAAATGTACTTAAAATTTCAGTACTAGAAAATGATTAAAAAGTATTCAGGTACGCAGTCGTTAGTGTCGCTGTGAGAAAAGTATTCGTCAAGTGTAATTAGTATGAGGATTAAAAGAGTAGCGTTTAACAACTCAAAACTTTCTCGATGTGTAAAGAAAAGAGGGCCGCCTTTTATTAATTTGTTATTTGTTAATAATGTATAATTTGTTACGGTGTTATTTTCGTGGTTTCACAAAATTTAATAAAACACCTTCGTACTGCCCGAAATGATAACAAATTCACGGCCTGAAGATGGGCGACGCAAATACCGTAAACCTCCGTTATAACGTACCTCGCCTATAACGGACTGCACTAAAATAACATGGAGTGTTGAACAATGAAACACAATCAAGCTCAACAATTTAAAATGAGCGAGTTTGAAGACCACTTAAACTTTGTCATTAAGTACGTTCAGCAACGAAAAAATGAAAACATGTTGCCTTATTATGATTAAGTCTACTTGCGTCTCCTTCGTCACTTATTAATTAAAGAAATTAAATCAGAAAAAAATCGGTAATTTTTTAAAGGTAGTAAATATGGAAAGTGATTCTGACACGTAGCAATCTTGTTTTTGAAGAAAACACATGGGATTGTGTGTTTACTATAATTATGAATATTTTGTGTAAAATATAAAATGATCTTTACACTGGACTAAGTTTTATTACAATTATGTATACATTTTTTGTGTAAGATGCACCTGTTTATTTATTGGTCTACTGTTATCTACCTTACATAAACACAGTAAAATAAATAGTTTATATTTTTATCCACGTAGTTTAAATGAGTCATATCTACATTATAGGGCTTATTTGCTATGTACAATTACGACGACTTTCAATGTAACGGATACCTCAAAGCCCCTATTAGTCCATTATAAGGGGAGATAACTGTATTTTAAAATTGACAGACTCTCACTAAAGGGTTCATCATTCTTACAAAATAATAATACAAATTGACGACGTAACGGAAGCTGTGTAAGAAATTCCTTGTCATGAAAACGTTGTGTGTTTGTTACTAACGAAGGTCGTAATTTTTTTTACCACGATTAGGAATGTAAGTGGAGAAAGATTACACCTTGAAGGTAGTTAAATTGGCACGGTTCTTCCGACCATCGTCCTTCACGCTTGGCAGAAATTGGGATTGTGTGATTATCAACAGTGTTTTGAAAAACTGTTAAACAAAAAAAAATCGTACATTTTTCTAACTAAATAATGGTAGTGCACCTGGAATTGTGTAGACAGCTAACATATATACACTGGTGTGTGTTTGTGTGTGTGTGTTATTAATTAAAAATAGGGACATATAACACGAAATTAAAAGTATATAAGATACTCATCAGGCCGAGACATGTTACTTGTGGAGACCAGCCATGGACGTTGACAACAAACGAACAAGTATCACTAAGAAGGATTAAAAGAAAGATCGTAAGACGTGTTTGTGGTTCGGTTATAGAAGATGACGAATATAGAATAAGAAATAACCAGGAGACAGATGAGCTATTGAAGCATGAGGACATTGTAAGATTCGTAAAGGCTTAAGGAATACAATGGCTAGGTCACCTTATAACGTTCCGGGCTACGTTATAAATCCAGGGAACCCGTGATAATTGACGCTAGCCAATTATACAGGCTGCCTACGTTGTAACAAACTGAAAATCAACACAACACTTAGAACAATAATAATTACTCTAATTATAGGACACAAGGGAAGGTAATTTAACTGATTTATGCACTCACTTCAATATGTAACAAGATGACATCTCTTTATTAACAAATTATATATATATATATAGATCCCATTACATAAAAATTTTCTCTTACTGAAATATTTAAAAGGGGTTTTCTGTCAAACAAACGATCAAACAGATCATGTATTTTACCTCGGATCCGAGTCTCTTTAAATCTATTAAAGACGTCTGGTATTTACTTTACTTATCAAGAAGGTCGCATTGTTACATGAATACCATTTGAAGAATGGTATTATTTAGTTAAGGGATTAAAACTTATATTTCAAGAGTAATGTTACAAAGTATGATTTTAGAAATTACTGGTTACATTTTTCTAAAACTTAATGCTTAGAGATGATTATTGTCTTTTGAAAAGTCATTGGCATGTATGACAACTTATATTTTAAATGTACATAATTCTCGGTATACGAGCTACCGAGTCACCTCTTAGATACGCTTTTGCTGTCCGTGTCCTGGGGCGTGAATCTTCGGTACTCTGTTAGTCGGGGTAGTCATCTGGGTAGAGTTTCCGGTGAAAGTCCTCTGGGTGTATTAACGAGGAGATGGATGTTATGCTGCGTGAAGTCGTGCTGATCCTCGGCGGTTATGGTAAGTGTTGTTTAGGTGGTAGTCGTCCCTATCTGCAGTTGTGCACGTCACATATTTTCTGGCAGCGTAGTACTGGAGTTTGCATCTTCTTTTTACATTAATATCTGAATTACATCACTCGAACAATATTCGAGAGTTCGTTTTCTAATTAACTTGAGACATCACCTTATATACGAGTTCTTTTTTTTACATTACCACACTTTCTAACAAATTCCTCACTACGTTTTCAATATATAACTATCTCTCCACGCTTTTAGTGGAAGCTAACACTCAATTAAAAAATCAAAAAGAATAACAAAACATTTTATGAAGAGCCCTCGCTTGGAGGTGTTTACAGTCTGAAAGCCGCATCGTTACTCTTGCATTGTTACAACAGGTAGATTGCAACGACGCGGAGTAAGTACTCCGCCATAATATAGTTCCAACTCTTTATTAATAATACCTTCTTATAGTAAGACAAAATAAACTATCTAGACTTATCTTGTTTACAGGGATTATTAGAACTACTACTTGTTACTTTAAATTATTAATTATTTACATTACGATTTACAGATATTTCTAATTTACTGCCGGTTCGGTATGCACGTTGTGTCCGGAATAGGCAGGGTTAACTAAAGGGTTAACTGTATTATTCTTAACTTTTACATTCAGATTTTAATTACTTATTTAGTTAGATTTTCTGAATTTAATTTTCATTACTATTATGAGTTAGTTCAGGGGTATTTGGTTTAATCGTGCGATTTAAAGTACTTACTTTCCGTTTTTTTTATATTTTTATTATTAATTTTTTTTTATTTATTTATCATTTAAATCGTCACAACCTACAGCGGATGGACGATCAGCTGAAAATTCTGATGGCGCAGGTCTATAAAAGAAGAAAGAGGGGCCGACCTACGATAAGATGGTTTAATGATGTGCTAGAACATCTCAGAAGAATGGATGTGAGGGGTTACACTGAGATGGCTATGGACAGGAGACATTGGAGAAGATTGGTGTTGGAAGCCAGGGTTCACGTTGGACTGAAGAAGAAGAAGAAGAAGAAGAAGAGGGATATATACGAAAACGTTTATATGTAAAGTCAAGTGCATAAACGTTTTGTGCATAAATTCAATATTGATATTTCACTTTGTTAATAACAAATGTTAAGCTGTAAATTAATGTAGCTGCATTATTATTTTGTATGATTTTGAAAAAGGCGAATAATTAACGGGTAGAGGGATGGGAATGTTTAGTGTATAGAAATCTGCAAAGAGTAGGAATATCGAGATGTGCATTTTCAGATGGAGGGCAGTGGCGTATCTAAAATTTGGTCTATGAGGGGGGGGGAATCTACGAGGTCAGGCCGGCTTCACAAAAAAAAAAAAAACAAGTTAAGACCAATCAACATTACTGCCTTTAAAGTGGCTGAAATCAAGCCCATTAAAGTAAACGGTAATAACAAAATACGCGTTATTGAATCATTGTTTACAAGATACTTGTTGACTGAATTGATTTTCCTATATTTCATATTTCAAACGTATACGCTGATGCTGTGAAATAAACCTGTTGTGTATATTTAGAAAAGAGTTACTACTATATTAGCGTACACAGCTGAAAAAATAATAAAACAGCCTTAAAATAAGAGACTGACAAAATTCCTCGCCAACTTTCGAACGTCTGTGGAGGGGGGTCCGGTTCCATTATTAAAGACATCGCTGGTCCGGAGAGATTCTAAGATATTAGAGTACGTTCGTCAGCATACGATCAATGCAGCAGCAAAAAAATGGAAGAAAAAATAATACTACTAATTCTAGTAAGCTAGAAAAGAAGAATAATCATCTTAAGTCTCCACCCCCCGTAAACACGCCCCTGCAACTGAGTACCAGACGTAAACAAAATACAACCTAAAAACTAAGAGGTTAACAAAAAAATTCGTCAACTTTCTCGACCCTCTGGAGGGTCCGGTCCCGTTCATTCCCCCACCCCCGTAAATACGTCCCTGATCGATGGATGGGATAAAGGACATAAACGTCGAAAGGTGTTGTGCACGGGGATACAATGTCATAGGTGTAATCTATAGTAAAATTACAACTCTTACTCAGTCCTCGATGTTACTCGAAACGTATGCAAATAACAAATACCTCAAGTCATGTCACGTCTAAGAAATCAACAAAGCAAACATAATCGAAAGCCTCTGTGAACGTTTATTATAAACACGTCTTTTAAAGTGACATGAAACGTTTATTCATTGACATGAAACCGGTGTGATTGTTGTACTTTCTTTATTTTATGTTTCTTTTTTCAAATATGAGAAACTGAAAACTTTTGACGATTTTTAAACAGATTGATCGCTTGGTCGCTTGATATGTCGTACGTAGGGTATGATCGATAGGTTTCAAGCTTAAGAAAACAATAACTTTAAGATCGTAATGACCATCCACCTCCCCGAAATTTATAGGGAAGTCGTCTTTTAAAAGGGCAGGCTTCCTCATAAAATAGATATCTGCAGAGCGGTCACCTATAAAACACTTGAATATATTAATCTCTTTTCTCTTTTCGCTCAGTCTTTTGGCAAAAAGTTAATACTTTTTTTTTACGAGTGCAAGTGGATAAATTTGCTGTACAAATGAATGTCCAGACGTCATGGAACACACTTTTGCTGTACACACTTCCGGGGTCTGTGGCTTTGAGTATTTTATACCCGACCCACTAAAAAACCATCTCCCTTTCTTCTTCTAGGACACTAACCTGGAACTGTCTGAATCGCTACTTCGGGCTACGCCTATTGTTTTTCAGTCCTAGGGCTCACATTTGACTTGTTAACCTTGTATATTGTATTGCCAAAATCTATCTTCTTCGCCTGAAGAATCTCTTCTGCGAGCGTGCCACGCAGTTGCAGCTGTTTTCCCCTTTAAGCATAGCTTCAGCGTTGTAATCCGGGGAGGATATCTCCTGCCTAATATCGTCTTGCAACGATCTTCTATGTTGCTCCCATGTGTCCCAGACGAAGAATGTATGGCTGGCATCGTCCGGAGCTCCCGGCCAGTACAGGCATTCTGGTAACTCGGCCTTTCCAACTTCCTTCAGGTAAGATTGAAAATAACCGTGTCCAGCCAGAAACTGTGTGAGGTGATAGTCGATCTCGCTATGCTTCCTCTCCGCCCACGGCTGCACCTACTCGATGAGCCTTCTCGTCCAGCGATCTCGCTCTTCTCGCTCCCAAGCTCTCTGCCAGCTCTGCAGTATCTGGCTTCGGGCGTCTCGGTGTGCAGCTTTACCACGTACCTCCTTCTTCCTCTGAAAGACGATCTTACGTTCCTTGGCGAGAAGGTCGATCGGTATCACTCCGGCAACGACCAATACAGCCGGCTCGGAAGCCTTACGGTTGGCCGATGCAACTCGAAGAGTACTTCGTCTTTGGACCTGGGCTACCTTCTTCCTGTAAATCGTACGATTCAGGAAGTCCGCCCACACTTCCGCTGCATACAGTAGGACACCTACCATAAAAAGTCTTTTTCTAGTTGACTCCGGGCCGTCGATGTTCACCATGAGCCGACTAAGCGCGATAACTCCCTTGTCCACCGTACGCCAAATCAGCCCAAAAAAGCTCAACTTGGAGTTGAAAATAAAAGCTTCCTGTTTACAATTAATGATGCGTTTCAAAGCATATGATTTTTAACACATGCTTCAGCACATGTTTAATTGTAAACGAGAAGTCACAAGGCGGGTTTGAAAGGTTAGTTTATCTATTCGTACAACTGACTTGGATACCATTGTAAACATGAAAAACAATACATACGCCGAAGCGGCTTCATTGAATATATGACTCGTAGTAGAATCTTAATATTCGATCCGCGAAAGTCCAATTATACGAACGCACTCTAAGTAAATTGTTCTAAGTCCACCGTGAGTTACAACTAAAATTGAAAACAGTGTTACGACGGTCTAGTGATCAGTGGAAAACACAATAAATCGCCCGCAAATTACTGAGCTAAGCGCCGCTGAAGTCTTATATTTCTACCCCGCTGAGATTCCAGCATATTCCATAATACGTGTCTACTAGAAAACACTAGAACGTAATTGATTGCGGCCTAGAACACAGCGCTCGCGGACCGGTATGGTCTGGAAAAGTCTCTTGCGGACGCGTGACAAGTGTCACGTAATTGTCTTTCATCTTAAAGTAGCAGCAATACGTACGCACACACACATTATAGCCGGGCTCCGCTGGAATAGCCGAGAAACACGTACCATGTTGTGTAATGTCATATCATAACAATAGGTTAGTTGTAAATCTTTTGAAAGTAAAGCTCTCAAATCAAAGAGTGGAACTTCTCTTGTAGACTGTAGCGTATTATCTTCCCCAAGGAACAGATCGTTTCAGTACATGAGGACTGCAGAAAGCTCTGTTGTGACCTACGACAATGTAAGTGATGCTGACTAAGAGGTGAGTTTGTTTTCGTCTTGGCATTAACAAAGAAGAAAGTCGTCTGCCACACGGGTCGGCAATGAATCTCCAGGCAATGTGAAGTGGAGTCTACTAATGAGGAATAGTTGTGGATTCTCCTACTTATAGTGACTTGATTTACAACTTCATTATGTGTTTTTAACACTCATACAGCGGCTTGTCGCTAATGAGATCCCGTTTTCAATAAAGAATCTGTGAATGAGGCTACAGTGTGTGTGTGTGTGTGTGTGTGTGTGGCTTAGTGTAAAGGTCAGAGAATTTCCAGAGTAGCTGACAATGCGATATGTGGTTTTATTTAGTCTCAAATTGCAGAAGTAGTTCAAAACCCGGTCAAGAGAACTCTGGCTCCAATGGCGAACCGAAGTAGTTTGTTCTTGAAATGATTACACGTAAAATGTTAGTTGCATCTACAGTAAATATGTAATTATGAGTCGTTTTTTCTTTAAAGAAATAAGCGTTCAATTATTGAATTTGTTGATGAATGTGATGCCTTAGTTAACGAGTTAGTATTCTGATCACGACTTAAAAACTTTGTTAGTGTTATAATCGCAAAATGTACACGTAAACACGCACGCACGCACGCACGCACGCACGCACGCACGCACACACACACACACACACACACACACACACACACACACGAAACACAACACCCCTCCCACTGTGCAGGTCACTGTTTGAGGTTAAATGCAGGCTGATTTATCTTTGGCAGTGGTATGGTGTGTGTTGTACCACGGAAAGGACGCAGCAGGCCATGGGACTGATACCTGAGCGAAGAAGAAAAATGTTTTAATTTTAGTTTTAACTAAAATGTGGTTCAGTAGTAAACAAAATACACATGTTAAAGTCACGAATAAGAACTGACTTATTAAATTAATTTGAAAATACGACCGGTTTGTAGGTTAGTTAATCTGGTTACAGGTATAATGTATAACTTCCCTCATCTAGGCATTGTGAAATAAGAAACTGGAAAGAAATTAAGTAAAAGTCAACAGGATAGAAGGAATCGAAGAAGCAAATACTTTTCAAGTAAGATTACGAAAATCAATAGTAAACCATACGGGAGTATGTTTTAACAAACAGAAGAAAGTAATATTAGCAAAAGCATTAAAATACCGCCTTCCTGAAATAAATGTGGATATAACTATTATTGAATGTGAAAGCGTATACAAAAATTGGAAAACGGAATCAACAAAAGGCATGAAAAGATGGAAATAGTTAATTTGGTAGATAACATATTATTACGACGGTCTCGCGGATCGTTGTATTCTACAGTGGAAACAGATACACACACCAATGAAGTCACTAATAACTCAAAATACGTTGTATTGTACAGTGGAAACAAAATACACACACCAATGAAGTCACTAATAACTCAAAATACGTTGTATTGTACAGTGGAAACAAAATACACACACCAATGAAGTCACTAATAACTCAAAATACGTTGTATTGTACAGTGGATACAAAATACACACACCAATAAAGTCGCTAATAACTCAAAATAAAAGGGAGTCATTAAAATAGTATGCAGCGACAAGCTGAGTATCGGTGCTATATTAACTGTCGACTAGAGGCAATCCATATTCTCCGACCCCGTTATTACAAATTCAGCATTTAACTCTGTCGCTAATATCATTAACATAGTGTCCAAATATAAAACAGATGTTCCGGTTTCAAAATTGTTTACAAGCAGCGTTTCACAGGTACCGGTGATTACAGCTTTAATCGCCCAGCCGATGAAGCAACAGCTAACATTTGTTGGTTCTCCAGCGACGTTAAGCCAACTCCCAATTAGTTCTAACAAATTAGTTATTATTTCTATTCATTTTCGGTTACATAAAAAAATTCCAGCATGGGTATTTTCATCGATCTGTCCTCTTTCCGTTTCACAGTTCTTGCTGTCTACTACAACTACTTCTTTCGTCATCTGTGTTTTAACTAGTTTGAAACCGCTATCAAACTCTCCTTTCGTCACTGCCAATTTCTTTACTTCAGGACACCTTCTATATGCAAACAACGCCTAACTACAGCAATCTGAAACTACAACTATAGTTAACCTTACTCTTCCAATCAGTGTGCGACTAACCCTGTATATGAAGGCGACATTTCTGTGTCTCTTGTTAGCGATGCTTCTTCACAAGTTAGTTTCTCTCTCGATAGAGAGAATTTCTTCCTATATTACTGTACCTCCACTTACTCCCAATCTTATTTTTAATATTCAGATTATTCCTTATTGTCCTGTACCGGTTCCAATGCTGCTTTGTTCCGGTGAATTTACTTTTTCACTTGGAAACTTTCATTTCTGCGTGCCCAGTAGCGTATCTAGAATTTGGCCTGGGGGGGGGGGTCCGTTGTCGGGTTGGCTTCATACAAAATATATAACAAGTTACGGCTAATAAATATTACTATCTTTAAAGTGATTGAAATCAATCCCATTAATGTAAGCGGTAATAACACAATACAATACGCATTATTGAAACATTGCTTACAATGTACTTATTGACTGAATTGATTTTCCTGTATTCCACATTTGAAACGTACAGTATACTCTGATGCTGTGTAATAAGCCTGTTTTAAAAAAGGGTTACTACTATATTAGTGTACACAGCTGGAAAAATAATCATGCATTGGAACTACGAGGAACGTAGTTTCTCAATGAAAAAAGACTGGTAATAAACTGGTCAACAGAAAAATAAAAGCTGTTTCTTTCCTTTACCAGAACAGTCAATTCCAACCATAAAGATAGTTAGAAACCAGAATATGACGTTTTTAGAACACTTTTGTTAGGTCTCAGTATAATATGAGAGTTCTAGCGCACTTTCATTACTGCTCGAAAGACGATGTTTAATCGAAGTTCTTATCTTAACGTTCGATTTAAACATAGTATTTCGGGCAGGATTGAAAGCGTGCTAGAACTCTAATATTATAACTACTTTTATACATATTGTAAAGCCACAAGTGTTATTATTATGTATTCGATTGCGTGTTTATACCCAACGCAACTGTATTGAGTAAACTATAGGCTAGGTCGTAGCGCTTTGTGTGTTCGTTGCGGTAAGTATAATTGTTGCACAATAAACTGTTATTTTAGGCTATATAGTTTATATATATATATATATATTGTGCTGTGGTTATTTTCTGATATTATAATATTTATTATATGCACCACGTTGGTTACCATTTTATGTACTGTAAATTAATTACAGGTATTGTAATTAAAATCTGCTCCACGTTGGATCAGCCATTTATGTACTGTTGTTTTTTGCTGATATATAATATAATATTTGCACCACGTTGGATGCGTCATTTATGTGTTGTAATTATTTATACGTATGGTAATTAAGAAATGTACCTACTGTTATTATGTTTTTTTTTTGTATTTACCAGTACATGTAAAGAAACTCTTTCTCTCAGGGTTAATGATTATTAAGTTATTTGATCGTATTTACGATTGTATCTATTATTTTCTTTTCTTTAAACCAAACCAGATTCAGTTAATATGTAGTATTTTGATAATTAACCATGTAAAAAATAAATAACATACTAATGTAACTTAACCGTCTCTGAATTCTTCCAGCTGCCACGTCTTCTGTCAATTTCTTATTGCTCTCACCGCTGAATGCCGCTTTCCAGGATTCCTGTAACACAGATGTCTCCTCGGAACACTTAATTATCCTTTATGGCCACTTAAACTCTTCCCCAGTCCAAGATGTTCCTCTTCTGTCGTCGTTCTATCAAGGATACTGTTATATTTCTTGTATTATTATTTATTTATTAAATATTATAATCAAACTCTGGTATCACGATTCAAAATCTTTTACTTTATTTTCTTTTCCATGTTACATTAACTTTGATGATGTACAAATGTTATTTTATTCAATTAGACTCTTCATGTATTTACTATTAGATATATAATTTTAGAGTTATAACGTTACTCTTATTGAATTTAAAATTAGACTCATAAATTTTTCTTCATCACTATACAAAACAAATTCTTAACAATCTACAAAATTGCCCCCATGATAATTCCCTAATTTCTTTACATCTGTTTATCATATACCTATTAAAACATATATCATTTTTCTATTTCTTATTAACATCTTTATTTTAACTCTAATATTTGTAATTCTATTGGTTATTTATTAAATAATAATTTTATTACTCTTTACTTTTCTTATAATATTCATTCCAATTTCATATATTATTTTCTGAACATATAACTAAATATGGTTTTACATCATATAGGAATCGACGTCTATGTTGACTGAGTAAGTCGATATTCCCAATGTTTTTTTGTTTACATTCAATACAAAATCTGCATCCTTTCTCGTTTAAAATTTATTATCTCCCTATTATGTACTGTGTGCATTTTAACAGCAGTACATAATATATATATATATATATATATATATATATATATATATATATATATAGTGAGACGTTGATGGCAAGAAATAGCCTAACTAATTAAAATATCAAAAAAGAATAAATCATCGATTTATTAATTATTACGAAAAAATTAAATATTCAAAATGAAAACTTGAGAATCCAAAATATTTCCTTTTTTAAGAATATACAATGATACCACATATTATATCTTTTATATGTAACACACAATAATAACATACAAACGTCAAAACTTAAAAAAAACATATGAAAACAAATTATGATATTATTCAAATTGATTGGGTGTCTGACAAGGGTCAACTTTCAATCATTATTAAAAATTTTAAATAGTTAGAAATCGTTTACGAAAATAGTATTATAGTTATAATTGAATTTAGTAAACAACAATCCTCTCAGTTGAAATCCAATCTCTGAAGATGCCGTAACTGGTGAAACAATTGTCAGGAAAGTAAAATCATCTGTAGAACTTACCAAGTGTTTGTTTATTAAATTCAAGTGTTAGTAAAATGCTCTACCAAGTGCCGAGCAACAGTTCGATCGTGTAGTATTATATTTATTAGCTAAAATAAATTAGTAATTAATACTAATTACAAACAGAATTATCACTGTTGCACCCCACTATAGAAACATGATTCCGATAACACTTGAACACAAGGAATGTGCTAGAAAAATATGTAACTGTCCAGACGGGTGTGACAGGGCCCAGAGGTTGGGAAGGGGCATTTGAATTATAGCTTGTTGTGTGTGAGCAAGGTGTGGTGGGGTGGTGGTGAAGGGTTTGGTTTCACGTCTGTTTGTTCATTTCCGATCTGACGATGAGCTGATAAGCTTGAAAGCGCTAATCGGAATAATTTTTCTATAGTGGTGTGCAACAGTGATAATTCTGTTTGTGATTTTAACCACTAACACAACTTTCTTCATTAAATGTCTTCATTAATACTAATTAGTAAATATTAGTAAATATTTTACTATTATTAGTAAATAATATTTGTTTAAGTAAAATAATTATTATTTATAACGGAAAACCCAGATCAATTAACTAGAAAAACTATTTTTTTTAAATAAAATTTTAAATTACATATTATTTATTTTACTTTTATATATGTACACTACTTACAGTTATGTATTGATTTTGCTCTGTTAGCTTATAATTCAGTTCTTATTGTTCGTTCTTTGTTAAACAATATACAATTGTTCGTTTGTTACCTGTGGATTGTTGAGTTACCGTTTCAACGCTGTAATTGCGCGCACGCGCGCGTACGCGGCAATTGGATGTCGACGATAACGACGATGATGAAGAACACGATGACGATGACCTGGTTCCTTTGTAGATCGTTAGTGTCTTGTGTGATATGATGGTGATGGTGCCTCTTCACCGATCGTGGTAGATTCTGTTTACTACTTGATGGTTGTGACGATGACGATGACCTGGTTCCTTTGTAGGTCGTTAGTGTCTTGTGTGATATGATGGTGATGGTGCCTCTTCACCGATCGTAGTAGATTCTGTTTACTACTTGATGGTTGTGACGATGACGATGACCTGGTTCCTTTGTAGGTCGTTAGTGTCTTGTGTGATATGATGGTGATGGTGCCTTTTCACCGATCGTGGTAGATTTTGTTTACTACTTGATGGTTGTGATGATGAAGACGACGATGACCTGGTTCCTTTGTAGGTCGTTAGTGTCTTGTGTGATATGATGGTGATGGTGCCTCTTCACCGATCGTGGTAGGTTCTGTTTACTACTTGATGGTTGTGACGATGACGATGACCTGGTTCCTTTGTAGGTCGTTAGTGTCTTGTGTGATATGATGGTGATGATGCCTCTTCAGCGATCATGGTAGATTCTGTTTACTACTTGATGGTTGTGACGATGACGATGACCTGGTTCCTTTGTAGGTCGTTAGTGTCTTGTGTGATATGATGGTGATGGTGCCTCTTCACCGATCATGGTAGGTTCTGTTTACTACTTGATGGTTGTGATGATGAAGACGACGATGACCTGGTTCCTTTGTAGGTCGTTAGTGTCTTGTGTGATATGATGGTGATAGAGCCTCTTCACCGATTATGGTAGATTCTGTTTACTACTTGATGGTTGTGACGACGACGATGACCTGGTTCCTTTGTAGGTCGTTAGTGTCTTGTGTGATATGATGGTGATGGTGCCTCTTCACCGATCATGGTAGATTCTGTTTACTACTTGGTGGTTGTGACGATGACGATGACCTGGTTCCTTTGTAGGTCGTTAGTGTCTTGTGTGATATGATGGTGATGGTGCCTCTTCATCGATCATGGTAGGTTCTGTTTACTACTTGATGGTTGTGACGATGACGATGACCTGGTTCCTTTGTAGGTCGTAAGTGTCTTGTGTGTTATGGTGGTGATGGTGCCTCTTCACCGATCGTGGTAGATTCTGTTTACTATTTGACGGTTGTGACGATGACGATGACCTGGTTCCTTTGTAGCTCGTTAGTGTCTTGTGTGATATGATGGTGATGGTGCCTCTTCACCGATCATGGTACATTCTATTTACTACTTGATGGTTGTGACGATGACGATGACCTGGTTCCTTTGTAGCTCGTTAGTGTCTTGTGTGATATGATGGTGATGGTGCCTCTTCACCGATCATGGTACATTCTATTTTCTACTTGATGGTTGTGACGATGACGATGACCTGGTTCCTTTGTAGGTCGTTAGTGTCTTGTGTGTTATGATGGGGATGGTGCCTCTTCACCGATCGTGGTAGATTCTGTTTACTACTTGATGGTTGTGACGATGACGATGACCTGGTTCCTTTGTAACTCGTTAGTGTCTTGTGTGATATGATGGTGATGGTGCCTCTTCACCGTCATGGTAGGTTCTGTTCACTACTTGATGGTTGTGACGATGACGATGACCTGGTTCCTTTGTAGGTCGTTAGTGTCTTGTGTGATATGATGGTGATGGTGCCTTTTCACCGATCGTGGTAGATTCTGTTTACTACTTGATGGTTGTGACGATGACGATGACCTGGTTCCTTTGTAGGTCGTTAGTGTCTTGTGTGATATGATGGTGATGGTGCCTCTTCACCGATCTTGGTATGTTCTGTTTACTACTTGATGGTTGTGACGATGACGATGACCTGGTTCCTTTGTAGGTCGTTAGTGTCTTGTGTGATATGATGGTGATGGTGCCTCTTCACCGATCATGGTAGATTCTGTTTACTACTTGATGGTTGTGATGACGATGACGACGTTGTCGATTCTCTAATCAAACCTACATATTGTCCCCGTGAGAAACTTATTAACGTCGGTCCGCCGTTGGAAATTGTCGTAGAAATTTATAGTCTGCAGTAATTATATGTTACCATTTTTTGTTTCTCACAAAATTTGGTTCCAGTGAAGTTTTCGAGATTTTTCTGAATAACATAAAAGAATATTGATCACCGAACGAATAACAGATCTTGTTTTCATTTGTTAATACGTTGTCTATTTTTTGTTTTAGTCTTACTATTCAGAAATTATTGTATTTTTCAATTTCTTTTGTTGTTTTTTTTTTAAATACATTGTTTTTTTTTGTAATGTTTCTCTTTTTCAAGCATTGTGTGGATACATTAAATTCATATTTTTCCCAACCATGGCTTTTATTTCTTTAAACAGTAAGCTAAAAACCAAAAACCATTGTTACCTAACCTCACAAATGAAAACAACACGTATTTCGCTTTACATTGAGAAACAGAATAATTTAAAATTAGTACACTTCTTCTTCTTCACATCGTAGTATATCGATACAATCACATATTCAACACGTCGGAAATATAGTGCGGGAACAGTTCCTAAACGGATGGTATAACAGAAATACTTAATTAGTTGTTAAATCTAAATATAAATAAGACAAATCTTCAGAATAATTTAAAAATAAATTAATTTTATTGAGTCTATTGCTTTTATTTTTGTTCTTACATTTTTCAATTATTCTATCTATGTATTAATTTTTGAGATTGGTTCATATTAAGTGTAATATTATATTACAAAAAAGTACTTGAACAAAATGCTAAAAAAATATTCACTAAGACAACTATTCAACTAAGTTCTACTGAAACCGAAAACTATTAACAATACGTTCAATGCGACTGAAATCAGCTGGTCTAAAGGAACTTGATATAGTCGTCGATGAAAGTACAGAATGTTCTTTGTTCCGAATCAAAGAAGCCATTGTTTTAGTTAAAATTTTCCTTGTGCTTTCTCATTATTGAATTTGAACATGTTTCGCTCCTGTTAGTGTTATATAGGTCTACGAAAGTTTATTCGTTTCTGTAAGTAACAGAAATTAATTTGGTTTTCTAATTTCATAAATTAAAGTCTCATTTGTAAATAAATGTAATATAATTTACGGATGTGATTTCAAGAACAGTAACTAGGCTTTGTGTGTGAATCTGTTGTAACAGTAATTTTGATACATAATTCGTAAGTTTACTTGCTAACTTCAACTTCTAGTTTCCAACACACGTGAGATAAGTAATAGGTACTTGTTCAAGTATAAACCATCTAACTTGTACTAACTTGTAGGCGTCGAGTTAATGATACCACAAACAAGTGGTATTTTGTAGTACAAATGAGTTAAAATAATTACCAACACATACTATTTTACGGTGCATTAACCAATCAGATCCGAAAGGAATAATAGAATCTTACTTATTTTTTTATAAAATGTTTGCCAACGGCTTAGTACAAAAACGATTGAATCTATGTAGATCTATAATAGTCAAACTCCAAAATTTGTTTAAATAGTCTGAATTTAAGAGTATTTTTATATATTTATCTAATAGCCAGAGTATATCACAGTATTTCAGAATATATAAAAATACATATAAACTATTTTTGGAAATAACAGTTTTTTCTTATGATTCAAAATGTTTATACTTAACTGACATCGATTTTTTTAATACTTTTTGTTTCCCTTGGCTTATAAATTTGTTTATAAACTGACCCGAAAATCTGAAGAACAGTCATGTGATCCTTACCTAACATTCCTCGTTTCTTTACCAATTTTATACAACCTATTCATTTTTTTTCAAAAAGAAGTCGGTAATTTCATTTTCGTGTCACATTCATTTTTATAGAAACTCATAGCCGTAGAAAAAACGTAACTATTGGTATCAAAATCAGTGGTTAATGTCGATGACTTTTTTAAAAAATGCATTGAATTTCTAATTTAGATAATTTAATATAGCCTCTAAGATAGTTTTTATGTAAATTAAATTCTTTGTTCCAATAGCCAACAATGCAGTTTTTCGAATGATGCGAATGAAAACGACGGAATTTTCTTGACCGCGCGTTGTTTATGCAGACAGTACAAGCAGAAATACGAATATTCAGTTTCTCCAAATTTTCTGGGTGCCAGAAATTATGTAGAAACACAGAAATAAAATCATACTTATTGTAAATTTTCACATGTATAGTTAAATTTGTACATTTACCTTAGATGTTAGGCTTAAATCTAGGCAGTTTTCAGCTGGATCCCTTCATTTTAGTACACGAGTCAAAATACCTTATAAAACATGCCTTTGGTTCAGTACTCGTGAAGTTGTATGTATGAGAAAGTTGAGAAAATTTATTTTAAAATGCGTGACAATATAGTGTGAAAGTTGATAATTATAAAAAAACGGTTACATTACGCAAACCGTTTGCAACATTACTTTAGCGCTTAGAAATTTTTCTACATAGATAAAAATTGTAGTCCTTATATTTGTAATTAACCGCTGAAAACCATTTATGTATAATACCACTGGGTATTAAAGCGCATAAAATGAAGGTAACATAATTTGTTTAATGTCTGTCAAGTACTGCTCTGTGAGTATGAACTTATGTTCATTTAGAAAGAGTCGAACACTCGGCAGCCGTAAATTTTCAGCTGGATTGCTTGTAGTGATTGTGACTGCTGCACCATATGGCTTAGATCTGATTCCCTTTCGGGTTGTTTGTCTTGTCTTAAACGTTGCCTTAAAATCCGTATCAGGTCAATTACTTCGTCGTAGGATGGTGGCAAACTATCAAGTTCGCGTCTACTTTTGTCTGGTAACACCAGTGGAATTAGGTAAAGTGTTAAATCCCAATATATCTGTCAGGTATCTACACATGCGCTCTGTACATACATACAAAGAGTTAAGATATACAAAATGGTTTGATAATTTTAACAGTTTAAAGGGAGTCGGTAGACGCTGTGCTGGCAATGGTAAATTGCCCAAATTTATGTACACTTTGTTGTTAAAATTCCTTCCCGGGCTGTTTGGCCGTGGTCCATTGTTTTGTGCCAAAACGGACGTTTCGGCAGTGCCATCGACTGCCATCATCAGTGTAAGATCGAGTACGCTAACACGAGGTGGTATAGGTTAGTGACTACAGTACTGTGGTTAAGGCCTTCTGATGATTGCAGTCGATGTCATTGCCGAAACGTCTGGTTTTGCAGAAAACAATGGACCACGGTGAAACAGCCCGGGAAGGAATTTTAACAACATTGCTCCGGCCGTGTTAGTCTACGAAGTATAATAGGTACACTTTTATCTGAAACCTGATGAGATACAGTCTTGAAATTTTTGTAGACGTTTTATGTCTACTGAAGTAGAATTATTTAATTTTCACGTCCACAACAATATTCTTATTTAATTTAATGTTATAACTTTTTTCAAGGAAAATAATTAAACATTATATTTTTGCAGCACCCAAAGCATATACACTATATTTCTACATGTTTTAGTGGATGGTTAGTGGGGAACGGTCAATAATACAAATTTTAGCTATTTTGCGTCGACGTTTCGACAATATTTATTGTCATCTTCAGGACCTGTGTATGAAATACAATAGAAATATCAAACATAACGAAACAATTATATATTTGGGTGAATGTGTTGGTGTATGTGAGTGTGTGCGTCCGTATGTATGTATCATTTTATATGTGAAGACTTATGATAGTTTGTTTACATCTTCAAATTATCTTTAAGAAAACGAACACATTATAGTATGAGAGAACTTAATTTATACAGTATTACAATTTAAATTACTAAATGTAATGATATTTTAATTAATTAAACAAACAGTAATCAACAATTGGATATTAGATTGGTACAAAAACTGTTTATACCTACAGCAGTCAATTTAAATTGATAATTAAAATATCATTACATTTAATAATTTAAATTGTAATACTGTATAAATTAAGTTCTCTCAAACTATAATTTGCTCGTTTTCTTAAAGATAATTTGAAGATCATAAGTCTTCACATATAAAATGATACATACGTACACACTCACATACACCAACACGTTCACCCAAATATATAATTGTTTCGTTATGTTTGATATTTCTATTGTATTTCATACACAGGTCCTGAAGATGACAATAAATATTGTCGAAACGTCGACGCAAAATAGCTAAAATTTGTATTTTGACCGATCCTCACTAACCATCCACTAAAACATTCATTGATTGACGGTCACTAAAAATTTAAGGATTTATTTCTACAATTCTGCTTCAGGACGTAGAGATGAGTAGCTTACATCAGCCCCGAAAATTTCAATATCCTACGTAGTATAGTTTTTAAGATATATGTACCTAAATGTTAATAGATATGGTTTAGATACGGTTTTTCAAAAAAACACGTTTAAAGTATATCAGTGGGAATTAACGAAAACTAAAATCGATGGCCAAATAGTTTTTTCAGGTACAAAAAACACATTTAACCATATGGATGAGTTCATGAAGTTAACAATATTTTTGTTAAAATTCTCGTTAATTTGATAGCCGGCGTGGATTTGTACAATTTTTACAAACTTGTAATTCAATTTTGGACCTGGTGTTTCAAGTTCCTTGAAACAGAACGCAGCATCAGAGTTTTGTTACAATTACCTTTAATTTGATACCCCACATAGAATTTTGTGTTTTTTTTTTCATTGACGCCTGCCGTAATAGCATACTACGTAATAAGTCTAAAAAGCGTAGTAGTTTTACGTAAAAGTTTTAAAAGCGTATATTTTATATATTCAGATGTTTTTATAAATTATTTATTGGCAAATTAGCTCTTTTATACATAATGATCTATCCCAAAGATTTGTGAACGTTGGGATAATAACGTTATCAATACATTCCTGAGAAAAGTACATAAATTGAACAATGCAAACTAACATTACAGTATAAAATAATTATGGTAGGTTTCAAGTCATTCTTGTAAAAAGAACATCGACGACAAGCGGAACTCACCATTGATGTTTGAATAACACATCGAGGGCCGTACGGGAGAGGGAGCTAAGATGCAACAGCCCCCTCAGAGACCAAACAGTTAACTTATTCATCGAAGTGTTGCTTTGAAATAATCTGAGTAAACAATTTGAGATTCAAATAAAAAATTTGTTTTAATATCTCATATGGAACTGATATTAATTGGAATACTTATTATTTGGTGTTCTGCCCTAAGGGAGGACTTCAAGTGCTAAAGGCTCTCCAAGCTGCCCTATCGCATGCCAGTCTTTTCGTTTCTTCGTAACACCCTCTGATTTTAATGCTGTCTGTTAACTTCATTCTTTTACACCCTCTTATTTTATCTCCTTCTATGACACCCGTCATGGCAATTGTAAGCAAGCAGTGACTCTTCTTAAACAATAACCTAACCAATTCCTTTTCCTATTTTTTTTTTTACCTTCAGGATTCTTCTCTCTTCCCCTATTCTTCTTAAAACTTCATAATTCCTTACTTTTTTCTTATTTATTGGGATAGTAAGCTAACAAAATTTAGACGCATCTGTGGAACGATTCATAGGAACACGGAAGGATACCCCGAATGAAATTTTATAAAACTGTGGCTGTCCGCACGTTCCTGTATGCTAGTGAGACATGGACTCTTGGTAAAAGAGACGTTGAGAAAATTCAGGAAGCCAAAATAAAATTTCTAAGAGGGAAGCAAGGTTGTTCTCTCTTGGATCGGAGAAGGAACGAGGATATTAGACGCAATTTATACATTGTATCATTGCACCAGAAGATTGAAGACCACAGAAGGAGATGGAGATGAACACTTGAATCGCATGCCTGATATCCGTCTACCTGTGGCTGTCTCGGGTCATTACCTTACTGGAAAGAGAGATGTCGGTATACCGAGAAGGAGATGGGTTCTGGAACAGGTCTGAAGCCTAGATCTTGGAGTGGTGATGAGGATGATGATGATAAAAAATTGTGGTACCTATAGAATACCTGTGGAATCTTTAGCGTAGGTTTACTTGTAACAGTTGAATCAGTTGGAAAATCCCTTAAACTTAATTTATTTAAACGCTATTTAAGATAATTGAATTGATAGATCAAGATTGTGATAGCAATTTATGTTTACTTTCAGTTAAACATAAGGCTATTTTGCCTCTCAAAATGCAAGAAATGTTACGTTAAAATTTTTGTACATTATAAACAGCTATTCATTTCTAGTTTTTCTTATTTTCAGGTTTAACCAGTGTCACCAAAAAATTTAATGTTATATGTTATGAATATATTTTTACATTTTCTTTTATTATAAAGTTCTTGACGTCCTTGATGCTCACATGGTCGTCCGCATTTCGCTGTCACAGCCTTCACCAAAGGCACTCCTCAGCGACTGTCCTAGTCCCACGCGTACACGTCCTTTTGACGCCAATTTTTCTGTTTATACTGTATTTATTCAGTGACACGAAGAAACTGTATCATTGTATAACTTCGAGGTTTTGGAATTTTCTACTCTTTTTCAGTGGCAAAACGTCGAACTATCCCGAGGCTCAAACGTGGCAACATAATCGATATATTTGTTAACTTACGTTTCGGGACAACACTATACTTATACAGAATCGATATATTTGTTAACTTACGCTTCGGGACAACACTACACTTTAAAAAAATTCACTTATACGTAGCATATCCACCTCTAATAAATAGGAAATGCTAAAAGTTTATGTTTACAATGTTTTTAGTCATTTTTAGACTACAGTTATACTTTTATAAGAATAATATTTATCTTATTATGTTTTCTATTTGGTAGCGAGTTCTGGTAGTAATAAAAATGCAGTTTTTATGCAACTTTTTAAGATTTATTTAATCTTATATTGATGCCTACAATATAAAACACAAAGTAATATAATTTTAATTTACTTTTTCTGTGACAATTTCTATGATATTAATAGTGGTGTTGTGTTGTAGTAGAGTAACTTGTGGTACTTACATGTATCGTTGTGAGTCCCAGGTAGACACATTAAACTATATAACACTATACACTATACTACGATACAAATACATTATGAGACATATTAGTTACATGTAGGCCCTAATTACACTTTGTATACTGCATAGTGAGAGTGTGTGAATCTATTACGTGACTGGAGAAAGGAGCGGACGCACAAAGTAAAGAATTGTCCGGGTTCCAATGGATGAGTTGTTGACTTGTCAGATATCTATTGTACGCGTATGTTTGTTTTCTGGGAATGTATAAGGTTTGAATAACACTTACTGAAACTTTGTACGTCGGTTTTTTTTTTTAAACGGAATTTTGCTTGTTTTTTCGATAGTTATCATTTGAAGGAACTGCCTTCTGAAATTATTAGTTTCAGTAGGTATGTATTATTTTTACTTTGTCAGACTGGAAGGTGTGGCCATGTACGCGAGCGTCTTGTGTTAAAGCTGTTGGATCGTGTTTATTAGTTTCTATTTTATCACAACTGCATTTAATATACTCTTCTTTTTAAATATTGTTCCGACCATCCATACTATTTTTTATTGCAGTTTTCCGGACATAAAATTTCATAAACGACATTAGATTTTACTTCTGTTTCATCTCTGTCTTTGGTATTCGCGAAGAGTTTATTTACTGTATTGACATTTCGGTACGCTATTTTCGTGATTTTGTTGGTCCTCGTAAGTATTTTAGAGATTTTCTCAAGGAAAAATATTTAGTAGTGTAAACTTTTATATTGTTACTACGGTCTACTGATTGTCGTATTGTACAGTGGAAAGCAAAATACAAGACACCAAGTAAGTCACTAATCACCAGCTTTAATTATCATTTTTTTTTTAAGTATATCATTATTAGACGGTAACCAAGTCACAGATTTAATTATCTTATTAATTTACCTTATTTCCGTCTTGTGACTTATTTTTCCTGTTGTAGGTTACTTTTGACGCGTTTCGGAGCTCTTCAATGCTCCATCTGACGGATTTTCTGAAGATGGAGCACTGAAGAGCTCCGAAACGCGTCAAAAGCAACCTACAACAGGAAAAATAAATCACAAGACGGAAATAAGGTAAATTAATAAGATAATTTAATTATCACAGTTAAACAGTTCGTAATTAACAACAGTCTCTTACAACAAATCAAATAAAAATTGTTCACACGCAATAAAATGTCAACTAATATAAAACACAATTGTATTACAATAATACCGCCCGATTATAAAACGCAACACTTCACTAATAACCACTTGAACGCACACAGTATCGCCCGACAATAAACTCGAACCGCACTGTAATATATCGCAACTATAACTGAAACTGAACGGTGTTGAGTACTGGTATTTATAACCCCCCCCCCCGAAATACTAGATTATTCCATACGCATTAACAATAAAAGAAAAACATTAGAGCGTAATTCATTGCGGCCTTGACACAGTTCGCGCGGCTTCTGACACCGTCTAGCTAATGCGTCGAGAATCACGTACACCACACACATTACAGCCGGATTCCTCTGGAACATTCGACAAACACGTAGATTGTCCTGTAATGTCGTAACAATATACAGTAGTATACATTTATTAATATGTAAACTGTTATACATTATTATACATTATCTTGTTGATTCATCCTCTTCGTTCACTTTATTAAATTTATTAATATATATAAACTTTCACGTATGAAGTTACTGTTCGTTATCACTTCCCCAAACGTTTCAAGGTGATGTGCCTTTGAAACGTTTAGGGTTATCACCTTGAAACGTTTGGGGAATTGATAACGAATAGTAACTTCGTACGTGAAAGTTTATATATATTAATAAATTATTAATTTATTAATAAGTTAACTGACAAAGAAAGAAATATAATATACCAAATTGGTTATGAAAATGGATACAATAAAAATACTATGATCAAAATAGAAAATAAAATCAAATACAAAATAAAAACTGAACAATTAAGAATTAATCAAACTGAACAACACATAAATAATAACAACAACAAAAAATGGGCCACATTCACATATATAAATAATAAAATGACAAAACTAACAAAACTATTTAAAAACACAGATATAAAAATAGCATACAAAACTAATAAAAATAAATTACAAAATCTAAATAGCTCACACAACAAAGATAATACAACAACTAACGGTATATACAAAATTGAATGCCAAGATTGCAATTAATGTTATATAGGACAAACAAAAAAACAGCTGAAAAAACGTTATTTTGAACACCTAAATGCATACAAAAAACCAGAAATATATAAATCCAATTTAGCCACACGTGCAGTAAACACAGGACATGAATTCCCAGACATAAACAATGTAACACTAATAAAACATATACCACACAAAGGCACATAATGAACATATGGGAAAATTTACAAATATACAAACATAAAACAGAAAACAAACTAATACCTGAACAAATACAAATCAATACAAAACATGACACAATATTCAAAGCACTCAACATTGAAAATACACAAAAAACTAACACATACACCACAATCACACACAATAAAACCAACTCGAAATACCAGAAGCCAACAGGAAGCCACAATAATAATAGTCAACCAACAACACATATGTACTTCACCAGACAAAAAAACCGGAAGGCTGAGGATGGGTACAAGATAGTACCCGAAACATGTTCCAAATAGAAAAATAACATCTTGAGGTAAATTTATGTATAAATATTAAATGTATTATATACATCAAGAAACGGACTGTAGCAGAAAGTGATTGAAATAATAAATTATTATACAGTAAAAGCTGACTTAATCGGGTACCCTTGGATCTCCGTAAAATGTGGTCGGTTAAAAACGTGTCCGTTTAATAAAGGGTTGGCGGGGTTAGAAAAAATACAGTATATAAATACCGGTATGGATGGTCATCAGCTATATCATTTTGTTATTTACTTACAGTTATATTCCTATTTACAGGATGTTTACAATGAAGGTACTTACATTACAACACGTGGTAGAGAAATTATACATCTGAAAAATAAGAGTTTTATGTCTTCTGTTCGGCGATAGCAGTTTTATTTCAAACTGTGTAGTTAAATCTACACTGTTAAACTACAGTACAAATTTCAAGAACACCCAGGCACACGCGGGTCGCTTACGGCAATTCAATATTATTACTGTTTCAATAATTCGGAACGTTCGCTTATAACTGTTCGCTAACTACTGTTTCCATTTTATGGAAACTTCAATAGGATATTGTGTACAAATTACCTTTTTTTTTAAATTTAAAAGTACTTATGTACATACGGGTAGGTCGTTTACCTTGTGTTTTAGTTGGGTCAGGTGTAAACCGTACTTGAGTATTATTAGAAATCTGTATTGCTAAAGTATTTTGTTTATTGTATTGTATTCCATATGTCTGAACATCTAACAGGAGACTATTTAAGTATGATGTATATTATACATTTATTAACTTAATACATAAGAACATAGTTCTCAGTTTTATGTAACAGTAGTAACATTCAGTATGAGCCTACATTTAGTAACTGAAAGTGACTATACTGTTTGAATTGAACTCTTATACGTGATTTCTGGTAATAGATCACCAGGCGATGTAACAATATCGTCACAAGAAACACAACATAAAGACCGTCTTTGACACCCACAGTACCAGGATATAGTATCAGGATATTGAAAAAACAAAGACCCAACAAAAGTCCAGGAGGATCCCAACTGCTCTGCACAGACTGCGATAGTTCGTGCGTATGCCACTCTATTCCAAGTGTCATGGGAAAACGAACGAACACACGGGATTCATAAAGTTTGACAAAAACTGGTCAGCACTGGCCATAAACATCACAACAAACCGGGCGCACTATACAATTTGAAGACACCAGTAGGCCTACACTCTGGCTGTCGTCACCAGCGGAACATAATGAAAAATCAGAGTAGGTTCGGAAATTAAAAAACGTCCACATTACTTAAACATAAGAGCAGTGCCGGATTTAAACATAGGCTACACAGGCTGTAGCCTAGAGGGCCGCACCACAAACAAAAAGAAAAATAAGAATAGTCAACTCCCAAAAAACTATTGAGGCAGAGGCTGGAAGCTTACAAATTAGTTTATTCTCGTTTTGGATTTCTTAGTAAATTAGACAGCATTACTGTCAATGAGGAGATCATGAAAACAGCTCATTTAGTACAAGCATATGACAATGATTTGGACAACAACCTGGAAAATGAACTAATTCATTTCAAGTCTTTTTGCAATGAGTACATTGAAGAAGGTGAAAAGGATAAAACTGTCATCAGTCACTAGCTGTGGCTGTACAAACTCCTTCTAGAAAAGAACGTCAAGTTATGTTTTCCTACGTGGAAGTAGGACTTTGAATGTATTTGTCAATGATGGTACCAAGAGTAGTGGTGAGAGATCACTTTCGAAGTTGAAACTTATTAAAAATAGGCTCCGGACAACAATGTTAGAAGATAGGCTGCACTTTGTATCTGATATGAGCCTAGAGGGAGATATCTTGAAACAGTTATCTTATGATGATGTAAGTAAATCTGTTAATATTATGTATAGGTGAGTGCCAATAAATAAAACCAAATCCTAATGAAAGTAGTATACTAAAATCTTTTTTTGATGCAGAAAAATTACGATTTCCTTACAGATTTATACAATGTAAATATACCGTAATATTTTTATGTATTTTCAAAAACATGCTTAATTTGTAATAATTACAATGACATTGTTTTACTTTTCTTTCCAAATCAGTTGTTTTTATTTTTCCTACACTTTTATTCTGTTTAGGATATTTCGAGTGTAATACAAAAACGACTGCAATCTTTTATTATTGCTTTCGTAGAGTCCAGAATGCCATTGTACATTGAGATACTTTGAAACCGTTAAATTGTTTAATTTAGTATTGAAAATTTACAAAAAACAGTGTATCGCAATTTAATTTGTTTTGTTACTATGGTCTACTGATCGTCGTATGGTACAGTGGGAAACTAAATACAAGACACCAATTAAGTCACTAATCACCAGCTTTAATTATCACAGTTAAACAGTTTATAATTAACTCGTACACGCAATAAAAATGTCTGTTAATAGAGTTTCACACAATTATTAACACAATACTACTTCACTTCAACAAACACTCAATCCGCACTAGTGAAAATCGCTCACGTAACTTAACTGACAACCCGGCTGCTATGGCTTTATATACATCGCGCTGAGGTTCAGTACAACTTTCCCTCCTTAACTGCACGCCGGCGGTTTAATGCGTATCTCAAGTGTTCCTGGAACTCACTAGAACCACTTACGTGAATGACGCAACAGCTGCCACACTTGACGGGGGGGGGGGATGTTCTGGGTTGTTCGGTAGGCTTCTCGTAACAGTATACTTAACAATGATTTTACTTGCAGTACTGGAAGATATATTTTTCAGAATTTCCCGGGGGATAGATTTGGACCTCCCCCCGTTTTACTGGGGGATATTCCATACTCTGCAGATCCCTCCGGTAGTTGGGAGGCCCGCACCACATGTTCAGTCTAGGGGCCCACTAACTCTGAATCTGGGCCTGCATAAGAGATAATGCGCGCAGTATACTGTGGCAAAGGAATCTTCTCATCAAGTACACAGCGACAGTCAGTATGAAGAAGGACGGTCGTAGCAACAGTATCAAATGAACAGAGCTCGCTGGGTAAAATAAAAAGGAGCGACGCCACGCTTAGGCGAAAGCAACGCTCCTGAAGAACAACTGTGTCGAAACGTAGAGGAAAAACAAACATACACATAGTAAAATCCAGAAGAAAAGACTATCTATATGTCTATATATAGTATATGCATTTACCTTTACAGTAATACCCCGCTTAGCACTTCCGCGATCACAAAGCGCTGTACGAAACAGCGCTGTACGGGGTCGATATTTTCAATCATTATTGTTTACTACTGGTTTTATTGTTTTTTATTTTTTGTTTTACTTTTATTTATTTTATTTTAATTTGTTTTATTTCTTCTTCTTCTTCTTCTTCTTCTTCTTCTTCTTCTTCTTCTTCTTCTTCTTCTTCTTCCTCTTCTCCATGTCAAGGTATAGGCTTACAGCCTGTTCCGCCTTCACTGAAGCCATCTCTTCGGTGTGTGTCTTATTACTTGTTTAGGTATGTCCCATATCTTCCATTCTTTGGATATGCTGCCTCCATTTTATTTGTCCTTCCCTAATTCTGCTGGCCATACAATATACTTTTAACTCGGCTCTTATATCTATTTTGTATCTGATCTCTAAGGGTGGAACCTTTGGTTTTTCTCGAGAACTTCATTCAACTTGTTTGTATTCTTCGTTCCATTATTTCTCGTCATCGTCCAAGTTTCACTTCCATAATTAAAAACAGGTGTTGCCTGTTACTTTGAACAGGTTAAACCAGTGTTTTTTGTTTTATTTTATATCCAAAATAATTCCGTCTCGTCCATATGCAACGATGTTGTTTTAAATTTTGTACGAAATCCAACGCAGTCTGATTAAAAATTTATTTTAATGTTGTGAAAATTTCAACGTTTCTAAAACCTATAATATTTATCCTTTACTAGCTTCAAATGTTTCTAGTTTGTGTCCTTTCTCGTCCTGAATGTAAGTAAAAATGCTTCTCGCTTTCTCCATGACGGTTAACTGACTTAACGGCATGTTACGCTTCGTTTGATCATCAATCCAAATGCTAGGTCTTTTTTAATTTCTTCAAGCACACTGCTTCTCGGCCGAGAGCTATTTTAATAATAGATAATTTTGTTGACGTTGAGGCAGGTGTTTTTGTTTTTTCAGAGTTTTTAAAAATTGTCCTAATTGTCGATGGTACCAAATTTAATGAACAGGCTACATCCACTTGACGCTCGCCAGCTTCTAATCGTCTTAACACTTGTAATTTCACATCAAAGCTGATACTTTTTTCCATCTTATTTACAGGGTCAGGCTTTAAACACGACATAATTGGCGATTGAGAAATTGAAAAATTTAGAATAAAAATACGTAAAAATAAAACGAATAAATAAATAAACTGTATCTATTGATAATTAAACAAAACTCAGTTGGCCTTGACTTTACCAAAAGCGCTAAAATGGGTATTACTGTACGCTACATTACTGCACTTGAGACATATTACGAGCATTAAGTAATATGCTCATCTCTGCTATGCTGGTTTTCTGTCTGTGTCTGGTCCTCAGCGAAGTCTGTTTTCAGTCAGAACCCCATCATGGCTGAGATGAGCTTATTGTTTAATCCTCGAACTACAAGGTCTGTGAATTAAGTAATGCGGCTAATCATGTAGCAGTCAATATGGCAATACTGTAAGGTTTTCATTAACACAGATGGTTAGATAAACAGCTGATTGATATTGAGTATTAATAATTATTGTCTATTGTTGCCACGTGAAACGTAAACAAGCTTTTCATGAAGTGAGTTTTTGTTGTGCGTTATAAAAATGAGTGACATCAATGACGAGCAACGTTGTGCAATGTAGTTTTATGTTAAACTCTAGCACAATGCTACTGAGACTTTTACAAAATTAACAATGGCGTATGGAGATGAGGCTTCTTCAAAACCTTTTCAGATGGTTTAAAACATTTTCAGATGGCCGGGAATCAGTTAAGGATGATCCGCGCTCTGCAAGACCGGCAACACCAAGAGTTGACGTACAGGACAGACTGTAAATCAACATGTTTACCAAGAAATTCTTGAAAGGATGCGGAAAAGAGTTGCCAGCATGAGACCAGCCATCGTGAACACCTGGATGCTGCATCATCCAGCGCTCTCGATTAATGCGGTGTTGGGGAAGAGAAATATTTCTGTTGTTCGTCAGCCTCCTTATTCACCTGACTTGAGTCCCTGTGACTAGTTTTTCTTCCCGTGATTGAAGAAAGATCTCGAAGGCCACCAGTTCTGGGCGATAGACAACATTAAAAAAAGTGTAACCGACCGATGGAAGGAGATTCCAGTTTGTGAGTTCTAGCACTGCTATGAAGAGTGAAAAGCGCTGTGTGGCTTCCGAAGGGAACTATTTTGAAGACGATAGAGTCTAGATACAGTTTGATTGTAAACAAAAGGTTTTGCTGAATTAGTCTCATTACTTAATTTACAGACCTCGTATGTGTCAAGTAAGGGAAGACATATATATATTGGTGGGACAATAATATAGTATTAAATTATCTACACATGAAGAAAAGAAGTGTATCGTAAAGTGTAACACACACACAGAATCGCGCGCGCGCATGTAAACTTTACGATGTCATAAAAACAAATACATAGAAATAAAATTAAGAGTAAGAATAGTTAAAAACCACATAAAATATTTTGACAACTGTTAATAGTCTTGATCAACGATTCGAAAGATTTATCAGGAACGAATTACACACAACAAATTTCGTTAAGTACCTTATGGGTACGTTTTGCGAGACTGCTACAGAACGAAAGAGTGTGCTACAAGCCGCCTAGGATCCTTGTCTTAAACGAAAGTATATTAATTTGAATGCAGAATAGAAAGAGAGTGTGAGTGAGAGAGAGATTGGGGTCTGTCTAACTTGTTTTCCTTCGCACAGTTTGCAGAAAATATGAAGTCGTACACACGTTACTGACCTTACGTACGAATTTGTGTCATTTTTGCACAATCCTGTAACCACATGCTAGCTGGAAATGAATATATTGTTGTATTAATGTTGTGGACTGTTACACTGGGCGTTTGGCTTCGATTCCTGCGTTACTTATTAGATTTATGTTCTGTCACTCACTCACTCACCCAAGATGTTAACAAACTACCGAATCACTCTTATCTACTCTTAAGATCTACTCTTAACTTGCCAGTGTTTAACTTTTCTCAAATAATGATAATGTGATGTATTTATAACATACACACACTTATTGTTTACGAATAGTACCTAGAATCTCAATCTTGTATTGTAGTGTGTTCATTGTTCATAGCCTAAAGGTACCATTTTTTTATGTCACATTATCATTAGTTACAATGGCAAGCCGAGCCACGATCTGTACACACAGCACAGATAATATGATAAACAATTTGAAGTTCGAGAAAATAAAACTTATCAAAACTAACCTCAACGTCGAGTTCAGTAGATTATGTAAGCTAAGCATGGTACCTTTAGGCTATGAACAATGAACACACTACAATAGAAAATCTTCTCAAATGTTCAAAAACTTTTTTTTATATACTGTGAAGAACATTAAGAAAATCAAGAAATGCACGTCATTATATAGAAGCATGTACAGAAGTATATAAGCACCTTATATTAAAGATGAAATGTAGGGTTATTTTAACGTAAACTTTGTTAGTTTTAGAGAGAAAAAATCGTTGATAATCTTTTGTGAATCTTATGATCCCGTTACGTAATGTTAAATGGAAACTGAACTCAGCCTAAACTATTAACTCTTTCTTGATGAATGTAAAATAGTTTTTAAATTTACTGGATGTTCGTCTACTGTTGTAGATGTTACAGGTACACTGAGGCAAATCGAGTCAAACACCAGAATACTATATACGCACCGCTGTCATTAGCACAGCATAATTTTTATATTTAAGACCAACATTTTCAATAAATCACGAACTTGGTTTCTGATTTTAGTTCAAATTCTGTCGCTTTGACCACTGTCAATTCGTTCTGCCCTGTCCCTGATATTCAGTAAATTATAGCTTACTGTAGTTGTTATCCTAAAAATTAGCAAAGGGTTGAGCTAAACCCCCTCCCCTAACCAAAGAATGAGTCACTACGTAATTGCCACACCAAACAGGCCAGCTGTAATGTTAAGTACTTTGAACTGGTACGTCAGCGGGCACCGCAGAGGATCTAATTATATTCTACTTGATTTAAATTTTCAGATAACATTGATCCACACGCCACTTCTGTTCCATATAAACTGTAGACGGCTATTTGATATCAACTGTACCAGAGCGCTAGATTCAGGATAGCAAGAGTTATACCATATTAAAAAGTGGTTTTCAGAAGAGCCCAGTCAACGGCAACTTATTATTGATTCTTATTTCGTTATTTTTTAAATCTCTATTTATACCTTTCTCAGTTCGTCGACTATCTTTATATTCGTTACTAGAGACAAGGTAACATTAATTTTAATGACACTTGACCTTGAATTTAAAATTTTTTAAAACTCTGTATACTTCGGGTTCTTTGAAGTAAAAATTTGTTGCTGCTTAATTTGTGTTAGCAATAAAATTTTATTCTCTTCCAATAAGTCTGCATCAGTCCTACTTTCACTCCACTGATCTTTGTTCTGATTATTGATTATGGACACCACTACATGGACATTGTTGTATGCTGACGATGTGAAGCTTGCTGCAAACACATGAGATCTTGAGTGTCAAATTATGACCACCTTTATTAAATTGGTCTACGCCTGAACATTCTTGAACAGAGTACCTGAAAACTATCATATTCCCTAGCGCCTTACAAATTAATGAAGTTGTTATTGCCAAGGTAATACGTTTCGTTTACCTAGGATCCCGTTTGTGGAGTGATGGCTGTTCAAATGAAGACGTACGAGCAAGGATTAATGCCGACTGGGTGTGATGGAGTCCTGAAATGTAGGATATACTGCACAATGGCGAGACCAATTGCCCTGTATGGTCCTACCGAGTGTTGAGGTGCCTCCGAGAGCGCAGAGCACACGTTTCAAATCATGAAAACGCGGATGCTGCAGAGGACAAGGGAACTGTCGGTGCTCGATCATATCAACAATACCACTATCAGGCGAACGGAAAGTGTGGCTCCAATAAATGAGGAAATGCAGGAGTGGGAGCTTCGTAGCATAAACTTACTCCATTATAGGAAAGTTGACGACAAAAACTGCCCACGAGCGACCCAAACTGCGATAGATGGAAACGCGATCTTGGAAGTACAAAACCGAGTTTACAAGACGCGACAGACTGCACTAAGTGGCATTCGCTGATCCGTGAAGCTGGCCCCGTTTCAAGGCGGTAATTCTAAGAAGAAGAAGAAGAAGAAGAAGAAGAAGAAGAAGAAGAAGAAGAAGAAGAAGAAGAAGAAGAAGAAGAAGAAGAAGAAGAAGAAGAAGAAGAAGAATGTGCCGTGGCAATATTAAATGTAAATTCCACGGCTAGTTTTCAAACGTAATTCAGTCCGTTTGGTGCATTATCGTTACAAGTTAGGCTGCCCGCTAGCGATAGCGAGATCTAGTCAGTCGCCGTGACCTTGCTCAGTGACGTTATTCAGTAGGCCGCGCTGCAAGCTTCTATGACAACGTAATCTGGTCAGCCGTGACCAGCTGTTTGTAATTTTACTCGGTCCGTGTGTGACGTTTCGCATAACGTTACAATTCGGGAACCTGGTTAATTGGCTCAGGTCAATTAAACAGGCTGCCATTATCTTTAAAAAATCATAAATAACTGGAAAGTAAACAAAAGTTAAATAGGATCCCGTGAATTGAGGAATATTGACAAGGGATTTGGTAGATATATTCACTCACCTGTTGGATAACCATGACATCTCTTTATTACATAAATTTAGCAATGAGTATATTAAAGCTAAAACATTTGTACCTCTTGTACAAAGAGAATTAGAGTAATTTAGTACTGAGTTAACATAGTTTTTCTTTTATTAATACCCTCTGATCCGAGTACTTCGTTTCAGCATATGATATTACATTTATAATATTTATTCTTGTGTTATCTTAAATACTGCTTTATTTAACCAAAAATTATTTAAATTAACGCATGTTATTGCTAAACATGAAATTATATTTAATGTAATTAAATCAGTCTTTCTTGTTTTACTTAACGTTCAGTTTTTATCTATTTAGTGTTTATCATACAATATTATACTTCAAGTTTTGAACCACTGAATTCAAAGTTCAGTGTCACCTGTGGGTATCATCCTCGGCGAATCGGCGACTCTCTCGGTTGTCCTAGTGTCTTGTAGTTTTCTTCTGAAGATCAGGTTTTTGTTGTTGGTGAAGTTCGGAGGTCATTTTAGTCATGGTGAGTCCTGGTTCTCTCCTTTTTTAATAAGTTGTAGTAATCGCTTGTTGTTTTGGACTTTTACACAAAAGTTTTATTCACTTGTAATCACGTCACATGTTGATTTAGTTATTGAGTTTCACATTATGATTTCACCATATTTCTAATTACATACACTTTATTGTTTAGATTTCTAGAGATGTCATAGACGCTCAATTCTCATTCACACTCACTTGTTCACTACATATTTACTTTAATTATACTTGTAGATTATATTCGCGGTTCACATGTTGTTTAAATTTGTATTTAGTGCCGCTACGTCTCAACTGTGAGTTTATTAACTTTTGAAAATATAATTACTATACCGCATCTCGGCAGTATGCTGTTTACGCCTCGACCGCTCCATCGCAAGTAGTTTATTAGTTAAGGGGTGAGAGTAGTAATCTCGCTTCACTTACTATTCAGCATAAAGTAGTTCCATATTCGATTAATATTTACTCGTTTATTCTCTGACATATTTAACTATATTTAATTATACTACGGTATCTCTTACTTATTATTTTATTATTGTACATCTTTATGCTTTTTTATCAAGTTCCGATTTAATACAATTATTAGTCATATTCACGGGTAATTATGCATGTTGATGCCGGTTTCGGCAGGTTAAAGCCGGGTTAATTATTAAGGGGCGTTATCGCAATTTTATTATAGAATTCTTTTTGGTTTTAAAACTATTTATTTTGGGTATTATTGCGGGGTTACATTATCATTTTCATTAGGGGTTTATGTTCTGTTTTAATGTGAGATTTTAAATTATTTTAAATTTCTTTTATTTCATTTCTTTCCTCTTTTAAAATCGTCACATACTCCTCTGCTTAAAAATCGACACCGGGTGAGTATTTTACGGGTTATTAGGTGAGCAACGTACTGGGAGTATGCTCGGGGACTTCTGTGTTAAAATTTAATTTAGTACACGATTTGTTTTCTCTATATCTCTTTAAATGATCTTGTTCATTTAAATGTTCTCCTCCGTGAAATTCCCTTTGTCTCGTTTCTTAAAACGCTAACTTATATTTTAATTCTTAATACTAATATCCGTAACTCACAATATCGTGGCCCGACTGACATCGGCTTACTCTAACTACACCAGTTAGCTTTCAGCACTCTTTAATGATCTCTTGGCACCTTTCTGCCACCATCATTACCCTTTTCAGTCGGCGCCGTTGTGACTATGTTACGTTACCTATATATAATTCTTAATTCTACTTAAGATAATCTAAAGTTGATCCCATACTCAACCTTAGATTATTTCTAATTCTAGTTGCTTACTTTACTGAGATAAGCGGAATGTCACGAAGGGGGAATCTTTATTCACTTCTAAACACTCAACTGTAACACACTAAACAAGAGGAGACAAACACTTTACTTTCAATGTGGGTCAAACTAGTTTTCTTCAAACAATGGCATAGTTTATGCGTACAAAGGGGGAAATTTCTTGAGGGAGAATATTTCTCTATTGTTCCATTTAACAATAGCTGGCGGCTAGGGAATTATTTTCAAGCAGGACACAACCGGGTTTTTACATTATGCAACGTTACTTGTATTATTATTCACACATATACTTTTATTATTAATTTCTTTTTACTTATCTCACTAATACACTAAACTTTTTATTTAAAGTAATTATTATTTATTTTATTTTAAACACTTATATTTGGACACAAAATTCCATACTGAAATTTCTCTCTCTCAGATTATTTCTATTCATCAATTGATTATCTTACACTTACGTCACATCTTTAATTCGTTTTCTCAATGTTTAACATAGTTAACGTTAATTCATTTAAACACATACACATATATATGTTATTTCATATTAAGCTTCCATATGCAATCTTATCTCAATTAATCAACATAACTTATCTCACAACAAATAAATTCTCAATATGGACATATATAATTAATCAAAACAAAACGATAATACCATTTTAGTAGAGAGAAATTTCATACGAAGAGTACATTATGTTTACATTCACACAACAGATCAGCTGGTTGGGGGAGGTCTATTGTGTGCGTTACGGTGGCTCACCGCCCACCTAGACAAGGCTTTACAACAAAGAAGGGTGATTTCTGACAATTTGGAACACGTTTCACTTCCTGCACAGGACTGTCTGTTTAGTCAACCAGGGAATGTCATTCAAACAACGTACTTGTATACGAGGGGAGAGGGTACTTTTCTCGAGCTGTTTCGTGTCAAGAAACAAACATGAACTAGCCTGTAACTACCGTCAGATTGAAAATTGAATATTTTTACAAGCGGGGACTTGCTTATTATGTCGATTTCCTAACACTACTATTATTACTTTATTAATAAAACTCTATTTATTTATTCACAAATCCAGAGTGATTTTAGCAAGTTATTGTTAATTAGCCCAGGGTACACAATTACTATTTAACAACACAAGTCATAAAAGTGCGCAACTTATTTATAAAATTATTTACTTGTTTTTTTTTTGTTTTTTTTTTAAACGATGTCTGAAAGCGGGAAGAGGTCATTTTCTTGTCTGAGATTGTCCTTAAACAGACAAGTTGGGGAATGCATTTTTAAACATGTTTTACCCTGGGGTTACAATGTTTAAATAATTATTATATTATATCTTAATATTCTTACCATATATATCATGGTTATTATATTATATTATATTATTACACCACATAATGATTATAAAAACACACTATCCTAATTCTGAATTTACTTACTTCAATTCTTCCTTTTGCGTATTTTAAATTAACATTCATAGAGTGAATAATTCTACCACATATTAAATGACAAACACAGGGCATTTTATCTTGCTAATTATCATTTATTCATTAATTAAGCAGAGTGGCGCATTTGTGACGTTTCGCATAACGTTACAATTCGGGAACCTGGTTAATTGGCTCAGGTCAATTAAACAGGCTGCCATTATCTTTAACAAATCATAAATAACTGGAAAGTAAACAAAAGTTAAATAGGATCCCGTGAATTGAGGAATATTGACAAGGGATTTGGTAGATATATTCACTCACCTGTTGGATAACCATGACATCTCTTTATTACATAAATTTAGCAATGAGTATATTAAAGCTAAAACATTTGTACCTCTTGTACAAAGAGAATTAGAGTAATTTAGTACTGAGTTAACATAGTTTTTCTTTTATTAATACCCTCTGATCCGAGTACTTCGTTTCAGCATATGATATTACATTTATAATATTTATTCTTGTGTTATCTTAAATACTGCTTTATTTAACCAAAAATTATTTAAATTAACGCATGTTATTGCTAAACATGAAATTACATTTAATGTAATTAAATCAGTCTTTCTTGTTTTACTTAACGTTCAGTTTTTATCTATTTAGTGTTTATCATACAATATTATACTTCAAGTTTTGAACCACTGAATTCAAAGTTCAGTGTCACCTGTGGGTATCATCCTCGGCGAATCGGCGACTCTCTCGGTTGTCCTAGTGTCTTGTAGTTTTCTTCTGAAGATCAGGTTTCTGTTGTTGGTGAAGTTCGGAGGTCATTTTAGTCATGGTGAGTCCTGGTTCTCTCCTTTTTTAATAAGTTGTAGTAATCGCTTGTTGTTTTGGACTTTTACACAAAAGTTTTATTCACTTGTAATCACGTCACATGTTGATTTAGTTATTGAGTTTCACATTATGATTTCACCATATTTCTAATTACATACACTTTATTGTTTAGATTTCTAGAGATGTCATAGACGCTCAATTCTCATTCACACTCACTTGTTCACTACATATTTACTTTAATTATACTTGTAGATTATATTCGCGGTTCACATGTTGTTTAAATTTGTATTTAGTGCCGCTACGTCTCAACTGTGAGTTTATTAACTTTTGAAAATATAATTACTATACCGCATCTCGGCAGTATGCTGTTTACGCCTCGACCGCTCCATCGCAAGTAGTTTATTAGTTAAGGGGTGAGAGTAGTAATCTCGCTTCACTTACTATTCAGCATAAAGTAGTTCCATATTCGATTAATATTTACTCGTTTATTCTCTGACATATTTAACTATATTTAATTATACTACGGTATCTCTTACTTATTATTTTATTATTGTACATCTTTATGCTTTTTTATCAAGTTCCGATTTAATACAATTATTAGTCATATTCACGGGTAATTATGCATGTTGATGCCGGTTTCGGCAGGTTAAAGCCGGGTTAATTATTAAGGGGCGTTATCGCAATTTTATTATAGAATTCTTTTTGGTTTTAAAACTATTTATTTTGGGTATTATTGCGGGGTTACATTATCATTTTCATTAGGGGTTTATGTTCTGTTTTAATGTGAGATTTTAAATTATTTTAAATTTCTTTTATTTCATTTCTTTCCTCTTTTAAAATCGTCACACGTGGCAGAGTTAATTCTCTTTTCTCTTCCAACACTGGTACAGAGCGGATCGTGGCGGCCTGCTGTAGTTAACATCTTACAATGAGTCTTTAATTTCATAAAGAGCTTCAGATGAGCCAGCATTCATGCTTTAATAATTTAATGTTATTGTAATTGGGGTTTGTGTGTGTAAAATTTTGATAATAGTGTGTGTGTGGCCCTGACTGGCCATGTTCATTCCGGTACGGCTGAGGCACGTGCTCAAATGATTTAGAGTAAATTTAAAGAATTAATTTTAAAAGCAATGAAAATTTAAATCAGATGGATTCCATTAGAGTTATAAACTATAATTGTGATTACACTGAAATTTAATTGTTAATTTGAATAGTTTGTAAATGTGTTATTTCGGGTATGCCCGAGACCACGTGGCCGTAAGTTATTGGTAATGAGAATTTAAAACTAAAATTCAAACCATGAATATTTAAAGCTGGATGAATTGAAGGAATCGTGATGATTTAATTGTAATGGAGTCGAAATGTAATACTTAAATTAATAACTTGAAATATGACTTTTACTATTGTTAATGACAGGCAGTTGTTGAATTGAAATTATAGTATTGTGTGTGAACTGGGTTACGTGGCGAAAAGATGTGGTGGCGGGATGTTCTCTTTTGTCTGGCTCCAATGTACAAATGAAATTTTTACAGGGTTCCCCGCATAGTCGGGAGGTAAAAGGGTCGCCGAGATGGGGACATTACATCCTTCCCCATCCGCAGAGCAGTGCGAAAGGATCCCCAACGCCGCCACGCCACGCTAGACCATCAATCTCCAGCTGAACCACTGCAAACACAGTATTTCACTATTCGAAGAGGTTCGTCCTGGTAATCATCACCATCACCCACACCCAGACTTCCATGGCAGGAATCTCTATTCTACGAGGGACATTCAATAATTAAAGAGACAAACTGATCTAGAGAAAAAATGGTGTATTTTTACAAAATGACAATTTTCCTATTTTTCAACATAATCCCCCCCAACACTAATACACTTGTCCCAACGATGAATCAGCTTTTTTATGCCTGCAGCAAAGAATTCTTTATCTTGACGTTTGAACCAGTCTCCCACAAATTTTTTGACTTCTTCGTTCTTGTTGAATTTCTTACCACGTAGCGATTCCTTGAGTGGGCCAAACAGGTGGAAATCTGATGGTGCCAAGTCTGGGCTATACGGGAGGTGTGGTAGTGTCTCCCAGCCAATAGCGTTGCTTCAACTCTGTGCACACTCTGAGTCTGTTGTCCTTGTGTTGTTGCGTTAACTCTTTTGGAACCCATCTTGCACTTGTTTTGCGGTACCTAAGCTTGTCACTGATAATGCTATAAACTGTACCAACACTTACTTGCAAATTTTCGGCCATTTGTTCAACTGTAACACGACGGTGTTCACGAATCATATTGTCTATTCGAGATTCAAGCGCAGGAGTTGAACCTTCCTTTGGACGTCCAGATCGCTGTTCGTCTGTCACTGAGGTTCGACCGATTTTGAACTGATCCACCCACTTATAAAAATTTCCGCGATTCATGCAACTTTCACCATGCTGTTTAGTCATTCTAGAATATATATTAGAGGGGTTTTCACCTTCAGAAAGTAAAAATCGAATCACTGAACGTTGTTTAACTAATGTGGAAACTTCTAGCGGACTTGCCATTGTTAAATGAGATTTTGAGGTTATAAGGAAAACAATTTTCATGAAACAGCTGCTCAGAGATCATCCCAGGGATGCCAACATGAAGTCCTAAAAGTACCTAATTTTTCCTGCCAATCGTTTTTTCTCTAGATCAAATTGTCTCTTTAATTTTTGAATGTCCCTCGTATGTGTCCTCAGAGATCAGGTGGGAAGTTTCCTTTTATTCACCACACACACAGTACTCCGCCAGTTATAACGTAACCAACAAAAAAACTCGGTTAAACAAAATAGACTCATATCTAAGAGTTAAGATTGCCTGGAACATGTTCTGTGCAGACATGCTGTAAACTGTGCTTATAGTGATGACTGTTATTATGAAAATGTTATAATGTATTTAGAATATTAATTATTCATGGTGTTGAAGGTTACGATTATTACAATATAAATATTTTTTTTTAATTTCTGCAAAAGGAAGCCAATTTAAAAATTACTTAAGAAAAAATTAAACTTTAAAAATTACAATATCCAGACAATGAACAACTTGCATCTACCTGTCATATGACTTGTGATTTCATGGGTTAACCATTTTACCACATCGAATTAGTCTAAATCGAAACCTTTTTGTATTTATAAATTGAAAATAATTTGATACTACTTTTAAATTATAACTTAAATAAAAACATTTTTTTTTAAATTTCTGCATAGCAGTGATCACAGCGTGTGATCTTATCGTTACTTGTTACTCGTATTATTAATTCCAAGTGCTGGGGACAGATAGATGGAAGTAATTTAAAAACATTTAGAAAATTATATTCAAAACATTTAACCGTTATCCACTGGATAACTTGCAATCACTATTATGCACTTCTAGTAATTTCATTGCGGAGTAAATTCTCAACCATTGTTAACGTAAATAAAAAATCTTCTGCCGATTGAAACATGAAAATAATTTGTGTCTGGTTGTTATATAATGTTGTAATTTATTTGTGAGATATATTCTGGGGTGTTATTAGTGCAAGCCAACCACACTGGTGTTTATAAAAAGAAATTGATTGAAATTTAGCTTAAAAACTAAGACGAAATGAATTGCAGATTGTTAAACGAATATGTCTAAAAAATCAAGTAATGCACTAATAAAAATGTTGTTGCTGTTAAACAAGTGTTTCTTTGCAAGACCTGTCTCGATGGGCTCAGCGCATTTTATTTCCATCTAGGCCACGCGTCTAGTTTTAAATATTAAGTAACCCCCCCAATATTAAAAAAAAAATTGTAACAAAATATTAGGGGCAGCGTTTCAAGGAGAAGAAGAAGAAGTTCTGCTTTCACTCCATATCATACGTTCATTTAGCATTATTCAGTTTAAACAATACCTTGCATTTCTCCTTTTACGATTTTTAATATTCTTTACTTTATATAGGATTTAATCTTATATTTATATTGCTTTTTATTTTAAAAATTACTACTTAAACTTCATTTACGTTTTGGGCCTTTAAATTTTTATTACCCTATTACGTTGTTGAACTATATAGGGGAATTAAAAAAATTTTTTTTTGTACTCGGCGCTTTTAAAAGCATATTTTAAACTAATTTAAGTTTGTTACGAATGATTTACATGTCTTCTGCTTTCTACATGTGAAATGCGATTATTTAACACCGTATGCGGTAGACATTGACAGGTGCCGTCCGAAATTAATTTCAAGCCAATAAATTTAGCTTGAATATCAACTGTGCCTTTTAATTTTAAGTGATATCATATTTATACCAATTTTGCTAAACTCACCAGCCTTTCCTGAAGACATTGATTGTGGTAAGACATGAAGGAACCATAAAAAAAACTTTGTTAATTCATGACGCCTGTTCCTTTTGACCAAACGTACTCTGTGTTTAATGGGTTGCATAAAACGCGGCGAACGTGAATTTTATTGTACATGTAGTCGGTAGGACTTCACAGTATACAGTACATTCACTATACAGGCCTACAGTATATATTCATTGTCTATACATTATGTAGCGCGCGCGCGCGCGCGCACACACACACACACACACACATACACATCAACACTTCAGAATCTTACTGTATGTAGAAAAATAATTTCTTCTATTTGGATTATACACTTAACGCTTCACAAATACCGTATGTTATTTTTCTCTCCTTGAAATTCTAATTTTGCTTAGTAGTGTTTCTTGTATCCGTTGGTGGTACATACAAAACTTGAAAAATTTTCACCATAAAATTAATGTACAAAATTCGTTCACTTTCCAGTGGTGACTGGGTCGAGGACAGAGCTCATTAAAACACATACAGAGACACAAATACAACGGATTAAGATCGGGCATCTCGCCCGGGGTCATGACTCACCACCTAGAAAGTTCGATGCAGCTAATTATACGTTGGAATTATGAATGTTTATCAAAGTAAAAGAAATAAATAACGTTTAACGGTGAAAGAATAAATAACATACGTTATACGGATGATACCGTCATATTCGCAGACAGCTTAGAGGGGCTGCAACAACTAATGAATAGAGTGACAGAAAGCAACCATCAATATGGTCTGGACATCGATGTTAATAAAACGAAGCTAATGATTGTATCTAAGAACAAGTTCACAAACTGCACCCTTAATATAAACCAAACGCCAGTTGAACGCGTAAGCAAATTTACATATCTTGGTACTAAAGTCAATGAAAAATGGGACCACTCTCAAGAAATAAAGAGCAGACTTGAAAAAGCAAAAGCAGTGTACACTAGAATGACCAGTTTATTCAAAAGTCTCGATTTAACAATAAACACAAAGATACGACTTTTATGCTGCTATGTATTCTTGGTCCTCTTCTACGGTGTAGAATCTTGGACTTTGACTGAAGCCACAACTAAGAAATTGGAATCTTTCGAAATATGGCTCTACCGTAGAATACTGAGCATTTCATGGACAGCGCATATAACTAATGTTGAAGTTCATAGAAAGATGAAGAAAGATAGGGAAGTTATTAAATACAGTGAAGATAAAAAAGCTTCAGTATCTGGGACATCTCTAGAGAAATAAACAGAGATTTTACTTACTGCAGTCCATACTACAGGGAAAAGTACTTGGAAAGAGAGGAGTTGGCCGACCGAGAATATCATGGCTGAGAAATTTAAGGACCTGGTTTGGCATGAATACAACTGACTTATTCCGTACAGCAGTGCAGAAAGTTAAAATAGTCTGTATGATATCCAACATCCGAAACGGATAGGAACTATCAGAAAATCAACGTAAATAAATTTAAATTCATATTCAATGTAAAAATCTAAAAAATGGTACATAACGTTCTAAGCATTAAAATTTAATAAAATAATCTTTGGGTCAATTGTATTAGTCAATACAGAATTACAATATAGAACTATAACAGAATTTTTGTAACCAATAAATGACTCTCAATTTAACAATTTACCAAATTACAATTTCTTACCTGCAAACAAATGAATAATTGTCCTTTGATGAATTTTAAGATCGTTGTGTACTCTTGTACGTAAATAGGTTAAAAATAAACTTAATGTTCGTAAGTTTGCAGTTCGAATACTTTCAATTTTCAATAATCATCATCATCATAGGGATAAAACGGCATAGGGAAGGTGCTGCCTGTTCCGCCTTCAAAAGTCGTCCAGCCATCTTTCCTGTGTCTACCCACACATCTGTTGGGTGTTGGGTACAAATAGGTTTGTACTTCCAGACTTGTTTGGCCAGTCTGGAATCTGACATTCTTTTTAAGTGTTCTTTCCACCGTTGTATGTAATCTTTTAATTTTTCATTCAAGTTAAAAACTTGTAACTCTGCTCTTATGGCTTCATTCTTTATACGGTCAAGTCAAGTGGCAAACGCGGACACCAACATACACACACATATGTATATGTAGCAATATATGTGGCACAATATACACACACATATATGTGGAAACGTTTGTGTAGTTTGTTTATTAAATTGGGGTTGTAACCGTTTTTCATTGATATGTATTTGGTTGTGTTGAGTTCGTCAGTATAATCTTGTTTACTTGAGGGTATTTTGGTTAGTCTATGGAGCATATGGTTGAAGGCTGCACAAAGACATAGACAAATACAATAAAACAGGTGTCTACAAATTAAATTTTAATAACTGCAATAGTTTCTACATAGGCCAGACGGGAAGATCTTTTTCATCCCGTTACTCTGAACACTTAAAGGCCCTTTCCAACAACAATATACATTCTGCGTTTGCCACACACATACACACACAAAACCACAGCTACACCAACATAGATACTAATCTTGAAATATTACACTACTTACCCAAATGTCGAAAACTCAACACAGCAGAACAATATGAAATATACAAACACCATACAACACAACCAAACAACATACTTAACGACCAATTACAATATAAATCACATACACTTTTTGACACAATTATACAAAAAACAAACAATAATTTGGATCCCCGCGCCAATCCCCTTCCTCCACACACCACCCCCACTATACCTTCCAAGCAATAACCGTTACAAAGTCTGGCAGTCTGTCTAAGCTGACGAAGGCGAACACTACGCTGAAACGCGTTCGACGAGAAAAGACAAGTAAGTTCACAAGTGAAAGTTTCATTATTATATAAAGTTTAATTTTGTATCTCGACGTACCTTGTTTCTAAAACTACGGTTGATTGTTCCACAGATCGTCTGGAACTTACCTAACTTGACATCAATATCTTAATTATATCATAGCCAACATCATTTCCCAAATAATTAAAGTGGCTCACCTGTTCTAGAATTCGATCGCTAATCATTATTTTTGTTCTCATTGGCTCCTTACCTCTAAATGACATTACCTCTGTTTTTTTATAGTGGAGATTTTCATATTGTATTGTTTGCAAATCTGATGAAACTTTAAAAACAGATTTTTGCAAATCAGATTCTGTATTTTGAAATACGAGCAAGTCGTCAGCAAACAACAACATATTCAAATATCAGACTCGTGATAATTTAATACTACAGTTTACTGGATTACTCCCATCTCTGGAGTTCTGGATACTCCCATTTCCTTACCAGATCGTTAATAAATGACTCTCAATGTAACAATTTACTGGTAGGCTTACAATTGTTTACTCGCAATGAGTTGAATAATTGTCCTTTGACGAATTTTTAGATCTTGTATACTCTTGTAAATAGGTCTTCCTACCATTTAGTAAATAGTTTATAAATAAACTCAGCGTTTTTTAAGTTTGTTGTTTCAATCTACTTTTATTTTCAATTAACTTTCTAATATCTTGCTGATTTTGTAAATATTTGTAATTATGCAAGTTTCAAAATACTTATTGGTTGATATTGGGTAACACAATTTTTTTAGTTAACTGACAAACTTTTTATCGTAAGTATACCGTGTACGGACTAGTTTCAAATTATTCTCGTGTACAGTTGAGTGAATTGCTATCGTGGAACAATTTAGTAGCTTTATAAATCAGTACGTGAATTCTGATGTTGGGTCAGTTGGGTAAGTCCTAGTGTCATCCTGATGACAGTGCGTTACGGGGCTATCACATAAGAGTTCGCAATTCTAACCACTTACTTTATTATATTATGCTTGATTTATTTTTAAAAATCGTAAATTATAAAATTCACTGTTAATTGGTGTTAACAGAGCAAGAATTTAAAGCATGGAAATGTTAATGAATGCGATTCCCTTTCTATTAGCCGGAACATTCGAGAACTCTATATCAAATTTGAATGTACGTACATTTAATGGACGACCTTGGCGCAGAGAACTTTATGTAAAAATGCAGGGCTCTTAGCAGATTTCCTTCTTCTTTAGCACTACAACCTTCCAACACCAATCTTTTCCAACGTCTCCTGTCCATTGCCATTTCAGTGTAACCCCTCACATCCATTCTTCTGAGAACTTCCAGCACATCATCCGACCATCTTATTCTAGGTCGGCCCCTCTTTCTGTTGTTATAGACTTGCACCATCAGGATTTTCTTTGGTGTACACTGATCATCCATCAGCGCTCTAGGCGACCTAACCGTTGTATTCGTTGAACCTCTACGAATCTTACAATGTACTCATGCTTCAATAACTTACCTACCTCCTGGTTATTTCTTATTCTCCATTCGTCATCTTCTTTAACCAGGCCTTAAAGACGTCTTACAATCTTTTTTGCAAACGTTTTTAGTATTTCTTGTTTCTCTTTTGTTAATGTTCGTATCTTGCCTCCATAAGTAACAACCGATTTGATAAGTGTCGTATATAATTTTATTTCTGTGTTGCGACTATTGAGTTTCCTTCTCAGTAGTCTACTGTTGACATAATGTGGCATATTTCCTATTTGCACCCTGTCATGTATCGTTGTGTTTATGGACCCTTCATTATCTATCATATTAACCATGTATCTGAACTTATTAACTGCATTTTAGCATATTTCCTAGCTATCTAGTTAGTTCAACAGATTTTCATTTATTGTTTATTATAGGCCTATATAGTAATAATTACTTAATCTTATATCTTTTTCTAAACAACTGTTGTAGTTTATAGTAGTTTTGAAAGAGTTAGAGCGTTTTTATTTCTGTAGTAAGCTACCAACTCTGAATGCAGCAAGTCGAAAGTCACATACAGGACCCAGAATTAGATTGTTGAGATCAGTTAATATACATTTTATTAATTTAAAACGACACTAAGCAAAGGCATAAATAAATCTCTTTCGACTTAGGAGTTAGCCGTTATCAACTTCCATAACCACTAGCAGTCTTCCAACTCTCCGTCTTCCACCACACTTTTCGTGTATGTATCCCAAGACAATTCTGGCCTTCCTCACTTCCTATTCTGAGTAAGTTAGCATTGTAATATTCTCTCGAGTTGTGGCATCCATTGAACACGTCCATACTAACGTTGGCTCCTGTTTTCCATTATTACGAGTTACACCCAGACTCTGTTAATATTCTGACTCATTGCTGGGCTATTAGGCCGTAGTCTAATGCTGCCGTTTGGAAGGCACGTTTCGCCTCCCCCACATTAGAGACCACCTTCAGAGTAAGTCTAACAGTACGCTGCTCACCAGTTTCCACAGCACCAGCAAAAGATTCACGTACCAGCTGACTTACAAATCGTAACACTAAACGTGGCCTCTACTGAAGATTGAGGGGGGGGGAACGTGTTTCAAGCGGCAGCATTAGACCACGGCCTAATACACACTGCTTTTATTATGCTTCACGCTAAGTTGAATAGAAAGCAAATAAAAATGTGTATCTGAGGAAGAGCATTATAAGTATCGTGCACTTTATTGACTTTTGAATTTTATAGAAATGACTATGGAGACTTGGTGAGTTCAATAAACAAACGCATATAGCTTTCGTTGACTTTGAAAAGACCTTTGATAGAGTAGATATTACTTTTCTGTTGCAGTTATTCGGCGCCCCTTGCCTAATGCAACAAGCGTTAATTCCGTTTTAGTTAAAATGAGTTTAAATAGTCGCGCGACGGAGAATTATTCGTACTTTGGTCGGCGTTCCCTGACGTCAGAACCCCTCCGCCCCTTTTCTAGTAAAGCTTTTCACTCAACAAGTTCTGTGAGTCTCCCATCAAACTGCACTGTAAGCAGAGTCGCCCGTCGTCTCCTGGTGGGTACCTTGGTTGGAAGCCTCGATTACCAAGTTCAAAGCTTGGTTCGACGTACCGGAGTGAGGACACGAGAATATGGACTCCATGTAGTTTTTCTTCACACGTTCTTCCAGCGTGGACACAGCAGTGGTCCAGGGCATGAACTGAGGGACACGCACCCGTTGCGACCAGCTACAGCAGGTTGCGAGAGAACCTATCCGGATTGTCAAGTAAAATTTTACCGTTAACAACTTTCAGTGGAAGTTACCGTATAATCACTAATGAAAAGCGAGATAAACCAGTTTACTCACCTTATGTGACAGGAACAAATTTTTTATAAATGTTTTGTGATGTAGAACAGTGTTAGAACTTTATGAGCAGATCACAGTTTGTACGCTGAACACCGTTTACTGTAAACTAGTATTGGTTTATGCAACTGTCCTATATTCAGTATTTAATCTTTTCTATATTCAGTTCATTTTGAGCTAAATTAACTCAGTAATTGACTTTTGCTGACTGGCTTATAATTACGTAAATTTTCGAGGCTCATATTGTTTTGAAATAAACGAGTCGAACGCGACTCTGCTCACAAATCGAAGGTATTCAAAAATTTCTTTTTACTTACACCTCCTCCCTTTATGGAATTATGTTAAACTTTAGAGACATTTGAGAAGTATGTTATAACGTAGAGAGAGAGAGTCTTAAATAGTAATAAGCATTTTGGTTGATTTGGGTGGTATATTATGTTATTTTGGGTGTATTCTCCGTGGTACGCTTCTGGGGCCCAGCAGCAGGAAGTGTGCAACATTTCTGTGCCAAATATTACAACAACGGTGATACGCACAACGACTTATAAGAACTAAACAAGGCATACATAACGGAACAAGAACAGCTAGGATCTCTCAACAAATATCTGTCAATCAAGGTGTGTCAGACAAGGGCGCAGTATGTCACCTACTCTGTTTAACATTTATATTGACGATCTACTAAGGAAATGGAAACCCTGTCTAGTGAACCGTGGTAAGGTATTAAGTTATTACGGGACATATTTGAATGTGCTCTTGTTTGCTGACGACTTGTTTGTACTTCAAAATACGGAATCTGCTTTATAAAATCTGTTTTTAAGCTTCAGCAGATTTGTAAACAATACAATATGAAAATCTCCACTACAAAAACAACAGTAATTTTATTTCGAGGCAAGGAACCGATAAGAAGAAAAATAATGATTAATGATCAAATTCTAGAACAGGTGAGCTATTTTAATTACTTGTGAGATGACTTTAGCTATGATAGGAATTATCATATTGATGTTAAGTTTGTTACGTTCTAGACGATCTGTGGAACAATCAAGGTAGGTCGAGATACAAGATTAAAGTTTTATAAAATTATCGCTTTTCCTGTACTATCTTGTGGATGTGAATTATGGAAAACAACAAAGAAACAAGGTGTGTACTGAAACATAGGCTTCGAAAATGGCTTTCTTAAGAGGTGTTGAAAGGTGTTCTAAACTTAACCGTATAAAGAGTGAAGGCATAAGAGAAGAATTACAAGTTTTAACTGGAATGAAAAATTAAAAGTTTACAAACAACGGTGGAAAAACACTTTGAAAGAATGTCAGATTCAAGACTGGCCAAACAAGTCTCTGCAAATACAAACCTATAGGACACAGGTGTGTGGGTAGACAGAGGAAGAGGTGGCCGGAGGATCTTTGAAGGCGGAACAGGCATCACCTTGCCTGTGCCGTGTTGTAAAGACGATGGTGATAATAACTATGGAGACAAAACAGTTAAACGCTGGTAATTCGAATTTGAAGGAAAATAATTTTTCAGAGTTATCAAACAGTGAAACGGAACTGTTTAGCAAGCTCAATTACGAGGATTGTTCAATAGAAACACGTTTGACCTGCGCAGCCGTGACTTCGAGGCAAGGAACCGATAAGAACAAAAATAATGATTAATGATCAAATTCTAGAACAGGTGAGCTATTTTAATTACTTGTGAGATGACTTTGGCTATGATAGGAATTATCATATTGATGTTAAGTTTGGTTAAGTTCTAGACGATCTGTGGAACAATCAAGGTACGTCGAGATACAAGATTAAAGTTTTATAAAATTATCGCTTTCGAGGCAACGGAATTCATTTGCTTATATTGTCTGTTTAAGTAGTACTGTAACTGTATATGTCTGTTTTAGTACTGTTTAAGTATATTGTCTGTCAAAAATATTTGCAGTTTGCTCTTTTCTAAACGTTGTGACTGGGTTGAAAAATGGCATCTATGATAGACAATCCGTCCAAATATATTCTGCATGCCGTTATTCAGTTATTGGCTGCTGAGGGGCGTCAGCCAATGGAAATTTATACGACAATGAAAGCTGCATATGGTGACTACAGTTATTATCATACGGCAGTGGTTGAATGGTGCATTACATTTTGGCAAGGAAGAGAATCCATTAAAGATTTGGCCCGTCCCGGACCTGCACGCGTTGCAGCATCAGATGAAAATGTGAGACTGCTGGAAACTGCTGTACACGCAAATAGGCGCATCAAAGTTACACAACTTTCTCAAATGTTGAGCATCAGCGTGGGAACTTTTCATTCCATCATTCATAGTGTTGGCTATCACAAAGTTGCTGCTCAGTGGATACCACGACTGCTTACTGATGGGGTTCAAATCGGATGCTGAGGTAGAGTTTGCTGTTAGCGAATGGTTCCACAAACAGCCGCAAGAGTTTTACCAGCAGGGAATCTTCAGATTACTGCAACAGTGGGAGTCATGCCTTAATGTTAATGGAGACTTCTTTTAAAATCGTTGAATAAAAAATGCTTTACAGCCTCTAAATTTGTTTCTATTGAACAATCCTCGTAATCAAGAGCTGAGGCTATACAGTACAGTATAAAGAGCACTGAAACATTTCTGTAATTCCAGAAGTTGTGTACTGCCTATCCTAATGATTGTGGATGGAATTGTAGTTCTTAAATTACGCTAAAAAATTTCGACTTATCTCTTTATTATTCATCTGCTTAAGAAAGCTTTACATTACTAAGGATACACGTTGAGTGCAGGCAGCTTGTCTCACATTCCGATAACCGGTGCAGGTGGGGTTGTATAGTGAAGGCAGATTACAGGCGACAAAACAATACAGATTCAGTCACAGTCACGGAGTTCAGCAATGAAGAATCTACACTGTTTCCGTTCTTAGTTTAATCCTGATGTAAACAAAACCACGTGGAAAATCTGAAGCGCTATTGGTCAGGGGCGTTGACACTGTTCACACAGTAATGTATTACGCGCATGTGCAGTATTTCTGTGTAGTCATGTGAGAGTTATCTTACCACTTATATCGGGGCACGTCGTTTTAAGACTTCCTCCTTATCACTGTATTCTGAATCATATTGAATTTATATGTAGCCAGTTGAAAGGATATGTTGTCCGTCACAACACAGCATGTATAAGCTGCCTGATATAAAACAATTGATAGAGAAGGAGGAGGTAAATGAAACAAAGGCGGAAAAGTATAGAGCATATAGCCTAATCATGGAAGAAGATAAGCTCTGAGAACAGTCGTATCAATAATAACGCCGACTCAATTGATGACACAGGTATGGAAAGAATTACTCTGACATCAACTGATAATTTACAGTGCACTGGTAATTATACTTAATTATAATTATTTAGTGATATATTCATTTTAAATAAACTTTACTTTTTTGTTTTGTTGGATTTTTAAACGGTTAACTAAAAAAGTCATTAACTGGTGTTATAAAATATTTCACTGTCGGACTGACACAGTCACAACAAGTTTACTTTGGTCAGGACAAATTATCACAATTTACATGTGTTTATACAGTATCAATATTATGTGTACCCTGTCTGTACCACTTCTGTCAGAGTGACACGCCTCAAATTCAAGCAGCAAATAGCGTTTGAAATGTGCCACGCCTGTTTGTTTACATCAGGATTACACTAAGAACGGAAATAGTGTATGTGTTTACTCATTGCTTCACAAGATTTAGCTTAAAACTGGAACAAGAGAGAAGTGGTGTCCACAAAATTAATCCCTATACACTACCTGTAACACCCATTTCCTTGTATACATCTTGCCAACAGGCATCTACAACGACGCGTTTGGAATATTCCTTGAGTCTCTTGCCCTAAATTGCACATTTCATTAAAACTTTGATATCAGTGTTTCCGTATCCATTAGGTAAATAAGAAACATAACTCAAATGAATAAAACATGTGCAGAACGCCCCGACTCGGCGCTGGTTTCTGACCATTTCATTCCGGTAAACTGTCTGAGTCAGACTACCTGCGCGCGTGTACCGGTGTCTGCTGCCACTATACGCGCTCTTGTCTAAACACAGGTGACTATCTGTCGCGCCGGTCGGCACAGGTTATCGGAATCCGAAATCTGCCTGCACTCTACGTGTAGCCTAAGGCAAAAAATATTAATAATCAAGGTTTCCGAGTTAACGAGGTTCAAGTTATAAGGCCGATGTATGAAGTGGTGAAGAAAAGACAATAACAGCTAAAACACGTTTGTTATAAAACAGTTTAATAAACATTAATACTATTTGTACTAACAACGCTAGAATACTGGGCGGCAGATCACTTGAGGATGATCTCGTCGTAAGGGACTTGTTGCGCAATGTTGTTGATGACCAGGGTCACAATCTCGGCTATCGTCTCCGTAACGGCTGGACCAAAGTGTTTCAGCACCTCCTCCCAGTTGTCGTTCAAAAACCGGTTCATGTTGTCACCTGAAAAATTAACAGTTGTTTGTTTATTACGCAAGTAGTAATCTAATTTACAGGAGTAATTAACTTCTCTATGTCTACATGTAGAGATAATGGTACAGGTGAATCTGATATTTACGTCCACTGTGTGTATCACATACGAGTGAAGTATAAGTGGTCACTACACCTTACACTTCTGTTATTCAAAGAATGGTTCTGCCATTTCTCCGAGGGGTGTGATTGAATATCGCGTTGTTGTCAAACGGACAGATATAAATATTATGTGTTTATAGTATTTCTCATTTGCAACTGTGTGTGTGTGTGTGTGTGTGTGTGCGCGTGCGACGGCGCGCATGTCTCTCTGCCTGACTCTCTCCCACCTCAGTCTGTCTGCATATATGTCTGTCTGTCTGTCCGTCCGTCCGTCCGTCCGTCCGTCTCTCTCTCTCTCTCTCTCTCTCTCTCTCTCTCTCTCTCTCTCTCTCTCTCTCTCTCTCTCCTTTTAAAATCTGTGACACAGTATAAACGTTTTTCACCTGCTGATAAACACAGGCTATAAACACGAGCTGTTGGCAACAAACGGGAATTATGTGCTGGTAACCATAAGCGTATTATAAATATATATATTCACAGATACAAACACATTTTGCTACAGTCCTTTTCTTGATATGTATATTATGTAATATTTGCTTCTAGTTTTCAATCAAGATGTGTTGTTTTCCTCTTCGATTGAAGATTCGGGTATCAGATATTATGGCCTTCCACAGCCATCTTAGTTTTTGATCTTGTGGAATATTTGTGTCCAGATTGGTTGTCGCTATGGCTTCCTGTTGGCTTCTGGTAGTTTAAATTGGTATTATTGTGTGTGGGTGTGGTATATATTTTTGTTTTTTTGAGTGTTCCCAATGTTAAGTTTTTTTGAAAATTGTGTCGTTTCTTGTGTTGATTTGTATTTGTTTTGGTATTAGTTTGTGTGTGTGTAAATTTTCCCACATATTTGTTATTGTGCCTTTGTGTGATATGTGTTTTATCAGTGTCAGTTGGTAATGTCTGGGAATTCATATGCGTATTTATTGCATGTGTGGCTAAATTGGATTTATAAACGGTCGTTTTTTTTGTATGAGTTTAAGTGTTCGAAATAACGTTATTTCAATTGTTTTTTTTTCTAGTCTATGTAACATCTGTTTCAGTCTTGGCATTCAATTTTGTATATTCCATTGTTCAATGTATTATCTTTGTACAGAAAAAATTAAATAACTCACACAACACAATATATGGTTATATATACTGTCACCGGACAAAAGGCGCCAATCGTACACTCTAGTGTTTTTGGTGGCCCTAAAAAGGACCTTGTGGCGAGAATGCTGATGTTGGTTGTGCCGCGCTAAGATGTTCGGCGGCTGCGCCTGGTGTTCGTGGCGTACTACAGTCCTCCTCTTCTTTCGGCACCGGTTGTAGAGTCGGCTGCCGGCCCAGCGAAATCCATCGCTGGCGCTAAACGGGAGTGCGAAGACGCAAGAACGGCGCGGTTCTATTCTTCAGCTGTTCCTTCCGGCTGACTCCGCCTCGATGTCGTCCGAGAGAGGAGAGGAGATGAAGTGGCGATGAAGTGTGCCCAAAATTTTCTGCCGGCCCGGGTTTTATGCACTAACCGGGATCGCTGATTGGCTAGCTCCGAGCACGTTAGATGGTCACGTCTCGGCTGTTGATCGCTGATTGACTCGCTGTGTCCGCCGCTGGTAACGGAGAGCAGATGTTCGCATACCGCTCCCGTCACAATACTTATTTTTTGACGAGAGAGAGGCTTCAGACGGGAGTCCAGATGGCTTTGTTTGCCGACGACACGGCGGTCTATACCGCCGATCGGAACGCAGACTTTGCTATCCCACGACTTCAGCGCGCACTCGATGCGTATTCGACGTGGACGGAAAGCTGGAAAGTTGCCGTCAACGAAACCAAGAGCTCCGCGGTGCTATTCACAAAGCGCCGGAAAGAACCACGAGGCCGAGTGAGACTCGGTAGAACGTACTTGCCCTGGTCGAGAGAAGTACCTCGGTGTCCACCTTGATCGTCGGCTCACCTGGCGTGCCCACGCTGAGACGATGCGAAAGAAAGCGTCCGCTCGTCTCGCGCAACTGTTTCCGCTACTTCCCAACAAGGCTATGACCCGCAAGCTGGGTAAGTTGATTGTCAACGCGTACCTGTTGCCGATCATTACCTACGCTCTTCCCGTCTGGGGTTACCTCGCAACCGTTCATAAAAGAAGGTTGCAAAGCGTTCTCGATAGAAAGTCTACCTAGAGCTGTTGCCAAGGTAGGCTGCGTCACTTTGTACGGCAATTTTGCCAGTGAATTTTACCGTTGTTTGTAATTCTATCAAAGTGATTTCTTCACCATATCTTCTTCTGTGTTCATCATCATCATTGTGCATCATTTTATCAGTGTATTGTGTCGTGCGCGTGTGTTTTTGTGATTCGTGTGCAGTGCGCGTCTGGTGTTCGTGTTCTTTGTCTGTCAGTGTAGTGATTCAGTGCTGGTGAAAGTTACTCTATCCTAGCCCTTTTTGCGTCTTCGACGTCCATTTCGGTTAATCCCGAGATGGCGTCGAACGCAACGCCCGTTCCTTTGCCGGCACCGCTGGTAACCTTAATGGAAACCTGCGGTACTGGTCCTCGTTCTACCCCGCTACCTTCCCATACAATTAGTGAAAGTGAATGTGAAAGTGATGATTGTGCGTCGATGTGTAGTGTGGGGACGGGGGACGGTGGATTTTCGCTTGTGGAGGGCAAGTCTGCCAAACGCAAGCGAAAATTGGTCGCCAGCCCGCCTCCGGCCGCTGCTACGCATCGGGTATCTAGTCCCGGTAACAGCGCCAGCCATCCGACTCAGTCTCCCTCTCAATCTGTGTCTAAGCCTAAAATTCCTCCGATTGTCATTCCCGACAATCGCAATTATAGGGAAATTCTCCGTTCCCTGCAGAATCTGCTTCCTTCGGCCAAACTCGAGGCCAGGTGCCAAGGCTCCTCGCTTCGAATTGCGGCCACAACAGTCCCGGACTTCCGATCGGTCCAACAGTTTCTTACCGATCGGAAGATCTCCTTCCATACTTTCGCGCTTCCTTCAGAGCGCGAAATTAAAGTTGTTCTCTCCGGACTTCCTTCCTGGACCGCCCCCGACACCATCAGGCAGGAGCTTGTCGCTTTAGGCTATTCGCCGACGGCGGTAAGTGTACTGCATGCTGGCAAGGGGGAAGATCGCCGTCCTGTGAATAGTTTTCTTGTGAAACTACTCAAAGTAGGCCAGTTCGAGGAGGTCTATGGCCTCCAAAACTTCCTGCACCTTCGGGTGCAAGTTCGTACTTTTGACCCGCGGCCAGGCCCCTCGCAGTGTTTTAACTGTCAGAGGTTTGGCCACTCCAGCTTGTTCTGCAATCACCCTCCGCGTTGCGTGCGGTGTACTGAGCCTCATCGTGGGTGTGATAAGCCCAAGACGGGGTTCACGGCCATTTGCTGCAACTGCGGCGGGGACCATCCGGCTAGCTATAGAGGATGTCGAGACTTTATATCTGCCATGAAGCTGCAGCGGACTCCTGCTCGCCCTGGCGCGCAGGCAGGCCGTGTTGCAGGTCCCCTCCCTAACCGCAGAGAGGCCTTCCCACCTCTCTCCGGAGCATCATCTCAGGCCCCGGCAGCAGTTCCGGCTGCTCCCAGGGCCCCAGTTCCGCCTGCAGTCGACGTTTCGGCGCCGCATGCAGTCCCCTCTCTCCCGGCGCCTGCCGGAGCGCCCGGCCCTTCATACGCGGCTGTCGCCGCTACATCAGTCCCGCCTTCCGCTCCTCGGAGCTCCAAACCGAAGCGCACTCGTCGCCGTCAGCGACAAGTTCCACAGGCCTTGCCTGTAAAACCTCAGCGGGCCCCGCCCGCCCCCAGCCATCAACCTAAGCTCCCAACTGAGCAGACCTCACGTCCGTCCCCGAGCCCTGCGCCATCTGCAACACCGGCCGAGGCCAGCCAGGTTCGTCTTCCGGAATCTCGGGAATCTTCCCGGGCCCCGGTGGACCCCCTGACTGCCTGGGCTGAAACTTTGGTAAACAACATCAGGTCTGCTCCAGATACAACCACGGTTCTCGCCCTGGTGTTTCAATCACTGTCTACCCTCTTTCCTCTTCTTCCTTTGAATGGCTAGGAGTCTTAGGATCGTTGCGTGGAATGCCCATGGGGTAGTCCCTCGACGATCTGAACTGATGACTTTCGTAACGGAGTACGACGCTGATGTCGTCCTCCTTTGCGAGACTCATCTGGCTCGCTACCATACCTTCAACCTGCCATCTTACATCTGTTTTCGTCAGGATCGTCCCCAACGTCCTGGCTGTCGCCCCTCGGGGGGGACAGCCGCCTTAGTCCACAGGCGGATATCCCACAGGCCACTACCCCCTTTAGATACATCTCTTGTTGAAGGTTGTGCGGTGGCGATAGACGCTGGCGGATCGGAGTTGCGCGTTGTTGCGGCGTATCTCCGGCCCGGCCTGCGGCTACCTCCTCCGCTCGAGGAGTGGGACGCTCTCCTCGATCATCCCCTACCAACCATCGTAGCCGGCGACTTAAATGCCAAGCATCCCTCCTGGAACAGCAGAGTAGCCAACGCCTACGGAAAATCTCTGTATCGGTTCGTCTCCGACGACCCGGTACTTCAAGTCATCGGCCCTGAAGACCCTACTCACTTCCCCTTTTCCGGTCATCGACCGGACGTCCTTGACATTGTCATAGCCAAGGACGTGACCCATCACATCCAGGTCTCGTCAGTGTCGGATCTCTCATCCGATCACAATCCCCTTTTTATAACTGCCCGTGAGCTGTCGGCCTCACCCCGACCTCCCGCTCAGACTGTTAGGAGAGTCAACTGGCGCTCCTACCACGATGAGCTCTCACGGCGGTTACCATCACTCCCCGCGGACCCGATCGTCACATGTGACGATTTGGATCTCCGAGCCACTCATCTTCAGGAGTTGGTCCAAGGTGTCATGGATCGACACACATATACTCTCGAGGTGAATCATCGTAAATCGGCCTTACCTGCGGAAGTACTCCACGCCATCTGGCTCCGGCGCAATCTCCGCCGCAGATGGCAAAGAACCCGTGATCCCGGCGTCAAAAGGCGCTTTCAGGCCCAGTCTCTTTACGTCCAGCAGCTACTGCGGGACGTAAACTCTGATCGATGGGACTCATACCTTGAGTCTCTTGAAGTCGACCACGCCTCCGTCTGGAGAGCGGCGAGTAGACTGACCCGCGAGAAGAGAACTCGCAACCCACTGGAAACTCCGAACGGGGTTGTATCTTCATCAGAAGGCAAGGCCGAGGTCTTCGCCGACTGCATGGAGGTGCAATTTACTGTTCACCAAGGCGTCTCGGACCCTGCCCACTCGGCAGAAGTCCGTGACTTCCTATCTGGACATTTTTCACGCCCTCCCGAAATCCCAGCCCTCCCGTTCGACAGGGATGAACTAGTTTCATCTATCTGCCGACTAAATCGCCGTCGCGCCCCCGGTCCTGACCGGATCGGGGCCGCTGCTCTACAAAATCTCCCGGCCTCAGGCGTTGACCTCGTTCTTGAGCTGTTTAACTCCTGTCTCCGGCTACAGTACTTTCCCCGCCTGTGGAAATCAGCCAACATCGTAATGATTCCGAAGCCTCGCAAGCCGCGCATGCTTCCTGAAAGCTATCGTCCAATCTCTCTCTTGCCAGTCATCTCGAAGGTGTTCGAGCGTCTCCTGCTGGCTCGCATCTCGCCGCTGCTAGATGGTTTCATCCGCAGCGAACAGTTCGGGTTTCGCAGAGAGCACTCGACCACGCTTCAATTGGTCCGCGTTGTTACGCACTTGTCAGACGCCACCAACAGGCGAGCGGCTACGGCCGCCGTACTGTTGGACGTGAGCAAGGCCTTCGATAAAGTCTGGCACGAAGGTCTTCTCTTCAAACTTGCCAATTCCCCTCTACCATCGACCATAGTGTTTTTCCTCCGGTCGTATCTCAGCGACCGAACCTTCAGGGTGAGCGTCGACGGGTCCTGTTCTACAGTTCGACCCGTCGCCGCCGGCGTACCTCAGGGATCTGTCCTCGGCCCCGTTCTGTATCTTGTGTACACGAACGACCTGCCTGTCTTGCCCGGAGTCACGTTGTCTTTGTTCGCTGACGATGCTATGTATCACTGCAGCTCCCTGTCCCCGCGATTTGCGAGTACAAAGCTGCAGCGTCAGTTGAACCAGCTTCCGGACTGGCTACGGAAATGGCGGGTGACGATCAACACGGAGAAATCCGAGGCGATCTGCTTCACCCGTAAGTCCATCTCCCGATGCCAGCCCCTCTCCCTAGCAGGGAGACCCATCGCCTACAAAGAATCGGTGAAGTATTTAGGCGTTCGGCTAGATCGTCGCCTTTGCTTCAACGCCCACGTGACGGAAACCCTTGCCAAAGCTCGCGGCGTCCGAGCCAAATTATCTCCTTTCCTCTCGTGTCGCAGCCGCCTGGCCATGCGCACGAAACTTACCATCTATCTACTATTTCTCAGGTCTGTATTGACCTATGCGGCACCCGCCTGGTGGTCTCTTTTATCCACCACCAACAGATGTAGGCTGGAAGCTTTCCAGTCCCGAACACTCCGATCCTTGACGGGGTCCCCTTGGTTTGTAAGGAACGACGTGATTCGAAGGGGTCTCCGTGTTCCTACCTTGACTTCCTTTGTCCGGTCGCTGGCTCTAACTCTCTTTGCTAAAGCCTCGACCTCCACCTTCCCGTACCTACGAACCATCAGTGCATCAGAACCACCACCGCCCATTCGGGTCAAGCGCCCTCGGGCGCTTCTTGATGACCCGCCATAACGCCATCCTCTTTAAATTAAACAAACACAAGTAATCATCAGTCCTAGACCAGAGTAGTTCACCAAACTGTCCTTCTCTCCTTCCTGTCCACCTCCTAGCACGCTCGCTGAGCCGGCTGCTTGTCGCTGTCATCAATCACTGGCACGGAGGCTCTCCGCCTCGCGGGGAGCGACCGACGCCCTCAGGGCGTCTGCTGACTGGACTTGAAACGGGCAACATCTGTTGCTCGAATCGGTACCAGCGGCAGTGCATTAAACAAATAAAAGTTATACTCCCCCGCCTTCTCAGTTAACTGGTTGGCGGTTTCCTTTTCCAGTTTTAGGTAACCTGTCGACATGTACCAGCACTATGTTTACTTCTGGCAGCCAAGCACTTTTGGCCTACCAGAGTTTAAGGTTGCGTAGCGCATCTTGCCCGCTGACGCTCAGGCTCATAGGTAGCGCTGCCTAGGACGATCCTTGCGAGCCCCCACCAGTGGTAAGCGAGCTTTGATATCGCCTAGGTAAAGAGGCCGGTGGACACCTCTCTTGGTAAGGAGAGGTATCTAACGAAGCCGGTCATTAGCCCAGCTCATAGAAAGCCTGAGCGTTTCAGTCCCGCTTGCGATCCGGCTCGGGCCGGACCCTAGGTCCCTGGTTACCGCCGGAGGCAGCCTGGCTGCCTCTGGTCGGCAAACCTCCCGCTCGTTGGCGGAAATGCACGCTCCGGGCGCGTCAACGAGCACGCAGTCGCTCGCCTCCTCCATACCCCACACGAGCGATTCGCCGTGTTCTCCGGCTATGGATGCGGACCAAGTAGTCGATCCCCGGACGGTTCCGCTGCCCGGTGACGAGACCGACGCTTTCGTGGCGGTTGGGCCACGGGGGCGTCCGGTTAAGAAACCGAGGCGGAATCGGTCCTCCTCAACCTCTTCCTCGGCGTCCGCCATGGAAGTTGTCCCCGCCGATGGCGAATCCGGCTCGGGGCCGACTGTGCCCGGCGCTGCCCAAGCACCGCCGGCCACTCGTCGCATCCCGCCCGTGTTCGTTCACGGCGTGAACAACGTCACCGGTTTTTACCGGCGACTCATAGTGGCTCCGGACTTTCCCCGGCCAGCGTTGACCTGAAGCTCCTTGGGGGCGACACTGTCAAGATCGCTGTCCGCGGAATGGACGAGTACCGCAGCGTCATGGCGTTCGTCGAATCCGCCGACCTGCAATATCATACCTTCACCCCGAAACACGTGAAGCCTCTGTCACAGATCCTCAGAGGCTTGGACGTGAACTCTCCTCTCGAGGAAATCCTCGATGAGCTGCGCGAGCTGGGCTATCCGGTTCGCGCGGTACATCGGGTATTTGCTCCTGCCGGACCAAGGCGTCCAATTCCCCTGGTTCGCATCATGGCCGAGAACAGCGAGGCAGGCGCAAGCCTACTCTCTCTTACGCGGCTTTTTGGTTTCCGCGTAAAAGTGGAAAGAAGCCGCGCTCCCGGGGCTCCGCCTCAGTGCTACAAGTGCCAACGCTTCGGGCACCATTCAGAGACTTGTTCCAACGCTCCGGCGTGCGTGAGGTGCTCTCTACCTCACGCTAGTAAACACTGCGATGCCCCTGCATTCAAAAGGTGCATCAACTGCGGCGGAAGTCACCCCGCCAACTACCGGGCATGTCCGGTGTTTCAGCGGGAGCTCGAGCGGCGAAAGCCGAAAGGGCGCCTGCCACCACCGAGGCATCCGGAAGCTGGTTCCAGACCTGCAACCGAGCAGCCAGGCCCTGCGCCTCCTGCTACGGCTGCCGTGTCTTTCGCCGCAGTTGCCAATAGGCAACGAAAACGTAGCAAAGGCCCGAAGCAGACACCTGTAGTTCAGGCATCTCCATCTCAGGCTCCTTCCCAGGCCCCTGTCCCGCCTCAGGCGAAAAAGCGCCGTAACCTCGCGGCTTCTAAACAAAGTGAGACAGACCAGCCACTGTCAAACATCTCGGTTGTGGAGCCTGAGAATTCTCAACCCTCCCCAGCACCGGAGAATCCTGCCCCTGCTTTAGAAGCAGCCTCGCCTGACCTCCCGCCCCCGCGGTACCCTAATGCAGGCAAAAAGAAGCGGCAACGTAAGCGCTCGCTCCCGGGCTCCTGCCAACCCAGCCGCACAGTCCAGACAGCTTGCGCAGCGCGTGAAGACCGACGCTATCGCATCTGTCCCTCTTCCTAGCACCTCCGCTAGAGGCGCTACACCTGGCTCCAAGAAACCCCTGGCTTCCACCAATCCCCCGATTGACAAGCCTCGGCGCTCTTATGCGCAAACAGTCTCCGGGCACTCTGCCTCAAAAACCGTTTCAGACGACTATCAGGTCGTCAAAGATTTCCTTGCGGAATTCGACCTCCGCAAAGTTGCCCAGACCTTCAGGTCCATCCGCTCCCGCTTGGAGACTGCCGATACAACAGAGAGATTCATGCTCTTGGTGGAAGCCGCCACTTGTGTAGGTTTTCTATGAGTCGGGTCCTCAAACGTGATCTCTCAATTCTTTCCTGGAACGCCAACGGGTTGTCCAACAAGATCCAGGAACTCCAAGAATTACTGGCCCGACTCAAACCCGACGTAGTCCTTCTCAATGAGACCCACTTGACTCCTGCGAGTCGGTTACGACTGGCCAACTATGTGTGCTATCGAAACGACAGGCCGGGCACTGCTGGTGGCGGTACTGCCGTCGCGGTGAGGCTCACTCTCGAGCATCACCGAGTCGTCTTGCCTGCAATGACTCACCTCGAAGGCACCGCTGTGGAGTTGTTAAACACTCTAGGCGGCGTACAGATGGTCGCGGCGTATAAACTGCCGCAAAAAGAGCTCCTTCACCCCGATCTAGCTGTCGCGTTCGATGCACACAGGAGGGTCATCATGGCCGGCGACCTGAACTGCAAATATCGCGATTGGAACAGTCGCTTGACTGCCCCAAACGGGAAACGTTTGCGCAGGTTTGCCGATTCTCGCAGGATACAAGTGATTGGGCCTACCCAACCTACGTTCTACCCCTCACAACGCAACGCGGCTCCCGATGTCTTGGACATAGCGGTGATCCAAGGAATTGACTGTCCGGTCCATGTGTCCGCGCTAACGGAACTATCGTCCGATCATCTCCCCATCTTGATACAGGTCGCTACCCAGCACGTCGTACGCAGAGATGTCAGGAAGGTGGTAGAATGGGACCGCTATGGTCCGGCGTTAAGTCGCCGATTGCCAGACGCGGGACCACTCGAAACCGTCCGCCAAGTCGACGAGGCAGTTGCCGCGTTTGACGAGGCTGTCGTATCTGCGATCGACGCGTCTTCCAGGATGAAGCCTGGCGTCACGCCTCACTGGCAGCGGATCCCTGAGGAGACGAGTGCTCTCGCTTGCGAGAGAAATCGCCTCCGGAGACGCTGGCAGCGGACCCGTGATCCGGCCGACAAGGCAGCATACAACCGGGCGACCGGCATTTTACGTCGTGAAATGCAGGCCTACCGGAGACGCTGTTGGGAACTCGCCGTGGCCCAAGCAGGGGACGGATCGGACGAAAGTAGCCCTTACCGGATACCTTCGGCGTTGGTAGGGAAGAGGCGCCGGCCTCGCATCCCGGCCATTGCTGGACCTTTCGGTCAACTCCTGGCTCGCCCGGAGGCGAAGGCCGAGTACTTGGGCACGTGTTTTGAGCGACAGTTCGCACCTAACCCGCCCATGGACTGGGACTTCGACGAAGAAGTCGAGAACGAAGTGGAAGACTTTCTGTCTCTTCCGATCACTGCGGAGCCCGAACCCATTACTAGGGAATAGGTCACAGATCGGCTCGTTGAACTCGTGCCGAGAAAAGCTCCTGGCCCGGACGGCGTCTCGAACGCCGCTCTTACTCGACTCCCGGAGCGAGGAGTACTTTTCTTGGTCGCGCTGTTCAACGCGTGTCTCAGACTGGCCTATTTTCCCCAGAAATGGCGTAAGGCGACGGTCATAGTGATCCCGAAGCACGGAAAGGACGATTCCCGTCCCGGCAACCTCCGGCCCATTAGTCTACTGTCAGCCACGTCAAAGGTCCTCGAACGTCTCGTACAACGGAGAGTACTAGATCATCTACGAAATTTCGATGTACTGGTCCCCGAACAGTTCGGCTTCCGTGTGGGGCATTCCACCACTCATGAACTGATGAGACTGGTGGAATACATCACGGGCGCCGGGTGTCGGAAAGAGCAGACTGTCGCCTGTTTCCTAGATGTGGAAAAGGCCTTTGATAGTGTCTGGCATGACGGGCTCTTGTTCAAGCTCCGGGAAATCCAGCTCCCAGATTGCTACCTTCGCTTGATTGCTAGCTTTCTGACGGAGAGGACTTTCTGCGTGCGAATAGACGACCACGTCTCTTCCGAGAGACGTATCACAGCCGGGGTACCTCAAGGTAGCGTGCTAGGGCCTCTCCTGTTCTCCGTGTATGTCAACGACGCACCCAGACAGCCTGGAGTCCAGATGGCTCTGTTTGCCGACGACACGGCGGTCTATACCGCCGATCGGAACGCAGACTTTGCTATCCCACGACTTCAGCGCGCACTCGATGCGTATTCGACGTGGACGGAAAGCTGGAGAGTTGCCGTCAACGAAACCAAGAGCTCCGCGGTGCTATTCACAAAGCGCCGGAAAGAACCACGAGGCCGAGTGAGACTCGGTAGAACGTACTTGCCCTGGTCGAGAGAAGTACCTCGGTGTCCACCTTGATCGTCGGCTCACCTGGCGTGCCCACGCTGAGACGATGCGAAAGAAAGCGTCCGCTCGTCTCGCGCAACTGTTTCCGATACTTGCCAACAAGGCTATGACCCGCAAGCTGGGTAAGTTGATCGTCAACGCGTACCTGTTGCCGATCATTACCTACGCTCTTCCCGTCTGGGGTTACCTCGCAACCGTTCATAAAAGAAGGTTGCAAAGCGTTCTCGATAGAGGTCTTCGGCTAGCGGCCAAAGTCCCCTATCGGTTTTCTTCTCGTCTCCTGAGAAGAGGACTCGGTGTCCGCTCCTTGGATGACACCGCAAGGCGACTTGCACGTAAATTTTACGTCCGAGCTGCGAGGACCCAGACAAACCCACTCATAGCTGGCCTTGGCAGGTACCGAACACGTCCAGGTGAATCTTGGAAACGGCCTCGACAAATACTGTACTAGTCGACCTAGTACGAGCATGTCGTTGTAGCGACCACTAAAAATTAATTAAAAATATTCCGTCTGGACAGGACCACTAGGCAGGAGCCCCTACCGGAGGCTCGGTACTAGGATACCATTGGGTCGTCTCACGACGCACAACCCAACAGCTCTGAATACTTGGCTTCAGACGAACAGGACTGCTCTTGGACTGCTCTCTACTCTGGACGTTCCTTCAGCTTCTGCTGCATCGCCCACCTCGTCGTTGGACGAGGAATCTCGCCTTTCTCTTCGCGGGAAAGAAGACCAGGAGCCAGCTGTTACCAGTGAACTTAGTAGCTGGTAGAAGAAGCAGCTGGCCGAAGTTTGCCCTTCTAAGGACCACCTGCGCCGGAAAACATCTTGGCCGGACAGGAAAGAAGAGGATTGCTCTGGGATCACCTGGTGAGTGCCGTATCAGTGTGTAATTCCTAACTTGCTCACGACTGTTAGGTAGCGCTGCCCCGGACGATCCTTGCAAGTCCCCACCAGTGGTAAGCGAGCTAGGATATCGCCGGGGTAAAGGGGCCAGTGGACACCAGTCTTGGTAAGGACTGGTATTCAACGAAGCTGGTCGTTAGCCCAGCTCCTCCCGCATCGTCGTGAGCAAGGAAGACGCGCGGGTAATCCGGCTTCGGCCGGACCCGAGATCCCTGGCGTCTGGCAGTGACTGCCTAGCAGTCTCTGCCCGGCAGCCGCCGCACCTGGCCAGCATGCCTTCTACAGGCAACGGCTCAAGTGCCGAGTCGCTCGGCTCTGCCATGCCCCATCTGGGCGACTCGCCTGAATCGCCTCGGGCGATGGAGACGGACGATCCTCTCCCGAACCCTCTTCCTCCTCTTCCGGCAGACGAGTCGGGCGAGTTCGCGACCGTTGGTCGGCGTAATCGCCCGGCTAAGAAGCCCAAGAGGACCCATCCAACCGCTTCCTCTAGTACCTCGGCCATGGACATCGGACCTTCTCAGGGCCAACAGGCCGCGGCTCCGACTGCTTCGGCGGCAGCTCCGGCTGCTGTCGCTGTTGGTCGTGCACCGCCCCTGTATGTCCATAGCGTGTCCAATGCCGCCGCCTTATACAGACGGCTGATCGCGGCCCACGGCCTGTCGGCCGACAAGCTTGACCTGAAGCTGCTTGGCGGTGATACGGTCAAGATTGTCGTCCGCCAGCTCGAGGACCATCGCTTGGTCGAGGCCTTCCTCCAAGCGCACAACCTCCAGTACCATACCTTCTCTCCTAAGCGAGTCAAGCCCTTGTCTGTAATTCTGCGAGGGCTTGATGCGCACACTGATCCACAGGAGATCCTCTTGGAACTCCGAGACCTCGGGTACCCAGTGCAGGCAATCTTCCGCCTGTTCACGCACTCAGAAACCCGAGTACCTCTCCCGCTCGTCCGTCTCCAGCTCGAGAAGGGCGAGGCAGCTGACAAAATATTCCACCTGACGCGGCTGTTTGGCTTCCGCGTCAGGGTGGAAACCAGTCGTCCCCAGGGCAAGCTCGCGCAGTGCCACCGGTGCCAGAGGTTCGGCCATCACACCGACGTCTGCCGCAATGCCCCGGCCTGTCTACGTTGTTCGTTGGGACATTCAACCCAGGCCTGCACTGTGGCAGACAAGACCAATTCCGCTGCATTAATTGTGGCCTAGGCCATGCAGCAAGTAATGTAAACTGCCCGGTCTACAAGGCGGAGCTCCTGCGGAAGCAAAAGCCGCAGGGGCCCCTCCCGAAGCCAAGGCAGCCAGCTATGCAGCCCCAACCCCAGAGACAGCCTAAAACTCAGGCAAGGCCTCAACCTCAGGCACAACCGGCACGGCGCGCGCCCTCTCCGGCTCCACCTCCAGCCCCTGCAAAGGCAACCAAACGAACCGCGTCTCCTTCCGAAGCAGAGACAAGCCCAGTAGCCGTCATCTCGGTTTTGGAGCCGGAGAATCAACCCTCCACCTCCGCGGAACCTCCTACTCCCGCCTCTGAACCAGAGGTAGCCTCGCCGCCACTGCCACCTCCGCGATTTCCGCGAGCAGGCATCACAAAACCCAGGAACAAAGGGATAACCACACCGAATGCTCGGCCCCGAGCTCCTGCCGGCCCACAGCCCAAGAAAAGTCCTGCTTCCCGGTATAAGTCCGACGAAGCGCAACAGCGTACTTTTCCTGCCGCTGATTCAAATCCGTCAGCCCCTGGTCCTGTGGCTTCCACCACGACCCGATCTGCCGTTAAACCTGGTCGCTCTTACGCGGCCTCAGTTTCCAGGCAAACCGCCCAGTCCGTCATTTCCGATGACGCACAGTTCGTCCGCGACTTTCTGTCTGGCTACGACCTCAAGAAAGTCGCATCCACCTTCAGGTCCATCCGAGACCGCCTGGAAACTGCCGACCCAACTGAGAGATTTATGCTCTTGGTGGAAGCCTGCGAAGTAATAGGTCTTCTATGAACCGAGCCCTTAGACGAGATCTCTCGCTCGTAGCCTGGAATGCTAACAACATCGGTTCCAAGCATTCCGACCTTCTTGAATTCCTGGCTCGGATCAAACCCGACGTACTTCTCCTTGCTGAAACCCACCTGACCCCGGCGAACCGGTTTCGATTACCAAATTACGTGGTCTATCGGGATGACCGAGTTGGCCAACGAGGAGGCGGCACGGCGATCGCGGTGAGGACCTCCATAGGTCATCATCGTGTCGCTTTGCCGCAGCTTACCAACCTAGAGGCCACCGCCATTGAGGTCCACGGAGCTCTTGGCGGCGTCCTCGTGGTTTCAGCATACAAGCCCCCACGAGCTGAACTCCTTGTTGACGACCTGGACGTCATCTTCGATTCCCATCGAAGGGTAATTTTGGCCGGCGATCTGAATTGCAAGCATCGCGTTTGGAATAGTCGCCTGACTACTCCGAACGGGAGGCGCTTGCTCAGTTTTGTTGAATCGCGCCGGGCGATGGTGTTTGGTCCAGCGCAACCCACGTTCTTTCCGTCACAGCCTAACGCGGCTCCCGATGTTCTGGATATCGCGGTGACCCAAGGAGTTGTCTGTCCGGTCGAGGTATTCTCACTTACGGAGCTGACATCCGACCACAACCCTATCTTGGTCCACGTCGCTACCCAGCACGCCTATGCACGTTCTGACCAGAAGAAGGTTATCGATTGGGATCGCTACGGCCCGGCCTTGTGCCGTAGATTGCCGCCAGCGGCCCCACTCGATTCCGTTCGCCTCCTAGACGAAGCAGTTGCGGGAATCGAAGAGGCAATCATCTCGGCTATAGGCGTGTCTTCACGTACGCGAGCTGGTTTCACGCCTGGCTACCAACGCATCCCTGAGGAAGTCTCTCTTCTCGCTCGCGAGAGGAATTACTTCCGGAAACGTTGACAGAGGACCCGTGATCCGGCCGATAAGGCAGCATACAATCGGCTCACCGGACGACTGCGCGGCAGTCTGAAGGCGTTCCGACGTAGCTGTTGGGAACTCGACGTGGCCCGAACGGGGGATGCGGACCCGCTAAGTCACCCGTACAGAATACCTACCGCATTGACGGGACGGAGGCGCCGACCTCCACTTCCCGCCATTGTTGGACCGTTCGGTCGACCCCTGGGTCGCCCGGAGGAGAAGGCCGAGTACTTGGGCTTGTGTTTCGAGCGACAGTTCGCTCCCAACCCGCCCATGTACTGGGACTTCGACGAACAAGTCGAGATGGCTGTGGAAGACTTTCTGTCACTTCCGATCACGGCGGAGCCCGAACCCATCTCTTTGGAAGAGGTCTCAGATCGGCTCGCTGAACTTCAGCCAAGAAAAGCTCCAGGCCCGGACGGTGTTACCAACACCGCTCTACGACTTCTTCCCGAGCCTGGAGTTCAATTCTTGACTGATTTGTTCAACGCGTGTCTTAGACTGGCCTACTTTCCCAAGAAATGGAGAAAGGCGACGGTTATCGTGATCCCGAAGCCGGGAAAGGATACCACCCGCTCGGAAAACCTCCGGCCTATCAGCCTACTCTCCGCTACGTCCAAGGTTTTTGAGCGCCTCGTACAGCGTCGTGTACGAGAACATCTAACCAACTTTGACGTGCTGGTCCCCGAACAGTTCGGCTTTCGTGTGGGGCATTCGACCACTCATCAACTGATGAGACTGGTGGAAAGCATCACGGAAGCCGGGTGTCGGAGAGAACGGACCGTTGGCTGTTTCTTGGATGTTGAGAAAGCCTTGGACAGCGTATGGCATGATGGCCTGTTATTCAAACTTAGGGAAGTCCAGCTCCCGGACTGCTACCTCCATCTGGTTGCTAGCTTTCTGACGGAGAGGACCTTCTGCGTGAGAGTTGGCGATTCAGTCTCTTCCGAGAGGCGAATCACAGCCGGCGTCCCTCAAGGTAGTGTTCTAGGCCCCCTTCTGTTCTCGATCTACGTCAACGACGTGCCGAGACAGCCTGGAGTCCAGATGGCCCTCTTCGCTGACGACACGGCCGTATTTACGGCCGATCGTCATGAGGAAAGGGCCGTCCTACGACTGCAGCGCCAGCTCGACACGCTCGTGGACTGGACTGAGAATTGGAGAGTGCTCCTCAACGCCACCAAGAGCGTAACCGTCGAATTCTCTAAGCGACGGAAGAACCCCGTTAGGCAACTACGCATCGGCAGAACGTACTTGCGCTGGTCCAACGAGGTCAAGTACCTCGGCTTACACCTTGACCGTCGGCTCACCTGGCGTACCCACGCACAGACAGTTCTTAAGCGAGCATCCACTCGCCTGTGCTCACTGTTTCCACTCCTGATCAGCTCAGCCATGACCAGGAAATTGGGTAGGATGATCGTCGGCGCGTATCTGCTGCCGGTCATTACCTACGCCTGCCCGGTCTGGGGTTACCTCGCCGCAATGCATAAAAAGAAGTTGCAGAGCGTCCTCGACAGGGGGCTTCGGCTAGCGGCCAAAGTCCCCCGTCGCTTCTCATCTCGCCTTCTAAGGAGAGGACTTGGCGTCCGCTCCTTAGACGACACTTTCAGGCGGCTTGCACGCAAATTTTATGCACGTGCGGCGAGGTTCCCAGACAATCCTCTAGTGACTGGGCTGGGAAGGTACCGTATACGCCCAGGTGATTCGTGGAAACGCCCTCGGTGTATATTGCGCTAGTGTAAGCTAGCACAACAGCCGAGAATCGGCCTGCTATAGAGCACACGCCCTACTTGGGCAGGGCCACGAGGCAGGAGCTCCAGATGGTAGCTCGGAACTCAGTTCCCGGGTTCGTCTCTGCGACGCACAACCGCAAAGCCCAGAGCAAAAAAAAAAAAAAAAAAAAAAAAAAAAAAAAAAAAAAAAAAAAAAACTTATATTAGTTCACATACTTTTATAATATGGTTCCTTTTCCCTCCCCACTTTGAAAACCTTCCTGCGCTTCCTCTTCTCGCTCTCAGTCTCTTGTCCATAATCTATTAGCACATTGTCATGGCAATATATAATAACGTCATTTTCTGTTAATAATCTTTCTTGTCAACCGTTTTTAAATTGGTAGGTACAATCAACCCCTTTTACCAATCTTATGGGAACTGCTATTCTACCCATGCTCTCTTTTGTATTTCCAAAATATAAACCCTTTCCGTCCAGTATTGCAATTCAAATTTATCGGAATCCGGTGCTTGTATATTATTCAGTTCTTTCTTTACTTCAGCCTCATTTGTTTCTTCCGCAGTACTTGTCCTTATATGTACTTAGCTTGATCTCCGTTTCCTTCTACGTTCTTCCCATTGTTCGACAATTTCTTAATGTATTCTTTATACATTGTTAATTATCTCCTTACCTTCAGTTATTATTTCTTTATATTTTTTTGAAAATGAAATTATTGCTTGGTGTATTATGATTCCCTAATAATAGAGTCTTGCTTTCTTTGCTGTAGTTTTCCATTTCCTCCAAATTCATTCTCTGTATCTTTCTTTCGTTCAATTACAGAACATTTACAGATTTCATTTGTTTATTGTATATATGGGGTTTGATCAAAAAGTTCGTGCAGTCCTTGTTTATTTTAAAAATTATATCTTCATTTATCGACACTTATACTGGCCCCTTCAAAGTAGTCTCAGTCGAATGTAACACGATTAAGCCAGCCGTTTTGGAGTCTTCAAAATATTTCGAGCATGCATTTTTCGGTACAGCCTTGAGCTCGCTTAGCGATTTTCATTTTACGTCTTCAACGGTCGCAAAACGTTGCCCTTTCGTAGAAATTATCACTATTGGGGTGAGGAAAGATCGCATTGTGACACATCTGGTGAATATGGCAGTTGCCGTGTCATCATAATGACGGTTTCTTTTGCCTAGCCTGACAAAATGACGTACGTCCAGGCGCATTGTCGGGCTGCAATTTTTGAAATTTTCATAAAGTACGAGTAATGTATAAAGTATTTACGAGTTTCATGAAGTATTTTTCTGTAAATCTGGCCGTTTTCTACGAATAGCTTTATACAAATGGCGTAAAATGTCCGAGTAGTATTCTTTATTTACCACTGCGCCTAGCGATGAAATTTCATGGAACACAAAAACATAATCTTCATCTGACAACCACGATAGTCAGTTTAAATTCGTAAAATTTAGACGAACATATCTACCAACATTACATAAAAACGGTTTTAATCGGACACTTGTAGCGGTGGAAATTGCCAAATTGCACGAACATCTTGATCAAACCTCGTATACTATAATCTTCTGTACTTGTACTGTTCAAATAATTTTAACATTGAAAATGTTTATAAGGACGTGTCGCACATTTGCGGCCGATCGCTGGTGCGTGATCGAAAATGGGAACCGGTGAGTTTCCATAGAAACTACTTCTTTGTTGTCAATAACGTAGTACACACATAAAACTTCGTTTATGAATGCGACTGCATTTAACTTATAATGTGTACATTGGTAAATGAAGAATGAATTCATTGATTGGTGAATGAACATAAATATATACATTTTTTAGATTTATTGAAGCATTTTCAATGCCCTTCTCTGTGCATTGCATTTGTAATGTTTCCGCATCGTTTTCTTTACCTGTATTCCAGTTTCTACCTCCTCTATCCACCATGCAATATGTCGCTTTCTGTTGCGAAGATTATTCCAAATATTGTTGAATAAATAACTAAATTCGATAATACTACGGTCGATCTTAATAACGACAAGCAACAACTAAATTGAACTCAACACATTTTACGTACCTAAAGTCTTGTCTCCGTTGAATAGGTTAGTCAGGTGTATTGACATTCCCGTAGCTTTAAAGTTTATCTTTGTATCCTGCAACTGAAGGTACTCTTTGTTGTCTTTGGGTTTCTTCTCAACGATGTAGTTTACTTTGTAGTTAATGATCAGTCCATCTGAAACAACAAATAATAACGTACCAACGTACAAACCTGATTTTATTTTAAATAAATAAAAATAATTTGCCAAGAGTTCCATAAAATCTGTATTGGTATTGCAAGTTTTTAACACAATAATTTAAGAATATAACAATTATACCGTACACTATGTTAAATTACAGATACCTGATGCAGGGGCGTATTTAGGGCGGATTTAGGGGAACGGGACTGGAACCTCTCCCAGAGGGTAAAAAAAAGTTGACAAAATAGATTTTAATCTCTTAATTTTTATGCTGTTTTATTAATTTTCAGCTGTATAATATAGTAGTAACTCTTTTTTAAATATAAAAACAGGTTTATTGCACTGAATTTGCGTATACGTTTGAAATATGCAATATAGGAAAATCAATTCAGTCAATAAGTACCTAGTAAACAAGTCCCAGTAACGCGTATTGTGTTATTAGCGTTTACTTTAACGGGACTGATTTCAAGATGTTATCACACGATCTTCAGCCACTTTAATGATAATAATATTGATTAGTCTTAGGTTATTTTTTCTTCTGTATAAAGCCGACTCGACCGGACCCTTTCTAAAGCCAAATTCTAGATACGCCACTGACCCGATGAAAGGGATGAGCCCCGGGCGCAGAATTGGACCCGCCTAAGCTAAACACCAAACATATGGTTTTACTGAAAATGTTCTGAAGTAATTGAACACCAAAGTTATACTCCCCATTGTGATGTTATATTAGTCAATTTCATGGTGCGATCGCGCGTCTCACCGTCTTGTGAATTGTACTTGTTACGTGGATGCCCGGGTCGACAAGGTAACACGGTATTCTAGTCGTATCTGGCAAACAATGTCAGCTTGTACATTCACGAGACATCATGTTCATTGCAGTGACACGTGGGTATATCTGGAATCTTATCATCAACATCACGTAACAGACGACTTTTTGGTAAACTATAAAAGAGCATTCCGAGGATTATATCAAGCGATTCCAGCGCTTTAGGTACATCTCCGCGAACAGTATTATTCTGGAGCACTATTAGTGAATCTTTTTAGTGTTTAATTTTTTATTTGTGTTGCGAGTTTTCCTTTTATTCACAGCTGTGTTCAGCAACTTTTGATCCGTCCGGCTAGTCCTTATTTGAGGCAATTTAGTAGTGAATATGTCCCCTGGATATGTTACTAGCATATCGCAGGGTAAGACGTATGGTGGGGTTACCACCTTCAGGCTTAACGTCCAGCCCGATTTTCTCTCTGGGTGTTCTCCCATAACCTGGCTGTTTTACCAGACTAAAGAGACCAGTTTTCCCTGTTCAGATATCCATAATAATCTTTAATGTGGTGGTTTCTCCTTGCCTCTCACATCCTACGTCCTTGACCAATGGAAGGTCATCCGTCTTTAGGGGCAATTTCTCAATTTCTCACCCCAAGGGCAAGAGGGTGCCCTAACCTTTACTTCACAATGACAAGTAGAGGAGGGACAGCTTATACCGGCTGTCATTCGGTCTCCAGAGCCGCGTTAGCCACCTGTAGGTGTTGCCCATCCCCCACCACTTGGAGGTGCGGCTGGATATTTCTTTTCATCAAGAAATGAGACCACAAGGCATTACTCATACTCTCCAGAACTTATGAGTATACTCGACAGGATCGCCCAGTATCGCCTGAATTGGTAGGAACATCTTTGCCGAATGGATGACTGCCGCATCCCCAAACAATTATGGAACTATAAGCTGAGGGGACGGAGAGGTGTGAGACGTCCGAGGAAGCGTTGATGGACACCGGAACAAACCATCCTTGGTTTAATCCTTGAAGATGATGATGTTGCGATTTTTTGGTAATTAATTAACGTGACGACTTTTATTATCGGTAGTTTATGGTCCCTATTGCAAAGTTTTATACTTTTTGTGTCATAGAAACATTAAGAAAAATATTATCGATTTCCTGGTGTTTGGTAATTTATTCTATTGTTTAAAGGTACAATTTCACACTATGTTCATGGCAATGATTTCTTTACTCCAAAAATACGTGATAGTATTCCCAAAATTGTTTTACATAGAAACAGTGGCGTATCTAGAATTTGGCTTTGGAAGGGTCCGGGGTCCGGTCCCGCTTGTAAATACGCCTCTGCATAGATAAACGCCATCTTCCATTTTTTTGTTAAGAGGCGCCAAACTCATGATTTGCCGTGGTCTCAAAGTTTACCTTGCACGGCCCTCTCTGTAACTGTATAAAATGTATTATGTATGCAAACGCAGAAAGCAGCAGAATAAATTATGATGAGATTACGTGTAAATTACCATCTATCGTTTCAGTACGATCTCAATAAAATAAAAAAAAAATTCTTTCTTCTTCTCCTCTTCAAGGATCAGGTTATATAAACCTGTTCAGCCATCCATTTCATCCTCGGACGACCCACGTCTCTTCTACCAACGGCTTTATATACAGTTTATGTAGTTCAGTGCCGCTTTCGGCAATCGATCCTCTGTCATCCTTTGCAGATAATCCTACCATTGTCTTGTGTAAATTGAAATAATTTCTTTTATGTCCTTTACTTCGAGTTCTGCTCTGATATCTTCATTCCTCATTCTATCTTGCGTTGTATAATTTAAAGTATTTCAAAAAAACTGCATTTAAGCACTCTGAATCTTGCCGCTTTCCTTTTTTGTCATGACCCACGCCTCACTCGCATAAATCAACGTAGGTACTGCAATTGTCTTATATAAAGTTTAATTCTTGCGCAAATTAAAATACTTATAGATCATCAACAGAATAGAAACTGGGAAGGTGCAGATGACGAAAATACAGTTATTATAGCTGTTACCTAAAATCATGAGACATGTACGAGCGTATACTAATTTCATAACAGAACTGATAAATACAGTTTTTAAAACTGCAGGAAATACATAATTCTGTTTTTTCAATTTTTTTGCGATATCTGTGTGCATAAATTACTAAAGTATTATGTGTAACTCGTAGGATAGTGTTTTATACTTTTGTTTCAAATAGAAACTCAATTTTCTGCGTTTACCGCTTGTTTATTTAAATTTATTTAGGAAACTAGATAGAAAATTGATTTTTTCATTATTAATAAGACAGAATTTTGTGTTTTTGAAATTTTTTGCAGTTACTCAATGTTAAACAATAACGTAACCAGAATGGAATGAGAAATTAAATGTTATGAAACAACATGCTTTGTGTGTGTCATTAAATAATAAAAAAAAAAACAGGCAAAGCAATCATGTTATCAGTATTCTCGGCAACGCATGTTTACGGGTGAATAATACGTCAAATATATTGCAACTCACCGTCTGCGGCTTTTTGAAACAACGTCTTCACTATAAAGTTGACATGTTTCAGGACACTTGTCCCATCCTCAGAACGTAAAATATTCGTGTATCATTTAACGTTGATACAGTTGTCAAATAATTAAAATATTAAAATCCAATATAAATATTTAAAAACGAGCGCCACGGTTAAACGATATACATCGTACGGTGACTGACCGCGCACTGAATTACGTCTGGCTCCCACCACGACAATAACGCATGGCAGTGTCGTACAACACATTTGACTTGAAAAGCAGTTGATCATTTAAAACACGCGGCTTGGTATCAGTATTATTATACGCTTTATAAATTTCGTACTCTTCAAGGGCGTTCATACACTGCCTTTGTACTGGGAAGTACGACACTGCCATGCGTTATTGTCGTGGTGGGAGCCAGACGTAATTCAGTGCGCGGTCAGTCACCGTACGATGTACATCGTTTAACCGTGGCGCTCGTTTTTAAACATTTATATTGGATTTTAATATTTTAATTATTTGACAGCTGTATCAACGTTAAATGATACACGAATATTTTAAGTTCTGAGGATGGGACAAGTGTCCTGAAACATGTCAACTTTATAGTGAAGACGATGCTTCAAAAAGCCGCAGACAGTGAGTTGCAATATATTTGATTGAACAACACGTGGCTTGGTACTAAAATTGGGATTTATTCCTTTTAAACATGAATAAATAATACGTGTTTCGTATTACGTATATTGAAGTCAGTTTGAAACAGTTTTAATTTTTTTTCTCTTTGTTACAGTTCTAATTATAAAAGGTGAGGAAGTTCCTGGAAAGGTTTTATTTACTTTCTAAATAGTAGGCGACGTAATGTGTACGAAGGCTTAAACGGCCGGAATTATTTTGATTAAAATTACTTTCCGGGCTGTTTGGCTGTGGTTCAAAGTTTACGACAAAACCAGACGTTTTGGCAGTGCCACCGACTGACATCTTCAGTGGAAACGAGTAAAACTACCGCGATATGATACATTAGGACCACAGTACTGTGGTTAAGGCTGTCAGTACTGTGGTCCTAATGTATCATCTCGCGTTACTATAATCGTCTCCACTGAAGATGGCAGTCGGTGGGACTGCCAAAACGTCTGGTTTTGTCGTAAACTTTGGACCACGGACAAACAGCCCGGGAAGTAATTTTAATTAGTACGCGACTTATTTATCAACGTGTCGTTATATTAAATACAGGAAGTACTTTTATTGAGTAGTTGCGTGGTAACTAGATACGAATTATTTCCGATTTACTTTCATATTCTAATGAACAAATGTGAATGTTTAGTAAATACGAACTGTCGAATATTACTATATATTTTTGTTGTAAGACTATTATTACCAATGTGAAAAAGATAAATCTTTACCAGATATAGAAACACGATCACTAAGCGTTTTACGTATTATCTTACGGCTTATACCATATGTATTTGTTTATTATGGTTTTGCTCTGTCCGTCTTTACCGAGTACTAAGAATGCATTTGAGGGAAACGCTTCTCGAAAAATGGAACAAATATTTTCGTAATATTTTCTGAAGCACTAGTCCCATGGCCTGATTATGTGGTACACCTATGTATAAATTTCAAAATTATATAACAGCAAAGTTCAAAAAAAGGATAATTTTTTATTGTAAACATCCAGCCGTGTGTTACAGTAAATGAAATTTTAACCTAAATCAAAACTGTGTATTTACTATGAAACCTTTCAACTTTAGAGGCACCAGGGGAATAAATCTGAACTCACAATTTTAAGAAACGTGTAAAAAGTCTATGTGGGAGGGTATCAAGTTACGAGGAATTTTATTCAAAATATAAACTCTGTATCTTTAATAAACTTGACAGAATCAATATGTTTCTACATCCTTTGGAAATTTTGAAACTTCAGAACGTATGTAACTTGTGTTTACAAATAATTTGATAATACAGTATTATATAATAATATACAAAAATAGTGCTTGAAAGTCGTCGAGTTACTTATAAAGTAATGATAAATAAACTTATATATTGCTTTCAGTTATGTTACCTATGAAAAGTATTAGATGTAGGCCTATAGATATCTATGGGAATATACGTAAACTTAAAAATTTGGACTAAATTATTTGTCGCTTACGCATTATGGTTATAAATTCATCTAGAAAGCCAGTGCATCTAACCTAACCCAGTTCATCTAAACATTTGGATTGTTCGGTGTTCATTGTAGTGTTTTACAATCGTTATTTTACTAAACAAAAAATGTAATCGGGATTTTTTAGCGTTTCCGGTAACTGGAAAAATATCTAATATTGACATTTATCATCGTCATCTTCACATCCACGATATAACCAAGGTGTTGTCTGTTCCGCTTTCAAAGATCCTCCTGCCATCTCTTTCTGGGTCTACCCACATACCTGTGACCTACAGGTTTGTATTTACAGACTTGTTTTGCCAGTCTGGAATTTGACATTATTTCTACTGATATTTGTATTTACCTAATAATGAATGTATTTAGTTCAAAATAATGAGCGAATTCTGCAAATCAGTAAGCCTACTGAAAAACTGTATACTAACTATTAAAGTGACTTTGTTTAAATTATTAGTATTCATAGCCAGGCTGTTCGGCGGTGGTCGACTGTTGCTGATTTAGCAGACGTTTCGGGGCCCCACCGTCGGAGGACATCTTCGGTGTCAAAGGTGTTTGGTAGCTCCTGACTATTAGTCTAACTCAGTACTGGGGTGAATTGGCGAACACCTGCCCAACACTTTTGACGCTGAAGATAGCGTCCGATGGTGGGGACAAAATGTCTTAAGACACAATCAACAACAATCATGGCCTATCAGCCCGGCTATGAGTAACAATAACATTAACAATGTTGAAACCGGCTTTGAAAGCTTAAGAACTAGTATATTAAAGCGACTATCACGAGAAGGTTGTAAAACTCACCGAGCGTCAGGTTGACGTTACCGCTTCCTCTGATGGGCAGTACCAGGACTCTCCCGTTAGCCGTGTACTCGCCGAGAACGGTCACCCTCGGGAGGAACGCGTCCAATGAAACCTCATGGTTTTTGTAGTCAAAGCTGCAACAGCAAAGACCACACCAGCTGTTTTAAAATTGTATTTAATAAGCGTATGAAGTGGCAAAAAGGAAGGGTGAAAAGGAGAAATGTTTTGAGTAAACCAATACTATAAGATATGGCTGCAAGAAATTTTTGTCGTCGTTTTTAATTATAAAAATCATAAAAGAACGCGTCCGTTTGAGTCGTATATGTCACTATAATAGGTTCGAGAGAGAGTGATAGAGAGACAGAGAGAGAGAGAGAGAAAGAGAGAGGGGGATGTGGAAGGTTGGTAGGGAGAGAGCGGAAGAGAGACAAATAAACAGATAGACAGACAAAGAGAGAGACAATTATTGTGAAGCTGGCGGTAATGGAATGAAATATTCCATTTTAGAAGTAATAATTTTAGAAATGTAAACATTTTTAATAATATGCAGTGAAGAAGCACTTGTAGCATCGAGGAAGTGTCTAAAAAATTACCACTGCAGAACATTGTTTCAGAAAAACGTGGTAGAACAGTTGTGCGACTGCTGTAGAAACATAGAGTCGCCAGAGTCGCCAGAGTTTTTCTGTATAAAAAAAAATCGTTTAAACTTCTTGAAAAATGTTTGAAACACTGTTGGTAAGAAACTTTCTGAAAAAAAAATATCCTTAGAATCTGCTTAACTGGGACCCAATAAAAGAGCCGCAAAGCAAATTTGGTCTCGGAAGGGGCCAGATATTGGTGGCTGTCGTATTCTGCTTAAACCATTGTTTATTAATTTAGTTTGTCTGAGTCTAGGTCAAATTTTTTTATCATAAATCATTCTTTAATATCCACTAAAATAGATGTTTTCAAGAAACTATTTGGTATTGGGAAATGGGAAGTTATTTTATGAGTGGCTTTAGTCCCTTTCCCCCATGACCTGCTTCGTACGCTGTTCGTGTTAATATTCCTTTCCATTAAACATTGAAAATATCCAATATTCGGAATGTATTTATCAACGTTCCGGTCTCAAATAGGCGAATATTACAGTTGGTCACTCCAGCGCTTCCTCGGACGTCGCACACCTCTCCGTACCCTCGGCTTATAGTTCCATAGTTTGGGGATGCAGCAGTCATCAATTCGGCAAAGATGTTCCCACCAATTCAGCCGATACTGGGCGATCCTGTCGAGTATACTGATAATATTCAGTTCCTGCCGTATATCTGTGTTTCTTCTATGATCATGGAGAGTATACCCTGCCACGTGCCCGAGAAATCTCATTTCAGCCGCTTGGATGGGACTGGCCTGACCTTTCGCTAAAGTCCAATTCTCAGATCCATAAAGAAGTGTGGGAAGAGCTATCACCTTGTAGAATTTTAGGCGCGTTCCTTTACTTGCTGACTTAAGGGTTGCCTGATGTTTAGGAACTATTCAAAACATATTTCACTGTAGGCTACTGATCGGAGAAAAAGTAAGTGCCGGCCACAGTTACACGATAAAATTCAAATTTCTTTTTTTTTTGTGAGACGGGCCTGTTATTTCTTTGGCCTATTAGTGAGACGAATTTCTTCCATCACTGCTTTTTTTTTTTTTTTTTTTTTTTTTTTTTTTTTTTTTACGACGTTTCGGTTACACAACAAATCGTTATCCGTCTTCAGATAAAAAAATCAAACACTAAAACGTCCCAAATAAAAGATAAACAATACTCTGTCTTACAATCGACAGAGTCCAAATACACTAAAGTATTCACATAATATAACCTAGGCCTATAGGTACTAAAGAAAAAAATAAATAAATAAAACTTACAAACTATGAAATCTATAAGACCACCACATAGTTGATTAGTTTTATTTATTTATTTATTTTTTGTTTACTACCTACAGCCTATATTATATAAGTACTTTAGTGGGTTTTGACTCTCTACAGATTGTGGGGCAGATATTGTTTATCTTTAATCTGTGATGTTTTAGTGTTTGTTTTTTGCCTGAAGACGGCTGAAACGTCGCTTTATTAAAAAAGCAGTGATGGAAGAAGTCCGTCCTACTAAAAGGCCTAATAAAATTAAAATGTTTGAATCAAGTCGTTTTGACCTTCTAATTTTGTCAGAAGTATTCTTTTTAGGACAACAGTAAAACGACACAGAATCCATCGTATTCGTTTGGGAAGAGCAAAGCGTCTCGTAGGTGCCATTTATAACTCGAAGGAAACAGTGATCGTGAAAAACAAACAGATGTTTGGAAAGGACAACTCTCCGCGTGTCCTTGACAGAAGCGTACTCGTATGTCACGGAACTGTTGGTCGGTCTTTTCTTAAAACATTATTATATTCAGGAAAATCGAACCGCAACAGGAAGTGCGCTGGCGGAATGACAATTAAATTCCAGCTAACTGCATTGTTCTCGTGACTTTTGAATGCGTGTGCATTTGTAATAACAATAATAATTTGTGTGAGAGTGGACTGACAAAGTCGTATCAATGTCACGCCACTCCCGTCACTCGGCTGAGTAATTTCTGCCTGGAAGAAAGTCTTATTTGTCAGCTGTCCTTGATTGAGAAACAGCGCTTTGTATATACGCGCGCGCGCGCGCTCACACACAGAGTAAACGCCATTATTTTTGTCGTGTTGTTCGTCGACCGACACCAGTACGTGAATTACTTGAGATCGTAAATAAGTTGTTTACATAATTTGTTTTCCTCGATGATGAACGGTAGAATATTAATAGCAGTGATAATAATTGAAGTACAGCTAATGACAACCTGCAGTAAAAATAATACTGTCACTAGTGGGAATCGTAGTAACATTGTAATTATAATGAAAGGTTATTACTCAAACATTTTACTAAAATTTAATTTTTAGTCATATCTGCCAACATTATTCTTCTATACTTATTATTATTATTATTATTATTATTAAATGACACTTTTCTTACAAGAATATATTATATATTTTTTGAATATGTTACAATGCTTAGATAGTTTGAACTATATTTTGCAGTATATCGATAGTTTGAACTATCATCATCAGAATATTACAAATTAATACAATTTTAAGTCGATGTTAGTAAGAGCTTTTTTAATCGTAGACTAAATTCCATGTATCTTCTTCTTCTTCTTCTTCTTCTTCTTCTTCTTCTTCTTCTTCTTCTTCTTCTTCTTCTTCTTCTTCTTCTTCTTCGTAATTGGCGCTACAGTTCTTGGAGAGCCTTGGCATCCTGGACAATCCGCCTGCAGTCGTCTCGATCCTCTGCTCTCAGTTTCCATCTTCTTATACCGAGGCTGCGCAGGTCGTCCTCAAGAACATCCAATCACAATCATCGTTTTCTGGGCCGACCCCTCCTTCTTCTTCTACCAGGTAGCCCCGTAAAACGTTTCTTCAAAGTGGATGTCTCTAACATTCTCATGTTTTATATATACATATAAAAAATATGTTATATTACTGAGTGTGTAATAATATGATTTTGTTATAATAAAAATATCACTTTATTAAAACACATTTATTAAAGATCCAAAAATAACGTTACGGAAAAACTTGGAAATATTTAAACATAAAACAAATAATAAATTAATACCTGAACAAATCCAAATTAATACAAAAAATGATAGTATTTTCAAAATTACTAATTTAATAAAATAATAAATATTTATATTATACTTTTAAACTCAGTTATATAACATATTTTTATATACATATATTAAAAACGTACATTAAATTTAGTCTACATATAAAACAGCTGTTGTTAAAAATTGGTTTAAAAAATATTATTAATTTGTAGGTAATATTTTGATAATGATAGTTCAAACTATCGGAATACTATTAAACATTCAAAACATATATAATAAATTCTTGTAAAAACGCGTTATTTATTATTAATAACAATAAAATCCTATAATAATAATAATAATAATAATAATAATATGCTATAATGCGAACATTATGAAAGAATAATTAATAGATAGCAATTTAGTAAGATATTATAGGAAGTCGGATTCTTAAAGTGATTTGTTTCTAAAAAACGAATAGATTTTATCTAGTAAATAGATTTTAAAGACCTTCTTCTCATGGTTTTACTTCATGGTTTGAACTTTAGTCCGTCCCAATTTTACAGTCTCCGTCCGTCATTTTCATGGTTTACCACGATCCCTTTTGTCAGTTTGTTTAATACAGCTGTTCACCATTCTTTCAGTACGACACTTCCAGTTTTGTTTCTTTTCATTTATTCTTCCTTCTTTAGCTTTAACGTCTTTCTCGGTATCCTTGTTTCTAAAAAGATATTTCAAGTTACGTGCCTTCATGTTTCGTAAGAACTTTATCTTAAAGGCTTGTAATTTTAAAATTTGTTTTCACTTAAAAGTCCTTTTGCAATCAGCAAATTTATTTATTTTGGCTCACGAAAATTAGTATTTGGACAGGCATGATTTTGTAAAATTTTCACTCTGTCTGTCTGTCTGTCTAACTCTCTCTGTCTCTCTCTCTGCATTATTATTTATATTCTTTTGTTTCCCAGTTCATTAAATTCATTTAACGTTAACTCAAATTTTTCACGTTCATCTTCAGTTACATAAGGTACCATCACATTACGTTTTGGAGTTAGACGTATTAAACACATCCATACATCTTCAGCTCTGCTCAACGCTTCACCACGAGAGACTTTGTTCTCAATGTAGATTACACCTCAAACGCTATTAAATTTTTCCGTTTAAGTCTTAGTTCAGTTCTTTTCTTTATTTTTCTTTAATATAGTTTCCATCTCACTTCGGATTCTGTGTCATTCTTAGGTACTTGGTCTAGGTATTTGCACAGAGAAATATACTACGGACATTTAGAAACAAAAACAACAATAATGATATATTTTATTTTTGTTTTACCAATTATTATGATTCTTTCCATATTTATTGTGAGGACATCATCATCATCATCTATCTGTCCAGGATTAGGCAGGTTGCCTGTTCCGGCTTCACCATCACCGTCTCGGTCTGCCAACATTTCTTCTTCCGGTTGTCTTATAATTCAGGATTTTTCTTGGAATTCTTTCTGGAAACATGCGCATAACATGCTCTTTCCATATTTTTAATAGTTTTTCGCTAGTTCCGTTACTGGTTGTACTTTTAATTCCTGTCTTATATCTTCGTTCTTTATGTGATCTAATCTTATACAACTTTTCACAGATCTAAGATATTTCATTTCAGACGTTTTCATCTGACTATACTCTTTCTTTCTTGGTGCCCATGATTCGGACCCGTATAATAGCATGGGGACTGCCATCACCTTATAGAATTTTATTTCTGTTTCTTTTGTGGTCTTTCCTTTGAGTGTTCTCCGTAATGTCCCACATATTCTTCGGAAGTTGTTTGTTTTATTAAGAATATCTTTGTCTTCTTCATATATAATATCACATCCAAGGTAATTGAAATGTGATACTTGTTCTAAAATTTTTTTTTCAATTACAATTTCTGTCCGAATCGAATCTTTTCCTAGGAATGCCATGGTCTTAGTTTTTTCTATTGAAATGTTAAAATTATAACCTTTTGATAACTGATTTAGTTTGTGGATAGCCAGCTGTAATTTATCCTCACTATCTTATTGTGAGAACAATACCACAAAAGTTCCAGAAAAAATTTACGTGAGTATGTACAAACGTTGGCGGCCAGGCGGTCAACGAGTGCTTTTATCTTACAGTTTGCTATCACACTATCATAACACCCCCCCCCCCGCCCGAAGTAATTTAATCGACCTCACTAACAACCCATTTTTTTATTAGTCACTTAACATCTAGCAATCAAAACAAATTGTTTACATATCTCAAGTGTTTAAGATATAATAACCTTTAATTAATATAATCCCATGCATATTTTAGAAGAAGAAAGATGTCAATGATATCATGGGGCACGCATCTCTTCCCTACCCTATATACGAGAAAATTCCCAGTAGGGAACATATAATATTATATCTTATTATATTAATAATAATATGAATATGAAAATAAATGAATAAAAGACCAATGTCCTAGTCTGTAGTCGGAAAGAAGAAGTTACAGTCAGAATAAATCTGGGAAATAACGTTTTCCAAGCAGTTAAAGAATATAACTATCTAGGAAGTAAAATCACAAGTTATGGACGTAGCAGTAAGGAAATTATAAGCAGAATTAACCAGGCTAAAATTGCTTTCAACAATCAGAAAAACCTCTTCATTTTAAACATTATCAGCCTAAAAATAAGGAAGAATCTAGTAAAGACATACGTGTGGAGTGTTGCCCTATACGGGAGTGTATCTTGGACAATTGGAGAAAGTGACAAGAAAAGACTCCAAGCATTTGAGACCCGGTGCTACAGAAGAATATTCAAGATAAGCTGGAGGGAGAAGATAACGAATGAGGAAGTCTTTAGAAGAGCTCAGGAGGAGAAGAGCTTTCTACGAAATTTAAAAGGCAGAAAAGCTAAGTTTATAGGGCATATTCTACGACACAATGGGTTGGTTAAGAGAATAATAGAAGTAACAATTGAAGGGAAGAATCACAGAGGACGACCCCGTTTAGACTACATGAAACAGCTTATGGTCGATATGAACTGCACATCATATATTGTGAGTTGGAAAGAAAAGCAGAGAAGCGTGAAGAATGGCGAGCTGCTGCCAACCAGACTATGGGCTGCTAACCTAGAAGAGAGAAAGAGATTAATAACAATGCACCCTTTTTTTAACTTCCTAAGCAGTCTAGGAGCTTGGCAGTGTAGGTTGCCTTAAGGAACCGTTCAGCATAAAATGAAGGTTGTGTGGCCAGCACTACGCTCCAGCCGTCCATTGTTACCCCAGTTACTCATTTTCACAGACTGAGTCGACCTGGGTGTAAACAAACGCTCTACGGATTCTGGTGGCTTAGGATGGGTTAAAAAAAAAAAAAAAAAATGTCACCTTTTGAGCTGCCTTCTAAGTATCGACGAACACGGCTCAACAACGGAAGCATATCGGTAGCGGTAACAACTCGAAAATTTTCGTTGTCACTATTCGTGTCAAGTCCATCGACATTGTTATTGCTTTCACTGTTTTGTGGCGGGCATGTATGTATTTATTTATTATGCAGCTATTGAAAAGCCACAAAAAAAATTATTTTTGTCAAACCTTTTTCGTGTTAACCATAAAAACTGTAATAGTAAAATACAGTGGTTGATATCTAAAATTGTAGGTGCCGGAACGCATCAATTCAAAAGTTGTACAGACACAAATATACTTATATTTTATATTAGCGTGTAAGTTTACATCAGGTTATTACAAAGGAGGTCTACACTTTTAAATCCTTATAAAATATGTAACATACGTATAAACTTGTATCTAAAAAGGTAATAAAGTTTACTGATATTTCTAAAGAGCTTCGTTATCAGGTTAGCCGCATGACAATAGAAAACATGTCACTCATGATGGCGTCATCTTGGAGCCTCAATCAAAATCAAGTGATAGTTTCGGTGATTCAGACATTTTAAAAAAGTTTCCATAGTTTCATCATTGTGTCGTCATATTGTTTGTTTCTTGACCTTTCCGTAATCTTTGTGTCCAATGCTGTATGATGGCCAGAAATCAGCCCTCTCACATTCACATGAAGTTATTGCTATTGACTCAATAGCATATTTCAAGGTAGAAAGACTTTCCGGAAAAATTCTGGAATGCACATATTCTTGAAAGCCTGAAATCGGGGTTGCCTTTCATGTAGTTTTAATTTTGAAGCGAGTTTTTTTGTTTCATTTTCTCCATAGGTTATTGGGACATTTTTTGAACGATTAAAGTAGTTAAGATTACTGCTGATGTTTGATTATGACAAATATTTAGTTTTGTAATGGGTCTGATGAGGGACACAATTTAAAAAGTAATTGTAAATGTTTGTAATAATTAGGTTTTTTTCTTCGTATTGTTTAAATTAGCAGCCATCCTTACTATTTCTTTTATGAATTTACTAACTGCTATAATTTTTTATTGTTCGACTAAGCTTTTCGTCATTACTGACATCTTCAGGTTGTTTAAGACCTGAAGATGTCAGTAATGACGGAAAGCTTAGTCGAACAATAAAAAATTATAGCAGTTAGCAAATTCATAAAAGAAATAATTAGGTTTTTCTTTTCATATATTTTTTCTGGTAATATATTTTTGGAGCCAAGAGGTTCTGAAACGCCTTTCCGGCGCGTTCCCCCTGAAATCAAGCCCTGGCGTTACATAATTAAATTTGATAAGTTTTGGACCGAATTTCACTAGAGCGCTAATAAGTGTGAAAACTCGAAGAATTTCAATACGGGTTCCGCAAGTAGAACTACAGCGTATAAATAGCCTACATACAGATGTAATGTGTGTAAGAACGGATACGATAGTATAGTACAATACTACAATATATAACACAATAAGTATATAATATTACAGCAATCGGTAACAAATCGATTTTCAACGAGACAGTGTGTGTTTCGACAGTATTTTATGCTGACATACAAAAGCGACCTGTTCCAGTGCTACAAAACGAGTAGCGTCTCTGACTGAGTTACCGTGATTGCGCTTACCTAACATATTGCATAAAGTACAAAAATGCAACTGTAACGTAGAGCTCCATAACGTTACGTAATTTATATTACACTTATAAATCGTTCAAAACAATTATATTCTCTTCAAAAAGTAGAAAACAATAGCACCTAAACATTTTTTAAATCGACAGCAGTAGGAAATTGTTTACTACACTATAGGTCAGTCGGAGGTATGATACCTCTTACAAGGATAGCAGCTTGGTGTAATTGTTTACTACACTCATAGGTCAGTCAGAGGTATGATACGTCTTACAAGGATAGCAGCTTGGTGAAATTGTTTACTGCACTATAGGTCAGTCGGAGGTATGATACCTCTTACAAGGATAGCAGCTTGGTGAAATTGTTTACTACACTATAGGTCAGTCGGAGGTATGATACCTCTTACAAGGATAGCAGCTTGGTGTAATTGTTTACTACACTATAGGTCAGTCGGAGGTATGATACCTCTTACAAGGATAGCAGCTTGGTGTAATTGTTTACTACACTCATAGGTCAGTCGGAGCTATGATACCTCTTACAACGATAGCAGCTTGGTGTAATTGTTTACTACACTATAGGTCAGTCGGAGGTATGATACCTCTTTCAAAGATAGCAGCTTTGGGGTAATTGTTTACTACACTATAGGTCAGTCAGAGGTATGATACCTCTTACAAGGATAGCAACTTGGTGTAATTGTTTACTACACTATAGGTCAGTCGGAGGTATGATACCTCTTTCAAAGATAGCAGCTTTGGGGTAATTGTTTACTACACTATAGGTCAGTCAGAGGTATGATACCTCTTACAAGGATAGCAGCTTGGTCAAATTGTTTACTACACTATAGGTCAGTCGGAGGTATGATACCTCTTACAAGGATAGCAGCTTGGTGTAATTGTTTACTACACTCATAGGTCAGTCGGAGGTATGATACCTCTTACAAGGATAGCAGCTTTGGGGTAATTGTTTACTACACTATAGGTCAGTCGGAAGTATGATACCTCTTACAAGGATAGCAGCTTTGGGGTAATTGTTTCTATAGGTCAGTCAGAGGTATGATACCCCTTACAAGGATAGCAGCTTGGTGTAATTGTTTACTACACTATAGGTTAGTCGGAGGTATGATACCTCTTACAAGGATAGCAGCTTGATGTAATTGTTTTCTACACTCATAGGTCAGTCGGAGGTATGATACCTCTTACAAGGATAGCAGCTTGGTGTAATTGTTTACTACACTATAGGTCAGTCGGAGGTATGATACCTCTTACAAGGATAGCAACTTGGTGTAATTGTTTACTACACTATAGGTCAGTCGGAGGTATGATACCTCTTTCAAGGATAGCAGCTTTGGGGTAATTGTTTACTACACTATAGGTCAGTCGGAGGTATGATACCTCTTTCAAGGATAGCAGCTTTGGGGTAATTGTTTACTACACTATAGGTCAGTCAGAGGTATGATACCTCTTACAAGGATAGCAACTTGGTGTAATTGTTTACTACACTATAGGTCAGTCGGAGGTATGATACCTCTTTCAAAGATAGCAGCTTTGGGGTAATTGTTTACTACACTATAGGTCAGTCAGAGGTATGATACCTCTTACAAGGATAGCAGCTTGGTGAAATTGTTTACTACACTATAGGTCAGTCGGAGGTATGATACCTCTTACAAGGATAGCAGCTTGGTGTAATTGTTTACTACACTCATAGGTCAGTCGGAGGTATGATACCTCTTACAAGGATAGCAGCTTTGGGGTAATTGTTTACTACACTATAGGTCAGTCGGAAGTATGATACCTCTTACAAGGATAGCAGCTTTGGGGTAATTGTTTCTATAGGTCAGTCAGAGGTATGATACCCCTTACAAGGATAGCAGCTTGGTGTAATTGTTTACTACACTATAGGTCAGTCGGAGGTATGATACCTCTTTCAAGGATAGCAGCTTTGGGGTAATTGTTTACTACACTATAGGTCAGTCGGAGGTATGATACCTCTTTCAAAGATAGCAGCTTTGGGGTAATTGTTTACTACACTATAGGTCAGTCAGAGGTATGATACCTCTTACAAGGATAGCAGCTTGGTGAAATTGTTTACTACACTATAGGTCAGTCGGAGGTATGATACCTCTTACAAGGATAGCAGCTTGGTGTAATTGTTTACTACACTCATAGGTCAGTCGGAGGTATGATACCTCTTACAAGGATAGCAGCTTTGGGGTAATTGTTTACTACACTCATAGGTCAGTCGGAAGTGTGATACCTCTTACAAGGATAGCAGCTTTGGGGTAATTGTTTCTATAGGTCAGTCAGAGGTATGATACCCCTTACAAGGATAGCAGCTTGGTGTAATTGTTTACTACACTATAGGTTAGTCGGAGGTATGATACCTCTTACAAGGATAGCAGCTTGATGTAATTGTTTTCTACACTCATAGGTCAGTCGGAGGTATGATACCTCTTACAAGGATAGCAGCTTGGTGTAATTGTTTACTACACTATAGGTCAGTCGGAGGTATGATACCTCTTTCAAGGATAGCAGCTTTGGGGTAATTGTTTACTACACTATAGGTCAGTCAGAGGTATGATACCTCTTACAAGGATAGCAGCTTGGTGAAATTGTTTACTACACTATATGTCAGTCAGATGTATGATACCTCTTACAAGGATAGCAGCTTGGTGTAATTGTTTATTACACTATAGGCCAGTCGGAGGTATGATACCTCTTACAAGGATAGCAGCTTGGTGTAATTGTTTACTACACTATATGTCAGTCAGAGGTATGATACCTCTTACAAAGATAGCAGCTTTGTGTAATTGTTTACTACACTATAGGCCAGTCGGAGGTGTGATACCTCTTACAAGGATAGCAGCTTGGTGTAATTGTTTACTACACTATCAGTCAGGCGGAGGTATAATACCTCTTACAAGGATAGAAGCTTGGTGTAAAGTTGCATTGATTTAGGTGGGAAGACCGCGGCACGATTCAGAGGCAACGTCCCGGCCTGGAGGCGGAAGGTGAAGGTCCAGTAAAAGACTGTCACACCACAGGAAGAAGAAGAAGAAGAAGAAGAAGAAGAAGAAGAAGAAGAAGAAGAAGAAGAAGAAGAAGAAGAAGAAGAAGGAAGACGATGTCTCCTATAATTATGAGAATGATATAAACAGCGGAGGGTAACGTAATTCCGACATTAACTGTTGGAAAATACCCAAGAACTTTGTGACAAAACTCGGAAGAAAATGCGTTTTTATGTAATGTTTTACATTGTAATGGCTGTTACTGCTACGCTAGCGAACCACATGGGAGTATCAAGACGAGATGAGAAAAATTACGGTTATCAGAAGCGAGAGTCTTAACAAGTAATTTAGCATGTACATTCTTAGACTGAAAACGGAACAACGAACGACATAGGGAGAGAATTAAATATCCAATTTGTCTATGAAGCAATAAGAAAAATAAATAAGAATTGGATGAATCTGCTCTAGATTTGCCAAACAAGTGTGGAAATATATGTAAACCTATAGGTTACAGGTGTGTGGGTAGACTCAGGAAGAGATGGTTGGAGGATTTTTGAAGACGGAACAGGCAGCAGCACGTTGCCTATGCCGTGATATGAAGATGATGATTATGATGATGATGACAAATCCTTCAGTAAAAGTGAAGTGTACGAAGGCAGACCTTGGAAATGGTGAGCACTGGAACGTGCTTAACGGAACCTGCTACTTCATAATCATCTTCACAACACGGCACAGGCAAAGTGCTGCCTGTTCCGCCTCCAAAGATCCTCCACACACCTGTCGTCTCCTACAGGTTTGTATTTCCAGATTTGTTTGGGCAGTTTGCAATCTGATATTCTTTCTAAGTGTTCTTTCCATTGTTGTTTGTATTCTTTTAACTTTTCATTCGACCCCTCTTATGGCCTCATTCCTTATACGGCCTAGTTTAGAACACCGTTTAACTCCTCTTAAGAACGTCATTTCCGAGGCCTGCATTTTACTGTCTTGTTTCTTGGTTGTTGTCCATAATTCACACCCATAGGACAGTACAGGGACTGCCATAACTTTGTATCTCGACGTAGCCCGTTTCTAAGAACACGGTTGATTGCCCCACAGATAGTCTGATCTTAACTAACTTATCATCAATATCATAATTTCTATCATAGGCAATAACAGCCTGCTCTTTATAAGTGAAAAAGAAGAACTAGAAAAACAGAGAAAGGAGGAAAAACAAATATTATAACAAAAAGAACAAGAAAAAGAACAACAATAGCAAGAAGAAAACAAGTAAAAGATAAAGAAGAAGAAGCTCAATAAAACGGAGGTAAACAAGAAGAAGAAGAAAAAACGGAGGAGGAAGAGGATTAGAAAGGATAAGAGGAAAGATGAGCAATAACGATAATAACAACAACATCATCATCATCATCATCAGCTGGTCACTCCAGCGCTTCCTCGGACGTCCCACACCTCTCCGTCCCCTCGGCTTATAGTTCCAGAGTTGTTTGGGGATGCGGCAGTCATCCATTCGGCAAAGATGTGCAGCCGATACTGGGCGATACTGTCGACTACACTCATAATATTCAGTTCTCGCCATATATCTGTGTTTCTTCTATGATCATGGAGAGTATACCCTGCCACGTGCCTGAGAAATCTCATTTCAGTCGCTTGGATACGACTGGCCTGGCCTTTCGTTAAAGTCCGATTCACTTACCCATAAAGAAGTGTGGGAAGAGCCATCACCTTGTAGAATTTTAGGCGTGTTCCTTTACTTGCTGACTTAAGGGTTCGCCTAATGGTCCCGCACATAAGATTGAACTTATGCAACTTATTCACAAATATAACAACAACATCAAGAACAAAATACAAAGATAAACAAGTGAAAGAGACACAAGAAGAAGGCAAACGAGAAGAGTTTAATACGTAAACTTACTTGATGGTGCGTAGCTGGATGGTTCTCAGACCGAGCAGTTTACACTTCTCACAGCTGAACGACAAACCGATCGGTTGGCCTTGACTTGAGCCATCCCCGAATTGGATTTTCTCAATGAAAAGCGGGTCTAACTTGGGAATTCTGTACTTCGGATCACCTGAAAATGTTTTACTTACATTATTTACAAGGTTTCAAACATTAGGACGTAATAGTTTGTTTGTAACGCGCGCGCGCGCACACACACTCACATCTGCTTACATAAGAAGAAGGTAAATAAAAAAAAAAATATCTGTGCCCTAGAGGGATAAGACACCATCTCCATTTTTTAAAAAACAGAGCCCTTTATACATTGTTAATGTACAGACTGCCCTCTTTCTACTAGTATATAGCACTGTCTCCTAGTTATTTTTATGCAGCCAATACGCATGTTTAAAATAACACTATCTCACATTGCTTCTTGAAGCAAACAAAAAGTTTTTAGCTGTCCTGTAAAGTACTGTGTGTGTGTGACATGGTGTCTTATGCCTCTGGTGCACAGATGTGAGATGAAGAAGAACAAGGAAAGGGAGAAGAACAAGAAGAAGCTAATGCTAATATAAACTTTCAAAGTAAATTTATTTGACGGCTATAGTTTAGTTGGATCTAAACAACGGATAAGCATTACATTATTTAATTATAATGTAACGCTACATAGTGTTTGAAAACTCGTTTTTACTTTTCGTCTGTGCTAAACTTATGTGTGCTTTACATGTGTTACTCAAGTTAATACTATTTAATTTCATACGTAACAACAACAACAATAACAAAGAGTAATAATAATAATAATAATAATAATAATAATAATAATAATAATAATAATAGAAGAAGAAGAAGAAGAAGAAGAAGAAGAAGAAGAAGAAGAAGAAGAAGAAGAAGAAGAAGAAGAAGAAGAAGAAAACGAAGACGAATAATAAGAAGAAGAATAAAGGTTGATATTATTAATAGTATTGTTTATTAGGATATTTTGAATATTATATTTTATATTTTCTTTCACGTCTGTATTTTGTTTCTTCTTTAATAGTAGGCCTATTTATTTATTTATTATTGGCCATGCGCAAGGCCTGAACCTTTTCTTTAAGGCCTTTTTATTGGCTCACAAGCTCGGGAAAGCCCTGAAAGTTTGTAACATAGGCCTACATCACCTTGTTACATAAGCGTATCACCTGTTTTTGTTTTGTAAATATATTTGCAGCGTTTTTTTGTTAAGTAAACTTCGGAATATATTAATACATGAAATATTAACATTTTTTGAATGTAGGATTTTAATTTTTTTTTTTAATTAAAATTTATTTAAATTGAAGAAATACTAAAAACATTAATAGTATTATGTTATACTATGAGTAATGCTACATCATATCCGTAGCACGTGTAACTAGTTATTAATGTGTAATATTTAATAATACTTAATAATAATACATATTTAATAATACATGAAAACTAACGACTTTTAATGTGTAGTTACCCAATATATACGTAGAGTGAAATGGCATAAGGAGGAAACATTAATTTCTTATGTAATGTTTATAATTATTATTATAATTAGGCATATATTTATTGTACTGACCATAGAAGAAAAAAATGGTTAACGTAACTCCAAGATTATTTAATGATTAGCTTGTGTAAATAACTTCTATAATGATTAATTATGTATGTACTACAGGGGCGTATGTACGGGGAGGGACAAACAGAACCGAACCTCCCCCACCAGAGGGTTAAAAAAAGTTGACGAATTTTGTTAATATCTTAAATTTTAGGGTGTTTTTATTATTTTTACACTGTGTATGCTAATATAGTAGTAACTCTGGTTTTAAACATACAAGAGGCTTGTTACACAGGATTTGCGTATACGTTTGAAACATGAAGTAGGGAAAATCAGTTCACTCAATACGTATCTTACAAACGATGTTTCAATGACGTGTATTACTGCCGTTTAAGTTAACGGGATTCGTTTCAGGATGTTACCATAATTTTCAATCACTTTAAAGATAGTAATGTTGATTAGTCTTAAATTATTTTTTGACGTAGAATACGTCTTACCTTTCAGGCCAGCAATAGGCACCCCCAATCAACCAGAAAATCGAGCGTTACGTTTTCACGTCGCGTTTGAAATTGAAATATTATCTAAACGACAAAATATTCACGCTTATATGAAGTACCATTCGACAGACAAAGGAACAAAGATAATAAATAACACAACATAAGCGGGCTATTGTATCATCCAGCGCAGGGTGAGCGGGGGGAGAGATAGAAACGTTGTGCGCCGCTCGGCGCGCACTAAAATTAGTATTTCTCCGGTTTCCGATGCGATAGAACGTTGAGTGAGGTGTCGTTAAAATTGTCTCATCGAGTACTATCTACATAGTGTACCGTAATAGCGGTGATATTATTAAGAGGTTTGAATAATCGTAATTCAAGTTGTAAAAATCGTGTTCGGACAAAATATCGCGGTATATGGATGCTAAACGTGCTCAAAAGTATCGTAAACACATACAGGAGAGTAGAGAAAATCATGGGGAATACAAAAAACCCAAAATGACCAATGCCGAACGTCAGAGGATTTACCGACAACGCTTAAAAGACAAGGAAATAAATACTGAAGTCGAGTTTGATGAGGAAGAGCGCCCGACTTCGCAAGTGTATCAGCCGATCGAATTCAGCAAAACGTGGCAGTTAGCTACAAAGCACATCCACAAAACATTCTTTAATAATGAATTAGGACACGCGTGTGACGTTTGTGACAGACTGTGGTTCCAGATGGATGTAAAGATATTGGCTGTTAAAATGATGCCGTTGCAACACCATGGAGACCAGAATTAATTACCATAGTAACAAGTAAATAAACAAATGATATTTAGCGGCATCGGAACTATACCTTTATCCTTTCCTGCAGTTTTTATTGTTTTTTACTATGCGATTGTATTGATATATTTTGTAATTTTTTATACAGATACGTCTATATATTTTGTAATTGTCTTAAGCGATTATAAAATGTATGTTTATACGTATTTCTGAGGATGCAATGAATAAGTAATGGAATATATTAAATACTACTACTAAAGATGTCAACAAGACCAGAATTAATTACCATAGTAACAAGTAAACAAACAAAAGCTATTTAGCGGCATCGGAACTGTACATTTTTATTCATAACACACTAGCAACCCTAAAGCACACAGACGTATTCTACGCTCTGAAGATTTGCGGCCGTGGCTCCGACACAACCTCCGCCGATTTTTCTTTTGTATGAAGGAAGCCGACTCGACCGGACTCTCCCCAATTCTAGATACGTCACTGATGTACTAACTTTTTATGAATAAAAATATCTTGTAATGCAAGATCCTTTAGGTCAACTTAATCGATTTGTTTATTGTTCATAAATTTAGTCGGGGCATACAGACAATGTGACAAACAAAGCGCTGTCTGAATGTGATAATTTGTAGATAAAGCAATCAGAGCCATTGACATTCACAAAACATCAACGTATAAAAAATATCTTGTTAAAAATGTCGACGACGGTTTTGACGAATCCATCGCTAAAACGAGTAAAATTAAAATGGGTTGATAAGTTCGTGTTTGGCTTAATTCAAAAGTACTGATCAACAGCTGCCAAAAACAATTACGCTTATTCGTCACGTGAAAAAGATTCAAAAGACTGTGCAATTAAAGTAAAGAATATATGTAAACAATCTGGAACCGTATGTGACCTCTGGACGTCCTGACGAGATAAGGAAAATTTTTATACGGTCACTTTAACGTCGGGTTTTGATTGTTGGCTGTTGACGTCAAGCGCGCTGTCAACGAGAAACCTGAACTCGAAATTGTTAATAATAATGGCTCCCATGTGTACCACCGAAGTAGCTTAGGAGAAGGCAGGGTAGGCTGCCTTATGTGATCCGTACGGCATACAAGGAAGGCAGTGTGGCCAGCACTACGCTTCAACCGCCCATTATTATCCCCAGGATGTTATCCCAGGTACTCATTTTCAACAGGCTGAGTCGACCTGGGGGCTAAAAAACGCACCTTGATTTTTAGGTGCGGGCCCGGGTATCGAACCCGGAATCTCTAGACTAGTAGCCAGGTGCCATACCCACTGGTCTACTGAGCTACCAACTTGAAATTGTTGAAGGTAAAAAAAAACATAAGTCTTACTCGAACGTGTAGCGATACGAAATATGAGACGAATATTTATAAAAAGAATTAACACTAGTTGTTGGTTATGTTTTTGAACGAAAAGGTTTCATTCAAAAAGTCCTCGGCATCGGAGTATGCTCGATGAGCTGCGGAGAATATGGGCGCGTTTCGAACGTACTAAGATTAAATTAGGCCTTCATTATTAACAATTTCTTTCGGTACCAATAAACGTCCAACAGTGCAAGATCAATAGTAGACCTACTTTTCTCTGTTTAATATACAGTATTCAAATATGAAATACAATATATGACACTTATTAAAGAGATACAATTTTAACAGCGATAAACATATTAATATTTTATTAGAAACAAGAATCCACTCTAGAAAGCATGATATCACGATGTTAACTATATTCTGCGGCTATGACTTGCTCATCCAATTTTCGCCGTTTGCAATATTCATTCGTCGTCTTCTTTTGCAGTTCAAACATCGACCGTGCTGAAAGTTTTCACCACTCCGTCTATTTATCTCCTACGTCATCTACCACTTCTGCTTGGTTTAAAGATTTGCAATCTATGATTACTTCGTAGACCTAGGGGGAAGGGGTTCGGTCGTGTCGGCTTCATACAAAAGAAACAACAAGTTAAGACTAATGAAAATTACTGTTTTTAGAGTGGTTGAAAAACGCGTGCTAACATCGTGAAATCAGTCCCATTAAAATAAAGGGTAATAACGAAATAAAACCACGTGTTATGACAACATTGTTTAGAGGATACTTTATTGACTGAATTCTTTCCTGTATTTCATAGTCCAGACGTACATATGCAACTGCTGTGTAATGAACCTGTTTCTATATTTAAAACAGAGTTATTACTATGTTAGTGTACAAAGCTGAAAAAATAATAACACAGCCTAAGAATTAAGAGCTTAACAAAATTCGTCAACTTTTTTCGACCCAACGGGGAGGGGGAGTCCGTTCCCGTTCGTCCCCCCTCGTAAATACGCCCCTAGTTGATAGTCTCCTTTTTTATTCTCTTTGCCCTGATAGGCCATATATGTGTATCAAAAATGCTAAAATATTGTGATTATGTGATGATCTGTAATGGTGTAACTGCCGCATGCGATGCCACATTATAAAGAAGTGAGCAAAGAGCATCACCTTGTCTTACTGGCACACCACAAGTTATTTCAAAAACTCTGACCGTGTAGTAATTGGCCAAGTAGTATAGTAAACTCATAAAACTTATTGAATAATACAGGAATTTAGGGTTATTGGTAATTAAAGAGGAATCTGAATGTACTTGTATACATATATAGGAGGATCAAAACCATAAGTACTTGGGGCTCAATGTTTCTTCCGAGAAGGGAGAATAAAAAAAAATAATGATGGCGCGAGCCGGCGCAGTAGTAACGTTTGAGGCTCATAATCTCTACGGTTGTGCTGCGGTTGTGGGATGGAGTCAAAAGTCACGACTCTGACTGCCTAAGGACATTTAATACAGCTACCCCTATCTCTGTACAGGGACATAAGGAGTCACTTTCCCTCTCGCTGGGGACATACAATACAGCGATCATGTGTGACATTCCCTGGCTATAGACCTGTAAGTAACCAAGGTACACTTAGAATACAACCGCGAGCCCCCCCCCCATACAACTCCTCTGCACCTAGATTAATAGGAGGATAGTAGAAGTGTCAAAACCTAGAAATAGTTAATCAGTTTAAATATTTGTGATGTTGGATGTCAGAAGATAACGAAGAAATAAGGAAAAGAATACAGGCTGCAAATAGAGCAGATGCTTCGTTTACAACTATATTCAAGCCAAGGAATAACCACCATCATTCCAAGGTCACATTATATAAAGTTATGATTAGACCGGTGATAACATATGGCAGCGAGACTAGGACTCTGAACAAACAAGCCGCTAACATAGTCAATACCTTTGAAAGCATTTTTACGAGAATATATGGACCAATCCAAGTCATCCAAGTCAATGAGATATGTAGAATGCATCACAATGAGGAACTATACAAGCTGTATAAAGACAATGATCTGGCCACCACCATCCGACTGCATAGATTGCAATGGGCAGGACACATCATTAGGATGGAAGGCAACCGAATACCTACGAAGATACTTTTTAGTTTAATCGAGGATAGAAGGCCTGTCGGAAGACCCAAGCATCCCTGGATTGACGCAGTGGCGAGGGATGCTGATATATTACTTAAAATAAAAGGATGGACATCGATCGCCAAGGACAGGGAAAAATGGAGGCAGATGATTATGAAGGCTAAGGTTCGACTCCGAACTGTGACGCCATAGAAGAAGAAGTGTCATTACTAGACGGCTGATTTATCTCTGGCGGTGACTCTCAAAACAAGTGCCATGTGTTGGCAAATCAAAGGCAGAATGATACAAAAAGGGCCGAGGATAAAAAGCTGTGGAGAAGACATCCATTAAGGAATGAAGAGAAGGTCCTTCACGATTAGTTATGAAAAAATTGAGCGAGACGAAGATTGCGAATCGAAAAATGACGGGGAACGCCTCTACAATCTTCCATTCTGCTGTTTACAGGCGAAGAGTTGAATCGCCTCAGCGTTGACAGGTTGATGTAGTCTTCGTTCGCGTTACAAAACGGTTGATCATTATTCCAGTGTCATCGATACCAAGGTCACGACGAGTTTCATTGTTACAAGTGAGGCGTGAAGCGTCTGACATTGCGTAATATTGTCCTGAAGTTTTTCTATTTTCTTTATATGACAGTGTTTGGCACACCCTCAAGGATAAGAACCATAAGTCCGGATAGATTTTAACTCTAGCCGTACATGACTACTTTCTTGCAGATTTGAAAATTAACGAGGACCCAATTTTGGAATCCAGGTTGGATAGTATTTCCAATTTTATTTATTTGTATTTCTTTCGTGCTTTTTAATTTGGTTCTCATTACTTATTTCTTCTAAATTCAAAGTGATTATATTCTTAACATGGACGGTACTCAGTCCGTAGTTTAACCAGTGGCGTATCTAGAATGTAGCCTTGAGAGGGGTCCGGTCGAGTCGGCTTCATATAAAGAAAAAAACAAGATAAGACTAATCAACATCACTATCTTTAAAGTGGTTGAAAAACGTGTCATAACCTTCTGCACTCAGTCCCATTAAATTAAACTGTAATAACACAATAAAACTACGCGTTATTGAAACATTGTTTACAAGAAACATATTAACTGTATTATTTTTCCTATATTTTATATTTCAACCGTACAAGCAAATGCTGTGTAATAAACCTGTTTGTATATATGAAAAAGAGTTACTGCTTATATTAGCGTGCACAGCTGAAAAAATAAAATAGCCTAAAAATTAAGATATTTACAAAATTCGTCAACTCATTTCGACTCTCGGGGGGGGGAGTCCGGTCTCATTCGCCCCCTCCCCCATAAATACGCCCCTGATTTTAACCATTCGTTAAATCTAAAATTTCGTTGTTGAATTATGTGGATTGTCCTCAATCACTGTGGAGTGATCAGCTATTTCGTAAACTTCAACTATGGTCAGGCTATGCAGTGTAATGCACGTAGTTGATGAGATGGTTATGGTGATGACGTTGACTGGTTAAGAAAGTCTGAAATATTTTCCTTTTCGTATTTCTAAGGCTGTCACGACCGGCGTCATAATTGTTGAAATTAAGATCCGGGCTATTGGGGCGTGACCTACTATAGTTAGCATCTGACGGATGTTGTTATCAGATCCGGGCTGTTGGGGCGTGACCTACTGTAGTTAGCATCTGATGGATGTTGTTATCAGATCCGGGCTGTTGGGCCGTGACCTACTATAGTTAGCATCTGACGGATGTTGTTATCAGACATTTCGGCCTCACCTCTGAGGCCATCTTCAATAAAAACGGGGTTCGTCAGTAACCAAAGTTCTGTGGCAAAGCCAGAGGTGAGCCGAAACGTCTGATAACAACAACTGTCAGAATGATAATTATAGTAGGTCACGGCCCAATAACCCGGATCTTAATTTCAATAATTACTCACCTTTTCCTTCTGCACTTGCTGGGTTTAAGCAAACATTGGCTGTTTAGTTCAGCCTAGAGTGGCTATTTCCCATCTCTTCATGGGACTTGCAGTAATTATTTTTCCCATCGACACGAAACATTTTTTAAGCAATCCGATTGCATAATTTCTTCCACCTGTCGACGATGTCATCAACGGCGTAAAAAATGTTATTAATATTAGAACAACTCTTTAAAAAGAGCCAAGGCCATCTGTATCAGCTGCACGACTTAGTCTCTTTAATCACCTTGCACCTTGAACGACGCCAGCTTACGTTAATCTATCGGTTGAATTGAATTCATAGTGCGCAGTTGACAGAAATAATATTTTTATTCCATAATGATCTTCTTGTAGCGTTTGAGGAAGCCCTGGAGGGTTGTTTAAAAATAACAAGACCTTGAACGCCAAATTATTGTCGTTTGACTGCCGGAATTTTTTATAGTGTATAAAAGACTAGTATTGCAAAACTACTGGAACTTTCCAAGCTCAGGGTTTCAATTATCTGATTACTGAAGTTTCTACGCTTGATTTCTGTCTGTCTGTCTGTCTGTCTGTCTGTCTGTCTCTTTCTCTCTCTCTCTCTCTCTCACTCACACACACGCGCGCGCGTAGTTTATGATGGTAAATTCGTACAGACTGTAATTTAACATAATCTGCAACTATTATCGTCTAGAAAGTTAGAAAGTTCAACTTCAGGTAACCGCTTCGTCTTTTAGTAGCGGTTTTCAAGTTAACTTCACCCTTGATTGAAGTGTCATCTGGAAAGAATTGTTGAAAACGGCATCTGTTAACAATCTATCGAATCTAATTTCTCTGTGAAAGGCCGAGGCAGAACTTTATAAAGGCTTATTTTTTGCCAGTATTCAATCAATTACAATACAACTTCACGGCCTAATACAACTTTTAAATAATATGTGACCATCGCGGAAACGTACCCTTCCTAATAATGTGACCGTCGCGGAAACAATACCCTTCCTAATAAAAAAAGATTTGTTACAATCGGTCTTGCTGTTCTCGTATATAATCAGCGAATCGGAACTACATTACAAAAAAAAGGCATGAAATCGGTTAACAATCGAGGATAAAGGTTTAATGGGTTTGGTTAGTTCATCTATAGATGTTTAAAATGAGTTTTTTTAATATCACAGGATGTAACAAGCAAGTATGTGGTACAATAAGAAGTTATAGCAAATTGTACAACGTTAAAGAAGATTCAGTACTGGTATATATTAATGAATTTTGGATAATAAACAGAGACACAGGTCGTACTAAGTTAAAGAAATGAAATTCCTGCTAACTGTCAATAGCTGCTTGAGGAAAGTAAACAACAAAATAAAGATTTCCGGGCTGAGCGTGAGGTATTTTCTGTTTACCATTAAATCTGTTAACAGAAGTGTAAAGGACGTCGGACCACAATGTCGCGGTTGTTGTCTCATCCGGATCACTCCGTCTTACACGTTCAGTGAGAACTGGTACCATAAAAACTCGTGTACAATGGTTCTAAAGCTTATCGAATCTTGGATACAAATAAATATTTATAAATTGTTTTCAGTTAATTGATGAAACCTCACTGAACCTTTTATCGTTCGCATACTTATGGTCACTACTAATAAAAAGTATTAAGAATAAGAAAAGTTTCTAGGCGAGTTCGTTTTGTTCCAGTTTAACGCGTTTCGTGTTCCATCAGAAACACTAAGTTTATAAAAAGTAGTTGGACATTACAATAAACATACAAGGGTAGGGTGAAAAGTCCCGGGCCTGACTAAGGAAACAACCAGTTTTATTGCATTTGTTTGCCAACACAATGTCCATTCTAATATAGATGATGGGACATGTTACTTGAAATGTGTAAATCGAAAAACAGAGTTATCGGATCTAATAAGCGATAATTTTATTTTCTGAAAAGATTCTTAGTTAACATTAACCGTATTCGCCTTTTTCACTAGCGCACAAAACCCGAGCAACTGTCCTACTAAATATACAAAAGTCGAAGACTCGCTATATACTGATGTGCGTACGTGTGTGTGCCCTCTGACGACTCGCCCTTCAAAACCTGGAAAACCGAGCACGAAATAAAATGTATTTCTGTGTCAGTCGGTGCTCATTGACAGTCGCGGGCAGCGTCGCCGCGTGTGAGGTGTCTGACGTCGTGTTGTGCCTGACTCATGTCGCTAGTCCGCATACATTGTGTCCTGTGTGTGTCCTCACTGACATAATAAAATCAGTGCACACAGACGAGTGAAGGTTGTGTGATTGATTCAAGTTTAAACGCGTAATAAATATTAATACGACGGGGCTCGTTAGCAGTCGAGTCGCGAGCATCACGCGCAGCCCATTCTCATTTCTGCCGCTCACCCAGTCTTCCTTGCGCCCTTTGTACAATGTGGAATTTCCCTCACATGATGCGTAGGCCTACAAGCTAACTCGAGGAATAGGCTATTCCGTGTTTTGGTTTTTGCCAAGACGTACTAGAATCTTCAGTTTGTACAACGTATATACAAAGGAAACGTTTTTCTTACATAATTTCTTTATACGCTTCCAATAAAATCATTACAAACAGAAATAACACTGTTGCACACCACTATAGAAAAAGTGTTTCGATTAGCGCTTTCAGGCTTCAGACTTCATGACATTTCCGATTACATGATGTGATCTGTGAAGCTTGAAAGCCCCAATCGGAAAATGTTTTCTGTAGCGGTGTGCAAAGTATTATTTCTGTTTGTGATTATAACCACTAACACAACTTTGCTATTTAAATAAAATAATTGGTCACAATCTTCATCATCATCATCATCATCAACCTCAACGAATAGGCTCATCCTGAACCTATTCCGGGACCCATTTCGCTCTCGGCCACCCTACGTCTCCCCCCCCCCCCAACCGGTCTATATTTCATTGCTAGCAGTAGAATCCTGTCACCTACCATTCTTCCCAAATGTTCAGACCACCTTCTTTTGTTGTTCCTTAGCTGTTCCAACAATAGATCGACCCCAATTTCCGTTCTTATATCCACATTCTCCTTTCTCTCGAGTATGGTACAGCCCACAGTACTCCTCATAAACTTAATTCCGTTGCCTGAATCTTTGCTTTCTCTCTTTCTGTCATAACTCTGGCTTCATTTCCATACACAAAAACTAGTACAGTGTTAAAAATAAAACCTTATCATTGTTTCCTTCTTTGTCTTATTTGTAAGGTATTTGTCAATTGTTCTACAGATATTGCTAAATTTGTTGAATTTTACTTCCAGACCGATTTCTGCCCCATATGTAACGTAACATCCCAAGTAATTGAAATGCTGGACTTGCTCCATAATCTCTCCATCTATATCCATCTTAGTTCTCACCGGTTGCTTCCCTCTGAATGTCATTGTTTTAGTCTTGTCCGCTGTACTTGAAAGCCACATTCATCTGCTATTCGATTTAGTATGTGCATTGATTTTTCTAATGCATCCTCGCTGTCCTGAATTGTAACCATATCATCTGCGCACAAAACGGAGTCCAAAAACTTTTATTTCAGAAAAACGCCTGGGTCAACATAAGATTTCCATATTTTAAACATGTCCTCAATATATTTACTGAAAAGCGTCGGCTATATATAGCAGCCTTGTCTTACCCCTTTATTATTGGGATTAGCGGGTCACGATCTAGCTCTGTAAATATTGTGATACAACGGAAAACAATCTGGTTATCAGTTGCACAAGTTGCACAAGCAATACTGGTTTACAGATTATACGTACATTGCCCACTTACAGAATTGTACCGCCTACTTACCACAGATTATACAGTACATTGTCGTACAGAAACTGTAACTTATATCGATGAATGTTAATAAAGTTTTCGTCTTGTTATAACAATATAATTTTCATTATCGTTAGATACTGTTACGACGGTTGCGTGAATTGTCGTGTTTTAATAGTGTACTAAAATAATTAAACACCAGCCGAATCTTTAATTACAACTTTAATTATACTAGAATAAACAAGACAATAATAAACAATCATAAGCGACAATGCTTCAAGATTTTATATTACTCATTTAGAAAATCATGAAAGTTGGTTTGAACGTACGATATAAAACTCTGCTTCCCGCTCTAATATGACAAAAGAATATAGTTAAAAGTGTTAAAAATAATCGCTGGGGCAGCGTGGTTTGTCAAGATCGACGTTATTCGCCGGAATCTGCAGATGCCTCTCGTTAAACAGGAAATCCAAGACATCACAGGCGGTTATAAGAAACGCGCACAGAATAAACTTATACACCAAATGATTACAGGGACAGTGCATCGGGTCCGAATACCTATAACAGACCTACGTCTAATGTGTAAAAGGTCTGTTGGACTAGTGAAAAGAGGGGCGCCCAAGAGGTTCTTGCTCAGCGGCAAGTTGCTAAACCTTTGTTGTATAATCTACATAGTCTAATCCAAGCGTCCACCTGGTTGACTTTATTAGAGTACTCCTGGAACAACACACTCCCACATAGCTGGCCTAGTCTACATGTATTTCCATAACAGATTTTCTTCTTCTTTTTCTTCTTCTGCTGCTGCTCCTCCTCCTCCTCCTCCTCCTCCAAGTCAAGGTTGTAGGTTCCTATTACGATTTTCACAAAACCCATTTTTCAATGGGCCCTTCTTTTTAGTCTCTTTCTCTTGATCTTTAAGCGACAACAATTTTAACTAAAAATGTAATGTTCCACTTCAATAACAGTAAATGATTTTTTCATTGCCAAAAGTGCTGGACAAGAAAAGACTGTGAAAAACAGCACTCCAAAAACAATGCTACAGTCATCTTGCACAGACTTTACGAAAACCAAGCCTGTTATGGGTAATTTCATATGCAGAACATGACTAATTTGCAGATGGTACTCCACTTCATCGATAGTTACTCTTCGGTTGCCCTTGAATAATAGCATTAACTTGTTCTATAATGGCATCAGTAGTGGAACAGGTTGGATGTCCTGATTTTTCCTCGCCCTTGACGCTTGTCCGACTAATTTTGAATTTTTAGATACACTCATATACCACTTCACTAGTGGAAAACATTATCCCCATATTGTTTTGAAAGACTTCTATGCATTTAGGCTCATGATACACCTTCAGACCACAAAAATCGGATAACTGCACACGGTTCTTCGTTGGTGCAAACGGAGAGAGGGGCAGCCATGTTTATCGTGCAATTATCCACAGCTGACTTACGTGACGGACGGTCTAACAGTCCAAAAGCGGAGACAACGGCACCATCTATCGGTGTACAAGAGCACTAAGTGGTACTGCCAACCTACAGACGAGTATAACAAAATTGCCGATACTTATTGACTTACCCTCGTATAAAGAGTTGGAAAATGTAATATTATTGCCATGCTACAGATTTAGTTTTTACTTTATTTCTTAAATATAATCACTACCGACTCGGTACACAAAGTTTTTTTTGGGGGAAAAACATAAAAGTTTTACTTATAGCCTGAACCAGTTTTCGCTTATTGTAAGCTTCGTCAGAGGCTGCTACTGGGAGCGCTGTCCGTCTTGTTCTTGGCGACGGCGTCGACTTTTGAAGGATCGATGTTGTGTGTGAGTGGAGTGTGATATGTTCGAATATGCGTGTGATTTGAATTGTGTCTGTTCGTTTAGGATGTCGTTTTTATGTGTTTTTGTGTGTTTGTATATTTCCAATTGTTCAAGAGTGTCTAGTTCCGATTAATCAACGGACACGTCATGGACAAAGAAATCCAAGAATTTCTTTCTTAATTTAAAACTAATTTCCGCCGTAGCAAAGATCTTTAGGAGATAATTTTCACCATCGTTTTACTCTTACACCTCAAGAATTTTTATAAGCAGGACTAGCTATGACTAACTTTACATATTATTATTATTATTTATGGTTAAGCAGACGAATAAGGTCAACGAAAGTTATTTTTACGATTATAAACTGTAGTAAAATTTTTTAATTAAAATTATAACGTGTAATAGAATTGATCTTTTTTTAAAGTTGGATTCTCCTTAGGAATCGTACGTACACACGTTCCACTATCCCGCATGAGGATACACGCCCCGCCTATTGTATCCTCGTACACATTGTCTCACATATCCTCGTACATATCCTTGTCTATCACATTGATTTATGACCACTTGTTGAGAAAATCTTCGCTTACCTAAATCTCTATGAATAGTTGTACCTGGACACAGGGCTACGAATAGCGCGGAAGAGGTGTAGTAAAAACCCTATACATAAGTAATATTCCACAACCTACGTCTACACAGCCTATCAAAGGCGTTCTCATAGTCTATAAGACCCATGACATGCCTCGAGATCCTGGAGCAAGATTGTCTCTGTTTGCGGACGACACTGCGGGTTTTGCCTCAGAGTCGAAGGCAAACTATGCGGCCATCATGTTCCAGCTTCAACTCGATGCGTATGTCGGGTGGGCCGAGGAGTGGAGAGTTACCGTCAACGCTACTAATAGCGCCGCAATAATATTCTCGCGAAGACGTAAGCGGCCTTGGGCGCTTAAAGTAGACTCCGTGGAGGTGCTCTGTACCAATAGTGTCAAGTACCTCGGGCTTCATGTTGATTCCCGACTCACCTGGCGAACCCATACCTAGTACATCAGACTAAGCGCCCCGGCACCACACGGCAGACTTTGCCCCGTGCTATCTAATCCGGCGATGAACCCCCGGCGGGTAAGGTCATTGTCAACTTAAGTTTCCGTGTACAGTCCCCCTGAGGTACTCTTATAGTCTTTTGAGGAGAGGACTAGGTGTTCGCTCTTTTCCGGACACCTTGAGAGGCCTGTCGCGTAGATTCTTTGGTCGGGCAGATCGTGTGACCCACAATTACCTCATCGCCGGACTCGGAAATTATTCTCCAAGGCCAGGTGAGTCTTGGAAGCAACTCCGTTTACTAGCCCCGGTGGTATAATCCACCATCGAGGGTCGCTTCAAGCCCTCCAATAATAATATACATTGAACTCTACCAGACCCGGTGGCAGGAGTCCTAATTGACATTCGGGACACTGCACAACTCGCCACTCGCTCCTCGCGCGAGCCGCCCAACCCCCAGTCGTATCGTGTATAAGAGCCAAATATGTCTCTAAATTCATGCCGCGTCTTTTCTCAATTATTTATTTTACTGAAAAAAAAACCTTGTCACTAAAAGATTGTCGAACTCTAAAACCACGTTGTTCCTCTAATAAATACGTGAACGTAGAAAGGCCTCTAGCCGACTCAATGGCTAAACTCATAAAACGTCTACGAACCTTCAAAGAGCAATAGCAGCTGGGAGCAAAAGCTGATTAATACGTTCTCGATAGGAGATCCCAATATTGGTATGACGTGTATTTTCAATTCGTAACGAACACATATTTTCTTGAAATTATTTTTATTGTCAGCCGGGATGTTAGGCGTGGTCCACATTGACAAACATTTCGGCCCTATCATCAGTGTCTAGATTGGCACGGTGTCCGCCAATCCACCTCAGAGTTTACGTAGAGATTATCAGAGATGAGGTGAATTGGCGGACACCGTGCCAATCTAGAGGGGCATAGATATCAGAGTTTACGTAGAGATTATCAGAGATGAGGTGGATTGGCGGACACCGTTCCAATCTAGTCGCTGATGATGGCCTCTGATTTTGGAGCCGAAACGTTTTTCAGTATCAACAACTGTGGACCACTGCCTAACATCCCGGCTGATAATAATAACTTCAACAGTATTGAAGCCGACCGTGAAAGCTTAAGAGCTCGCATACAAAATATTTTATTCGATATAGTGAAGTGAAAAGCACATGCGCGATCAGATTGGAAGGCTACTGCAAACCAGTCTCGTGATTAACACTACAAGATGAAGATAACAGGGATTTGTGATTTATTAATTTTCAGTAATCCTAAACAAATCTCTTGCAGTTATATAAATGCTTATAGGCACGGTGTCGTGGCTGGAGCGCGCAGGGACTGAGGGTGTAATGTATTTACAATTTATGGCTTGGTTTTTACAATTTTTTTAGAAAACTTGAATCAGTTAGATAATGTCACTGTATAAATTTTAAAACATATTTCAATCATATTGTTTGACGTCAATTGTTTCCCGCCACGACCCACGACCAGAAGAAATTAATAGAACTGCACAGTATTCAGAGTAATTGATGAATGTCACAGAAACATAAATTTTAATGTCTTTCTATACGTGTCACTGTAGCTTGCCCATGATGCATAGCATAATTACAGGATTCATTTCTTATAAGGGATGAAGCATCGAATAAATATCGTGGGGTTATTGGTAAAACTACTCAAGTCCATTCATGTGAATTTATAGAAAACTAAAAATTGAAGGTTTTCAACTGCAATGATAAATAAATAAAATGATTTTCAAAGTTAATTTTTATTATTAATAGTTTTTGTATTGATTACATAACTGTTACAAAAGAAAAAGGAAAAGAGAAAAGCATAAAAAATTTCGTTTTTGAAACACCATTGCAACTTGGACTTGGGTAGTTTACCACCAATCCTTCGATATAATTAATTATAGTTCAATATGTAAGGAAAGAAGGACGAAGATTTCCTCTTCGTCGGAACTGTACTAATAATATTCGTGTCTTACTTCTTCATTTGGAAGAAATATCATATCTCATTATACATCTTAAACTTATAATATAGACCTACTCATGCACTGTATGATTAGAATTACATTTGTAATAATACACGAATATTATTAGACCGATTCGAGTGCGCACTCATGTAATGCGGTTATGTGCAGAATTGTTTTCAATATTTGCAATTTTAATATTTAACGACCTCACTTTGAGTGATTTTTTATTTCTGAAGACGAAACATATGTTTCGAAACGCGTAAACCAATCGAACGCAACACGAAGTCATACGACGGATAAAATACGGTAAATATTATATAGACATTAGATCAGCTTTTCTTTCTTGCCCCCCCTGGTGGTGGGTAGAAGTCAGTTTCACAACGTGGCAATGATCTTTTCTCAAGCCGCAGAGTAATTATTATAGTCAGTACGCCTAATTCATACAATTCGCATTGCAGTAATCCTTTGCGTCTTTCGAAAGGGCATTGTCTTCCAGGGGCGTATTACGGGGGGGGGGACAAACGGGACCGGACACCTCCAGAGGGTCAAAAATCTTGATAAATTTTGTTAATCTATTAATTTTTAGGATTTTTAATTATTTTTTTCAGTAATGTTTTTCAGTTAGCAAATCTTTTTTAAATATACAAAACAGGTTAATTTCACAGAAATTGCGTGTAATACGTTTGTAAAATATAAAATATAGGAAAATCAGTTCAGTCAGTAAGTATCTTCTACACAATGTTTCAGTAACGCTCAATTGTGTTTTTACCGTTTACTTTAATGGGTTGATTTTGGGACATTATCACACGTTTTTCAGCTACTTTGTAGATAGTAATGTTGATTAGTCTTAAATTATATATTATATAATTTATTTAATATTTATAAATTCTTTACTTCAAGATGTTTTATTCCTTATTTGGCGAAACTTATTGTTCCCATCTTCAGCCTTCCTGATTTTTATATCTTGTGGAGTATTTGTGTTTTGTTTGGTTGTTGCTGTAGCAAAAAGTGTTCGAATATATATATTATAATATCACTATCTGTGTGTTCTGTTTAAGCCCCACTGTTGGGTTCGTCAATTTATAACTTACCGGGTACGTACCTCTCTGTCCTTCCTCTCTTTAATTATTTAATATGCCAATTTCTTCTGTATCTTAATTTATTAAATGTCGTGGGATAGTTAATTATGACTACCTTATCTCTCTATTTAATCTAAAAGTGTTGGTGTGAATGAAACTTATGTAAGTTGGGTGTAATTCAAAAATTCCGCTCAAGCCTATTCTGCTTTGCAGAGAATAAGAGACATTTCGTAATGAATTCTCCTCTCTTTAATACCGGAGAAGTCCGCAATTAGCGCTGCAGTTCCAAGACAAAGGAAATTTAGAGGTTAACCCACCGCGTACGGTGATTAGTGGTTAAACTCTCTATCGGTTTGTTTCTTATTCACACTTCATTAAAAAATACATAAATGATAAGATCTTGAAATTATACAATGATTCTTTATTAGTTCAATTATATAACATCCAATAAGATTGTTCTTACTTGAGATACGAAAAGGCTATAAGTCTGAGTTAATCGATTATCGATCGGTACAATGTTTTATATTAAATTCAGTTATGATTGTTTTTATAATTATTTTTAGATACAGGGCGTGAAGGTTCTTTGAACTGCTGGGAAGATTAAAAAATACATAAATAGGAATGCAAGATATTACAAGAGTAAAGTTTATTTGATTTAGTATTATTTAAATAATTGAAGTTTACCGTTCGCTGGACTAGACGACTCGGGAAGGCTGTTCGCTTCTAAGCTTGTTAGTTGTCGTTCAGTATCAAACACAGATGAGATGATTTTCTTCAGTCTTGTCTTCAAGTTGTAATAAAAGTGGAATCCTTGGTCCTGGATTGATGCAGAGATACCGTTCCTTTTGTTCACCAACATCCAAAATTGTGATTACGTGCTTCGACAAACTCTGGATCTAAATACGTTTTTCTATTGTATGGTGTAAACTGCGATGTCCAATGTCATTTGATGGTTATTCTATTTTCGTTTGGTTTAGAGGATTCAGTCCTTACACAGGTAGTTCTTTATCTGGTTTTATTACTTCATTAAATTAACATTCGTTTCATGATCTGATATTGGGCAATCCAAGTCATTCCTTTGAATTCAATTACTTATTATCGTTTTGTACTATACAATTAGACAATTTGGTTAATGTGTATTTGGCCCAAATTATGGTAATTAGTCCTTCATTTATTGTGAATGTTGACGTATTTTATAATTTAGATTAGTTCATGATTTTATTGACCATCTCTCTTGGTTAATCTCTTCTCGTTCATGTCATAAATTTCAATAATCAAATTCAACAAATTATATTCATTTTGTCGTCCGTAGCAACAAACTTTTTTATTCTTATTCAATATTTTGTTATATAGTACTAATTTCATATAATATTCTTCCAATCATCAAAATAATTCCTTACTAAACTTCCATTATATCAGAATATAATTTTATTTATTGCTTGTTTACTAATTTCTATATTTTCTGCTGGTTTTTCTCTCTTAGCTTGTTTCTTTTATTAAATATTATTTTTCCGATATCATACATTATCTATCTATATCATTGCACCATGGCATTATCATAATTTGTTTAGTTTGGGTTTGTTTATTATTTGTTATTAATTATTATTGGTTTCTACTAACTTATTGAATTATATTTAGTATTTGTTATTAAATTCTTTACCTAACCTTTCTGATCTGATTTATGATATAGTGTTATTGGCTGTTAGGCCTTTTATTATACCTTGATCTACTTTTGAATTTAACTAGTTAACAACTATAGCCTTTTTATACAAGTTTACAAACATAATCAACTTTTAACTACGTACATGTACACAAATAATTATCTTTATGACATCTAACAATAACTTTATCTTGACCTATAGGTCACACATAAGAAAAATGAAATTAATTAATACTCAATAACTGAGTTCCACCACATTTCTACAAAAGTAAACGAATAATACATATTACTTCATTATTTGATATTATATCAACAAGTAAGCTTTCATATGATAACACAAATTATAACAACATATTTATGATAACAACATAACATTATACAATTCATAATAAGTACTTTAGATTAACTTATAACGTACATTCTTGACTCATTCTTATCTATCAATAGATATTTCATATCATCAATTACTTTAAAATAGTCAATATTAGTTTTCTTTTTTACAACTTTTTATCAATGTTTTTTATTTATTTACCTCTCACTGAACATTGAGACTTATCACTATTATCTTTATTACATTCTTATTTTTTATTATCATTACTACCTTGCATTCTTATTACTTTTATACAATGATGAATTTATTTATCTGACCCTTTTATTAGTGTGGGATATAAATATTTACTTCCCTATTCTATTTTTAATATTTTTCTTTATGTAACGTCGGGGACCGCATTTCTGTTGCGTTACAAAATTTATTTAAATCCGACTCGACCTGACCCCGGACCCCCCAAGGCCAAATTCTAGATACGCCAGTGTTGTCTTCTTCATAACCTACTCCTTTTCTGCTGTATATACTTATCCTGCATACAACAGGTGTTGGTAAGTTCAGTTTTCTTTAGGCATTTATTTCTTCAAAATTTTTGTGCTTTTATTTTTACATGAAGGGCGTTACAAAAACTTAAAATATATATTTCGAATCATACTAATTGAACTTGACCGTGTAATGAAAGCTTTAAGTAAATCGAAGCGCACTTTCCAGCCACTACTTTATAGTACAGAACCACTCCCGCCGGAGGTACGCCTTTTCGCGGGCTGCAGCCACTTTTTAGCCAGCGCATTCCAACCATCGTCAGTTTTCCGGCCCGCCAGTTATAGGATTCGTCATCGCCTGTTAGTCCTTAGACAACCGCTGAATAGTATTATTAATTTCTGTATTTTAAGAAATTAAGCCACTGCAAAACTATACTTTTGCAATAATTATTTTTTGAAATAAGTACAGTAAATATTAAATAAAACTATTAATATACTCAAAAGTATTAAATACCGTGCTCTTAGGCCGTGGTCGGTTGCTTTATTGTCGGCAACGTTTCGTATCCCACCCTCGGCGATCTGCTTCAGGCCGCAAAAGCGATTTAATATTTTGCATTTAATAATTTTCAGCCGTAACTGTTTTCAACACTCTGTCGCTTTTTGCGGCCTGAAGTGTGGGATACGAAACGTTGCCGACAATGTCGAGATTATACAGCAACCAGCCACAGCCTAACGGCCTAACATGTTCGAGTATGTTGACACCGGCCGTGTTACTTTAACACAAAAATTTGAACTATTAATTTCAATAATTCCGAAAATTTAAAATTAAAACCATGTAAAACACAATTTTTATCAAGACGTTGCCTTAATAAAACAATTTTCCATGTTGAAAACGCTTGCGATAAATGTGGTAGTTTAATACCCCAAAGATTGTTGTAAACATCGCAGGGTTTTATAATATTACAGAAGTTTAAGCCAGATATATGGACTCAAGTATAGTGATAAATTCAAGAAACAATCATCCAAGCATACCCAAGCTTAAAGCAACAAAGTAAATCTGACAAAAAATAAAAAAACAGAATTATCACTGTTGCACACCACTATAGAAAAATCGGAATAATTTTTCTATAGTGGTGTGCAACAGTGGTAATTCTGTTTGTGATCACAACCACTAACACAACTTTCATAATTAAAAAATGAAAAAATAACTTACCATTGATAATTTTAGGAATCGCTTCTCTGCCATTTTTTAACGCACATTCGTTGAACTTTGGATCTCTCCTCGAGCACGCTTTGATGTACGGAGCTGTAAACAACGAGAAACAACTTAATATTGCTGTAAGCCGTAACTTTAAGACAAAATAAGAATATCTGCAGAAATGGTGCAGTACGTGCACGTTCTTGTCTTGAATTTACCCTTTTACCTATTTCTATATTTTGTTCCCTTATATTTTTTTATTCCCATTGTTTACTTCCTTAATTAAACAAACGCGAATATTTAACTAACAATTAAGGCTATAATGAAATCAAATAAAAATTGTTATTGTATATTAACACCTCAGACACATATACATTTACGTACACAAACTTCTTGTAGCAATAAATAAAATAGTAAATAATTTCTTTTAAGAGTATTCTTATCAGTGCATAGGACTATCTCGCACATGTTTTCCAGACTTTGTATGCATATTACTCTCGGTCGACCACGATCACAATGGATGGGCAACAAATGCCAAAAAACGTATCTCACAAGTAAATACGGATTATTAGAATACGTATAATAAAATGCTACATATTTATATATAATCGAATATAATTTCTTCCGGGTTGTTAACGTCAGGCCCACAGTACTGTGGTAAAGGCCGTTACTGACGTAAACTACTGTGGTAAAGTACTACTGTGGGCCTGACGTTAACAACCCGCGTTCCGGTAGACACGAATTCCACTGACGATGGCAGCCAGTGGTGCCGTCGAAACGTTTGGTTTGTTTGAAAACCATGGACCGCGGCCAAACAGCCCGGTACATACTTTTAATACTAAATTATAAGTAATTTAATTTAAAAAATCATGTGAACACTTATATTATAAAATAATAATTTTGTATAAATTTATATTATATATTATAAAAAGTATAATTACGTTATGCTTTTGTAGGTTATAATAGTTTTTTATATATGCTACATAGGGCCTACTTTTTTAGTATGAACATTTCTTCAAATATTAACTATTTCTGCAAGTAAAATTATATTGTATTATCACCTTACGCACGTTTCACTGACTAAATCAGCATCATCAGAGGTTAGTGTATGAATAAACAAACATTTGAATTGATTCGATTTCAATATAAATATCGGTATGAAGAACCATACATGACTTCCATGTTCTAAGATTTATATTTAAAATCATTTACGAAATGAAATGTTTCCATAGAAACTGCTTCTTTCCACTTATTGCTTCAGCCTTAACCACAGTACTGTGGTCACTAACGTATACCACCTCACGTTATCGCACTCGATTTTCACTGATGTGGCAGTCGACGACACTGCCGAAACGTCTGGTTTTGCAGGATACATTGGACTGCGGCCAAACAGCCCGGGAAGGAATTTTAACAACTAACTACTACTTTGTTGCCGATAACGTAGTACACATATAAAAATTATCCCCTCCCCCTTCAACTATAATTTTCAATTATAGAAAATTACCCCCACCCCGTTCAACTAGCCTCTTCATTTATAGATATTTCATCTACGTTTCTACAGTGGATTATTAAGATCTTCTTATCAGGAACTTTATTTATCAAAATTAAGTACTTTACTCTTGTTACAACAAAAAATGTTTCAGGTAAACTACCCTTTCCCCGTAACCGATCTTCACCAAAAGCAATAGGCCTTAAGTCTTCTACAACTCAGGCACATATGTAAAAAATTATTTGATTCTGTTTGAATTTACGGCAGTTATCGTTCGTCATGAAAAAATTTCTCTTGTTACAACATAAAATGTTGCAGATAAACTACCCCTTTCCCTTAACCGATCTTCACTAAAATCAACAGGCCTTGAGTTCTCTACAGTTTAGGGATGTATTCAAACAATTATTTGATTGTGTTTGAATTTACGGCAGTTATCGTTCGTCATAGAAAAAATTAGCCTTGTTAAAACGTAAAACGTTGCTGGTAAACTACCCCTTTCCCTTAACCGATCTTCACCAAAATCAACAAAGTTTGAGTAACTTACTTAAAACTTTAGGAACGTATGCAAAACATTATTTGATTCTCTTTGAATATGCGGCAGTTATCATTCGTCATAAATAAAATTACCCTTTTAAAACATAAAACGTTGCAGGTAAACTACCCTTTTCTCTTAACCGATCTTCACCAAAATCAACAGACCTTGAGTACTCTATAATTCAGGAAGGAGTACAGAAAAGTATTTGATTCTGTTTGAATTTACGGGATTTATCGTTCGTCATAAAAAATTACCCTTGTTAAAACATAAAATATTGCAGGTAAACTACCCCTATCCCTTAACCATCTTCACCAAAAACAACAAATCTTTAGAACTCTACAATTCAGCGCTGTATGCGAAACATTATTTGATTCTGTTTGAAGTTGCGGCTGTTATCGATTGCCATAGAAAAAAATTACCCTTGTTAAAACATAAAACGTTCCGGGTAAACTACCCCTTTCCCTTAACCGATCTTCACAAAAAACAATAGGTCTTGAGTACTCTACAATTCAGGGCTGTATACAAAAAGTATTTGATTCTGTTTGAATTTGCGGCTCTTATCGCTTGCCATAGAAAAAAATCTATAGACACACAGATAGACAGACAGACACACACACAGACCCTTTTCGAAAAATGACTTTTTTTCATGTTTTGAGGGTAGTACAATCGGAATCTGCAATTATCTCGAACACAATTTTTTTTGCCATCACCATACTTCCATTTCCTTATGGAACATGGAAGTAAAAGAAACGGATAATCGAATTTACTATAAAAGAAACGATCCATTTAATTTGATTTTATTTATCGGTTTGTTTTAATGTTTATTTACTCAAACAGCTGTTTTGTCGGTTATATTGAAAATATATTATGTTTATATTTAATTTATTTTAATATATTTATAATTTTAAATAGATCATCTTAATTTGTTTTTACTTGAGTTTGTTCTTTAATTAGTAAATTATTGTAATTGTGTTTCCCAATAACAGAATTAAGATTAAGTTTTTCCCAAATATTCATTTTTTGACCTTTTTGTGTGTTTTTAAATAAACTTCACATTTTCAATGTTGTGAAATCGATGTTTATTATTTATACAATGCTTGGCTAAATTAGAGTTGTATATATTTGGTTTTAAAATGCATTCCGGTGTTGAACGAATCTATCTAGTAGTTTTTCCTTTATCAGGCCTATGTAAAATTTAAAATTTATTACTTTTGTAATACTTGTAAAAGTGTTACTAGACTTTATACTTTTGTGAAATACCACCAGGTGTGTTTACTACAGCAAATGTACAACTGTTTTTGATCAAATGTTTTAAAATATTCAAATATTATTAGTATGTTTGTGTTCTGTCTGTGTGAGTTTGTGTTATTACAATCAACTGTTAATTTATTATTATAGAATAAAGAACTTTTTAAGGCCGACGTATTTAACTTACAGTTTTGTATATAATATTATTGATTATCAAATTATAATTACTTCTGCGAGTCATTCATATAATTTTTTAATTGTCCTGACGTTTTCATTTCACTGTCAGTATCAGTATCTTGAGAGGATTATAAACGAATTAACGATAACCTAAATGATTCGATTTCAATAGTGAAATTGCAGAAGTAATTGACAAATATTATTCAAGAATACTGCATGAAACTCACTGAGTTACTTTAAAGAAATTTTGTATATACACACTGTTTTCCTTGCGTGTACAGTATTTGTGCGTGTCATTGTTTACAAGTGCGATGACTTGACAAACGTGAAACGACTTCTGGCCCACGGTCTGACTTGTAACAGTCGGTTCCCACAGGCGCGATCATGCAGGCCTAGGATAAAGATCACTAATAGACTACTTACCCAACTTGAGAGCGTCGACGGCAGCGGCAACCAGCACAGCGGCTACCAGAGTTGCGGAACTAACCTTCATTGCTGACTGACACTGTCTCCGCGCTACGCTCGCTGTAACATATTTATACGGGTTCAGACCTTGAAATTAACCCCCTACCAAAGTATGTACAGCGTTATCATTACCTCTGATTTATTAAATTTGTTGTCTGCGTTCCTTGTTTTCCGGCGCTCTGTTTGTTGTTATTATTGACAATTTCGCTCGTGAAGTTCGAAGTGAAGTGCCCGGATACGAGAGAATGAAGGAAGTCGTGTATATTGTTTTAAACAAACGATTTCAATACCAGAACCTCTTACTTTGACGTATAAATCTGCTGATGTTATGTGCTTTACTCGCATACTCTTTAAGTATTATATAGGCTATATGCCGTGGAAACCCGCGTCCGTGCGTGCGTGTGTGCGCTTTATACGATAGTCAAGACGTTATCATGTTGTTCAGTACAGTCACGAACAAATTTCAAAAATTTATGAAACTTATAACCAAATAAATTTTGCGTGTTTATTACCATTAATAAATCGATGGTTTACTGGTCAAACTACCCAACTTCAATGTTGTTAAAAAAAAAAAAACAAAAGAAATAATTTTACGATATTGATTGAAGACTCATTGGTGAAACATATTACCACAAAGGTTTTTAAAAACACACAAACACTTGGTATTTTCACAATTTATTCTTAACCTGGGACAATTATTTCAGCCTGTTAGGCTGATCTCAAAGTGTTGCTTAGTTATTCTCAGTTGTTGTTGACAATAGCCTAATAGGTTGAAACAATTGTCATAGGTTAAGAATAACTTGTGAAACTTAGCAAATGTATGCGTGTTTTTAAACATTTTGTAAAAAAATATATTATTTCTTTTACTAATTTTACTTCCATGTTTCGTAAGGAAATGGAAGTATGGTAATGGGGAAAAAATTCGTATTCGAGATAAGGGCTGATTCTGATTGTACTAACCTCAAAACATGAAGAAAAGTCATTTTCCGAAATGTGTGTGTGTGTGTGTGTGTGTGTGTGTGTGTGTGTGTGTGTGTGTGTGTGTGTGTGTGTGTGTGTGTGTGTGTGTGTGTGTGTGTGTGTGTGTGTGTGTGTGTGTGTGTGTGTGTGTGTGGAATTTTTCTACTGCGAACGATAACTGCCGTAAATTCAAACAGAATCAAATAATTTTTAGGATAGTGCCCGAGTTGTTGAGGACTCAAGGCCTATTGATTTTTAACGTTACGTTTAAACAAGAGTAGAGTACTTAATTTTGATAAACAAGACATCACGAAAAGAAGGTCATAATAATCCACTGTAGAAGGGTAGATGAAATATCTATAAATAGAAAAGATAATCGAGGGGCAATTGTTTGAAAACTACCTTTCTGATTTCGAATAAAGTACTTCATTTTGAAGGATAAGATACCTTAGTAATCACCATATAATGAAACTATTACTCAATAAAAGTGTAAATATAAAAAATGGGGTTGTTAGGTTAAGGGGGAGCGGTAATTTACCTGCATTGCTTTGTGTTTTAACAAGAGTGAAGTACTTAATTTTGATAAATAAGTGCCCCGAAAATAAATTCATGTTAATCCACTGTAAAATGGTAAATCAGATATCTATAAATGGAGAGGGTAGTTGAAGGGGGAGGGGGTGATTTTTCAAAATTACATTGCAGATATCAAGTGAAGTACGAGTTTTGAACGATAAGATACCTTAGCATTAATGGTGGGGATCGGTTGAGGAGGAGGGATGATTATGTGCTTAGTGCAGTTATAAGAATAAAGTACCTAATTTTTATAAATAAGTGACTTGAAAATAAAATTATGTTAAACGACTACCCTATAATGACAAAAATATATATATAAATAGTGAAAATAGTTTGAGGGGAGGGAATATTTTTTTTAGAAATTATCGAACCGAATTCAAGTAAATGATTTTAAATATAAATCTTAGAACATGGAAGTCATGTAGGCTTATAGTTCTCCATACCGAATTTTTCTTTTTCTTTCTTTTTTTCCAAAAGCAATTTAATCAATAGAAAACTCTATTAATAATAAAAATTAACCTTGAAAATCGGTTTAATAGTTTTATGACTTATTAATGCACTTGAAAATTCAGTTTTCCGTAAATTCACCCGAGTGGATTTGGGTACCTTTACCCCAATAACCCACAGAACATTTCGATTGAGCCGACTTTTCTCAAATTGTGAGGTACAGTCTCTGGTGGGGGAGACGCAATACTTCTGAAAGGTTTGCAAGAAATTTTTGTACACTATATTTTTATTAATTCAACCAAACGACGATCTTCGGAAAACATTAATCTTAAATATCACAGAGCAGATAGTAAAGATTAAACTTTTTCTACTAGACTTATTATTATTATTATTATTTTTACGTGAATTAGAAACAAATAAGTGCATAAAATTAAGTATCAAAAATTGTTTACGTAAAGCTATTTTAGAAAACATTAAAAAGTTATCAACTAAACTAAAGGACGTAGTATCAAACCATAAATTTCCAAATATGTATTGTGAATGCTGCTGATATTATGTGTTGAGATAGGATCTGACTTTGCTTAGTTAAAATTACTCTAATTTGAATAAATTTTATTTAACCTATCAGAAATTAAAAACTATGTATGCATAAATGTATACAATAAAATACGCACAATAAACAAACAAAATATTTTTTATTAATACCAATTACGTTCTTGGGAGCGACTTATTACCAATTTCGTTGCAAGCGGGTCTTATCTAGAATTTGGTCTTGGTGGGAGGGGGTCGGGTCGAATCGGCTTCATACAAAAGAAAAACAAGTCAAGACTAATCAACATTACTATCTTTTTAGTGGTTGAAAAACGTGTGATAACATCCTGAAATCAGTGCCATTAAAGTAAACGGTAATAGAACAATAAAAATACACGTTATTAAAACATTATGTACAAGATATTTATTGAATGAATTGTTTTCCTATATTTCATATTTCAAAGGTACACGCTAATGCTGTGTAATAAACGTGTTTGTACATTTAAAAAAGAGTCACTACTGTTTTATCGTACACAGCTGAAAAAATAATAAAGTAGTCTAAAAATTAAGAGAGTAGGCCTAACAACATTTTTCAACTTTTTCGGACCTTTGGGTGGGGTCCGGTCCAGTTCGTCCCCCCATAAATACGCCCTTGCGCGGGGGTAAAGAGTTTAAGAACTTTTGTTGGATTAAAGACAGTTTAATTTTTTATTTTATACCAGTATATTGTGAACATATATGATCATTACTGATGCTCAAACCTATAATTACACTATTCTCTTTTTCAATGAAGATATAAGAATGACCCCAAGAATGTGATTGAATGTGAAATGAAAAACTCTCGTGACTAGAGAATCATAAATGTGAAATATAGAAACATCATAAAAGTAATAAAATATTGCAGAAATAAAAACAGAAAACAGAGCCTGTAGAAGTAAAGGCAAAGAAGAAGAAAAACGTATGGACTACCAGAAAAGAATTTAAAAAAATCTAAGTTGAATATGCAAAATTTAAGTAAAAATACAAAGCTTTACAATAATGTACTCAGGAATGGTAAACTGCAGGCTTATATTTAAAAGAATCTGTAACTCCCGATTCACAATAGATCAAGACGTACGTTTTACAGACTTGATCGCCTTCATCTCTTGCTCTCTCCAAGGAATTCGCTTAATCCATATTTGTTTTGGCAACCGTATTTGTGAAATTTTTACATTTTTGTTGATACATTATCTTGCTATTTCTTTTGGTACATTCTTATTTTGTCACTCATGCTACATACACTAAGTCATTCCTTATACCCATGTTTCCTATATGGTCAACACTCTTTTATTTTAACCTATCCATGACATTTCTGTATTCTACTTTCTTGTCTATTGATTTTTGTCCAAACCTTGTTTTTATACAGAGACACATGGACTTTGTAGAATTTTATATTTACCCCCTACGAAACTAATGTCGGAGCGTTTTGTCAACGGTTCCGCGGATCATCTGTAATTTGCGCTGCCTATTATCGATTTTATGGTATCGATCATAGTTGATGTCACTTGCTAGATAAGTTGAGAGAAGTGAACTTGCTCTACACTTTTCCCGATGTCGATACGGACAGGTTTTGTTTTTACGAAAAGCGTTGACTTTAGTGTTCTCCGTTAAACTTTTCACATTATACTCGCCACATAATTAGTAAATTGTGAACATTTAATTTGGAGAACGAGTTCAATGGGATTAGTAATAACTAAAAGATCATCTCAAAACAAATTGCTAGCTAGCTTGCAATATTCGGAATCCAGGGACCACTGTATGCATCTGTTTCCTCACTAAACCGTCAATGTGTATATTAGAAACAGCAGGCTAGACGGCAAACTGTCTCAAACACGACCTAACTGACTACTAGCTTTAGAGGTAATAATGTTTTGCAATTATATTTTTGTCGTATTTTACAAGCTTTGAATGTTCTGCTTAGTTATAATCGGTAGTTACAATTGCATTGGATACAATTTTTGTCTATAAAGAAGGATAGAAGATTTTAGGATTCTTGTATCCAAATGATTACGCTAACAAAGTTTTTAAAGCACACAAACGCTTGGTAAGTTTAGCAATTTATTCTTAATTTCTGAACGTTTTTTCATCCTACTGGGCTGTTCTCAAGAGCTGCTACAAAGAATGTGTAGGAGGGTGAACATGTGTTAAGGGTGTGTATGTTGGAGGGTGTAGAGGGGCTAGTATAGGGAAGATCTAGAGACTGTAAAAACAAAGTATAATAGGAATGGAAATTCTAAAATGAACTAAACTAAGCAACAAAGGAGTTACAAAGAATTCTGTCTGTTGGTTTCTTACATTTAATGGTTTTCCTAATTTCTAAAATTTCTAATAAATTCATTTTTTCACCCCTCCCTATGTTATGCAGTAGTACAGTTCTGTTTTTGTGTCTAAAATGTGGTTGTGTTTTAAGCAACGATCTGTGATACCTGTACTGAGTGTATTATTTAAAATCGCTTGCTTACGAGATGAGATGAGAGTTCACTTTATAACTTCTGTTGTTTGTATTCTTCACGGCAGTAAAGTTCCTATAAGAACTCAGTTATAGCAAATTTGCTGACAGGACTGTATTATTTCAATTATTGTATAACTTCCCAACAGTCCAATGATTACACACTTCTCAAACAAATATTTTTTAAATTGTAAACAAACGTGAGCGAGATTCGTCTGATTCCAAGTGTTTTTTTTTTTTTAAGACTGAAGAATAAAAAGATCCTGAATCATGAATAATTAAAATAATTAATATTTATTTTATTTTAAAACTACGTATTGCTTTTCCATTATGTGCCGTGTTTACGAAAAACGGCGACTGCTCGAGTCGTGACTGAATTAAACGACAGGGATTGAAATGAAACAAGCGTCTAGGGGATGAGTAAAGATGTGATAGAGCACTTAAGTCTGCCGTGGTAGGGAGAGAGGGCAGGCATACAGTAATCTATATTACTGTAATAAAGAGGTACAGTTTGTTTGTTCCATTGTCCAAGCTAACGTCAAACAATTGCTGATCCGATTTTAAAAATTCTTTCACCACCGTGTTTCCTGATCTTTGAGGATGGTTCTAGACATAAATTTGAACCGATAGCTTTAACACTTTTCAAAAACAGTTCCACATCATTAAGTTTCTTTGTTAATTTGCGTGTAGTGAAATTTTCGGCATGTAACAAACTTTTTTTTATGAAAGACAGCTATATAGTGTCAGCAAGTAAAATTTAGAGAAAATAATCAAATTTTATTTTGGTTTTTGTTTCAATCAACTCCTCCTTTTTGTTTTTGATTTCTCAAAAAAAAAAAAAAAAAAAAAAAAAAAAATAGTTGGTTTCTCGTGCAGGAAAGCAAAATTTAAATATCAGTTTATCCCTGTAGAGTTTATTTTAAAACAAAAATTTTCCTAAAATTTTGCCGATTGTTTGCTTGTTACCTTGGATTGTTTACTGGTTAATGAGTTATTCTCAACTTGGGTGGGGGTGTGTATCTTTGCTTGGAAGATCTTATGACAGTGACAGTTTGTGACAATAGAGTAATTGTGAAATGGCTACAATTCATGAAATAATACATGAATACCTAACAAATAGTACCAGGAGCCTGGCACAGACTTTCTCCAATGCAACTTCACCACATCCCGTTTCTTGCTCAAGTGACACGCGCACGCGATCGCACGCACAGTACAGTGTCCTCCCAGTTGCGAACAGTGGCACTAGCACCAGTTTCACTTGCAATCATTTAGGTAGATAAGTAATTTATTGTTGATGTGACAGGGTACTTCCCACTTGAGAACAAGTAGTTAGACGGATTATCGTTTTATACCTGATATGCAAAAGTGATGCTACTTTTATTATAAGAGCAGTAAAATATACATTTTTACCTGTAAAAGTACTAAAATTTAAAAAGTAATATCACCTATGATGACAGCTGTGTAAAATAAACATTGCCTTGACTTTTCGCAATGGGTTTTTTCTTATTCTTTATAAATTTGATTTACTTGCTCTTCTAACTTGTTTCATGTATTTCGTTCACTACATTTGTTAACTGGATTACTAAGTTAATTAACATTTGGTAAGTGTTTTGTTAAGGAAAAGGATACAGGCCGCAAATAGAACATATACATCATTGACGTCTATATTCAAAACAAGGAATATCCACCATCAGTCCAAGGTCACATTATATAGAGTTATGATTAGACCGGTGATAACATATGGCAGCGAGACTTGTATTGGGGTCTGAACAAACAAGCCGCTAACACAGCCAATACTTTTGAAAGGAGAATTTTGAGGAGAATATATGGACCAATCCAGGTAAACGGGGTATGGAGAATGCGTCACAATGAGGAGCTCTAAAAGCTGTATAAAGACAATGATCTGGCCACCACCATCCGACTGCATAGATTCCAATGGGCAGGGCACATCATTAGGATGGAAGACAACCGAATACCTAGGAAGGTACTGTTTAGTCAAATCGAGGGTGGCCTGTCGGAAGACTAAGACACGCTGGATTGAAGCAGTGGCAAGGGATGCTGATAATTTACTTAAAATAAAACGATGGACATCGATCGCCAAGGTCAGGGAAAAATGGAAGCGGATGATTATGGAGGCTAAGGTTCGACTTCGAACTGTGATGCCATGGAAGAGGAAGAAGAAGAAATGTTTTGTTAACATTTATCAAATTAAATTCTGTATTGATTTTAATTAAATGACCGAGATTGGTTAGAAAGCTGTTTAGAAATTGTATCGTCTAACGGAAATTGTCTCAACTATAATTGTCTTAAAAATACTCTCGTTTCAGACAGTGCATAGAAGTATTCTTGTCAGCTTCTGGCTGATGACGCACTTACTTACACGCGAGTCAATAACAAAGAGGCGTCTCAATATTTTAAACACAAAATTATGGTATGAAGAAGTTATCAGAAGATGAAAGGGAGCATGGAATGTTCTTCGTGTGTTAGGCCGACGTCTGTTGTTTGATCTTCAGCCAGGCTTTCATGGTTCATTATGAAAGTTCTGCATTGTTCCAGGATGTCTTTTAAACAAGTCTAATATTTTCTCGCATTATTAAAATGTAAATTAATATCACCATCTCTCATAAAGCAGCCCGATTGCAAATCAGTCAGTCAGCTAGTCAGTTCTACGAATTGTTTTACAGAGATTAGTGCGTGGCATAGCCGAATGGTTTTCTTTAGGAATACGGTGGGTATTTTTTAACGAGTGATATCAAAGAGTCTGTTTTCTCAAAAGGCAAGAGAAAATTATTTAACTCAGTAAGTGTTATTATTTATTGCTAATTGGAACTCTGTAAAGAAGGTAAAGAACTCTGTAATACAATTGAGGTTGTTGTTTAGAAGTATTTATAAAACTTGCGATTGTCAATTTCTCTGACGTTTTACGGTTTATTTTACTGTTCTAAGATAACGATCCATGCCAACCTTGTAACAACATAGTGTTATTTATATTAAATATAAACTACTGTTATATATTTGTGCTTGTGTGTGTTGTTAAACATATTATGTTTCATACAGACACACGCATAACCACACGCGCGCGTACAGTGTGATTAGTTTTCTCAGACAGTGCAGCGCGCTACCCACATGTAAACTATTCAATTATGCTAAGACATGCTATTTATTGAGTTATAACGTGATGCATATTTCTCCAGTCAGACGTGTCTGCTGTGAAATGTTGCGCATTGTAATGCTATTATGGCACGTGAAGAATTAGGTATGTCGCGCGCGGTAACCGGTTTTGCACTGAATACTATCGATAATGAAAGAAATACACTGTGCTCACTGATTTGTGATTCTGTCACTTCATTCAACTGAATACGCTTGTATTATCATGTGTATACATGTATGGTTTTTGCACCGTGTTTCACTAACACGATTTACGTGTCTTCAGTTGAAGTGTATCGTTCGTATTATTTATTACGATAACCGGATCACATTCTTCATATTACTGTAATAGAAGTTTCTGTTGAATAAAACAAAAAAAGCTATTGTAATGACAACACAAAATTGGGCATGCAAAATTACTCTTCTTCTTCTTCTTCTTCTTCTTCTTCTTCTTCTTCTTCTTCTTCTTCTTCTTCTTCTTCTTCTTCTTCTTCTTCTCCTCCTCCTCCTCCTCCTCCTCCTCCTCCTCCTCCTCCTCCTCCTCCTCCTCCTCCTCCTCCTCCTCCTCCTTTTCCTTCCATTCCGCGTATGAATGAAACTTTGTATGAAACTGACTCGATAAACCATCCCTCCACCCAAGGCTACATTCTGGATACGCCACTGCTGAGGAAGGTACAGAAGGAAGGGTATAGAAGGTTCATAAATTATGAAATTGAAGAAAAACATGAATAACGAAGTCACACAGGCAATTTATGTGTTGAGACACTAAGGATAACATTAGGGCGTCCGTACAGACAGAATGAGAAATCAAGTTTGAAAAAACGCAATCAAATTTGGAAAGCGCAGAGAAAGAGACTCAACAGTGTAATAATTTGGATTGATCACAGTCGGGAAGTTAATGTAATCGTTGACAATTATACGTTGGTGTTTTTTTTTGTTAATTAAATTTATCTCCAATAATATGCTTGTTTTAAAAATCAAGGAACATGTGAGATTCTTAACATAATTATTATGTGTCTGTTGGGCAGCCGGCCAAAGGTCCTTTAAAACAATACACTCAAAAAGTTGATACCCCTAATGTTTTCACCTGGTGAACAAGGTAATCCCCAGGATCTACAGGCCGCATTGTCTTGGTCTCATTCAAGTGGGTCTTCAATTAAACATTTTAGTACGCATAATTAGCCTAACTACCCTGTACCTAAGTCTTACACGGCGGGCGCCACCTGTGTTGGAATATGTCTCCGGGCTATTAGGCCGCTACAGGCAGAAGTTTCGGCCTCTCCCCTGGAGGCCATCTTCAGTAAGAGAACGATTCGGTAACTGAAACGGTCTTCGCCAGTTAACCACTGTACACGTTGTTCTTTTACCACAGTGCTGTGGTTAACTGACGAAGACCGTGTCAGTTACCGAATCGTTCTCACACTGAAGATGGCCTCCATCTGAAACGTCGGTCTGTAGCGGCAGCAGTGGACCACGGCCCACAGTAGCGCGGAGTCAAGTCACATATATTCTAACACATAGTTACTACCGTTCGCATCAATAAAACTTGTCTTATTTTAACTGTCATTACATTACTGTAACTCCGGTTTTAAATATTTATTGTTTAACTCTCGGTGGAAATATAAATATCGGTATGGCGAACCATACATAACTTCCACGTTCTAAGATTTATATTTAAAATCATTTTCGAAATGAAATATTTCCATAGAAACTACCACTTTCTTCAGAAGTACTGTGGTCTCACTAACGTATACCACCTCACGTTAGCGCACTCGATTTTCACTGGTGATGCCAGTCGATGGCACTGCCGAAACGTCTGGTTTTACAGAAAACATTGGACCACGGCCAAACACCCCGGGAAGGAATTTTTAACAACAAACTATTTCTTTGTTTCCGATAACGTAGTACATATATAAAACATTATCCTCTCCCCCTTCAAATGTCATTTTCACTTATAGATATTTCATCTACCTTTCTACAGTGGATTATTATGACCTTCTTTTCACGATACTTTATTTATCAAAATTAAGTACTTTACTCTTGTTAAAAAATAAAACGTTGCAGGTGAACTACCCCTTCCCCTCAACCGATGTTCACCAAAATCAATAGTTGATTCTCTTTGAATTTGCGGCTGTTATCGTTTGCCATAGAAAAATATCGGTATGGAGAACCATACATGACTTCCATATTCTAATGTTTATATTTAAAATCATTTACTTGAATTCGGTTCGATAATTTCTAACAAGTTATGTGTGTTCCTTGTAAATCGTGTTTTATGTTTGACAAATTGAAGGATGTTTTATGTATGATTTTCTTTTCAGGATACTTTATTTATCAGAATTAAGTACTTCACTCTTGTTAAAATGTAAACCGTTGCAGGTAAACTACCCCTTCCCCTCAACCGATCTTCACCAAAATCAATAGGCGTTGAGTCCTCTACAACTGAGGCACATATGCAAAAAATTATTTGACTCTGTTTGAATTTACGGCAGTTATCGTTCGGCATAGAAAATATTCTACACACTGACACACAGACACTTTTCGAAAAATGACTTTTCTTCACGTTTTGATGGTAGTACAATCAGAATCAGCCCTTATCTCGAACTCGATTCTTTTCGCCATCACCATACTTCCATTTCCTTATGGAACATGGAAGTAATAAAAAGATTAATTTTTAAAATGGTTAACTAATCAAGTAAATGGTGTGGACCCTGTCTGAATTGTTGTTTAATAACAAATAGAATTGATAATAAATTATTTAGGTTAATTAGAGAATATATAGTATCTCCACGAACAATTAAAACGCAAAATACAATGGCATGAAATAACAAGCATTAGTTTCAGTTACGCTTGGCACAGTAACTTGATTACAGAGACGAAACTGTGGAAAATTTAACATTTGTCCGCTGCTGACCCCGATCCGAAAGAAGGTTTGCCAACCCTGAAGTAGGGGTCAAACCGTTCCCTTATGTAATGGTGACTTCAATACAGCTTAGACTGATCCAAGGTTACTGTTACAACCAGCTCTTATGTTGATTAATTACCAACTATAAAACTTAAATTAATTTGTGGTATTGTAATTAAAATAAACATTTTTATTACCGTGTCTCAATCAGCACTTTGTACAATTTCAATTCGTTCTGCAAACAAGCAGTTTGAATTTAGCTTAAAAATATTACTAGGAGTTTATTACTTAGTGTCGTTTATAAATAATGTTAAATGCTCTTTAATATCTTATACTGTATACAGTACTGTCCTGACTCAACGTGTACTACTAATAAATACATTATAAACCCGAAAATTTTCTTCTTCTGTGAATCGTATTTGTACAATATCAGCGTGTTATACCAGCTGGATGATCTCAGCATCATCACCATTATCTTCACAACATGGCACAGGCAAGGTGCTGCTGTGCCATGTTTGTTCCACCTTCAAAGATCCTCCAGCTATCCCTTCCTAGGTCTAACCGACAGACCCGTGGCCTATAGATTTGTATTGCCAAACTTGTTTGGTCAGTCTGGAATCTGACGTTCTTTATAAGTGTTCTTTCGACCGTTGTTTGTAATCTTTTAATTTTTCATCGAAATTAAATACTTGTAACTCTTCTCTTATGGTCTCATTCCTTATGCGGTCAAGTTTAGAACACCTTTTAACTCGTCTTAAGAACGTTATTTCCGAGGCCTCTATTTTACCGTCTTCTTTCTTGGTTGTCGTCCATAATTCACACCCACAGGACAGTACAGAGACTGCCATAACTTTGTTGAACTTTAATTTTGTGTCTCGACGTACCTCGTTCTAAAAAAGCGGACCGGACCCGACCCGGATATTAGCTATTGGCTTTAAGCCTGTAGTTCTTCCACTTGTTGCTAACAGTAAAAGTAAATAAACTAATAAATTAAATACTTTATATAGTAAGTATGGCAGCACCTTACTTTGACTCTAACCGAGCAGTCGTAAAGATCACTTCAAGTACCAAACGCTCCATACCACCAGGATTAAGAGAAGATTTTACGTTCTAGGCAAAACTTAAATTGTTTGCTCTGTTTTAAAATATTTAAATATGGCGTTCCTGTACGCATAATAATTTTTGTAGCTAGTGCTACGTATTTTCAGTGAAAACCAATATAGGTGTATTAGACACATCAGTAAATCATAAAATAACATAGAATATTTAGCAGGACAAACAATATGAAGAAAGCAAACAATATGATTAAAGTGTTTCTGTAACAATAATTAAACTTGAACGTAACAATAATTATAAATGACTAGCAGATTATGGCAAATTAAAAATGTACAGCTATTTTAATCTTTCTTGCTTTGAGATAAGCAAAATTACGTCGAAAATCTTCTATAAATCTAATGATCTTGTTACGTCAAGCTATACCGCGTTCAAATGAAAACAAAATAAATCGCTAAGCCTTTCCTTATTAGTTGATGACCTTACATAACTTGACGGACATCTTCAATGGGGCGGGAACAGAGATTTCAAACGTCCGAGTATGAACAGACACATGGAGTCGCCTTCGTAAATCCTCTTAGGCCGGTAGTTCCCAGTTTCTAGGCGGAAAAACTTGAAAAGGTCGCGTGGGCTAACGTCTGCTCCGTTTAAACAGAAGTGTTGGTTCCGGTTTGTATACGACACTTTCGTTGTTTGTAGCCACGGAGAGCAGGATCTTTACCGTTACTTTCATCATATGGACAGCATTCTACGAAGAAACCAAATTACCGTATAGTGAGAATCGAAGGGCAAGCCTGCATCCTGGGATGTGTTAGCCCTTAGATGGAACAGTGATAGCCTTGACAGCAGTGTCAATCGAACTGACCGCTATTTACATCGTAACTTGAATCACCGTCCCAGCCAGACTCGCGCCTCGATAAAGACGCTGGCTGACCGGGCTTTACCTTGATGAGGAGCTTGGACATCTTGATGCAGCGCTGCAGTCAAGCGGTTACTGTGGTGCGTAGAACTCTACAGCAGGCGGTCGGTACGGGGGCGGCGTTCTTGCCCTAAGTTATGAGTGTGACGCACCCTAAAGCATATCGTCAAAGCGTATCGGGAAGTTGCTCGAACGACGTGGGAGGTGACCACACAGAGAAGATCCAATAACACCTGTGATCTATGGACACTGGATCGTGCAGTGTACAGACAGACACTGTTGTGTCTTCTGAAGTAACGGATCTTCTGGTTTTACATACGTGAAAAGGTAAAACATAATAATGGTTTACTGATTTACGTTTGTGTATGTGTGTGTGTGTGTGTGTGTGTTTGTGTGACCATAATCCCTTATGAGTTAACTAAATTTTCCAAACAGGTCAAATCTGAAATACATTGGAAACTGCTTCTCTATTATTAATAAACGAATTATAGTCCTATTTAGTAATAATAATAATAATAATAATAATAATAATAATAACAGCCAACTTCAGGCTTCGGCCAAGGCTGGCAAACTTAGCGGAAACTTGGTCGGCGCGGAACATCGCTGGCCACAGTCTACAGTGTTTCGACTGTGAAAAAGGTGAGCACAGAAGACGGCACAGTCACGAACAGTACACATATGTGGAAAAGGGTTAACGGAATAATTCGGAAAAGAAGGATTGCCATTTATGGTCACATGAAACGAATAAACCTAAAGAGATTGACCAACAGGATCTTGGCCTACGTTCTAAGGAGGGGGCCTGGTTCACCGAGGTGGACAGGATTCTGTAAGTTATCGACGACGTGACCCTCTTAAGAAGAAACTTGGAGAGCATCAGGATTTCCAGGAATAGTGCAAGCTGAGAACAAGCAAGAAGTGGGGTGAAGAAAGAAAGGAAGCGCACCGAAAACGAATGAAGGAATACTGGAAAAGGTAAAGCAGCCCAAAGATGAAAACGATTGAATTAACGTGGTCCATAACGAAATAAACTAATAACAGTGTTGGTAATTAAGAGTGAGGAGATACTGAAATCAGGAGAAACTTAAATTTATAGCGTATCTGTGTCATACAGTGTCAAACGTTTCTGTATGTAAAGAAACCTGTGAGGCTTATTTTTCCACAAGCTTGCTGGTTGTTGTTCTTCTTCAGCACTACAGTCCACCGTCAGCCTTGGCTTCCAACACCAATGTTTTCCAGAGTCTCCTGTCCATTGCCATCTCAGAGTATCCCCATCACGTCCATTCTTCTGAGATCTTCTAGGACATCATCCAACCATCTTATTCTAGGTGGGCCCCTCTTTCTGCTTTTATAGACTTGCGCCCTCAGGATGTTCTTTGGCATACGCTGATCATCCGTCCGCTCTAGGTGACCTAGCCATTGTTTCATTCAGCCTTTATGAATCTCACAATGTTCTCCTTCTTCAATAGCTCATTCAATATCTCTTTGTTATTTGTTATTTTCCATTCGTCATCTTCTTTCACCGGGCCATAAACAAGTCTTATGAACTTTCTTTTAAACCTTCTTAGTGTTCCTTGTTCCTTTTTTTTCTTAATATCCATGTCTCACCTCCATAAGTAACAACCGGTCTGATTAGTATCTTATATATTTTTATTTTTGTGTTACGACTTATGAGTTTGTTTCTCAGCAGTCTGGTATTAGCATAATATCCCCTATTTCTTCTTTCTATCCTGTCACGTATTGTCATGTTTATGGACGCTTCAGTATCTATCATGTTACCCAGGTATCTGAACTTATTAACTGCATCAAATGAATTATCCTCTATGCATAAATTATACAGATTTCTTCTTTAATATTCATGTTTAATATGGTAACCAAATCACTTGTACGAATTAATAAATTATTTATTAATTATTTATTAATTTGACAACATCAAATCAAATTACGCCCGACACCTGACTTCACACAATCATAATTACACAGATTTTAGTTCCAATTTAATACCGTTACATGTGTGTAAGAAGGGCCGTTTCATGAATTCCTTGGAGGAATTTGAAACTTACAGTGCATATGCAAACCCAAGGAGTCGCGATATCGTGTTAAATGACCACCTGAACTTTGTATCCAACCGATTGTACGATACCGCCTTGAGTCTGCTCGCTGGGGCTACGATAAGGTAGCAACCGCTCAGTGGCAGAATGAACTTGAACGGGTGCGCACCCAAATCCGCGTACGGTTCACATGCAAATTTTGACATTTTTTACTACTTAACGATCTCGCAAGAGTGATAGTTTTATCTTTTTTAATATCTGATGATGGAGCATAAGCTCTGAAACGCGTAATAGACGAAGTTACAAGAAATCACACGGCGGAAAATTTAAGGTAAATAATTTATTAAGATTTCTCCTTTCTGATGCAGAGATTAGCATTCAGTATTGCTTAATTTATATTGAATTCCAGCGGATTTTGATTCAGCTCCGTGTACACCTAAACTAGCTATTGTTTTGATCTGGTTATCATCACAATATCGCTTTGTACTCCAACTAAGTACGTATAACTTCAACAATTCTTTGTACCTGATAGGTCGCTGAATACACCCAACGTCTGTTTTCTTACTTACCACTTCACTAAAGTCAATAAGTCATCATGTAATACACATAGTGTCGCCGTGCTTAGTGTAATTTTCCTAATCAATTATATGATATCAGTATGATCAATAAATCACGTGCCTGGTCTGAGGCGGCTGGCTAGCTGGGCTTTCCGTACCAAATTCAAGCAATCGAAATACCCAAAGTTAAAACATTGATGCAATGCTTTTGCAACATTTCAATATTACACGTCTTATTTTTACTTAGGCCATTGCAACTTCAGTCTCAGGTAGTTTACAGAAGGATAACATAACAGATCTCGACGTGCGCGCGCGAAGGATGTTCCAAGTTTCGTCGTGGCGTTCAGGACTCGTCGCGTAGAATCCATAAAGTCGTGTTAGTGTCAGAATTGTTTTCACTTTTTAGAGACGAGGTCGGCAACGATAGGAGTAGCATTTTCTAAGGCCTCTAAAACGATGTTCTTATACGGACGGCATTACGGAGTAATGGACACACACACACACATTCCGCAAACTCTTGCTCATTAAACATGCGTGACATAATGTCCGAGCTAATCATGCGCATGCGCCATCGGGTTTACCTTTTGAGACTCTCGCCTAATTGTCGAGGTAATTTTAAATTCATTTCCAATAAGTATACACCCCCTCCCTTCCTCTCGCACACACACACACACACACACACACACACACACACACACACACACACACACACACACACACACACACACACACACACACACACACACACACACACACACACACACACACACACACACATCTTGACAAAGTATGTATCTGCAGTGTTTGACAACACAGACTCTTAAGGGAGCCATGTTTGTCGCCCCCTCTGCACGGTCGGGAGACGAAACATGGCCTTGAATAAGTGGCCCCAGGACTGGAAAACTCGTATAAGGGTAAATGAATTCATACCAAATATAAAAATACGGATAAATAGGTGTCGTGGAGACTTAACGTGGGTTTAGTCGAGGCACGGTTGCTTCTGAGCTAATCTGGAAAATTTGGACATGAGCGTATTGTCAGTAGTGACTAAGAATGTGCAATATATCAATGAGGCACGAGAAACACAGTTCAAACACTATTCTTACAGCAACCATTGCGTCTCGAGAGTATTGTAGCATGTATATTGGTATCTAAGAACGTATGGATGCAGTCTGTGACTCCGGCGTGTGGAAGGCTACGAAGGAGTCTTTAGGTGAGACAGTGGCATTACGATGATATCTCTTCTTTTACTGTTCCCTCAGGATTACCGTTATTTGCTTAGAATGTACACAATACAGCTTCCATTTCTCCCCTTTACGACCACAGAAATGTTCTACTCTCTTTGAATCTTTTGTGCACATCTTCGTTGTTTGTTTTGTCCGTCAGCTTATTCCACATCCTTTCTCAAATTTACGTTTCTAAACAAATTGGGTAATAGTGCAGGTTTAATGAAAATTGTTCATTAATTACAGAGCTGGATGCTGATTACATCAGCTACCAATTCAGTGTTTTATAAAAAATGTGGTCACCTTTTATTCTACCAACGTTATACTTGACTTGACTTAAGTCCTTAAATTCCTAGGTGGAACATCGGGCCTCGACTAAATTTCTCCAGCGTGTTCTGTGCATTGCCAGGGCCTTCACCTCCATCCATGTCTTGTTGACACCAGCCAGCTCTCTTTCCATAGTCTTCTTCTAGGTTTTCCTCGGTCTTCCACGTCTGCGGCTACCTTGCGGATTCCAATTCAGTGCCTGTCTAGCGATATTTTCTGGTGGTCTTCTCACGGTATGACCGATCCACCTCCATTTTCTTCTCTTTGTCTGTAGTCGAACGAGACTATGATTTGTGGTCTTCCATAGATCTCTGTGCGTGATGTTCTTAGGCCACCAAATTCTTATTATGTACCTCAGGCAACGGTTTATGAAACTCTGTACCTTTGTGGTGATGTCCTTTGTCACTTTCCAGGTCTCACATCCATACAGCAACACCGATTTGACATTTGAGTCAAACATTCTGAGTTTTGTCTTTCTGCGTATATGGGGTGATCTCCATACTGGTCGTCACTGTGCAAATGCTCCTTTTGCTTTGTTTATACGACTTGTCACACCTCCATTGTGACCATGCTACCCAGATAGCAAAACTCCTTAACTTTTCTATAACTCTCCCGTCTAGTATCAAATCAGAATTATTTCTGTGGTTAGCACGTATTTCCTTGCTATTTTTGTTATTTATCTTTAAGCCTACTTGTTTGGCTTCTATTTTCAGATCGTTCAATTTAATTTCCATATCTCGTTTGCTTTCTACAAGAAGGCACAGGTCTTCCGCATAATCCAGTTCCTCCAACCGGCTATTTAAGGTCCACCGAATCCATTGAACGTTATGGGCTATCTGAATACGTCATCGAAAAACGATCATCGTTACAAATGGGATGTTAATTAAGTTAAAAGCCCTTTCAAATCATTGTTTCAAATTTAGCTGACACGGCCGGCGTCAATATGTTACTAAACCGATTATGAACTGGGCCCGCGGTCGTCCGCGGTCGGTTGCTGCGTACTACCGTCATCTTACCTGAATGAACTGGGCCCGCGGCCGTGGTCGGTTGCTGCGTGCTACCGACATCTTACCTGAATGAACTGGGCCCGCGGCCGTGGTCGGTTGCTGCGTAATACCGACATCTTACCTGAATGAACTGGGCCCGCGGCGGTGGTCGGTTGCTGCGTACTACCGACATCTTACCTGAATGAACTGGGCCCGCGGCGGTGGTCGGTTGCTGCGTGCTACCGACATCTTACATGAATGAGCTGGGCCCGCGGCCGTGGTCGGTTGCTGCGTGCTACCGACATCTTACATGAATGAACTGGGCCCGCGGCCGTGGTCGGTTGCTGCGTGCTACCGACATCTTACCTGAATGAACTGGGCCCGCGGCGGTGGTCGGTTGCTGCGTGCTACCGACATCTTAACTGAATGAACTGGGCCCGCGGCCGCGGTCGGTTGCTGCGTGCTACCGACATCTTACCTGAAAAAGTTGTCGTGTATCATTCAGTCAAGATCTGCCGTCTTGTTTTTCTAACACTCTGTCGCTTTTTGCGACCTGAAGAAGATCGCCGAGGGTGGGATTCGAAACGTTGCCGACGATGGCGCTAGAAGATAACAACCGACCACCGCCTAACAACCCGTTTCTTAATAAATTTAGTAATGTTTCAAATTAATGTTTCGAAGGTGTTTCAATTAATGTTGTTTACTCAGGTTTGTGTTAACAACATTAAAAACTGAACCGTTTGTTAATTCATATTTCTCTCAGACTTTTGTATGCTACTTACATTAAATGCAAACAAAACTTTAAAAGGAAAACGCTGAGTGATTATAACAATTTACAGAGAATCAGGTGTGACGGGAGACGCGTTAGTCAGTCGTTACTCGCTGAAGGCCAATTAGTTGTCGCTCTGTTTGAGGGTCCGACCAAGCTTTTTGTTTTCCTACGCCGCTTCCTCGTACCTTTGAAAGTAATTTTCTAATTTATTCACTTCATGGTTCGCTCTCCGCGTTACCTAGAAGCGGCTACACTTAAACAGTACTGGTGTAAATAACTGTACAGTTCCGCGAACAACGTGAATAGAAGTGTGATTGTGACGTGTTTTTTATCAGCATTGTTTATTACGTTGTTAAAACTGTACAGAGACTACAGTCAGAAGTAGTCGTGTCTAGAGGTAGTTTGAATTATCCGAAGTTTAGTTGTTTGAATTCCAAACATAAAGTATTGCAAACCTCTAGTGTACCTTTGTATCACTTGAATGTGCTGTCGTTTGCTGTAAATCTGACTTGCTTGTAAATCAAAATACAGAATCTGCTTTACAATACAGACAACAATCTGCTTTACAATATTACAGTATGCTCTGTACAGAACAGACAGCGTCTTGCATATACAGTGGTGTGAAGAAGATGATGATGATGACAAAGTATTGCAATAACAGTATAAAAAACATGAAAACATATTTTTAAGTGGCGAACCATTTAATACAACAGTTCAACTTACCTATTTTCAATGATGAGTTGAAAAGAACTGGCATCTCGAACGCAGTAACTTGCTGTCACGATGCAGAGAATCCAACATAATTACAACTTTAAAATCTAGCTGTTTAAACAGTAGGGTGGTATATTGCTATACGATATAATATCGGTCCGCAGACTCACTTGTGAATTGCTTATAGACCTACGAGGGTCGTTTAAATAAGTAAAGAGAAAACTTGTATCGTTTAATTCAATTTATTCAATTAACAATTTACCGTTTTCTGCGTAAGTTCCTGCTACAATTATACGTTTGTTCTACTACTCCTTACGGTCCGTTGCGGACTCCTTGGTCCGACTATCTCTTCTTTGGTCTTCCAATATTACGCCGTCCTTTCGGATTATAAACCAAAATTTGTTTTGGTATCCTGTTCTTACATATCCTTTCAAAATTGTCTATCCAATCCTGTATGTATTGTTCTATCCTTTCGTTTAGGTTGTATATCCCAAGGATGTTCCTCATATCGTCATTTCTTAGCCGGTCCCTTCGTGATACTCCTAGTACTGATCGTAAACATCTCATTTCACTATCCTGTATCCGGCTTTGGGTCTTTGCGTTCAGTGTCCAAGTCTCACTGTCATAATGGCCGCACGGCACTGCCATCACTTTATAAAATTTCAAGAGTATCTCTTCTGACCTTTCCATTCATTGTTCTTCTTATCGTTCCACACGTGTTATTTAACTTCTCTATTCTTTTTTGTCCACATGTATTTCACCAACATAAGACAAGTCGCATCCCATAAACCTGAATGAACGTAGTTGCTCAATTAGTTGATCATCCAGTACTAGTTTACTCCTTACGGAGAAGCAGCCTTTAAAAAGAACAAATTATTCTTTTGTTTTTGTTCTCGTAGAAATTGTTTACGCCTTGATATGACAATAGGTTTTTGTTGTAAACTACGCACCTAATATATGAGACTACTGTTCTAAGAAAACGCTTAGTAGTTGGCCTACCTTCCGCATAGCCTACCTTCGGGTAACATAAAGAATATTTGCTGTCTTTGCTTGCATTCAACGATCAAACGAATGAAACGATGCAAAAAGTGTGACACTGAATATCAAACAGGAAGCGTGCGTTTAACATTCCGCGCCAAACACGAGACGTGCGTCACGCAGCGCTGATGATGACGTCACGATGCAAAGGTTTTGTTCTCCGGAGAACGACCGTTCACAGCCGCGCGATAATTGTTTGATTATATGACGTTGAATATTTTTACCCGACCTATTACAGGTGTTAAATGACACTTCTCGATTGTATGGAACATTTCTGCCCTAGTGATAACTTTGAAGTTTTGGGCATTGTCTACTGTCCTTGAAACAAAGATAGCAATAAAATAACCATGTGTAATGTGCAATGTCCATTAAGCATTTTGATGTACAATGTGCATAAAATAAGTAAAGAAAATCAATGTGGATTGGGAACAGATTGAAGAAGCAGTAACATCCCGCTTAGCGCTCGAGACACGTTCCGCGGTCACAAAGCGCTATACGAAACAGCGGTGTTTGGGGCGATTTTCAATGATTATTGTTTCTTTTTTCTTTATTGTTTTACTTTTATTTATTTATATTTTAATTTATTTGATTTTTCTAGGTACTAAACATCTCCTTCCGATAACACTGTCCTTTCCGAGGCTTATTTGATGGTTTCGTAACATCAGATTTTTTGGGAATGGGTTGTTAGCCCATAGCTCAACCTCCAACCTGGAGGGCCAGGATTGTGATCGAGGTTTTCTCCTCTAGGTAGGTTCCTTTCACTACAGCTATGGAGTCCCACCTACCCCCTCAGTCGCAGTACCACAGCCAGATGGGTCAAATTTTGACTACCGCCTGTAATAATCCAAGACATAGGCCTGTCCAGGATCATTTCCTATAGCCCTACCTTGGTACTGATGGGTACTGCTGCCTTCCACCAGGAATGTTTATCGACCTTCTGGTCTAGATCCGTACTGTTCTGTGTCACCTCTAGTAGGATGTGGCTCATCACCACGCAGTACGGTCTTGGCTGGAGAGAGGCTCATGGCTCCATTGGGAGCTACCGTCACATCATCCAACCCTAGAAACTTGTGAGGAACAGTGCCCAGTCAACCCGAAGCAAAGGTGCTACCTCTCCAAGTTCCCTCGACCCCGATGTTTTTGCAAACATTGGGGAGATGGAATTTCACCCACCATCAATTCAGGAAATAGAAGAAGCTATTAGTGCCCTCAAGAACAACAAGGCACCAGATACAGACTTAATTCCTACAGAATTGCTTAAAGCTGGAGGTACTGATGTGGCAGTCGCACTGCACTCCTTTTGTTCTCCTGTATTATTTACCTCCTTATCTGTCCAAAGGTCTTTATAGTGTCTAATCCAGGAATTCTTAATTCGTCTTGATAGTTTTTTTTCTTCTAGTGGAGTGTTGTTTAGTCTATGTATTATGGTTCTGAAGGCAGGTAGTTCATGTTGCTTTGTGGCGGTTGGAGGAGTTATGTATTAGTGTGTCAGTTGTAGTGGGTTTTCTGTATAGGCCTATACTGAATTTGTGTCTGTGTTCTAGTTTTGAGATGGTAATTTTACTTCCATATCCATAAGGAAATAGAAGTATGGTGATGGCGAAAAAAACGTGTTCGAGATAAGGCCTGATTCTGTAAAGTATCCTGAAAAGAAGGTTATAATAATCCACTGTAGAAAGGTAGATGAAATATCTATAAATGAAAAGGGTAGTTGAAGGAGAGGGGTTAATTTCTTATATGTATACTACGTTATCGGCAACAAAGAAGTAGTTTGTTGTTAAAATTCCTTCCCGGGCTGTTTGGCCGTGGTCCAATGTTTTCTGCAACACCAGATGTTTCAGGCAATGCCATCGACTGCCATCATCAGTGAAAATCGAGTGCGATAACGTGAGGTGGTATACGTTAGTGACCACAGTACTGTGGTTATTAAGGCTGGAAAAAAAATTAGTTTCTATGGAAATATTTCATTTCGAAAATGATTCCATATAAATATAAATATTAGAACATGGAAGTCATGTACGGGTCTCCATACCGATATTTTAATTTGTCAAACAGTTATTTGAGGTAATTTATGAAAACGACTGTACGGCTCATTGGCTCATTGAAGTAATATTATGTACTGCAGAAGTAATTTGATGTCCGATTAATATTATCAAATTTAAAACCAGTAGGCTACTATTAAAAAAGCGTGCTTTTATTTAGCAAACTTTTTAATAATATTAAGAACCATGCAAAAGAATAGAGCAAATTAATTTATTTTTTAAGTAGAGTAATTTAAATAACCTTATTCAGAAATTTAACATAAAAATGAATTAGGTTACATGGTTAAGAACCATGCAAAAGAATTGAGCAAATTAATTTATTTTTTAAGTAGAGTAATTTGAATAACCTTATTCAGAAATTTAACATAAAAATTTATTTTTTGTTGTCTAGGTATAACACATTAATTTTTTTCTTATAATTTTTATAAAATTAAAAAAATAGGTCAAGATTTTTTGTATTCTTTGACTGAAGGTACAATAAGCTAATGGTAAACTAATATTCAGTGACTATTTAGCTTAATGGAATTAATGTCAGGGAAAGCGTACACAAATAATGTTACGGAAAAATTTATAAATTTTAAGAAAGAAACTATATAGAAAATTGTTTTTAAATAACGTTTGGGTAGGTTTCTTATAATATAATCAGTCAAATCTGACGTTAAAGTACCCCATGTATACGGATCTAATAAACTAAACCCTGGAATACAAGCAATGGTTTTTAAATTATTTTGATTCCCTTCAATGTTTAAATTATTCACGGGCTTATTAATGGTCTGATCGTTTGCAACCTCTACTGCATAAGTAATTGGAACAATGAAGTCAGTTTCTGATACACATTTAACTGCAGGCATATCATTAGAATGGCGTAGTTTAAAAAAAATTGATCTAGTTTTTGAGTTTTTTTATTATTCCAAATGAGCTTCCTCTTTAATTTGTTTTATCTTACGTTTATAGGCTCCACTAGCCGAGTGAATGTTTATGTTCATTTTCATGATGAATACGTTTAGTGTGCGGATACAATTCTATGTTCATAAAGTTTTCACACTAATAAATGTCAACGAAACAACACGCTGCAAACCACACAAAGCTAAAAACCTTCTTTACATTCAAAACAAAATAAAAACATAACCTCAAATCGCAAACCGTTCAGTCACAACGCAGATAAACAATGGTAACAAACAAGGGCGGTACCACGGTCGTGTAAATTCGGGGGCAATATAGCGGACGTTCAAAATTCGCATGCGCAGATTAGTTTTCAAGGATGCCAACGTCTTAAAAATAAGCGCGCAATATTTAAATAAGAACTGTTTTCCTGTTGTCTTATTAACAGAAATTGATCATTTAATTGAAAAAAATCATACTTAAATAAATCAAAGTGCTTCCTACTTTTATAAAAATACTTCTGGTAAAAAACATATATGTAGGTTGCGGCCGCCTCTGAGCCCGCGACTCTAGGCTGCGACCTAGTGGTAAATCCGACAGATACCACTCATTTGGTAATGAGCAAATAGAGGTCTCAGTTTTAACTCTACTGTTTGACATTTGTCTGTATGTTTGCGTTATGTCTCGCGATAACTTTTGAAAGAACAAAGCGAATTTCGTAAAGCTTGGCTTCCGCGTCCGTACAGAACCCCGTTGTTTTTAGTACGATCCCCTCCAAAAATAAGGGGGAGCGGAAGGCAAAAATGTGAGAAGACCAAAATTGTGAATAAAAAGCAAAAGCCAATTTGGGGTATCAAAGTAATGGGACTTTTGACCACCTGAAGATAAGTTTCAAATTGTTAAAAGTCCCATTTAATTTTGCAAATTTCAAAATGTTTTGCGTAAGAGCATAAGTGGGTAAAAATTTTGATGAAATCGCAAAAATTCATGTAGAGTATCAAATTAAAGAGAATTGTAACTAACATCAAAATGTAGTGTTAACTTTTGGAATTTTCACATTTTTTGTGATCCCAGGGTCCCAAAGAAGAAACCAAAAATTAAAAAAAAAATTGTGGAAATCCATTAGGGTGTCAGACTGAAAGGAACTGTAACCGAAATGCGAATGTTTCGGATTTTTAACGTTCATTGTATTATTGTGTGCTCCGCAATTGTTATATTCATCACCATCATAATGGCATCACAACGCTTGGTAGGCCATGACCTCCTTTAGGACATTCCTCCAGTCGTCTCCATGCATTGCTCGCCACAGTCACCCCCTCAGTCCAACAGCTTGTACATACTCTTCTATAATAGCCAGGAATCGTATTCCTTGACCTTGACATTCCTCGCTTACGCTGACCAAACGCCATCTCCAACAATGTGTTTCTAGCAGATTGGTCTTCGTTGCATTCTTATAACATGACTAATCCATCTGAGTCTATTAATAATAATAACTATAACTAATAACAATAGTTGTATTACTAAAGAAATAGTATACAAAGATATAGTGAAGAAAAAATCTATAGTTTCATAATTTTTTCCATAATTGATCTAATATCGAAATTTAAGTAATAATAAATGTTCTTCTTTCAAAATAGTGAGCTAGGAGCAAAATTTCAGGGAGCTCAAGGAGCTTACTAGTTATAATATTTTACATCTTGTAAAATACGCCTTTGCAAAAAAAAATTTTTAGACCTACCTAAAGCATTCACTCAACCGACAGACCTGTCGTCCTATACTGGAAAAAATTAGGAAAGTACCAGTTCAAGACTTTTGTTTCGATAAATTGAAGTATAACGTTTCTTTATACACAATGCTCTGAAACCCAGACGCTCTGTAGCTTGACGATACCAAGTTTCTAAGTGGAGTTTCTGGACATTAGCGGTCCGAAATAAGAGTTTCCTCATTTCGTTGAACATAAGAAAACTAATAGTTTTATTGTTTAGTTACGCTAATTAATTCATAATTTTGTATTTTATTTTACTACGATAGTCTTATCGTAGAGGCCTATTAACTATCGTTCAACATTGCTTTAAATCTTGTTGTAGTTAATTATAGCTGGAAATTAAAAAGTTAATCCGCCAAGCACAAAGAAATGCAATGAACGCGTTTTTAAAGTCCGGTTTTCAAAAATTTTTCCACAAGGATACTCGGGTAGATCTTCAGATCCGATGGCAGCGTTAAGGCCAGAGGGGGATGGTGCAGGGTACTCGAAACCCAGTCACTCCGGTGTTTTGCATTAATAGTGTTAGCAAAATCATTACCAAGAAATAAAATTTAACACTTAATTAAAACAATAAATTTTCAAGTAGGTTATATTTAATAAATATGCCTACAAACAAAATTATTTCGAACTGTATTAAACCAATATTTTTTGATTTTCAGTTTACTCCATAATAATTATCTACTGCCTTTATTTTGGAAAAAGATTTTCTCATATCCGTTAATTGTGGTTAATAAATAATAATAGGCTACGTAACGAAATAACATATTATTAATTCAGTATTCAGATAAGGTATTATAATAACAACATAGCAACAGTGCGTTATTTTACGGATTTTAAAGAGTAACATTCCAACTGAATTCAGACTTTTCCCACCAGATAGCCTTAGCTGGCTGATCGCTCTTCGTTACGGAGAAGAAAATAATAACTACTAGAAAAAATTCTAACAATATTCGTATTGTTGTCTATATAATATATTTAAACAGAATTTGAATCATCCATAAAAATGCGTGTTTTACGTTTGTTGAGACCTTTAAAACTGTAGTTCACTGTGAAATATGTACGCAGATTACTTACCTTTTATAAAATAATTATAAAATTAATCACAGTATTTGCTCTCGTAAGTATCCAAACTGTAGCGCAAGACTTATGTGTGTAAAGAACTTGTCGAGTTCTTTTAATAGAAAAATAGTAATCTTTAGTATTCAAAAAATAAAAATTTAGATCTTCAACTTTAGAGTATACTGACCAAAATACTCCTGTGGAACGTATATGAGGAGCTAGAACTTGAGTATATACTTAAAAAGGAAAGTAATTGTTTTTGCAATAATAATAATAATAAATAATAGCGAAACATGTACATTATGAAAAAAGGAACAATAAACACTAAGAAGGTCTGAAAGAAAGATTGTACGACGTGTTTATGGGCCGGTTAAAGAAGATGACGAATGAACAATAAGAAATAACCAGGAGATAGATGAGATATTGAATCATGAGGACACTGTAAGATTCCAAAAGGCTCAAAGAAATAACAACGGCTAGGTCACCTATAGCGGATGGATGATCAGCGTATGCCAAAGAAACTCTTAAGAGCACAGGTTTATAAAAGCAGAAAGTGGGGTCAACCTAGGATATGGTTGGATGATGTGTTGGAAGATCTCAGAAGAATGGACGTGAGGAGTTTCGCTGAGATGGTAACGGATACGAGACGTTGGAGAAGATTGGTGTCGGCAGACAGGGTTCACGTTGGGGTGTAGTGCTAAAGAAGAAGGAGAAGAAGAAGAAGAAGAAGAAGAAGAAGAAGAAGAAGAAGAAGAAGAAGAAGAAGATGATGATGATGATGATGATGAAGAAGAAGAAGAAGAAGAAGAAGAAGAAGAAGAAGAAGAAGAAGAAGAAGAAGAAGAAGAAGAAGAAGAAGAAGAAGAAGACATACTAAAACTCTTCGGTCTTCATGACCTTTCTGTAAGTCAGAATTTATTTTTGCGAAGACACGAGGATGTTTCAGAAATAAAGGCCGATAGGTAATTACAGAAAAAAAAGTAAGAGAAAAGGATATTAATACTTGTTTAATATTTACACACACGGTGTAATTTTTCTACGTAGTTACCATTATTTTCTAAGCACTTCTAATATCTAGGAGCAATCCTTTCCATACACCCTGTTCATAAAAATCTGCCGCCTGTGAATTCAGCCAGTTTAACACTGCCGTTTTCAACTCTTCATTATCTTGGAGCCGTTAAGATGCAAGCCGTTTCTTGAGGTAAAGGAAATCACTGGACGTGAGGTAAGGGGAGCTCCCACTTGAACTGACAAATCATCTCAACATTGTGGGCAGCAGTGTGCGGGCGCGTGTTGTCATGAACGAGAACAACTAGACGCGACAGCATCCCACATCATCGTTTCTGAATTGCACGCCTCAGTTTTGAAAGTGTTTCACAGTAAACGTACGCTGTGATTGTTGTTCCTGCCTCCATAAAATACCCCAATAGGACACTTTTCTGTCCTAGAAACATTTCGAAGACTAACCTCCAAGGGGAAAAAATCAGGCAATAAGAGATAAGAAATAAAATTAGGCCTACCATTTTCCTAAAACGGTAGGTTGGCATACATTATGCTGGGAACAAAACAAGTATCCATACTTGTTTGCAGCTTAGAGGAGGCGCTAAGTGACTCTAACTGATGACACAGTCACTGATTGCTTATCACTGTCGCATCAGAATATCACGAATTTCATTTAACGTATATGAGGTTTGACCAAAAAGTTCACTCAGTTCTTGTTTATTTTAAAAAATTACGCCTTCGTTCATCGTCACTTATACTGCCCCCTTTGAGTCGAATGTAACACTATTAAGCCAGCAGCCGTTTTGCAGTCTTCAAACTATTTCAAGCACGCACTTTTTGGTACAGCCTTGAGATCGCTTAGCGATTTCGTTTTACTTCTTCAACGGTCGCGAAACGTTGTCCTTTCGTGGGAATTATCACTACTGGGAGGAGGAAAGATCGCGTTGGGACAGATCTGGTGAATACGGCAATGGCCGTGTCATCATTATGACGTTTTCTTTTGCCTAGGCTGGCAAAATTCTTAATCAGCAATGTCGTGCGTCCAGGCGCATTATCGGGCTGCGATTTTCATAAATTATTCTTCCGTAAATTTTGGCCGTTCTCTACGAATAGATTCACCCAAATGGCGTAAAATATCCGACTATTACTCTTTACTTACTACTCTTTATTTACATCGCACCTAGCGATGAAATTTCGTGGAACACAAAAACATAATCTTCATCTGGCCACGATCTTCAACTCATTTACAGCAGTCTTTGAAGCTTTTAAGCGCTTGTTCACGCACAGCAGCCTCGCCAGAAGCCTTCCGAACACGTTCACCAGGACAGAGCAGTTTATCTCACCGTTTACACAAAATTTAATCCATGTTCTTCAATCTTGAATTGTAGAATGACAAAAAATCGCCTAATAAACTAAGGACGACATACTCAGTTAGGTGAGAAATATAAACTACGCATCGAATAGGGCTACAATTTTAGGCAATTGTCACTAGCATTTGTACCAACATCACATAAAAACAGTTTTTTAATCGGACACTTGTAGCGGTGGAAATTGAAAAATTACACGAACTTTTTGTTCAAACATCGTAGATTAACGAAGCAATTAAACAGTTGAAAGCAACAGAAAAACTTTGTACACAACGAAAACTGTAGGTAAGTTGTATTAATTCTTACACTGTGCCGATTGAATAAAATCGGCGCTAATACTGTAGAACTGTATAACACGCATATAGAACTGTAGTTGTCAGTTTAGAAGAGGTTCTCCAACGTTTAGAAGAGCTTCGAAAACTATACATATAGTTAAAAAGTTCGTGACAATATCTCATGCGATTTAAAGCGGTAACCAAAACTGTTTAAAACGTAGTGATTTGCAGTTTCTCACTACTTACCGTAATAATTCATAAAAACGGCAAAACACAATGAAAAACCGTAATAGATTTGGGTCATGTTATCTGATTCCCAGGTAAGAGAAGGAATCCTAAGAAAAAAATCGGTATGGAGAACCAAACATGACTTCCATGTTCTAAGATTTATATTTAAAATCATTTACAAAATGAAATGTTTCCATAGAAACTACTTCTTTCCACTTATTGCTTCAGCCTTAACCACAGTACTGTGGTCACTAACGTATACCACCACACGTTATCGCAATCGATTTTCACTGATGATGGCAGTCGACGGCACTGCCGAAACGTCTGGTTTTGCAGAAAACATTGGACTACGGCCAAACAGCCCGGGAAGGAATTTTAACAAGAAACTACTACTTTGTTGCCGATAACATAGTACACATATAAAAATTATCCCCTCCCCCTTCAACTATAATTTCATTTATAGAAAATCACCCCGACCCCGTTCAACTAGCCTCTTCATTTATAGATATTTCATCAACGTTTCTACAGTGGATTATTAAGATCTTCTTATCAGGATACTTTATTTATCAAAATTAAGTACTGTACTCTTGTTACAACAAAAATGTTTCAGGTAAACTGCCCTTTTCCCGTAACCGATCTTCACCAGAATCAATAGGCCTTGAGTCTTTTACAACTCAGACATATATGTAAAAAATTATTTGATTCTGTTTGAATTTACGGCAGTTATAGTTCGTCATGAAAAATTTTCTCATGTTACAACATTAAAGGTGGCTGGTAAACAACCCCTTTCCCTTAACCGATCTTCACCAAAATCAATAAGCTTTCAGTTTTTTACAATTCAGAAATGTATACAAAAAATTATTTGATTCTCTTTGAATATGCGGCAGTTATCGTTTGTCATAAATATAAAATTACCTTTTTAAAACATAAAATGTTGCTGGTAAACTACCCTTTCCTCTTAACCGATCTTCACCAAAATCAAGAAGCCTTGAGTACTCTATAAATCAGGAACGTGTACAAAACAGTATTTGATTCTATTTGAATTTACGGCAGTTATCGTTCGTCATAGAAAAAATTACCCTTGTTAAAACATAAAACGTTGCAGGTAAACTACCCCTTTCCCTTAACCGATCTTCACCAAAACAACAGGTCTTGAGAACTCTACAATACAGGGCTGTATGCAAACAATTATTTGATTTTGTTTGAATTTGCGGCTGTTATCGTTCTCCATAGAAAATACCCTTGTTAAAACGTAAAACGTTGCCGGTAAACTACCCCTTCTCCTTAACCGATCTTCACCAAAAACAATAAGTCTTGAGAGCTCTATAATTTAGGGATGTATGCGAAACATTATTTGATTCTGTTTGAAGTTGCGGCTGTTATCGTTTGCCATAGAAAAAAATTACCCTTGTTAAAACATAAAACGTTGCAGGTAAACTACCCCTTTCCCTTAACCGATCTTCACCAAAAACATAGGACTTGAGAACTCTACAATTCAGGGCTGTATGCGAAATATTATTTGATTGTGTTTGAATTTGCGGCTGTTATCGTTTTCCATAGAAAAATAATTACCCTTGATAAAAAAACGTTACAGGTAAACTACCCCTTTCCCTTAACCGATCTTCACCAAAAACAGTAGATCTTGAGTACTCTACAATTCAGGGCTGTATGCAAAAAATTATTTGATTCTGTTTGAATTTGCGGCTGTTATCGTTTGCCATAGAAAAAAATCTACAGATAGACACACACACACACACACACACACACACACACACACACTTTTCGAAAAATTACTTTTTTTCATGTTTTGAGGGTAGTACAATCAGAATCTGCAATTATCTCGAACACGATTTTTTTCCCATCACCATACTTCCATTTCCTTATGGAACATGGAAGTAAAATGGATTGACTGCCCTCAGAAGGATATGGACAAGTGCGGCCTTCAATTAAAAGATGCTAAAGGTATAGAAGGTATAGATAAGTGGAGAATCATGATCAAAGAAGAATGACTGGGCGTATTGGGAAATTCTGTGTAAATGTTTACTATATAATGGAATATGTCAATGTGCTGAATGTGTAATATATTTAATTTTACTTTGTAGTATATTGGTAGTAAAAAACCTCAGTATTAAGTAAATTCTCTAACAAAAAAATAAATAAATAGGGCCTACAGTAAACGTTTGCAGGTTCGTTGCATTTTAATAGGCCTATATCAGAAAAACCTCAGAATTGGTGACCATTTACAATATTAAACACTGACACACACACACACACACACACACACACACACACACACACACACACACACACACACACACACACACACACACACACACACACACACACACACACACACACACACACACACACACACACACACACACAGATGAGAAACAAAAAGGAAAGTGTTTCCATCATACTTAAGACTTTGGGCTTGCGTGGAACTTCTATTATGGTAACCGACGTCTGCTGTATATGTATGCAAGAACTGCTGCGATATAATCAAGTGATCAAAGGTTTGGTTATTGTCAGATGTAAAAAATAAAATAAGGAATAAGAAAAACAACTTCTTCAAATTTTTATAAAACAAAAATGTATTTGCAATCAAATAGATATACCATAAATAAAATGTAATTTTCTTAACTAAAATTAACTTTTGTACGAAACATAACCGTAAACTCAACTTTTCGGCTATAAACTACAAACGTTTGCATCACTTATGCAACGAACCGGGACTCCTCCTGCCGCTGCACTGTCTTGCACTGTTGATAAATAATACAAAAGAAAGTTGTATTAGTCTGGGAAAAGTTGCTTTTCTGGATAATTATTCAGTACAGTGTTGGCGATTTCAGTAAAGTAATGGCTGAATATCGACACCAGACTATCCTTAATGTGGTTGTACACCTCCGACGAGTTCTCGTTCAGCACCATGTTCAGGGCATCACCTGAAATCAAAACGGCCTGGTTTTATTAAAAGACATCTCACAAACACACACGTCGATCAAAACCAGATTCAAGAGTTTCGCAGTTCATGTATACGAATCACATAAACTTAGTATATTATGTCGAGTTAACTTCGTCTCGTTCAGCGCCCATTGATGAGATGTACGGAGGTACTTGAAGGGCACTTGTTGTGGTTGGTAAAACTGATGAAGTACAAGACGTGTAGTATTTTAGTTTATAAGCTGGAAACATGGAGAATAGCGGGAGAGGGTGACGATAGGATTGAAGCGTTGGAAGTGTGGATTTAGAAGCGGATAGAGTGATAAAAATTGTAGATAGATTAAGCATAGAAGAAGCGCTCAAAAGACACTAGTTTTAGGTGGTCACGCACATTTCTCAAAGGCATGGCGAGTAGCGAGTGGTATTGCGCGCTTACAGAAAATTGTATTGAGAATTTTTCAGTGAAGGGTTAGTGAGGATCGGTAAAAAAATAACACAGATTTTAACTTATTTCTGTCGACGTTTCGACAGTGTTTATTGTTATCATCAGGACCTGTGTATGAATACAAAAGAAATATCAAACACAACAGAACAATTATCTGAGTGAACGTGTTCATGTATGTGAGTGTGTGTGCGTGTATGTGCGCACACGCGTGTGCGTGCGTATGAGTGTATCATTATATATGTGAAGGAGTTGAGATAATTTGTTTACATCTTCAAATGTTTTCTTTAAGAAAACGAGAAAATTATAATATCACAGAACATAATTTATAAACTATTACAATTTAAATTGCTATATGTAATGATATTTTTAATTAATTATAAAAGCAATTAACAATTAGATATTAGATTGGTACAGAAAACGTTTATACAAGTAGCAGTCAACATATAGCATAGTAAAATACATTATAACTAAAAACAGATTGAGGGATGTTCAACTATGTAATTATTAAAAGTTATTTGTAACATGTTTCACTCACTGCTGGTATTAAAGAGAATTATAATTTATAAACATATAAATTACACAATAACTGTAGAACTTTACGACCTTACATCAGGTAGTTGACATAATGTTACAAACACAAGTTTATGGTAAATTTATCTAAGAAGTAAACTTAGATAAAAATTGTAATCATATTGTTGAAAATTATAGTCCAGAGTACTGTAGAATATTGAAAATTTATGTACAGTAAAATTAAAAGTTAAGGGCATATGCGCAGAAACGAATTTATGGATGGACGAGTCCACTTTGAAATTGTGAATGGCGGGAGGGTACCAGAGAATCAGCTGGTAAGCAAGTGAAGGTGCTGCCAACTTGCGTGCGATGTTTTAGTTACCCGTACATTGTTAGTTACTGTGTGACGTACTATCTCAGTCTTGCATTTGTTATTATTATGTTACTTTATTATTATTTGTTCGGTGTTTTACATTTACTAAATTTTATTAGTTATTTAATTTTTTAGTTAATTTCTATTGGTAATTTTTATTCTCCAATTACGTATTATCGTAATTATTTGTGTTATCATCCAGTAACGAGTAAATGGATACTTCTCCTTCAACTAGCAAAGACAGAAAATTTATTCATAATCAAGCACGGGAAGTAATAATAAACAGTTTTTTGTTGTCCAGGATTAAAAAGATTCTTGCAATTAAATTAATACGAAGAACGCGTTCCTTTATGCAATGATAAACTGTAGAGATAGTCGAGTATAATTAAGGAGTGGAAGTGTACAGTTTGCAAATTCCATTGCGATAATAACGTTCAGAAAGGCTGTAGTTTTTACGTCTCAGCAGTACACAATGACAGATCCAAACAACACTCAGATATGTTTATAAAACATTCTGATATGTAACGGCAACAAATTCCGATACATGTGAACAACACATATCACATATCATTTGCTTGATTTTAATAGTAATACAATTACAATATTATTATTCTTATTATTAGTTGATTTACGTCGGAAACAATAAAAGTATAATTCTTTTTTTAAAGCCAGCTGTGTGGCTGTAGGCACACACACACACACACACTGATAGAGATTCGTGGTGACACAGTCACAAGTTTTTGTTACTATTAGAAATAATGTTCATAGGTTGGCTGCACCGTCGCTAATAACAACAATTCTCTTCTCGCATCTCACAGCGACTCCCTCCACATTCCCTTTCCCCTCTAAGCGTTTCGCGCATTTCCATGCCGTTAACTTTCAATTTTTCTATACATGTCTACAAGCACACGCTCTTTCTCACCCATTCCATTCTCCCTCTACCTCTCACTCTAACTTGAAATCGCTCTCTCACTATCTCTCCCTCTCCCTCTCTCTCTTGCTCTCTTTCTCGCTCACTCTCTCCCTCCCTCTTTCTCTCTCTCACACTCTCTATCACTCTTCCAACCTTCTCTCTCTCTCTCTAAAAAGAAAAATTGCCCGTTACGGTGCTTGAGTAGTCCCTTCCTACTGAGTCATCATCTTTTCCAAGTTTCACACGCGCGCCAGTACTAACAGAACGAACCATCACTTTTGAATTAGTAAGGAGTAGAGTGAGGCTGCTGCATACGTAAAACAATTGCAAGGGATTCGTTACACATCTGATAGGCTGTAGTGGTGTCATCGTGCGTATTGTGTCTGCAAGTAAATTTTGACGCTTAACGCTTTGAAATTACATAACAACAGAATTATGTAAAGCAGTAGTCGGCAACCCTGCGCCCGTCGATAAGGTTTCACGCGCCCGCAAACCAATTTGTAATTTTTTTTTCTTTTGAACGAAGGAACGCACCCTCATTGTACCTGCTTGGAAGTATTGTATTATAAAATAGTACAAGCCGTTTCAAATTTTACTTTTCTCTAATACAATAATTACTGTAAGTTAGTGTTTTCAAGAAAAGGAACTGAAACTTTCATTTATGTTTTAAATGCTATTTTTTCAAGTTTTACATTTCTGTGCACTTTATAAAAATAAATAGTGTTATTGTGGTAAGTTCTTTAATTTATTTTAATCAAAATGTGTCCCTGTTTAACAATTTTTTCGTTTAAAGTTTCGTTAGTTTTAAAGTGCGTGTTCATGATGACAAATTGTTGATGAACTACTCCTAATGTGAAAAATTTTCAGAAATTTATATGAAATATACTGCAAAGCTTTATTTGTTTTATTGTTCCATGTCTCTAATTTTTGTAATTTTGTAATTTTCCACGACAGTTTATGTTTGTAACGCACAGTTATTGACCATTGATGTCCAACGTTCAGCTCCCCACCTTTCTATTTTCCATTGACAGGGTGGGGAGGGGTGCCCCCATCGAACTGGTCCTAAGTTATATATGCGCCCCCATAAATTCAAAGGTTGACTGTGACTGGTGTAACGTAGCGTCATAAGTTCCTGGATTTTGTTGTTCATTACGTGTCCGCTGTTACTAATTAATTATATATAACACTACCGATTCGATAATTCTTATCAAATTATTATTGATAAAAATGATACATTTTTACCTGATGGCCTAAACTAGGCTCTCCCTAAACTAGAGCTTCATAAAAGCCTGCCGCTAGGAGCGCTGTCCGTCCTGCTTTTGTTGATGGCGCCGTCATTAAGAACATCGTTGTTGTGTGTGTGCGCGGTGTAATGTGTTCAAATAGTGTGTGTTATTTAAATTGTGCCTGTTCGTTTAGGGTGTTGTTTCTATGCTTTTTTGTGTGTTTGTATATTTCTAGTTGTTCAAGAGTGTCTAGTTTTCGACCAATTGTGTGTACGTGCAGGGCCGGATTAAGGTATCTTGGCGCCCTAGGATAATTATATTTTAGCGCCCCCCTCACCTCCCATAGGCTACTCTTACGTTTATTTCCAAGGGGCTGAATGAAGCTTTAAACACCCTACAATATATTTCTTAGTTAGGAATATTTCAAATATCTTACTGTTTTTTGGAAATAGTCTCAAGAATTGAAAACTGAGGCTATTTTTCAGAGATTGTTTTAGAGTTACACCTTCAACCATTTGTAGTTTGCATGGCTTTTATAAGGAAAAAATTAACTAACTAGTAACAGAATTATAACAGTTTTATTAAGGGTACATTTAACATCATTTACGCAAAGAAGACAATCAGTTAAATATCTTGTGGATTTGTTAAGACTCATGTAAAGTTCAATCTAGATTTTTTTCTCACTTTAGATTGAGCAAAAATGTTTAATCACCTCACTGAAATCAAGTCCTTGCAGAAAGTCACTTTCAGTGAACAAGAGGGCTACACTGGTCAGTTTATCCTGGCGCAAATTTGAGCGTAAATAATTCTTCACCCTCTTCAAAGCTAAAAAAGATCTTTCGCCACTGCAGTTAGTGACGGGCATAGTAAGGAAAATCCGCAAAGCTATTTCAACATTAGGAAATATTGATTCTAAATTAAGCGTTTTCAAAAAATTCAACAGTGGTTTTGCTTCAGATCGCTTTTTCTTCTTTTCTTCTCCTTTTTGTTCTGGGTTAACAAGTCGCAAACAGGCGCCTGTGTTCAAAATGAACTCAAATTTTTATCCTTGTAATTTATTATTACCAATTTTACATTTAGCTGTAAAATTTTATTATTTTTTTGCTAAAATTTTGCGCCCCCAAAGTGCCGCGCCCTAGGCTACAGTCTAGTCAGCCTAATGGTTAATCCGCCCCTGTGTACGTGTAGAATATCCATGTTGCTTTTTACGTTTGTGTATGTGTGGTCTGCCTCAGAAAGGTGGTTTGCATATTTGGTTTACCTGGTGTTTACACATAAAACTGCTCAGGATGTAACGAATTCAGGACAGGACGCATCTACAAACAGAGATGCATTCAACACATAAAAGCATTACACTCCACCACCGAATCCACCTTTGCAAATCACCTCATTGAAGCAAACCACACATACACAAACATCGACATTAACATGGATATTCTACACGTACACACAACTGGTCGAAAACTAGACACTCTTGAACAACTAGAAATATACAAACACACAAAAACGCATAGAAACAACACCCTAAACGAACAGACACAATTTAAATCACACATACTATTTTTTGAACACATTACACCGCACACACCCAACAACGATGTTCTTAACGACGGCGCCATCAATAAAAGCAGGACGGACAGCGCTCCTAGCGGCAGCCTCTGATGAAGCTTATAGAACAATAAAAACAATAAATGAAAATTAATTAAACAACACTAGCTGGGAGATTAAAGGACATTAGTTTTATAGACTAATACCATACGGTAACAGAGGGTATGCGGTAACGGAGCTCTCGTCAAGTGGGTATAGTGGAACCTTATATTCCACCGGTACCCTCCTTGTCACTTTGCAGCCTCCATTATACATGGAATACCAAAAGAATTAAATCTGAAACGGCTCTCAAATACTTTGCAATTCATTATGGAAACAAGTACGAAGTTCTCAAACTTTTATTATGTAACAACTACGTATATAGTAAGAGATGCTTAACAGTAAATAATGAAAAGCATACTTTTCTTTCCCTTTTGGATTATCAGTAAAGTTGACCAACAAGAAACTTTTAGTGAGAAATGCAAGTGAACACAGCTTGGTGTTTACCAGCGGCTAGGCAATGATTTAAGAAGGCTAGGAAGTCAGAAATTTCACCATAGATTCACAACGCTCCTCTTCTATAATACCAGAGGAGGAGGAGCAGGAGGAAAAGAAAAACTAGGACGAGGCGGAAGAAGAGGAGAAGGAGGAGGAGGAGGAGAAGAAGAAGAAAAAAAAAGAAGAAGTGGTTGGAAAATAAGGGGAAAAGAGGAGGAAAAAGGTAAACCTAGTACTGAAAAATATATTTTTCTTTCCTTCAGTGGCCCAAAATGTGAGAGGTTCTGAAAAATCGACACACATTTTTTTATGCTTAACATCTAGATTCCATTTTCGCTTATTCTAAATACAGGAGCGACAACGGATCGTCAATACTGTCGAACTTACAAGTGAGAAAAGCAAATTATTCCTTTATAAGTTAAATTATAACAGTTGGTTACCTTTAATAGTTATTTCATCTAAACACATTAAATATGCCATGTCAAGTTACATATTGGTGAACTTGTATAGAATGAGTGTGTGTGTGTGTGTGTGTGTGTGTGTGTGTGTGTGTGTGTGTGTGTGTGTGTGTGTGTGTGTGTGTGTGTGTGTGTGTGTGTGTGTGTGTGTGTGTCTGTCTATTTGTGCCCGGGATGCCTATTGTGCAACCATTTTTGTACTTATATTAGAGCAATTTTAGAAAATAAATTTGAATTTCGTAAACTGATAAGACAGATAAATTTAAGTGAGTGTATTTTCAACCGACAATAAATGTGATGAAAAACCGTCCGTTTGACCAGTCGGGTTTACAGTAAAATAGGCAGACGGCGTGTTCTTTATGTCTAAACAAATAACGCAACTACGTTGGTAGATTGCCTACGGTCCGGTCTGTGAGGCTCCCAGACTAATGTTTCCTAGTTTTTGTGCCAACAGTGTTGTTATTTGTTTACACTAACATTTCACTTATTTACTGTTAAAGGATGTGACGTAGAAAAACTGTCCCGACCGTTAGCTCCACAAGACTGTTGTCTGCCAGGGACAGAGTTAACTTCAGCGTTTGCTTTTGTCTTTAACCTCGTGCGTTTTTAAAAACGTAAAAGTCGAAAGAATTTTGAAAACTAAATTGAACAAAATTTATTTCTTGAATACGGGAAAATATAGTATATGATCGACAAGAAAGATATAATTTGACTATCAAAAACGTCTCATCTAAAGGCTGCCGGCCTCACACTGGAGCGACATTTTTGGAGAGAGGTTTGAAGCATTGCCTCACGACAGACCAATTTCTCGTCAGCTGTTTTTGAGCTGTAAAAGTGTGTGGTTCGTGAAAGCCGTTACTTTGCATCTATTTCAGTTTCAACTACAGTTACACTCGTTTCCAATTAATAATAATAATAAAAAATACACAACAATTTACGAAAATCAGAGAATCAAGGGTAATGCGCGCACTTTCCACGTTGGAGTGGGTAAGTCTAATAAAAAGTCCCCCCTTGTGTGGTTGAATCAAGCGCATGCGCAGTTCAAAATGTCGCAAGCCGTTTTGTTGAGAGACATAAATCAAGGAGCTTCTTGGTCTTTGGCCGCGAGGGGCCTTGCGACGTCTCTAGACAATGTCGCAGCCATTGTGTGGCGCTTTATAGACCCTGATGGCAGCAGAGTCATCTGCGACGATTTGCAACACGATGCGACAAAACGGTTCTGTCGCAAAACAAAACGTCGCTCCAGTGTGCGGCCTGCCTAACGGTGAGAAAAGGTAAAAGAACACGTTTGTTCAGTTAATAACGGGCACTAGGTTTCAGGTCACAAGCTGAATCGCACGAATTTTAAAGTGCTTATGCGGTATGTAAACTTACAACAATTTCGACTGCTTAGTGCTTTTTAGCGTAGTATAATGCATTTGGTAGGCTAGATTGTTTCCTTAAGTTTAAAAATCAAATTATTAGTTATTAATTCACCCGTGTCCTACTGTTTTCACTCGGTTTTTGCGCCTCGTGCTTTTAAGCTTTTCTTTATGAATTCTCCTGGAAAACGCACCCTATGTACGCAAACATTCATGTTTCTGACATGTCTTAATCTCCCAAACTGAGATATCTCAATATTTCCAGTCGTGGACTTATGTAACTGGATTCTAGAATATTATGGTTTGAGACTGGTACCCTTTTTATTATTTCCTTAAGTAATCTTATTCTGTTCGTTTGGTTTTGACACAAGTCTTTACAAATCACTCCGGTTAAAATAAAGAGTTTAGAACAATATAGCTATAAAAGTGGGTAAGAAAACAATACAATATAAAAATCTCCATTATAAAAACAAAGGTAATGATATTTATATGCAAGGAGCCAATAAGAAAAAAAAATAATGATCAGTGATCAAATTCTGGAACAGGTGAACCATTTTCATTATTTCGGAAATGATATTGGCTATGATAGGAATTATCATATTGACGTTATGTTAGGTAAGTTGTAGACGATTTTTGGGGCAATCAAAAGTATTTTTAAAAACAAAGTACAAATACAAAATTTAAGTTTTACAAAATTATGGCAGTCCCTGTACTGTCCTATGGATGTGAATTATGTTCAAGAAACGAGAGTAAAATACAGGCCTTAAGTGATGTTCTTAAGAGGAGATAAAAGGTGTTCTAAACTCGACCATATAAAGAATGAGGCCATAAGAGAAGAGTTACAAGTTTTTAACTTGAATGAAAAATTAAAAAATTACAAATAACGATGGAGAGAACACTTAGAAAGTATGTCAGATCTCCAGACTGGCCAAACAAGTCTGGAAATAGAAGGATCTTTGAAGGCGGAACAGACAACAACCTGCCCACGCCGTGTTGTGAAGATCATGATGAAGAAGTGTGTAAGAATTAAAAATTTTAATTCAGTTAAATTAAAAAAAAATGTATTGAAATTATATTCCTTTTTCAATTACCTGCACCACTTTGTTTACAAAAGTCGCAAGAATGTTTCATCAACTACCCAGTGTCTATGAAGACGAGCACAAGGTTAAAGTTAAACGGGCTGAACATTACGCTCTAAGATAACTAAGCATGTGCGGGATGTTCACGATTGAAAATTTTATGGAACAAAACAAAGTTATTCGAAGGAGGAAAATTGTCCAAACGCAGATTTAAGGAAGCAGAAATAATACGTTCAGGCAATAATTTTAGAAGCCAAAGAGGCTGATAATCCCAATACTAATACAGATTTTGGGATGGGCGGAGCTTACTTCCCTTCAACCGTACGGACAGTAATAAGTAAGGAAGTAACATCTGGCACTTTTATTGCACTGCTAAGGCTTTTTCATCTGTGCGCGTGTGTGTCTGTTTTTGTTTTTCTATTAGACTACTGTGCTTATTTACAGTGGCGTATATAGAATTTGGTCTTTAGGGGTAGGTCCGGCGTCAGGTCGGCTTCAAACAAAAGAAAAAATAAATTAAGACTAATATCAACATTACTATCTTTAAAGTAATGTTTACTTTAAAGCTGAAATCAGTCGCATTAAAGTAAACGGTAATAACACAATAAAAGTACGCGTTATTGAAACATTATTTAGAAGATACTTAACCCTCTTTACTGGATTGATTTTCCTATATCCCATATTTCAAACGTATACAATAATGCTGTGTAATACATCTGTTTGTATAGGGTTATGTAAAAGAAATATTTACTACTATATTAGCGTACACAGGTGAAAAGTAATAATAAAACAGTCTAAAATAATAAACGTAAACAAAATTGGTCAACTTTTTCGACCCTCTGGCAGCTGGGTTAATGGACAAACTTCAAGTTCATATTTTATGATGTGTAACGTCAACTATTTTAGTATTGTATTCAAAATAATGATACTATACTTTGATATATAGTATACATAGTATACAATATACTATTCTATGTACTATATAATATGTACACTATAGTATAAATTTATAATGATCAAACTTAAACATAGATCTAATAAGAAAATTTATTCATTAAACAGATCGCTCCGTAATCAATGTAAATGATTATTTCCTGGGACTGCGTTAGGTTGAGTTTGTGTCCTAAAAATTTCTTGCTCTCCATAGTTTGAGGACCACCGTCCTAATGAAGAGTGTTTTGGACAAATAAGAGATCAAATTTGCAGTTGTGTTACTATATTTGGTGTCGGATGAATGCTACAACACTAAAGGTAACTTAAACCACGTAACAACTTAAATTAAGAAAGTCGTACATACCTAAGGTGTTGTCTCCGTTGAGAAGATCTCCAACCTTGAAGTTGACGGTTGTCGGCATCATGTCCAGATTGAGGGCGTCTATCTGCAGATAGTCTGTTCTGTTCCTTCGCACCGTCTGCAGATATATTATCCATGCTGCCGTCACATCCGCTAAACAGTCGCCATACAAAACAACAGCATATTTTAGTTTTTTTACTCCTCAGTACGAAACTTAATTTTATACTTTCATAATCACTACTCTCTGTAAATTCAGTCGGTTGTCATAAATTCTGTTTGAATATGTGTGCGTACGAGATTTGTTCAAAAAGTTCGTACAATTTTGCAATTTCCACCGCTACAAGTGTCCGATTAAAAAACTGTTTTTATGTAATGTTGGTATTATGTCATCCGCCTATAGCAGAGAACCCTTACAAATTGATTTTTTAAGGTGTATTCCCGAAGTCACTCTGGATATCCATGCTGTCAACATGTCGTCAATATGTTATTCAAGAAAGTGAGGATGATTTACAAAGAGCTATGATTTTTTAATTACAAGAAGTGACAAGAGAGTACTCGGTGACAATTTCAGTAAGAAAGACAAAAACCATGGCATTTAAAGGTAAATATCCAGTGATGACTAAGATGGTTATAAACAACATCACTTTAGAACAAGTGAGACGTTTCAAATATCTCGGCTGTGCAGTAAGCTATCAATCTGAATATGTTAGAAGAGAAAAGATAAATAAATTTTGGAATATTTGCGGTACGATTCATAGAAATCTTTGAAATAAAGCAAGACACAGCACAAGGATTAAATTTTATAAGACAATTACAATACCCACGTTGATTTATGCAAGTCATGACAAAAAAGGAAAGCGGCAAGATTCAGAGTGAATGCACTCAAAGTTTCTTCGAAATACTTTAAATTATACATTGCAAGACAGAATAAGGAATAAAGACATCAAAGCAGAATTCGAAGTAAAGGACATAAATGAAATTATTTCAATTTACAGAAGACAATGGTGGGATCATCTGCAAAGGATGACAGAGGATCGATTGCCGAAAGCGGCACTGAAATATAAAGCCAATGGTAGAAGAGACGTGGGTCGTCCGATGATTAGATGGATGCCGAAACATGTTTATATTACCTAATCCTTGAAGACGAGAAGAAGAAGAATGTGTAATGATGGTACACAGGTTAATGGCAATCGTCTAAAATTTTAGTCCTATTTTATGCATAGTTTAGATTTCACAGCTAATTGAGTAAGAAGTCGCCCTTATTAGGCGATTTTTTTGTCATTCTACAATGCAAGATTGTACAATTTCGCAATACAAGATCCAACACAATTTTGTGTAAACTGTGAGATAATCTGCTTTAGTAAATGTGTTCAGAAGGCTTCTGGCGAGACTGCTGTACGTAAACAAGCGGTTTACAAGCTTCAAAGACTGTCGGAAATGAGTTGAAGGTCATGGTTGCAAGATGAAGATTATGTTTTTTTGTGTTCCACAAAATTTCATCGCTAGGCGCAGTGGTAAATAGAGAGTACTATTCGGACGTTTCACGCCAATTGTATGAAGCTATTCGGAGAAAACGGCCAGATCTGCGGAAGAATAATTTATTAAAATTGCAGCCCGATAATGCTCCTGGAAGCACGTTATTGGTTGTTAAGAATTTCGCCAGGATAGGCAAAAGAATACGTCATAACGATGACACGGCAACTGCCGTATTTACCAGACGTGTCCCAGCGCGATCTCTCCTCCTCCCAATAGTGATAATTTCCACGAAAGACAACGTTTCGGGACCGTTGAAGAAGTAAAACGAAAATCGCTAAGCGAGCTCAAGGCTGTAGCAAACTTTTTTTGCTTGAAATATTTTGAAGACTTCAAAACGACTGGCTTAATCGTGTTATATTCAAGTGAGACTTCTTTGAAGTTGGTAGTACAAGTATCGATGAATGAAGGCATAATGTTTAAAAATATAAACAAGAACTGCATGAACTTTTTGATCAAACCTCTCTTTTGAGTGCGCGCGCGCGCGTGTGTGTGTGTGATTACTTTTTACGTGAAGTTATTAATTATTTTACAATCGTTGTTAGTGAATACATTTAGGACTTACTGAAATTGATTTGGAAGTGTCCGTCGCTTGCTAGAGGAAACTGCAGAATTCTACCCTCGCTGACGTATTCGCCTTGTATTGACAACGCTTCCATCTTACTGGTTATTTCCAACTTGTATTCTTCTAAACTGGCTCTGAAACAAATGTGTTGGGTTAGTATGGAGGGGAATGCCTTTGTGTAAAATTGTTTAATTTTCCATTCGTGTAAGAGAACCAATAACGGTTAGACATGGGAGTGACATGGCTAACGTTATAATCCTGTTATGGAAGTGTCAATAAAAATGGTGCTGTAATTATAGACCGTGTTCTAAAAAATTGTTCCAATATCACAATAGCTATGACTCAGTCGCGGGAAAGATGGACTAATAGGCTAACTAAGCAGTTAGCTGAGTGAACTGATTGCAAACACAGCGAGATTAATTTTTTAATAACACAATTTCCAACTGGTCACGGCCTGTTTCGGGCTTACCTATACAGGACAGGGAAAGTAAACAGACGAGATTGCACTTTCTGCAAATAGGAACTAGACTAATATGTGCACCTCACGTTTTTCACCTGTGACAGATAGGAAGAGAAGAGGCAAACCCTGGAAGATGTAGTGGATCAGATTTCGCCCGAGAAATATCATCTGACTAATGCTACAGAGCGAACACCACTGGGATCAGGTAGCAGCTTTCATAGAGAAGCTTCTAAGGCAAAAGAAGGAAACAGAAATTTATCTTGCCAGGACCGCTGACAGAATAGCAGGAAACAGGTATGTGGACAGCTGTAGGTTTAAAACAGATGAACATCTACAGGACGAAGGAAAAATGGCACCATCTTGAAGTATTGCGAAAGCTGAGTCCCGGGGTGGATGGGCCAAATGTTTGCGATTTTGATGGGTGCGGACCCTCTTGCGACTAACATTAGTTTTCTACAGAGTGATATAAGAAAGACTGCATAAAGAAGCTTGCAAATTACAAAGATAAAATAAGAAAGGATATAGGACCACCAAAGAAAATGTGGTCGGGACTTTGAAGACGGAACCGTTCAATGACTAAATCATTAAGCGAAGACGACGATGACGAAGACAATGATGAATATTATTGTTATTGTTGTTGTTATTATTACTACTTTTTATTTTTACTTTTATTTCATTAATCTTATTATTGTGGCAGGATATACTTTTCAAGATCGCAAAAGAAATGTCGGTGTACTGCAGGAACAGAATATTATGAGTATACTTGATAGTGTCGCCCAATATCGGCTAAAGTGGTTGGAACATCATAATCGACTGCCGCATCCCCGAACAACTACTGAATTATAAGCCGAAAGGACGGAGAGGTGTGGTACATTCGAAGTAGTGTTGGAGTGACCACACTCTTGGGACCGGAACCTTTTTGGTTTAATCCTTGCTAAAGATGATGATGATTAATTACATAGTTTCGTGTTTTCTCATGTAAACAAATTAAATCTATTTTTAACAATTTTTTTATTACATAAAACCAATTTGTTACGATAAATTTTATAATCAACTCTAAATAACGATGATAAATTGTTTAGTACTTACTTAACATTAATTACTTTGATTCCGCGAAATCCGTACATCTTAATGTTCTTCAGGTGCAAAAACAAAGTGATGTTCCCGTCCACATTCCGTGTCTCCAGGAACGGTATCTCTATTGGATCCAACGGCGGTATTCCCATTTCCTGTGACCCTGTAAGCAGTGGTTTAGTGGGTTACTCATCGTAAAGATCAGTAATACTCGGGAATGAACAACATTCAATGGTTTCCAGATTAGTACAAGGTTTTCTTTACTTCCATGTTCCGTAAGGAAATGAAAGTGTGGTGATGGCGAAAAAAATCGTGTTCGAGATAATGGCTGTTCTGATTGTACTACCATCAAAATGTAAAGATAAGTCATTTTCCATAAAGTGTCTGTCTGTGTGTCCGTGTGTCCGTGTGTCTATGTGTCTATGTGTAGAATTTTTTTATGGAGAACGATAACTGCCGCAAATTCAAACAGAATCAAATAATGTTTTGCATATGTACCCAAATTGTAGAGGACCCAAGGCTTATTGATTTTTTAGTGATGATCGGTTAAGGGAAAGGTGTAGATTACCTGTAACGTTTTACGTTTTAACAAGAGTAAAGTACTTAATTTTGATAAATAAAGTATCCTAAAAAGAAGGTCATAATAATCCACTGCAGAAAGGTAGATGAAATATCTATAAATGAAAAGGTAGTTGAAAGGAGGGGGGTAAATTTTTCACATTTGGTATTGATTCAATGAGTTTGACGAAATTAAATAAAAATGAATTTAAACTTTTTCAAATGATGGTAATTGTTAAAAATAAAATAATTTTGTTGCCAGACACAATTAATTATTTTGTGACCACATAATTACATAATTATATAAATATGTAATTAATGCGTTATTATCTGTGTAGTTCAGTTTCTTTACAAGAATAAAATACCTAATTTTTATAGATAAAGTGATTCGGAAATAACATTATATTAAACAACCACCCCATAGTAACAGAAATATCTATAAATTGTGAAAATAGTTTGAGTGTTAGGGATATTTTTTTATAAATTATCGAACCGAATTCAAGTAAATGATTTTAAATATAAATCTTATAACATGGAAGTCATGTTATAACCTCTTCTCTTGAGTTATAACTTAGGGAACCAGTAATAATTGGATGTGCCAATTATACGGGCTGCCTTCGTTGTGAAGCACTGAAAATAATCACAACAAATAAAAACAATTCTTATAGCAGGATATTAGGAAGGGAAGACTGTTGATTTATGCACTCAGTTTACTCGGTACTTAGATGACATCTCTTTATTACATTTGGTGATTAAGTTCTCTATTGAAAGTTCTCAAACAATATAGTTTACTATATAATTAAATATATAAATTACTACTTTACAAAGGGGCCTCAAAATATGATGTACATCCTTTTTAATTAATTCCACGGATCCGGGATCAAATATATTAAATGAATAATGGTCACCTTGCCACGTACAATATTGAAACTCTAACCATTTGAAGAATGGTTTTTTATTAATCTTCTAAAACAACAAATATTAGATTACATGTTACCTATAATGTCAGTTTTCTAAAGTCTTTAATGTTATTACATTTAAAGCATAATTTTTAAAGTCTTTAATATGATGATTTAAATTGTCTTTTGGGGTTTATAATTTTGTAACTCTTAACCATGGAAGACAAGCCTCCATGTCACCTGTGTGTTTCCTGAAGTTGCTGCAGAATTAGTTCTTCGGTCCTCCTGATGTTTCGTGAAGTTCAGTCGTTACATTATCATACTGTGGTGGTGAAGTTCTACAAGTATGTGAAATCATCCCTGGTGTGGTACATTCATCTCAGGCGACTGTAGTTATTCTTAGTAATTCTTGTAGTTAGAACACATAGATAGAAAGTTTGTTTCACTGTTATACACTTCACATGATGATAGATTAGTTTACTATCAGCTTTTTGGTTGTAATACTGTATTATTTACATGGTCCGTTATTTTATAATATAGAGAGATGTCATCACCACACAACTTTACTTATTTCACTAGTCATTGTATCAAGATTTTCACATTTTTATATACACGTAGCGAAACAACGCTTTACGCTGCTTACGGCGTGAGCGCTCCATTCCAAGTGGCAGAAAATAGTTAAGGGGAGCGTAGTAATCTCAAGACAATTACTAGGCTACATAAAAGTAGTTCCGTTTTTCTAATTTTAATTAAAGGACTACGGTTGATTAAATAATTAAATCGTGATATTCTTAGTTGCAGAAGTTATCAAAGTACGTAACAATGGTCTTATTTAATTACTTAAATAATAACAAATTTACAATAATACTTAGTTTATTTAGGGGTCAGAAAACAAGTTAATTCTGGTCAGCGCCTGTTTATGCAGGAATAATTAATAAGCTTTACCCTTTCTGTACAATTCAATTCCCATTTAATTTTATTATTAGACTTATATTAAATATTATTATTATTAAATGATTGCCATAAGATTTAGTTTACAATGTGAGATTTTATTAAGAATTTAAAATTTCTCCGCTTATATATTATCAACTTAATTAATTAACATATTTTTATTAATGAAATCGTCACAATGTATGCTTCACCATACCGCTTTTTTGTATGTGTACAACGTTAGCGGCAAAACAGAAGTAGTTTCTATCGAAATATTTCATTTAAATTTGTCAAAATAAAACTCGATTTACAAGGAACACAACTAACTTGTTAGAAATTATCGAGCCGAATTCAAGTAAATGATTTTAAATGTAAATCTTAGAACATGGAAGTCATGTATGGTTCTCCATACCAATATCTAATTTTACCAGTACCATACACGTGTTTCGTCTACACTTGATGAGGCATGAACACGATGTCGGAGGCTAAACACAATGTCTTACCCCACCTCTACTTATACAGTAGGTCTCGCCAACAAAGTTACAATTAGTAGGCTTGCACATAGAAAATACCCTTTGCCCAAACAGTCCTCGAACTTACAGGCGTGTTAATAAAAATGTCACTGGTGTATCGATTTCCTGGCGTTTAATAACTTTATTCTTTATTTTAAAAGTAAAGATCCGCGCGGACCTCGCTACGTTATTTTATGTTGATAAGTAAAACTTCAGTCGTTACTATTAAGTGGCGTGGCGTTCACGTAACCGCTAAAGAAAAGAAAATTAATTACATCAGAGAATAAATAGGTACTTTAACTATTGAAGAATTTCAAATGTGAACAACATTAGTAGAGAAACGTGAAGAAAAGCACAATATTGCTTTCGAACTGCTGGGCGCTTGTACCGTTGTGTTGCCGGCTCAGATACCGGCGACGTTCTACTTGTGTATGGTCATTGACCTCGTAGTAGTTGTCATTGTACATCATCGATCTAAACTGCTGGATCGCGCTTGTGTGGAGTGGAGGTACGGAGCAAACGGTCTACCTGCTATCCCCACCAACTGCAACAAGTGTACATACTCTGCATACCGCATACCATAGTGTCACAATTACGCATCGATGCAATTACGTGTGTTTTGCTTCGACATACTACTTCTTGTTCAGTGATTTAACTAAAAATGTATTTTCAGTAGACTGTTAAAATATTTAGCCAACATGCCCGTCCATTGTGCAGCCTACAATGGATGTACGAAGAGACATCAGAAAAGCAGCGAAGAAAATGTATCATTTCACCGGTAAGTAAATTAGTTTTCAATATAGTTTTGTAGGCTACAGGTTACTTAAAATTAGTGTAGGTTATAAAGGGTGTCCCATAATGTACGGAATATTTGAATTACGCGCCACTGTCGTCTTGTTAGGTTGGTAGCACTGCAACTGTTGTATTGTTGTTGCCGTTTACTCGCCATTAGTCGTCATGGAGCGTTACACGAAAGAACAGCGCGTTGTTATTGTGAAAACACATTATAAGTAAGAATGGTGAATGTTATGCGGAAACCGTTCGTAAATTGCGTGGAATTTTTGGACGACGAAAAGCACCTAATCTATCAACTGTGCAGAGATTGATTAGGAAATTCGAAGAAACAGCTTCGTTATTAGACGTTAAATCGTCTGGACGTCCTCGCGCTACCCGTTCTATTGAAAACGTCGCGGTAGTGAGAGATAGTGTCGATGTGAGTCCAGGAAAATCAATTCGCCGTCGATCACAACAACTGGCCATTCCAAGAAGCACAATGCAGCGAATTCTAAAAAACGATCTTCATCTGAATGCCTACAAAATTCAACTAACACAAGAACTCAAACCGTGTGACCATTTGAAGCGCCGAGAATTCGTCAGTTGGATATTGGGTAAAGGTGAATCGGACGGTGATTTTTCCCACAAAATCATCTTTAGCGATGAGGCACACTTCCACCTCAACGGGTACGTAAATAAACAAAATAGTCGGCTTTGGGGTACAGAGAACCCTCGTATCATTCACGAGAAGCCTTTGCATACACAAAGAGCAACTGTTTGGTGCGGGTTTTGGGCTGGTGGCGTAATTGGGCCGTATTTCTTTGAGAATGAGGCTGGAGATGCAGTAACAGTGACTGGCGAACGTTACCGGAACATGATAATGGAGTTTTTGTGGCCTCAATTGGAAGGTATGGAATTCGAAGATATGTGGTTTCAGCAGGACGACGCAACCAGTCATACTGCCCGCGAAACAATTGCTTTGTTATCTGAAAAGTTTCCTGCACGTCTTATTTCACGCAACGGCGATCAGAACTGGCCACCGAGGTCTTGTGATTTAACACCATGCGACTCCTTCCTTTGGGGATATGTGAAATCACGCGCTTATGTCCGCAATCCACGAACAATTTTTCAACTCAAGGAACAGATTCAACGAGTTATTGGTGAGATTGAGCCGGAATTGTGCAAGAAGGTCATCGAAAATTTCGATCGACGGACAACAGTGTGCCAGCAGAGTCGTGGGGGACGTTTGTCTGATATTGTGTTCTACATTTAACCGCAGTAAGTGTACTTTGTATTAACATTAAAACATCTGATATTTTTCAATAAATAAAAGTTTTTACAACATTATTAAATCTTGCGTACTTTATGGGACACCCTTTATTTGCATATTCTTTTGTTTTATCTTGAAATTCATTAATTTCTGTTTGCATTACACAAATTATTTTCTATTAATTTAAAATAATAATGCACTATAATTTTGACCAAAACTTGTGCAGTTTAAAACAAATGGTTTACACATGTAACAGTTTTATTTCTTGAAAGAGTATTAATATTAATAATAATCTATAAGCGCTAGTCGCAATATTGGAGGTTCGGCAATTAGTTTTAATTCAAGTAGATAAATTCTTTACACACGCACTTACTTTTATCTATTGAGGAATAGGAATAGGCACATTAGTAAACATTTTCATCAACGGGATGAGAAGTGACGCCACTATTTCATTTCTGATTTATTTTTCAGTTTCCCGCTTGACTCAAATCTTCGTCAACGGTGGGTGAATGCAATGAAAAGAAAAGACTTCACGCCATCGAAGTATTCAAGGCTGTGCAGCGATCATTTCGAAAAAGATGCATACGAGACTGGAGGTTTGAGAAAACAGTTAAAAAAAGATGCTGTTCCCACTAAATTTGATTTCCACTAGGGAATCAGAGTTCTACATATTACAAAGATAATATTTTATTTTATATAAGTGGATTTATTGTAAGAAAAACTGACAGCAAAATCAAGTGTTTGGAATGCAGTAACGTACTGTTGGCCGACGTTTCAGATCTTAATCCGCATACTCACTTTACAGATTTTATTTCAACGGGCAAACTGGTGAGGGTATCTCATGATGTTCTAAAACTGATTAAGTATATGTGTAATTTATATTTGTCTAATAACAACAAAGAAGAAAATACTTATAATTTATTAGCACAAACTTGTCGCCAGTTCACAGTTTCTGTGTTTAAAAATCATAAATTTTGTAGTGACTTTGCAGACAGTCATGAAATTAAACTCATTAAACTTATAGGTCAAATGTTTTTTAAAGTTATATGTCATGCTTCTGCCAAAGAAAAAACGTTGGCAGCAAATATTTCTAAATTAGGTGTTCGTCAAAAGTATAATAAACTCGTTCTTTTTTGCAATATGTAACTGAGAAAGAAATATGTAATCGCGTGTTTTTCTTATAAATGGAATTTTCCGATAATTTAAGAATTCTTTATAATAAATGCTCAAAATAGAAGATATGAATATGACAGTTACCGGCATATGTAGGCCAATAATATGTATCACAAAAGCGAAATTAGAATGCCTATTGTATTGTTAAAAAGATCAGACAGATTACATACGCGGCGCACAATTTGAGAATTCAGTTTATAAATATTAATTTGTGCAAATAATTTTGTAGATAATAGCATAAGCCCATTTATTTTAAGTTTATTTGAGTTAATTGTAAGTTGTAAATAATTAATTGTAAGTTGTTAAGAATGTTATATACAAAAATGATGTACTGTAGTAATGTAATTATAATGCAATGTCGAAATGCAAACACTATGATGGTCAATAACATGTACATAATAAAAATTAAAAACACATTTAAATTAATACGCGTAATTAGGAATTTCTTCTGTTGTACTTTTCATCATCCCGTTGGTAAAATTTCTTATCCTTATTCCTTAAGAAATTTTTTTCTTTTAGTACTTTTCCTTTAGTAGGGAAAGCGCAATGATAAAACAATTCAATGTTGTGATGCGCTGCTCAAGTTCCAGCTTCGAGCGACGACAGCCAGGTGGTGGGGAGAGCTGAACGAGCAGGACCGTTTTGTTAGCACGCACAGCGCGATCCACTAGTTTAGATCGTTGTTGTACATATTAGGGAAAGAGATGTACCGGTTACTACATGAACGTGTTTCTGTTTTGTTTGTTTAGTTATGTGTTAACTAAAATTATTTATCTTAATTAATTTTTAATTCGATTATTTGTGTCCTGATTTATTCTGTGTAAGTATAATGGAGTCAGATTACGTTGACCATCTTCTTCTGTCAGTGTATGATACGTAGAAAATACGTTAAAAAATGTTTTGGCTTTATAAAGAACATCTCGTAGTACAGTAGTAAAAATACGAATTAATTTTTAGCCTAAGTTTTAGGTCTAACACAACCGGCAACAGCTTTTATCTACCCACGCCACTCCACTGAATTACTATTATATTTTAATAGCTAATACAGTGACACAGCGTATTTTAATATAGGCCTACTAAATAAACTTTTACTATATATAAAAAAATATAAATTAGAGTAGGAATCAATAATGCAAAAAAATGTACCGTAACTCGGACTAAATGAATTATTTTTTATTTATTTTCCCGAGCGATGTGCTAACTGCGAACGGAATGAATAAAATTAAATAAATAATTTTGTAAGATATATTCAACGTTACAAGATTTTAATAGTTTACATAAAGGATTTATAAAAGCTAAAACTGGTGGAGATATTGACGATACAAGTCTTGGTGAAAACAAGAAAACAAGTTGGATGTACTTTACGTGTCAATAGTCTTGGTTAATACCCGTGAAAAACTCTGAGCCGCTTTGAAATAGAATAAATTTTAATACTTATTGTCTTTCAATAAGCCCATTTTAAAGTCAAATCGATGTTAAAAAGTTTCATGAATTTTTATCGCTAACGTTAAAAATTCGATAAACATTTTGCCACACATAATAGTTGTTTACTACTTTGTTTCTCACAAAAACAAATATATTAATAAATGTTATCGCTGTACTCTTTAATGTTTCAGTGTACTCTTTCGGTTTTAGAAACCGAGGTCCTGGCAGAGTCCGTGTTAAAAATGGACGTCATTACCAATAAAATTACAAATAAATACAGTTGTAAGACAGGGTGATGCTTTATTTCCAATTCTTTTCAACTGTGTCCTGGAGAAAGTAGTGAGAATTTGGAATGAAAAATTAACGGAATGCAAAATATCACCAGTCATGTTGGGAAGAAGGAACAAACGTATTGAAATAAACTGTTTGGCATTCGCAGATGACTTTGCTATACTTTCTGAACATCTGACATCTGCAGTAACACAAGTTAATTTTTTAGAGGCCAGTAGAACAGGCTTAAGAATTTCTGCAGAAAAAAAACAAATTTCTCACGAACATTAAAAATGCGCCAAAATACCTGCTAACAGATATTGGTCGAATAAAGAGGGTTAGAAAATTTCAGTATTTTTGGGGAAATAGTTCTAAGAAAATGGTTTAGAAAAATCTGCTATAGAAGAAAGAATTCATAAAATTTCGGTATAACTAAAGATATTTACAATATAAAGTCCATATCTAAAAATGCAAAAATATGGCATTACAGTGCAGTAGTGAGGCCAGAATGCCTATATGCTAGTGAATATCTAACATTGAATTATAATTTAGACAAACTAGAAATATTATAAAGACGAATTATTAGGAAAATATTAGGCCCACGAGAAACTTCAGAAGGTTAGAAATTAAGAAGTAATGAAGTGTATCAAAGTATCAAAAATATAAGAGAAACAGTGAGAAAAAGAAGAATAGTACTTTTTGGACATTTATATAGAATAGACGACAATAGGTTAACAAAACAGATCTTCAAATATCTGTGAGGAAAGAAGTCAACATCAAGTTGGATTAAATAAGTCAAGAAGGATTTAGAAAAAAAAATAAATAAATAAACGCAGAAGAAGCAATTGAAAGAGACGTTTTTCGGGCAAAAGTGTTAAAAATGAAAGGAGTCCAGATTAGGAGAGAGAAAAACGCAGGTTCAAAGTGGACTGAAGACACGAAGAAGATACATAGTGAAAAGATGAAAGAATATTGAAGAAAAAGAAAAGAACAATGAATAGAGAATTGAAATTGGCATGTGGTCCTCAGATGGCCGATGCAAATAGAAAAAAAATTACGGCCATTTTTTATCGTTGATGTTACATAAATATTACGTTTCGACTAGAAAAATCCGTGCAACCGTCAAGTGCTTGCATTTACAGCTAAAATAATTAGACATGAAAAGAATGTCTGACTGCGCATGTGTAGCTTTGACGCGTTGTTTAATGAACAATAATTCTGTGTTCAGAACAGCTGCGTGGTTAGTGTGTGCGATCCCCACTTCCAGCACTGCCTTCTCTTCTCCCCGCTTCGATCTGCGCGAACCGTTTCATGTCTTACTATTTCATCTGTACACGTTCATAATACAGCAGAAAGGAAAGAATAATAATAAAAACAAGGAGTAAAAATTGTCCTACCTTTGACTTACGTACCGAGCCAAAGAAGTGAGTTATTTTTTATCACAGTACCGTATGTTATGAAATAATGGTATGTTGTGAGTGAATAAATTTTCGTTTTTATTTGTTCCCTACTTTTTAAACAGAATACCCATATTTTTAATACACATTTTTAATAATGCTGCTTTTTGGTTTTACAAATTATTTAATAGAAAACTGTTGCACATTATAGTTTTGTTTTGTCAATTCTTTATCTTCACAAGGGATGTCTATACAAGCAAAAATTTAAAGTTATCGCTGATTGATAATAATCAAGTAAACTAAAACGTGCATCCGATTTCCGATGCACGTATGAGTTCTGTAAGTACATATATTTTTGTTTAAACAGGTTACTGGCCTGCTGTAAAACCCCCAACCTGGAGGACCAGGAACTTTGATTTCCGGCTGCTCTTCCCCTAGAGAGTTGCTTTCACCTCAGCTGACGAGCTCTCTCTGCCCGATCGCAGTAGACTAACTATTATAGAGGTGGGCCGATATACCTGTAATAGGTATTTTGGAACGATATTTTTGTGGAACGGATGTAACAGTGACTGAAAAGTTGAAATACCTGTTATTCGCGGCGACGCTGTTCCGAGTCGAGATACGCCGCCCTCGCTGTTCCAAGTCGAGGCACACCCCCTACGCACCCACACAGACTCACACACACAAAATGTACGCAAGATCACGTAAACCAAGGCCAAATACTAGGCGTACAAAGATATCGCTGGAACGCAAGGAACAGCCAGTAACGTGTATTTAAAATACTAGGTATTTCAAATACTAGTGGTATCACCGATACACAAGGAACAACGCGTTCCAGAGTAACAGTAGTATTTTAGTAACACCTAATATTTCAGGAACACCTAGTATTTCAGGAACAGGTAGTATCAAGTATATTTCGAGTAAGAACTAGTATGAGCCATTTTTTCGTCCTGTATACTTCATTCTGCGCAAAGAGACGGAGCTGTTTTTAATAAAGGAAATAATTTATCCTGCTGTTACATTTATTCTCGTGTGATATGCAGATATATAATACAGATTATATGCTAATAATTATATATTATACTAGTCACCAACTTGTAACTAAAATCGGTTGGTAAAACTTTGTTTTTACTCAAAAAAAACTTTGTTCCGATCGTTAGTGAAATAGTTGAATTTAATTATATTGAGTTATAACCTATAGAGTGGCTGATGTTGATAAGCTATATTATACTTTTTATTAATGTGATTTTAACTTCACTACACATCTCACGTAAATGATGAGATTGTTGTAATGGACATTTATGCACTTTATCTAGTTCTGTTCCTTAAATATCTGTAATGCATTTAATTTACTTTTGTTGTTGCTTATTATTTATAAGTTTTTATTTATGTATTTATATTTATTTTATTACAATTTGTTTTTATATTTTTATTTGTAAAATTTTGTTTATTCTCATTCACTCTTGTGGCTTACTGTTATGTTTTTATTATACGTTTCTGATGTCTTTTCACATTATTTTTCGTGGTATTACGTGTAGGCCTACTCTAAATTATTTAATTGCCCCGAGTTTCGCAACTGATTTGTCTAACCAATGTTAGTTTGTTTACTAATAGTGAAAACTTAAATTGGTATTCCCAAAGGGAGATAGGCCTATAAATTCTCTTGTTTCTTATTTTCATTTAAACAGTAATAGTTTAATAAAGTCACAGTGTAAAGTAACACTGTTAATACTTTTAGTTTCAATTTATTTCTTATAACAAATTATATAGTATAGGTTATATAATATCTTCAAATAAATACACAGCAAGTAGGTTTATTAATATATTAATAGGTTTATCTAGGTGAAAATAAACCTACTTGGAGTGTATTTATTTGAAGATATTACATAGGAAACCTGCAGGAAACTCAAAACGAGTTACTTACAAAGGATAATATAGGTTATGTATATATAGTATATAATAACAGGTATTTGTACCTGTTATTTTTTTGGAACGGTATTTTCATACCTAGTATTTTAAAATAACAGTTTAGCCCACCTCTACTAACTAACGTAGCCTATGTGAGCAACTAGCGTCTAGATTTTCAGTGCCACAGCAGGATGATGGAGCCGAGCGTCAAAGTGGGGATAACGTAGGGAGAGGCGATTGCAGTCGATAATAACCGAGTCGTTCCGAATAACGCGCGCGATTCTTTCTGTTTTTGCTGGTGTAAAGTGTAAACGTTTAATGGTTTTTCACGGTTTAAAAAGGTTTCTGTTTACCGTTTTTACATTACGTTAGTTGTTCTCAGTTTAGTTTCTCGTAATTTTATATTGAGTGTTGTTTCTACTACATTTACACGTCAGTTACGTTTTCAAGGTAAGAGAAAAAACATAGTTGGTCTATATGCAGTTAAGGTGGCTTTTATTATCAGTTTGTTCAAATACTTTACAATTATTGTAGATTAGGTTCTCTTTTCATTAATGTAATCGTCACGTGTATTATTAAAGCTAAGACAAAACCAATAGATATAGATAAGAATTTGTACTAATAGCCTACTCTATTACGTAGGCGTGATAAAGGGCCTATCTGCCGATTTTGAGTCAGTGTCCATGTAATTTTTTGATTCTAATTGCTATCGCTTCCTAAAAGGTTCTAAAACAAAGTTAAGGAAAATTTTTTGACCCGCTCTCACCCCTAAAGGGTTGAAAATTACCCCTAAATGGTTGAAAATATGAAATGACGCGAGGATGAATTTGAAGCCCTGAAATTAGGTACTTATAGGTTTTGGGGTGTACTGATTACGATTCTGACGTCCAAAATTATATTCGAGCTAAGGGTAGTTTTTAAAGGGTTTAAGCAGGCTATAATCGGGGGTGTAAGTATTAAAGTTTGCGAGAATGCAGGACAGAGCCTCGAAAGTAAGTACCTAGGCCTATAGGTTTTGGGGGGTGCTGATTACGATTTTGACATCAAGGGATACATCCGACGCGAGGGTTGGACTTAAAAGGGTTGAAAACTTGAATTTGATTCTCTATCAGTTCCCGGGGTTAATTAAATTTTGTTTTTTAAACCCCCCAAAAGGGGTGAAAACAACCCCTAAATTTACGAGCGGGCCAAAATATTTGCTTAACTTTATTCTATAACCTTTTATGAAGACATCGCAAAACTATCAGAAGGATCCACGGACACTGACTCAAAATCGGCTGAAAATTCCTCACGTAATAGACTATACACAGATAATGAATGAAATACATTCTCGCCCTCTTAATAAAGTGTACCCATTTATAGACTGTTAAATGCTGTACATTCATACAATTCTCAGTATCCTAAACCGTTTTACTTTAACTTATTCTAGATAAAAATAATGCACAATGTCTAAGAAAATGCTACGTAGCTTATATAAACTTACGGCTCTAAAAATAATAAATAAATAATGAATTTTGTATATACGAATGAAATTTATTTTGATGTACGGTAGACTAAAAGTTAAAACAATGTGATGGCAAAATAAAGTCAATTATTCAATAAAATGATGGCCGAGGTGTACCTCAAACTAGAGATTTATACTTATTGTGTTAAAATTAAACACTTAAGAAAAACATACAATCTAAGGTACAGCAAGTACTAATAGTTACAAGATAGTAGGCCTACAGTGTCAAAAGAATAATTGATTGTAGTTAAATAATACAAATGTTACTGTTTTCTCCATTTTATAAATTTATTTATTATTCTTTTGGAACCTTAGTAAGTCTAGTGTAACTTGGAAGCTAATCAAGCTATGTGTACATCAAATAATAACAATAAATTCTCGAAAATGCCATATTTTTATGTGTTATTTGCCGCCAAAGTGACATTGGACATTAGGTCGTGTGTATCCACCCATCTCCCCTGTTAATATCGGCAACAATTCGTTCGATTGGAGGATATCTAGTGTAAGCTGTTAAATAGAAATCTTCAACTGTCCATACAATTAGTCTTTGAATTTTAAATTTATTGAATATTGGACTATTTTTTGAAAACGTGGATTTTTAATTTAACAAATTTTCGTTCCTTGTACCATAAATGAACAATTCTTTCCTTCTGTTTTTATATTGTCATATAAAATGTTGCTATGATGGCATATGTCCAAAGAAATAAAGTTTGCACTTCAAAATATCCATCATTAACATATAACTTCAAAAATACTATGGAAAATTCAATGCCATTTTCCAAAATACAAGTTAATTCCTGTATTTGCAGATGAACCAGCCTGCGCCATTTAAGTGTCAGTATTGTGATAAAGAGTTCAGCAAGAAAAGTAATTGCACACGGCATATGAAAACCGTGCACAAAAGAAACTCGAGCGGCGACCTTATTCTAGACAATCCCCGAGAAAAATTCGTATGTGTATTGTGTGACAAGAACTTTGCAGCTAAAAGAAACTTGGAGCATCACATGAATTTTGTACATTTACCGCATCATAACTCAAAAAAATATAAATGTTTTAAATGCGAATTTGAAACTGTTTACCAAAGTAATTTAAAACGGCATTTCTTTAAAACGCACGAAAAAAACGAGGCAACCTGTCTGACACTGTATTTTAAATGTTCAAAATGTACCGCGAAATTCAGAAAGGAAAGATACCTTAAATATCACCAACGGAAAGTTCACAGAATTGGAGAAGTAACCTTACCTACAAAAAGGAAATGTCCAGTGTGTCCGTATACATCAGTACAGAAAAGTACAGACGATATTCACACGCATTTCGAAAAGGTACACGACATACCAGTAAGGCGAAAACACTATATAATTTTGATTCGATTGAAGAATTTTATTCATGGAAGAATGAAGTGGAAAAAACAACAACAGCTTCCTACATTAAAAGATTTTCAACAGAGACCACGGCATATTATCAGTGTCACAGGTGTGGCTACCATAAATCAAAAGGCGATACTAAACGACACATAAAAATGTCAGGATCTTGTAAAATAAATGGATTCTGTCCCGCCAAAGTTGCAATGAAGATTTTGCACAATAAAGTACGTGTACTTTACGTGTCTACGCACGTCGGTCACAAACGCGACCTTAAACATATACGGCTATCGCGTGAAGAGAAAAGTATATAGCACTGCAACTGGCAAGCAAAAAACCCCATGAAGAAATTCTTAAATCAATTAGAGGTTCAGTATCTAATTTTGATCTTCACAGAATACATCTGACAAATAAAAAAGACATTGTAAATATAGAAAATAGCTTTAATTTACATGACGAAGCTATTAAACACCCATTTGACCCAGTTAGCATCACCTCTTGGGTGAAGGATTTGACTACTTCAGAACACATTGCTTTGATTATTTATAAGCCGCGGGGCGTAGAAACCCCAGAGTGTCCAGACCTAAGAAAAGAAGATTTTTTTATTAATATTTATGACTGAGGCTCAAAAGACCATGTTACAAAAATACGGTCATGACACTATCTGCATAGACAGCACACACGGCCTTAACAGCTACGATTTTCAATTATATACATTATTGACTCTGGATGACACAAGGGAAGGTTTTCCGACTGCGTTTATGTTCACAAATAGAGGTGATGAATGTATCGTCTCAAAATTCTACGAATCTATAAAAACTATTGCAGGAAGCATTACACCAAAAGTGTTTATGTCTGACATGGAGGAGACCTTTTTCTCAGCGTGGAAACAAATAATGGGTGCTCCAGAACAAAGGATTTTTTGTACATGGGATGTCCTTCGAGCATGGAGAACTAATGTAATACAGAAAATTAAAATAAAAGAGAAACGCGACTATGTGCATAAACTCCTGCAAACACTTCTATACGAGTTAGATATTGCAACTTTTAAAAAACTTCTTTCAGAAACAATGAATACTTTAAATGATGACCAGGACTTGACAGCTTTCTCAGAATACTTTAGAAAATACAACATAAAAAATGAGCGATTTAAGACTTGGGCATACTGCTACCGAATCCATGCGGGTGTGAACACAAATATGTCAATTGAAAATTTTAACAAAGTGCTCAAATATTGTTACCTAAGAGGTAAAAAAGTTCGCCGTTTAGATAAAACGCTGTGTGCAATTTTGAACCTCCTCAGAGACAAGCTGTTCGATTTACTAATAAAAATGAAAAGGGGAAAACTCGTGCGTAAATTACAGGTATTGAGGAAAAATCATAGGCGAAGTTTTATTATTGAGAGTGACCAAGTGATAAAAACCGAAGACAAGTGGCAGGTTCTTTCATTATAAAAAACGGAATTGTATATACTGTTAAACGTGTTAGAATCTGTAATACGTGCCAATTGCGATGTTTGCACTGTAATTCATGTTTTCATGAATTTGTTTGTACATGTATGGATAGCTGTATCAGAAATAATATGTGCAAACACATACATGCGATGGCAAAAACAGAACTAAATTCTTGCACCGAAGAGACAGACTCAGACAAAAACCAAGGTCAACTTTACATTGATTACGAACCGAGCGAAGAACCAGTACAAGACGAAATTTTAAAACAAATCAGTAAACCAGTGGACTTCAATTTAAACTTAGAAAAAGAAAAGTTAAAACTTATCCAAGAATTTGAAACTCTAACGAGACGCGTTACAAGCCTCGAACAAGCTGACTTTGTTCGAAGTGAAATGAGAAGAATTACGACCACAGTAGATGCAATGAACTTGCCTACAACGCGAGGCCAACATTAAAGGTATGTAAATGAAACTATTCTATCAGTATCAGGTCCATGTAACAAATAATATTAAACTATTCTTTTAAATTAGATTATATTATAATACTTTAATTAGGTAAAAACATTTCATTACAAGTGTATATTCATCAAGCACACGTGGCGCGCGCCCACACATTCGCAATCGTACCCGCGAGCACGTTCCTGCCCAAATTAATAATGAATTATTGTTTAATGTTAACTAACGTTAATTTTAAGAATATTTTTAAACAGTATATTTAAAGAGTTCTGTCCCGCATGGTCGCTGGAACATATTTTACATTTTATTTTGGATTTTTTCTAATTATTAGTAAACCGTTTAACCGAATTGATCGGGGTTACGCAATCCGTTGTCTTCTTGAAAATTTACACAGAAAAGTAAAAACAAACTAAGAAGAATAAAATTGCAAACTTACATGCGCTCCAAAAAAGGTAGAGACTGTTTTTCATGATTACGTGCATTTGACTGTTTTGATTTTAACTACTTACCATCAAATTGATAAGAAAATATAATATGCCTACAGTTTTTATATCTGTTGTATTTAGTTTTCCATTTTTTAGTAAAATTCTATCATTTAGTATTCAACTAAAATATTTTTTCCAAACAGAAATACAGTCAGATTCTGTTCAAATAGTTAATCTAAATAATTAAAACACTGAAGGGTTGTCATGTCAATTAAGTAAAATTTAATTATTCATTATCCACAATATTTTAAAATGTTTCATATGGACAACAAGTTAAATTTATCTTTGAATTTCGGGTGAATAGTAATTTGTTGTATTTTGCAGGTCACAAGTGCTATTTCACTGGGAAATACAAACACTCCTCATCAACGAAGATTTACTTAAACTAAGAAAAGCAAAGCCCAAAAGTGTAGTAAAAAATTATCAGATGAAGAAAGAAATAAGTTAGCTCTAGATCTATTACTGAATTAAAAAATGAAAAAGACGTATACATGGTTAATAATTACTTTAGTGAATTAGTCTTAATGATATTTAATTTGTGTGTGTGGTAAATTAGAAACTGCAGCATTCTTATAACTTTTTTGTGTTAACTAAATTGTGAGTCATTTTTTACGACTTATTCATGGTCAAGATTATATTTGTCTCGGATTTGAAGAGCTAATTTATTAACGCGCCACTTTACACACGAACGCTTTAACAAGGTAAGAAGTCAGATTATGTATTGGTGTGTCTTTCCTTCCAACTACTACTGCGCTCTCTCCCACCCATCCCCACCACTCCGACCTGCTCTGCTAATCCGTCCCTGGCACTGCAAATTGTAACAGTACATATGTTACCACATCCACCTAAGTACTGAAAATTAATTTGAAGGCCACCACTAGAAAAAATACATTAAAAGGTCTAGAATACCACCAAGTATACTAAAGAAAAGTACCATAAGTTAGAATAAGTGAAGCATCATTGAAAGGAATTCACTAGTAAATGCACCAAGAAAGAAGAAAAGAAAAATAAAGACGAGACGACCGACATGCTATACCCAATAGATCAGTGAGAAGGACACAACACAACCAAAAGAAGAAAGGAAAATCAGTGAGGAGGACAAGACAACAAAAGAAGAAAGAAGAGTCAGGAAGAAGAACACAACAAGGACAACTTCAAGAAAGAAGAAGGAAGAACCAGCGTGAAGAAGACAAGTGAAAACCTCATCATGTATAAAATGAATAATAGTGAGGAGGAGATCAGTGAAGAAAGAAGAAGGAAGAAGGAAGATCACCAGAGCAAACACAAGAAGAATAAGGGAAGAAGATTGAAGTAAAACAAACTAACATAAACCCTGAAAGAATATTTGTATTAAGAAGAAGGAATAAATGTTAATTAATTATATGATATGAATCCCTAAGCTGTATGGTAAAGTCAACCTTGACAACAACTCATTTAATGAACACATTTATTATTTATGTGAACCACATTATTGTAGATAAATATTAAATATTGTAAATAAAGAGTCACAAGCAACCTGATTTATGACAAGATGAGTTTATGATAGCTAAATGATGTGTAGTTATAGAATAAACAGAGAAATATGCAAACAAAATAGTGAATGACCAATTGTACAGTGGGAATGATGTACATACAAACCCACTAATTAACAACAAATAAGATAATACAGTAGTAAACTAAATATGAACTATTGATAATCAATAACCAATGTACCAACATGAAATGAAAACCAGTCGAATAGTTTAAGATAGAAATATACACACATAAACAACACATCAACGTTTACTGAACCTATGACATAACCTAATCTGGGCATCCAGTTTTCAATAAAACTTGATAAAAAATGAACCAAAACAATGTTAGACCAAAATGTAATGAGATAGGAAGTAAATAGAGCATATAAGGAATGTTTTGTACACGATAGCTAATAGTATAATAGTATATAAAAGATATATTTAAGTAACACAAGTATGACCAAATGCTTGTAATGGCAAAGTGACACTATACAACAAAAATTATGTAATAAACACATTGTACAAAGCAAGTAACCCAATTAATGATTTGGTGTCGGACAGAATACTATTCCTATGAACAATTGTAACCAAAATAACCATTTAAATAGTTTATATAAATGTAATTATAACTCAACCATTATGACAACTAGCTGCAGATAAAGTTTACAGAAGCCAAACCTTGCTAATCACAGAATCAAATGCAGAGTGAACTGCATCACAATAACTATAAGGTCCTAGTAAATATTTCAATTATCAATCAGAGAACAATACATCTAAAATGTCTATGATATTGAGCATACTATCAAGTAACGCCATATGGACATAACAAGCCCAATTCATGAGTGATAATACAAGCACTAAACTAATAATGTAGGGAAAGAGAACACTGTCAGTAGTGACTTAACCCATCAATGTATAAATATACCATGTTAGAACTTAATTAAATGTTGTTATTAATAGGATATAAGAAAAACCAAAATGTATGACAATACTACCAAGTGAAGCCATATAGGCATAGCAAGCCTGATTCATATGTGATAATTAAGGCATCAAACAAATAATTTAGGGAAAAAGAACACTGTTAGTAGTGACTTAACCCATCAATGTTTCATTACAACTTGTTAAAGGTTAATCAAATACTATTATTACTGTGTAATGAGCAAACCAAAAATGTATGACCATAAGTTTAAGAGTGAAGCTATGAAAAAGGACATAGTATTAATAATAGGACATAGTTTTAAGGGAAATTTGTACAGTAGATTAAGAGTGAGACATTACTATAAAAAATAACATAAAAACCATGAATTGTTAATAATTAATGGTTTAATGGACACCAAGCATAAATGCTAAGTGCTAAGTCTGATAACCCTTATCAGAATTATATGATAAGGGGACTCAAATTAATCGTCTTTCAAAAACACGAACAATGAGAGTAACCACAACATTCTCAGTGCAATTATAAGAAAGATACTAGACTTTTAAAAATAATTGCATTGTGCTTAGCCCTTCCGCATAGTCATGTAAACCAAATTTTCATAATCTTGTCCCCAAAGGCTGACGCTTATGATAGCGTCTATTTTGACGAAGTCTACCGTAAATAAACGATTTGGAAAAAACTGACCAATCAGAACACATAAAAAATCCGAAATTCATCATTCCAGCCCATGAGCCGGAGACAGTCTTACAACAACAGCGAAGCGGAATGCACGTTAATCGACACCTCAGAAAAACGTGCGTTTGACAGCAAAACAGCATCAACCATGTTAACCTCAAATTGAGACATAAGTTATCTATCAGAAGAATCAGTGCAGTATATTTACAAGTGAAATCTAATCGGAGTTTATGCGCATAGGAGTGTGTGCAGTGTTGTGATAAAGTTCAAATAATTAATTAATCAATTTTAATTAATTAAAAAAGTGTTAATAATTAATAAAGTGTAAATCTTCAACCGACGAGAGACGCAAGTATTATTAATTACGAATATTATGTCATGATAGTCTATAAGCAAAATAATTGAACGCTAAAAGCGATTAAAATTGAAATATAGAAACAATTCAATTCCCTATCATTAATAGGAGGGAACCAATACATACAAATGAACAATGTTGAAATTGAACGTTCTGAGTAATGACAGTTTAACTATTTGTATACTGTAAATAGCCAGGCTAAGCAAAGACATTGTGATATCAATGAAGAGTATACGTACTCTAATACCATCAGTAGATGGAAGTATAAATATTTTGTTATTAAATTTAATTAATAGTTTCGCCGGTGTGCGATAACTATAGTAAACAAATTACATTTACCTGAAATGGGAGTATCCAATTTCATAGATGATTGTAGTACATGATAATGGATTATAACAATCACTATTAATTATTAATAAATAATTCACTACTTTTAACCAAATAATGTTGCACTAAACTATGTATAAAGCATGTGCCTAACTATGAACAATGGTTCATATTTTATGTTTTTTCATTAATAATCATTGAATTTTTATTTTTATGTTGACTCTAACCGTAGCTATTATTCCAAGAAGGTGTATTTTGCAGTTTAAAAGAACCTACTACTTTTGTTATTATCATCATTATTAATTTTTCAAGTCGAACAATCCGACATAACCTATAAGTTTGTCAAACCACATTGTATTACTAATCAGAGGCAGTCATGCCAACTAGAGCTCATCATTGGTTTTAGAGTTCATGTTTACTTTAAAAGTATTTATTGTTAACTAAAAGAAGGATAAAACTCCTTATTGTATTGAATTTCACTGTGTGTTATTTGAATAAATTGCCATTATTGTTTTTTACCAGTGAAAGAGTTGACTTTATTTGTAACAGTAAAATTACAGCTTAGAGGAGAAAAACGAGGCGGTTGGTACCTTACTGAGAATGCGAATTATTCAAATTGAATGATTCCTTGTTTTGTTTACAACCGTTCAGATCAACATACTTATAATCTTATACAATAATAATATATATGAGTTGTTATGTGTACCATATCTGTGTTTGTGTATGTTAGTGTATAGGAAGAAACAACTGATCTCCTCAAGACAGCTGATCTACAAAGAGTCAACGGAACGTCCAGTGAAAGAATTTTAACAGTAAATATAATATACAAAATTAAATTATATAAAAACAGACAACTAATACGACGAAAAAAGAGTAAGTACCGAGTTATTCAATCCTGGATTCAACAATAGGTTGAATTGAGGGGAATAAATCACTAAACGGGAAAATAATAATAAAATTTGATATTGAACAATCACGATTAGCCGAGAGCAAGACCCAATTAACAGTAAAAGAACCCTGAGACAATTTAATAATAATAATATTTAAATCTTAAACCATAAATAAAGAGACGGAACTCGTCTTTCAACAAATTGGCGCCCAACGTGGGGCTTAAAGACTGAAGGACTTAACGTATTAATTACAAATTGGCGCACAACGTTCGAGCAAAATTAGGCGAAAAATATCCAACCTAATTTACAAAATAATTATTAACCTAATTTTCGAGGCAGCTGCAATACCCAGGAATAAAAATGCAACGGAGAGCAACTTTTAAGAAGCGCGCGACAGAAATATATGAAGAGATAAACATAGTCGATGAAAAAATACGTCGACAAATGGAAGAGGAAAGAAGACAGATAGGAGAGGAATCAGACCAATTAAGGCGCAAGATCGAAGAAGGTTTCACAAGAATCCGCAGAATGGAAACCCGACAGGAAAGAATGAACCGGAATGCAGAGTTATTCGAGAGCCAAGCGGCACGACGAGAAAAAGAAGAAATGAATTACCTCAACCAAAGACAGGAAGACGAGCGTAAACGAAGAGAAGCTTTCGAAGAAGAATTGAAAAATGCTAAGAAATTGAAAAACGAGAAGAGACAGATAAACGAAGATATAATGAAGAATAGAGAGAACGACTACGGAAAGAAAGATTCCACAGAGCCACTACAAGAAAAAATAAATGATACAAGGGGAATAAACGATAAAACAGTCCAAGAACTAATGAACAACAATAAACCGACGGCAACCTTAGAACAGGCAAACAAGGAACCAGAGCCAGTAAATAAAAAATTGAGCGAAACTAAGGACGCGAAAACGCCTGAAGGAAGGACTACCGCAGGTGACACCGTGGAAGACCAAACCGGGGGAACCAAACCAACAGAGAGGACGGATTTCCAGGAAATGATGGTGAAATGTATGACGGAACCATTTCCCCAGACTATGAGGAATAGCTATGAGGAGGCAAGGGAAGAAATGATAAATGATATTAGACTATGGAGAGAAGAAATAATTCAACTATGGAGGGACGAAATGAAAAACGATGACAAACCAACAACAGAAGAAACTCCAAATGATGAAATCAGGGAACAATCAAATTCGCGAACTGAAAATGATGATAAACCAGCAGAGAAGGAACAAGACACTGAGGCGTCATCATCTGAAAATAAGAATAACAGAAACCAAGAAAGTAGTCAACACACCGAAGGCAACACTAGAGATGTAAAGAAGACCCAAAGAATTGAGAAAGCAGAAGAATTATCAGATAGGAACGAAGAACCCTGGAAGGCAATCTTAAATAATAGAGTCGACAATACTAAGGAGAAGACTGAGGACACCCAGAAGGAATTAGACCCGATAGATGATAAAATACCACAGCAAAAGGAAGAGGAAAATTACGAGGAACAGATGAACCAGATCTTCGAAAAGTATGCTAAGGCAATCAGAGAATTAAGAAAGGAGAGGAATTGTTTAATTAACTCTAATAATCACCCAATCATTGATAAGGGAATAATAAACAATAGGGAGAAATGTGACAAGAACACCATGAAGGCAATCGACGTGGATCACCATGTAATAAGAAAAAGAAATTTTATCAGGAGGATAGTCAAAGTAAACATACCCAGAAAAAAGGTACTCCCCAACAGATCAAGGACGTCGTCGATAATGGAGATGACCGGAACACCTGTGAGAAGCAAACCAAATGATGGAACAATTGACTCAACATGTTATACCATCCGAAAGGCTGCCAAAGAAAAATTGCAACGCCAACCAACTGACCAAGAATTAACTGAGAAGGGGTTGGATACAACCATAACTACAAACCTCAAATTAAAGGAAACCTTGACAACAACAAAGTGGAAGGACAAGATGATAATGAGGTAAGTTGCAAATACCGGGGACCACCCCAACACCAAGATGATCCGAACATCCGACACACCTAAAATGATTGACCATGGGTAACCAGAATACAAACACATTGAAAAAAGGGACGGAAATTTTGGAAATGGACCAAGGCATAAACAAGAGTTATCACTTTATATTATAATTATCAAATATTGTATACACTAAAAACAAAAATTATAATCATCTAGAATAAGTGAAGAAGATCATCACTTGAAGGAGTAGAGAAGAAGAAGACCAAAGAGTGTAAAACAAGAGAAGGACATAATTATGGAAAGAAAAGGAAAAGAAAAATATTTATTAAATGAACAAAATGTATCATTATTATATTATCACTTTATATCATAATTATCAAATATTCAATACACTAAAAAAAAAAAACTGAAAAAATATAATCATCCAGAATAAGTGAGAACCAACATCACTTGAAGGAGTAGAGAAGAAGAAGACCAAACAGTGTAAAACAAGAGAAGGACATTATCATGGAAAGAAAAGGAAAAGAAAAATATTTATTAAGTGAACAAAATGTATCATTATTATGTTATCACATTGTATTATAATTAGCAAATATTGTATACCCAATGAACCAAGAATTATAATCATCCAGAATAAGTGAAGAAGAGCATCACTTGAAGGAGTAGAGAAGAAGAAGATCAAAGAGAATAAAAATAAAAGAAGGATATTATTATGGAAAGAAGAGGAAAAGAAAAATATGTATTAAATGATTAATGTAACACCAAGAGTAACTATAAAGTCAGATACTAACTATTAATGTATCATTATTATGTTATCACATTGTATTATAATTATCAAATATTGTATACCTAATAACTCACCAACAGAAGAAGAGGCTATTCTTATGGAAAGAAGAAAAGAAAAATGTTTATTAAGTGAATATTGTATATAAAAGAAGAAATTTTATTAATCAAATATTGTATTAAATATTGAACGAAATATGTTTGTCAAATGAATATTATATGTAACACGAGGAAAAGAAGACTAATATCTGATGACTAAACCATAACGAAAGCAAGCAACTAGTGAACACACTTGAGATATTTTAAACAATGTTTACTATCACTTTAAGAAAAAGTTGTGTACTATTCAAAATAAAATGTTAAAAAATTATGACATTTGCTAGAGAAGAAAAGGAGACCATTAATGAGAATATTATGTAGAAAAGATAGTGAAAAAGAGAATTGACCAAGAAAAAAGAAGAAAGATCTAGTCAATGTGAAGAACAATTTTGTCACGATATGGAGAGGAGGAAAAAATGGAGATTATTTACAAGTGCTATTTGTCAACAACATTAACTAATGAAGATCTGCAGAAGCGAAGAAGGAATCCAGAAGAGAGTGTATAATAAAATATAAAAGGCATGAAAATGAATAACCCCAAGAGTGTTTATTATTATAAGTCGAAAGAGACTGTTTATGAGTATTATTATTTGATGAATTGACTGTAGAAAAGTTCCAGCAATCATTTAACTGGGCAGGGATGAGGTACCCCTGATCTCAGAAAGAATGTAGTTATGGACGACGGAGTTAGGTAAGCCAGAGAGCCCACCCGAATCGATTCCAGCTACCAAGTTAGGGAAAAAATGTTAGGGAAATTAAATATTTAAGGGAAAAAACATGACAAGCCAAGAATATAATTAAGCCAGATTCCAAGAGTATGAAGAAGAAGGGGATGCAGAGAATATAGTGAACTGAAGACAAGTGTAAGAGTAAATACAAGATATGAAAACATTGTATGTGACTTAAGAGTGAAATAAAAAATTGATAATTTCTTCAATCATAAAATGAAGATATCAGAAATGATCAATTCTAATAAGGAGGCAATATGTAACAGTACATATGTTACCACATCCACCTAAGTACTGAAAATTAATTTGAAGGCCACCACTAGAAAAAATACATTAAAAGGTCTAGAATACCACCAAGTATACTAAAGAAAAGTACCATAAGTTAGAATAAGTGAAGCATCATTGAAAGGAATTCACTAGTAAATGCACCAAGAAAGAAGAAAAGAAAAATAAAGACGAGACGACCGACATGCTATACCCAATAGATCAGTGAGAAGGACACAACACAACCAAAAGAAGAAAGGAAAATCAGTGAGGAGGACAAGACAACAAAAGAAGAAAGAAGAGTCAGGAAGAAGAACACAACAAGGACAACTTCAAGAAAGAAGAAGGAAGAACCAGCGTGAAGAAGACAAGTGAAAACCTCATCATGTATAAAATGAACAATAGTGAGGAGGAGATCAGTGAAGAAAGAAGAAGGAAGATCACCAGAGCAAACACAAGAAGAATAAGGGAAGAAGATTGAAGTAAAACAAACTAACATAAACCCTGAAAGAATATTTGTATTAAGAAGAAGGAATAAATGTTAATTAATTATATGATATGAATCCCTAAGCTGTATGGTAAAGTCAACCTTGACAACAACTCATTTAATGAACACATTTATTGTTTATGTGAACCACATTATTGTAGATAAACATTAAATATTGTAAATAAAGAGTCACAAGCAACCTGATTTATGACAAGATGAGTTTATGATAGCTAAATGATATGTAGTTATAGAATAAACAGAGAAATATGCAAACAAAATAGTGAATGACCAATTGTACAGTGGGAATGATGTACATACAAACCCACTAATTAACAACAAATAAGATAATACAGTAGTAAACTAAATATGAACTATTGATAATCAATAACCAATGTACCAACATGAAATGAAAACCAGTCGAATAGTTTAAGATAGAAATATACACACATAAACAACACATCAACGTTTACTGAACCTATGACATAACCTAATCTGGGCATCCAGTTTTCAATAAAACTTGATAAAAAATGAACCAAAACAATGTTAGACCAAAATGTAATGAGATAGGAAGTAAATAGAGCATATAAGGAATGTTTTGTACACGATAGCTAATAGTATAATAGTATATAAAAGATATATTTAAGTAACACAAGTATGACCAAATGCTTGTAATGGCAAAGTGACACTATACAACAAAAATTATGTAATAAACACATTGTACAAAGCAAGTAACCCAATTAATGATTTGGTGTCGGACAGAATACTATTCCTATGAACAATTGTAACCAAAATAACCATTTAAATAGTTTATATAAATGTAATTATAACTCAACCATTATGACAACTAGCTGCAGATAAAGTTTACAGAAGCCAAACCTTGCTAATCACAGAATCAAATGCAGAGTGAACTGCATCACAATAACTATAAGGTCCTAGTAAATATTTCAATTATCAATCAGAGAACAATACATCTAAAATGTCTATGATATTGAGCATACTATCAAGTAACGCCATATGGACATAACAAGCCCAATTCATGAGTGATAATACAAGCACTAAACTAATAATGTAGGGAAAGAGAACACTGTCAGTAGTGACTTAACCCATCAATGTATAAATATACCATGTTAGAACTTAATTAAATGTTGTTATTAATAGGATATAAGAAAAACTAAAATGTATGACAATACTACCAAGTGAAGCCATATAGGCATAGCAAGCCTGATTCATATGTGATAATTAAGGCATCAAACAAATAATTTAGGGAAAAAGAACACTGTTAGTAGTGACTTAACCCATCAATGTTTCATTACAACTTGTTAAAGGTTAATCAAATACTATTATTACTGTGTAATGAGCAAACCAAAAATGTATGACCATAAGTTTAAGAGTGAAGCTATGAAAAAGGACATAGTATTAATAATAGGACATAGTTTTAAGGGAAATTTGTACAGTAGATTAAGAGTGAGACATTACTATAAAAAATAACATAAAAACCATGAATTGTTAATAATTAATGGTTTAATGGACACCAAGCATAAATGCTAAGTGCTAAGTCTGATAACCCTTATCAGAATTATATGATAAGGGGACTCAAATTAATCGTCTTTCAAAAACACGAACAATGAGAGTAACCACAACATTCTCAGTGCAATTATAAGAAAGATACTAGACTTTTAAAAATAATTGCATTGTGCTTAGCCCTTCCGCATAGTCATGTAAACCAAATTTTCATAATCTTGTCCCCAAAGGCTGACGCTTATGATAGCGTCTATTTTGACGAAGTCTACCGTAAATAAACGATTTGGAAAAAACTGACCAATCAGAACACATAAAAAATCCGAAATTCATCATTCCAGCCCATGAGCCGGAGACAGTCTTACAACAACAGCGAAGCGGAATGCACGTTAATCGACACCTCAGAAAAACGTGCGTTTGACAGCAAAACAGCATCAACCATGTTAACCTCAAATTGAGACATAAGTTATCTATCAGAAGAATCAGTGCAGTATATTTACAAGTGAAATCTAATCGGAGTTTATGCGCATAGGAGTGTGTGCAGTGTTGTGATAAAGTTCAAATAATTAATTAATCAATTTTAATTAATTAAAAAAGTGTTAATAATTAATAAAGTGTAAATCTTCAACCGACGAGAGACGCAAGTATTATTAATTACGAATATTATGTCATGATAGTCTATAAGCAAAATAATTGAACGCTAAAAGCGATTAAAATTGAAATATAGAAACAATTCAATTCCCTATCATTAATAGGAGGGAACCAATACATACAAATGAACAATGTTGAAATTGAACGTTCTGAGTAATGACAGTTTAACTATTTGTATACTGTAAATAGCCAGGATAAGCAAAGACATTGTGATATCAATGAAGAGTATACGTACTCTAATACCATCAGTAGATGGAAGTATAAATATTTTGTTATTAAATTTAATTAATAGTTTCGCCGGTGTGCGATAACTATAGTAAACAAATTACATTTACCTGAAATGGGAGTATCCAATTTCATAGATGATTGTAGTACATGATAATGGATTATAACAATCACTATTAATTATTAATAAATAATTCACTACTTTTAACCAAATAATGTTGCACTAAACTATGTATAAAGCATGTGCCTAACTATGAACAATGGTTCATATTTTATGTTTTTTCATTAATAATCATTGAATTTTTATTTTTATGTTGACTCTAACCGTAGCTATTATTCCAAGAAGGTGTATTTTGCAGTTTAAAAGAACCTACTACTTTTGTTATTATCATCATTATTAATTTTTCAAGTCGAACAATCCGACATAACCTATAAGTTTGTCAAACCACATTGTATTACTAATCAGAGGCAGTCATGCCAACTAGAGCTCATCATTGGTTTTAGAGTTCATGTTTACTTTAAAAGTATTTATTGTTAACTAAAAGAAGGATAAAACTCCTTATTGTATTGAATTTCACTGTGTGTTATTTGAATAAATTGCCATTATTGTTTTTTACCAGTGAAAGAGTTGACTTTATTTGTAACAGTAAAATTACAGCTTAGAGGAGAAAAACGAGGCGGTTGGTACCTTACTGAGAATGCGAATTATTCAAATTGAATGATTCCTTGTTTTGTTTACAACCGTTCAGATCAACATACTTATAATCTTATACAATAATAATATACATGAGTTGTTATGTGTACCATATCTGTGTTTGTGTATGTTAGTGTATAGGAAGAAACAACTGATCTCCTCAAGACAGCTGATCTACAAAGAGTCAACGGAACGTCCAGTGAAAGAATTTTAACAGTAAATATAATATACAAAATTAAATTATATAAAAACAGACAACTAATACGACGAAAAAAGAGTAAGTACCGAGTTATTCAATCCTGGATTCAACAATAGGTTGAATTGAGGGGAATAAATCACTAAACGGGAAAATAATAATAAAATTTGATATTGAACAATCACGATTAGCCGAGAGCAAGACCCAATTAACAGTAAAAGAACCCTGAGACAATTTAATAATAATAATATTTAAATCTTAAACCATAAATAAAGAGACGGAACTCGTCTTTCAACCAGACTCGTCTTTCAATACTAGGACGCTAGTATGTGAGCAGCCGTTGGCCTACTCTAGGCTCCTCCGCCTCCACACCCTGCTGCCGATGTGCACCATCCTGCCAGGCCAGGACCCAGGACACTCCCAGACTAGCCTGACAGAACCCCTATCTCTCGTCTGGTTAACGATCCACTCCGCCGAAGGGATTGGCTACCACAACCTTGGAGTGCATTTCTCTGTGTAACAGGGCCCACCGACGAGATGGGTTCCGGAACTGGTCTAAGGCCTAGTCCTTGGAGTGGTGATGATGATGATGACTAAATCTCGTTTACTCTCCAGACAAGCGTTACCAACGCCTATTTGTTCTTAATCCATGTTTGGTAATTCGCTCGTCAGTTATACATTAGTTTCTCAAAGTGCTAAGACTTTTAAAAAACCGTTCCCAGTTCTATTAACAAAATTAATTTTCCTTTCATTCTGTTTCGGTACTTTTTAGCACCAATTTATTCAGTTTGCTATATGCATACCTACCTATTTTTTTAATACTCTGCACGTTTTCTATGTTTTGTTTATTTCTTTTCATATGGATTCCATATTTTCTTCTTGTTTTTTAATGCCCGCTTATTAATATATTCAATTTACCGTGCCCTGCATATTCCTATTCGTTGTTTGTACTGATACATTTTAATTTCGGTTTTATCCGAGTCATATAAAATTATGTTTCGTATGTTACTTCCATGTACCGTAAGGAAATGGAAGTATGGTGATGGCGAAAAAAATCCTGTTCGAGATAAGGGCTGATTCTGATTGCGCTGCCCTCAAAACGTGAAGAAAGTCATTATTCGAAAAGTATGTGTGTGTGTGTGTGTGTGTGTGTGTGTGTGTTTGTGTGTGTGTAGAATTTCTTCAATGGCGAACGATAACTGCCGAAAATTCAAACAAAATAAAATAATTTTTTCCATATGTCCCCGAGTTGTAGAGGACTCAACGCCTATTGATTTTGGTGAAGATTGGTTAAGGGGAGGGGGAGTTTACCTGAAACGTATCACGTTTTAACAAGAGTAAAGTACTCAATTTTGATAAATAAAGTATTCTGAAAAGAAGGTGATAATAATCCACCGTAGAAAGGTAGATGAAACATCTGTAAATGAAAAGTGTAGTTGAATAAGGGGGTAATTTTCTATAAATGAAAATGATAGTTGAAGGGAGAGGGTATAAATTTGTATACGTGTACTACGTTATCGGCAACAAAGAAGTACTTTCTATGGGGATATTTCGTTTCAATTTGTCAAACACAAAACTCGATTTACAAGGTGGGAGATATTTTTTTAGAAATTATGGAACTGAATTTAAGTAAATGATTTTAAATATAAATTTAAGAACGTATGTATAGTTGTCCATACCGATTTTTTTTTACGAGTGAATCGCCTGTATTATACCACTTGAATTCGTTTACTATTTTTACACTGTTTCGCCAATTGTCCAGTCTGGTCTTCTCTTTCTTGCTTACGCATTCTTTGCATTTATAATGATAATAGTAGTGTATGTGTGTGTGTGTGTTCTTCAGTTTTCATTTATCAGCGTCTACATCGCTTAAATCGTTTTTCACGTAAGTGTATGAGATGGACTGTAGTATAGTAGACAGAGGTGGATATGGTACAAAGCTAATTTAGTATTCCGTATTGACTGTAAACACACACACACACATAACTTTTCATTTCAGGTAGCTCATATTATTTATGTTTTTTGCAGTATTTCGGTGTTATTATTCAATAATAGAATATTAAATTATTAATAATATAATGCTAATATTGTATTAACCCCATTTGGACAAGCTTCAAGTAACTCGAAAAATATCGGTACGGAGAACCATACATAACTTCCATGTTCTAATATTTATATTTAAAAATATTTTCGAAATGAAATATTTCCATAGAAACTACTTCTTTCTACTTACTGCTTCAGCCTTAACCACAGTATTGTGGTCACTAATGTATACCACCTCACGTTATCGCACTCGATTTTCACTGATGTTAGAAGTCGATTGCACTGCCGAAACGTCTGGTTTTGCAGAAAACATTGGACCACGGCCAAACAGCCCGGGAAGGAATTTTAACAACAAAATACTTCTTTGTTGCCGATAACGTAGTACACATAAAAAAAATTATCCCCTCCCCTTTCAACTATAATTTTCATTTATAGAAAATTACCCCCACCCCATTCAACTAGCCTCTTCATTTATAAATATTTCATCTACGTTTCTACAGTGGATTATTATGATCTTTTTATCAGGATACTTTATTTATCAAAATTAAGTACTTTACTCTTGTTAAAACATAAAACGTTGCTGGTAAACTACCCCTTTCCCTTAACCGACCTTCACCAAAATCAAAAGTCCTTGAGTCCTTTACAACTCATGAATGTATACAAAAAATTTGATTCTGTTTGAATGTACGGCAGTTATCATTCGTCATAAAAAAAATTACCCTTGTTAAAACGTAAAACGTTGCTGGTAAACTACCCCTTCCCCTTAACCGACCTTCACCAAAATCGAAAGGCCTTGAGATCTTTATAACTCAAGAACGTATACAAAAAATTATTTGATTCTGTTTGAATTTACGGCAGTTATCATTCGTCATAAAAAAATTACTCTTGTTAAAACGTAAAACGTTGCTGGTAAACTACCCCTTTGCCTAAACCGACCTTCACAAAAATCAAAAAGCCTTGCGTTCTCTACAATTCAGCTATGTACACAAAAAATTATTTGATTCTGTTTAAATGAGCGGCAGTTATCGTTCATCATAGTAAATAAATACCCTTGATAAAACATAAAACGTTGAAGGTAAACTACACCTTTCCCTAAACCGATCTTCACCAAAAACAATAGACCTTGAGTACTCTATAATTCAGGGCTGTATGCAAAAAATTATTTGATTCTGTTTGAATTTGCGGCTGTTATCATTTGCCATAGAAAAAATTCTACACATAGACACACAGACACTTTTCGAAAAATGACTTTTCTTCATGTTTTGAGTGTAGTACAATCAGAATCAGCCGTTATCTCGAACACGATTTTTTCGCCATGACCATACTTCCATTTCCTTATGGAACGAGGAAGTAAAAGGGAAAATACATAGTCTCTACCTCAGCACTGGGGTTATTAGCGGACACCGTGCCAATTGTTTCTGGCACTGAAGATGGCCTCCGATGGTGGGGCCGAAACGGCGTCTGTTCACACAAACAACAGACCACGGCCTAACAGCCCCGCAAACAATGTTACCGACTATTCTTATTCTTTGTTTGTATTTATATATTTTAAGTTGCAGTCTCATTTGAGTCATATAAAACTTCATTTTCTACGTTTTAACAAGTGAATCTTTCTGTACTATACTACTTGAACTGTTAATATTCCTTTCCAGGTATGTGAACGTGAATTCGTTTGTTATTCTACACTGTTTTCGTCATTTGTCCAGTCTTCAGATCTTCTCTTCCTTACTTACGCATTCTTTCAATTTATAATGATGATAGTAGTGTGTGTGTGTGTGTGTGTGTGTGTTTGTGTGTGAGTGTGTTCTTCAGTTTTCATTTATCAGCGTCTACATCGCTTAAATCGTTTTTCACGTAAGTGTACGAGATGCACTACAGTATAGTAGACACAGGAGGATATGGTACGAGGCTAATGTAGCCATAAATATTAATGGTGTGTCTGTCAGACCTGCGGTGCAAGGTAGTGCTACATGTTCCGTATTACTGTCTATCCAGTAGCGAGGAAAAATCCAACTCTCTCTTGTTCTCGCCCGGAGCTGCTCTAAAAGCGTCAGAATAGAATTTTTGAGCGTAAAACACTCGACGACCTGAACGTTTGTGTTCATTCATATTTATTTGTTCTCCTTACAGTGTGTTACTAAAAGGATGGCAGCAGTCAAACGTTACGTTTGGTAATTTGCCGCGTGAATTTTTAAAACAAAAATGGAATTTTCCTGTGGTGTACACAGTTTTACTAACACAATTAATTCAGTAACAATTCTTATTGACAGTTTTATGGCTTATGTAAAGAATATGTCTTCAAATAATAAATACTTCTGCAAGTAAAATTTATTGTATTTTCACCTGACGCACGTTTCACAGAAGTTATTCTGTATTCTTAGAGGTTTTTATATGGATTAACTTATAATCGATTTGTTTCGATTATAAAAAAATAACGGTTAATCGATTTATTTCGATTAAAATTTTTGATTGTTATAATAATAATAGTAATAATAGTGTATAATAATAATAATAATAATAATAATAATAATAATAATAATAATAATAATAATAATAATTGAATAATGATTTGTGATCCGAGTCGGTAGTGTTATATGTAGTCAATCAATTTTCAAATTACAAAGGGGATACAGGGTCTATTTTTTTTAAATTTGATGTTTGATTAACAAATTTGTTGACCTTTTTTATGTCACAGATGCTTTTTTAAACCTAAAGATGAAGATTTACCTCAGAAACCCTCTGCTTTAAGCGCGGATAATAATGAAAACATAATGCAGGTATATGTCAACATTAATTAATACGAACGTTTTTCCGTAATTGTGTAGGATTTAATATTACTATACTTCATTTCCTTTTGCCATTCCTTATTTGTTATTTTATTTTATTCAATAGTTGTTCATGTCAAGTGTCCCTGTACCTGACAAATAATTTTCCAGATATACTCTATTTCTTTATGTTACTGCATTTGAATTTTATTCTGTTTTCAATTAGTTGTATTTCCAGATGTTTCAAGGAAACAACAAGATATTAATTAAAGGTTTATACTTAAGCTTCATTTCACACACGCAACGTGTATTAAAAACTTCTCTGAAGACTTAGTTATAAGTTTTATAGGCCTATAGTTAAAAAGCTACTCAAACAGAAAGAAAACTTCCTACTACTCTAGATTATCAAAATAATGTGGCCATAGACAAATGTACAGGTTACGATGAGTGCCTGGTGTTCCAACAGTATCGGGATTGTAAACCGAGCCCTATTAAGTGCATTGACTGTATTGTTGGGTAGGACATAGGAGTAATCTTATCATTGATCTTTACAAAAAAATTAAATTTATACAGACAGGACTGAAAGTTGTCTTAATTATTTATTATTTATTTTGTGCTTGCGATCAATTATAACCGAATCTCGAATGACTGGGAAGAGATCTACGTTTTCAAAACTACAATTGGTCTATAGTAATTTTTTCTCCACAATCTTTTCACGTTTGTGTGTGATACGTGTTAAGTCTGACATAAAAAAAATGTTTGAATGAAACAATAAAACGTTACAATTTATTTTGACATTGTTAAACAAGAACACATACCAACTATGATTAGAAAATTAATCAAATGTATCGTGGGGTAATTGGTAAATATACCCGAGTCCATTAATGTGAATTTACGGAAAACTAAAATTAAAGGTTTTCAAGTGCATTGATAAATCATTAAAGGGTAATTTTTATTATTAATAGTGATTTTTAATTGATTACAAAAGCGGTTTTTTATTGAGCGGTCAGGAGGCAGTCCCTCCACTGGACTAGGTTGCTGTAGGCTGATAACCCGCACACCTGAAACTTCAATTGTTATAGAAACCAGACGAAATTTAAGCCGGACGGATTTAAAGGAGACGACTTTTGCAGTGAAATACAGGACAAGAATCGAATTCTGAAATGTCAAGACTATGTATGAAACTGCCAGATTGAGGGTAGTACCGGCAGAAATGAAACGGTACAAACTGGAAATACTCGGACTGAGTGAGAGAAGATGGGGAGAGATGAGGAAAGGGAAGAAAATGAACAACCTTCAGCAAGGTAGCCGCAGACGTGGAAGACCGAGGAACACCTGGAAGATGACTACGGAAAGAGAGCTGGCTGGTGTCAACAAGACATGGAGGGAGATGAAGGCCCTGGCAATGGACAGAACACGCTGGAAATTTCGTCGAGGCTGTATGTTGCACCAGGAATTTAACGACTTAAGTCAACTAGCTGTTACAAAAGAAAAAGAAAAAGAGAAATGGATACAAAAATTTTGTTTTTGAAACAACTTGAAACATCACTAAAACTTCTTGGACTTGGGTAGTTATTCTTCGTATTGTTTAAATTAGCAGCCATCCTTACTATTTCTTTTATGAATTTGCTAACTGCTATAATTTTTTATTGTTCGACTAAGCTTTTCGTCATTACTGACATCTTCAGGTCGTTGTTTAAGACCTGAAGATGTCAGTAATGACGAAAAGCTTAGTCGAACAATAAAAAAATTATAGCAGTTAGCAAATTCATAAAAGAAATACTTGGGTAGTTAGTTATACCATTAACCCATCGATATCATCAAAAGAGAATTCATTACGACTAGTCTTTAAAGTAACTTTAGTTTATAATTTCTCAGTCCACGTTTACTCCAAATTACGTGCCGTTATTTACGTTATTGGCGTAGGGATGTGGCGACCCCATCGCCCAGTTTCTCTGAAACTGCACGCAGCCTGCCGAGTGACTCCCGGGATAAGGAGTTCCCCTCTACCAAGTGCCAACGGTCTCTTCGGAGGGTGGATGAGCGGGTAGAGGTAGGGCACTTTCTTGCCCTTGAGATGGGAAACTGTCCCTAAAGGCGGATGAACCACTTGGTCAACGGCATGAGGATGTGGAACGCAACGGGATACCACCACGTTAAGGATACATGTTGGATATCCCTAGTAGAGCAAATGGTATGGCCTTCTATATAAAATGTTCCGGAGGTAAAATTTGCTTACAACTGCCATGGAGGCTGCGTAGACGAATGTAGTTAATAGATAGCATTTAAATCAGAGGGTGTTACGAAGAAACGAAAAGGCTGGCATGCGATAGGATAGTTTGGAGAGCTCTTACCATTTGAAGACCTGCCTTGTGGCAGAACACCAAAATAATTTAAGCTATGAATTTAACCGTTAATACAGTTCAGTGAAAATACAACTTGATCACACAAATTTCACCAACCGTCTTCGTGTAGTGTGAATTGAATTAGTAAACAAATAGAAAAAATTATATGTGCATCGAAATTCGTCACTTACAACAACCAAATGTCATCATCATTGTGTGTGCGTGTGCGTGTGCGTGTGCGTGTGCGTGTGCGTGTTTGTGGGTGTATGTGTGAAGACTGTTATATAATACTTTATCCATAATGTAGGCCTATTACTAATACGATGTAATACGATGAATATATTAATCTGTATCATAGATATGGCACAAGGTGTTTGTATTGTTTATGTATGCAATGAAGGTCAGTTATTGTGTGTGTAATCTACGTTTGTACACACTGTAGAGTGGTATTCAGACACTGTTATAACATACCACGTTGCTGTAACTGACTGTCTGACGACATTATGACAATACCGTATGGCAGGGGTCTCAAAACTTGAGGGCCGAATTGAAAAATCTTGGAAGCCAGGCGGGGAAACAACACACACACACATATTGTAAACTTATTTTTTTTTAAGTTTACGAAATAATCAAGTCAATAAATAGGTATTTAAATAAAAAATAAACAGACTTATCCAAAGAATACAAATTCATTTATTAAAAATAATGTAAATAAAAGTAAGGAAAAAATAACATTCAAAGACATTTCTTATGTATTATTTTTTGGTTCACTTATGTACGTATGAGATGTGTGGAGCTTCTGACATATAATGTCTGTCCATTTTGGGTCAAATTTTGATGCTCCTATCACTAGAATGGATTTCAAGTGTTCGTCTGACAAGTTACCCCTGTACTTTGATTTTACAAAGTTCATTTTTGAAAACGTTTGTTCGCAGATATAGGTCGATCCAAACATTGAAAGCATTGCTCTTGCAAAGTTTTTTATTTCTTTGAAATAATCACTCATTGGGATGCGAGTGAAAAGCGTGATTCATTCAAGGCAGCCAGACGAACAAGCACATTAACCATGTAAATGTTTTAAACTTGTACAAAATATTATAAAAATTTACTGAACTTATTTCTAGGTTAGTTATTTACTAAAATGTTATAATATTTGAAGTATTGTGACGATCTATTTAAAAACTGGAAGCAGCATCGGTTGGGTTGCCGCGGGCCGTAGTTTTGAGACCCCTGCCGTATGAAACTGCTCATGTGTCTCCTTCTTCTGATAGTTCCTATCAGTTTCGGATATTGGATATCATACAGACTATTTCAACTTTCTGCACCACTGCACTGAATAAGTCAGTTGTATTCATGCCAAACCAGGTCCTTAAATATCTTAGCCATGAGATTATCGGACGGCCAACTCCTCTCTTTCCAAGTACTTTTCCCTGTAGTATAGACTGCAATACGTAAAATCTCTGTTCATTTCTCATGAGATGACCCAGACACTGAAGCTTTCTTATCTTCACTGTGTTAATAACTTCCCTATATTTCTTCATCTTTCTAAGAACTTCAACTTCATTCGTTATATGTGCTGTCCATGAAATGCTCAGTATTCTACGGTAAAGCCACATTTCAAAAGATTCCAATTTTTTAGTTATGGCTTCAGTCAAAGTCCGAGATTCTACACCGTAGAAGAAGACCGAGAACACGTAGCACCGTAAAAGTCTCATCTTTGTGTTTATCGTGTGTTTATCTTTGTAAAAGTCTCATGTGTAGTTTCCAGTAAAACTGATACTGTTAACCACAGGGATGATTATTCAACGATATTTTAGTGGGAAACTAACTATACAAGAGAAATCTGTGGGAAATGACGAGGAGATAAGGCCACTCAAAGCAGGGCTGTACGAAACGGGTAATACAAACCCGAAGCCCTCCTAACTGGACAGAAAAAATTGAATGAAGAATTTTGGCTGCTAATAGAAGCTGTTACGGGCTGAATAAACATCTGAAATCAAGGCTATTAACCAAAAGCTACGCTTTATAAGACATTGGTAAGACCTGTATTGTATTGACATATGGCTGTGAGTGCTGGGTACTCAAGAAAATTGATGAACAAAGGCTGGCTGTGTTTGAAAGGAAGCCTGAGAAGGATTTATGGGCCAATTCAACAGGACGGAGTCTGGAGAAAGAGAAATAATAATATATTATATGCTAAGTACAATGACATTACAGTTGTCCAATTTGCCAAAATTAATAAATTAAGATGGGCAAGGACACGTTCAGAGAATGGATGACGAACGTACGACAAAAAGAATTATGAAACACAAGCCAATATAAAAAATTAAAATTGGAAGACCGAAAAAGAGGTGGTTGGACCAGGTCGGTAGCGATGCGAGGAGGCTGGGCGCAGTGAATTGGTTGCGGATGGCTGAGGACAGGAATAAGTGGAGGCAGGAATGTAGGTATTTACGATGTAACAATTGTTTCTATGTAACCTTACAGTTTTACCTACGGCATTACCTATGATAACTTCAGACAAAGGTTTGTTATGCTTGTCTAAACTCCATTATTGTATTCTACTCGTATGCCCATACTCCCACGTTGCACGTTAATATTCAATAAAGTCGATTGGTTGCGCTGCTCGAGCATGACTTATGGATCCTCTCTTCGGATACACCAGTCTGCACACATCCACTCACTTAGATTGACCCCACCAGTGGTGTATTTAGAATTCGGTCTTGGGGGGAGGGGTCCGATTAAGTCGTCTTTATAGAAAAGAAAAACAAGTGAAGACTAATCAACATTACTATGTTTAAAGTGGTTGAAAAAAGTGTGATAACATCCTCACTTTAATCCCATTAAATTAAACGGTCATCATCATCATCATCATCACTCCTAGGCCTTAGACCTGTTCCGGAACCCATCTCGTACTCCGTCTACTGATATCTCTCTTCAGTAGGATGACAACCCAAGGCAGCCACAGGTAGACGGACACCAGGTATGCGGTTCAAGTGTTCACACCATCTCCTTCTGTGGTCTTCAATCTTCTGGTGCAATGATACAATGTTTAAAGCGCGTCTAATACCCTCGTTCCTTCTCCGATCCAAGAGAGAACAACCTTGCGTCCCTCTTAGAAATTTCATTTCGTCTGCCTGAATCCTCTGCACGTCCCTTTTACCAAGAGTCCATGTCTCACTAGCATACAGGAATGTGGGGACAGCCACAGTTTTATAAAATTTCATTCGGGTATCCTTCCGTCTTTAATTTTTCAGGTATCTATGAATCGTTCCACAGATGCGTCTAAATTTTGTTAGCTACTATCCCAATCAATATCAGTTCCATATGACATATTACAACCCAGTTTATTAAAATGACTAACCTGATCCAAAATCTGATTATTCACGACTATCTTAGTTCTTATAGAATACCTATATACCCAGAAATGCTTTCGTTTTAGATTTTGTACCAGAGATATGTAGCCGATAGTCTTGTATGATACTACTGAACTTTAATATCACCCAATGTAACTGATCTTCTGTTTTCTGTATCATTACTTTCTCGTCTCCATAAAGCATTCACGTGAATATGGTGACAAGTAAACGGTAATAACACAATAAAAATACGCGTTACTGAAACATTGCTTACAAGATACTTACTGACTAAATTGATTTTCATAAATTTCATATTATAAACGTATACGCTAATGCTGTTTTATATTTCAAAAAGAGTTACTACTATATTAACGTCCTGGAAAAATAATAAAACAACCTAAAAAGTAAGATATTAACAAAATTTGTCTACATTTCGACCCTCTGTGGGGGGGGGGGGGGATCCGGTCCGGTCTCGT